>CM059443.1:50888884-51530969 GCA_030390025.1 Squalus acanthias
TACTCCCAAGTTTAATTTGAAGTAATTTACATTTACAATCTTCACACCTCTGGAAGATCACCTTTCACAGATTTTCTTTCAAGGCTGAGGAGCCCGGGTATCTCCAGACATCCAGGACTAGGGATTCATTTTGTGGCTCATCACACTGCCTCCAACGCTTGATTATCTTCTTCGTGCCTCAGTGACCAGAAATGGACACAGTACTCAAGATGTGGTCTGACCAGAGCATTGCACAGTTTGATCAAGACTTTGTTTGACTTGCATTCTATTTTGTTTTGGCCATGGAGTTCAACATTCTATTGATTTTATTAACTGCTGCTCTGCATTGGTTGAACATGTTGCAGCTCGACTAAGACTCTCAAGTCTTTTTCAATTTTCACCTTACAAAAAGAAAAGACTTGCAGTTATATAGCGCCTTTCACGATCTCAGGATGTCCCAAAGCGCTTTACAGCCAATGAAGTACTTTTGAAGTGTAGTCACTGTTGCAATGTACGACTTGACTAATTCATTCATGGATTGCTTCTGTTGCCCATTTTTCCTTCCCAGGTGTAGTACTTCACATTCTTCTGCATTCATTTTTATGTCCTCTTGTTCTGCCCACTTAGATATTTTGTTCAACTCATTCCTGAACTTCTGGACTGCTCCACCTCCAGTTCCAACTCCCCTCCTGGTTTGGCACCATTTTACAAACTTGACCACTTTGCACCGAGTTCGAGTCCCAGCCATTGATATAAATTAGCAATAGGAGTGGTTTCAGTATTGATTAGCAGGGTGGAAAGCTATTTAATCTTTAGGGAATGGCAGCTGCCTTCGAGATGTTCAACCTCCTAAGTGGGAATTGTTGGGGGTCAGGTACAGCAGTTAAGGGGGAATAATTGTGAGTTTTCGTGGAAGCCAGCTCCACAATGAACTCCCAAACTATTTAAAATAAAAATGCATGGGGAAGATATTTTCTCCGTGCACATTGCTCAAATTCTGACGTTTGGCAGCTCGTGCGAAGGTCACTGTGCACATCCAGGTTCTGTTACACACAGAATGGCCCTCACCAAATATTGAGCTCCAGCAATGAGATGTTGCAGTCAGATTAGAGTCCCAATTAAAAAAAAAGACTTGCATTTATATAGCGACTTTTATAACCTCAACACATCCCAAAGTTAGTGTTGTAACGTAGGAAACACAGCAGCCCATTTGCACACAGCAAGGTCCCACAAACAGCAATGTGATAACGACCAGATAGTTATATTGTTAGTGATATTGATTTAGGGATAAATATTGGCCAGGACACTGGACAACTCTGGACAGAAGCTGGCAGATGTCCTTCATTCTGCCAGTGCATTTCACACTTCTTTTAGCCTCAACCTGTCACATTAACACCTCCTCTTGCCTTGATCATCACTTAATGTCTCTCAATGTCTCTTAATCTCTCCTTTTGTTCTTTCATCCCCTCCCCTTTTCCCAGCTTTATACTTGCTTTAAATCTATTTCATTTCCTGCTTTTTTCCAGTTCTGACGAAAGGTCTTCGACCTGAAACTTTAACTCTGTTTCTCTCTCCACGGATGCTGCCTGGCCTGCTGAGTTTTTCCAGCGTTTTCTGTTGTTACACTGGACAACTCCCCTGTTCTTATTCAAAACAGTGCCAGGGGATATTTTACGTCCACCTGAGAGGGAAGACAGGGCCTCGGTTTAACGTCTCATCGAAAAACAGCACATCTGACTGAATCGTCAGCCTGGATTTCGTACTCAAGACTCTGGAGCAGGATCTGAACCCACAACCTACTGACTCAAAGGCGAGAGCGCTACCCACTCAGCCACAGCGGATTCCTTCAACTTCACTATCTTTTACAAATAAAAATGGAGTTTAAATTGGCTCCTGGACAGGTTTATTATGCTCCGGGAGCAGTAAAGAAGAAAGTCCACTTGGCCAATGAAATACACCACAGGCCAGAGCTATTCCACTGCTGCAGGCTCATGTAGCAAGGAGCGCACGTGGAAAATATGCAAATCAAAAATAATTTGAAAGAAAGAGCCTTGTTTACATAGAATACAATCGATTTGGTTCCAGCTAAATTGCTACTTTTTCCAGAATTACAAATTTTTGCAAGCATTTTTTCCAACATTGGTGCCGTCATCCCTCACAACCAGCAAACATGAAAATCAGGGGCACAGGCCCAGAAATCAGCGATAGATGGCTGATACAGTGAGTACTATTTCTTTTTGCATATTTTACGTGCTTCTAATAAGTTTAAGGCACCGCCATGAGCGCTACATATACAAATCGGGAAGATTCAGCCTGGAATGTGCTTCACTTCCACCCCCACCCACACATTTCAATGTGGTGGAATAAAATGTAATTGTATTTTGACGGTAAATAAAACTTGAACTAGTTAACTACAAAACACAATAAGGTGTCAAACTCTGATTGGCAAATGTGAGGTAAACTTTGAGAGAAAGGAAAGCTGTTTTTTTGGGAGGGTAGTGGAACACTTGTTCTTCAACGTGCTCCCAATTATTTGATCCTCGAAACATCGAGTGGCTATCTTGAAACGCTGCCGTCGGAAACAGCGGGGGTGGGGGGCACGACCTCAAACCTGCTCCAGTGCCGCTCGGCCCCAAGGAACCATGCAACCTGGCTGAGGATGCAGACTTCCCCCGGCCATAGTGTGGTTCCCTGAGGTCGCTCTCAGGTTGCTCACAGCTCCCACCATTTCCAATGGAGCCACTCCTGGGCACTCCAGTCAGTGGCATCACCAGAATGGTCCAGCAGGTGTAATGTGACTAGTCCTTATTTGATGCTGTTATTATGGATCCGACAGGATCCTGGGATTTAGAAGTAGAGGCACAGAATACAAAAGCAAGGAAGTTATGCTAAACCTTAATAAAATCACTGCTTAGGGCCTTCAGTTGGCGTATCATGTCCAATTCTGGGCACCCCACTTTAGGAAAGATGTCAAGGCCTTAGAGAGGGTGGAGAGATGATGTACTAGAATAGTACCAGGGATAAGGGACTTCAGTCATGCAGAGAGACTGGAGAAGCTGGGATTGTTCTCCTCAGAGCAGAGAAGGGGAGATTTAATAGAGGTATTCAAAATTATGAGGGGTTTTGATGGAGTAAATAAGGAGAAACTGTTTCCACTGGCAGGAGGGTTGGTAATCAGAGGACACAGATTTAAGATAATTAGCAGAAGAACCAGGGGGAGAAGAAAAGATTTTTTTTTTTTTAAATGCGCAGTGAGTTATGATCTGGAATGGACTGCCTGAAAGGGTGGAAGCAGATTGGATAGTAACTTTCAAAAGGAAATTGGAGATATATAACTGAAAGGAAACATTTGCAGGGCTATGGGGAAAGAGTAGGGGAGTGGGACTAATTGGAGAGCTCTTTCAAAGAGCCCACACAGGCACAATGGGCCGAATGGCCTCTTTCTATGATTCGTTAATGCTGCCTTGCAGAATGCCTCCACATAGCAAAGTTCAAAGCCTCCTCCACTCAGTGCTGTTCCCAGTGGCTAAGGTAAGTCCCAATGAGCTCTGCAAGAATGCTGTGCTCGTTAAGATAAGTGGCTCAGTAGCAATTTTTTTAAACATAAGAACATAAGAAATAGGAGCAGGAATAGGCCACTTGGCCCCTCGAGCCTGCTCCGCCATTCAATAAGATCATGGCTGATCTTGGGCTCAAAGCTACTTCCCTGCCCGCCCCCCATAACCCTTCACTCCCTTATCTTGCAAAAATCTGTCTATCTCCACCTTAAATGTATTTAATGACCCAGCCTCCACGGCTCTCTGGGGCAGAGAATTCCACAGAGTTACGACCCTCTGAGAGAAGAAATTCCTTCTCATCTCAGTTCTAAAAGGGCGACACTTTATTCTGAAACTATGCCCCCAAGTTCTAGATTTCCCCACGAGGGGAAACATCCTCTCTGCATCTACCTTGTTGAGCCCCATCGGTATCTTATATGTTTCAATAAGATCACCTCTCATTCTTCTAAATTCCAATGAGCATAGGCCCAACCTGCTCAACCTTTCTTCATAAGTCAACCCCCTCATCTCAGGAATCAACCGAGTGAATCGTCTCTGAACTGCCTCCAATGCAAGTATATCCTTCCTTAAATAAGGAAACCAAAACTGTACGCAGTACTCAAGGTGTGGTCTCACCAATACCCTGTACAGTTGTAGCAGGATTTCCCGGCTTTTATACTCCAACCCCCTTGCAATAAAGGCCAACATTCCATTCGCCTTTTTGATTACTTAAAGTTATGCCACTCTGTTCAGCTGAACTATAAGCTGTCGTCTGCAACCTTCAGTCGGGTCAGCACTACTGAAGAGTAACCCAGGGAGCAGGGCCTCTACACGGCCTGGTCACAAAGCCAAGACAACAAATCCTTAAAATAGAGAGGACCCTGTCCCTGGCATCGGGCTGACTGTGCCAACCTCGAAGGAAACAGCACTTTACAGTTTCGGTGAAATCGACAAGGCAATTGACTTTAATTGGCACAACACCAAACTGCAGGATTACTGGACTGACTGAAGATTGTAAAGATTATAAACAAATTCTATCACTCTAATGTGGCTCGTTTGATTTATTCTAAAGCTCTAACTAATACTGCTGCATAACTGCATACAAGGAAGTGTGCAATTTTTTTTCTCCTATATTCATAAGCGTGCGTGACAGGGGTCAGCGGTTTAAACTCCTGTCGAACTCTTCCATGAATCACTAACAAACTATGCCAGACCAAACCGGCTAACGCTGTTCTGTTTTTACACATGAATCGCGTTCAAAGTCTACGTCGTTTCAGCTGCTTCTACGTAAAATCTGCACATGTGATCATTTTCAACTCCACCCACTTCAGTACCACACAGTTCCGTTGTTCAACAAGTTCATTTACTTAAATAAGTCGACTGCTGCCAATTTGTTCGCAGAGAAAATCTTAGGGTTTCCTCTTCTGCTATTTCTGACTGGTGCAATTCAAATTTTAAAAATCGAGAATGAACAGCTGTGTGTGTTCGTGAGCAATAGCAATCCAGAAATTAAAACATCCCAACTTTTAATCTCATTTTTTTTTGGCGTTTACAAGGCTACTACAGAAACATCAGTGAGCTGGACCTAATCTGTCAGGGATCGGAGAGCTGTACTGTATTTGCTGCTCACGATGCGGTCTCCTCTACATCGGGGAGACCAAACGCAGATTGGGTGACCGCTTTGTGGAACACCTCCGTTCAGTCTGTAAGGGTGACCCCGAGCTTCCGGTCGCCTGTCACTTTAATTCTCTGCTCCACTCCCACTCTGATCTCTCCGTCCTCGGCCTCTTACACTGTTCCAATGAAGCTCAACGTAAGCTCGAGGAACAGCACCTCATCTTTCAATTAGGCACTTTACAGCCTTCTGGACTCAACATCGAGTTCAACAATTTCAGACCATAACCTCGGCCCCTATATTTTTTTTTCCATTAAAAAAAATTCTCTCTCTCACATGGCAGCTGTCTTTCATTCTGCCAATGTCATTTACACTTCATCTAGAGCCATCTTTTGTTTCTTAACTTGTCCCATTACCATCTCCTTTTGCCTTCCACCATCATCCCTTTTGTCTCTTAATCTCTCCTGCCTTCCATCCTATCACAGACCTTCCCTTTTGTTCTTTCCTCCCCTCCCCCCTTTCCCTGCCCCTGCACTTGCTTATAAACCTGTTCCATCTCCAGCTTTTTCCAGTTCTGACGAAGGGTCATCGACCTGAAACGTTAACTCTGTTTCTCTCTCCACAGATGCTGCCTGACCTGCTGAGTATTTCCAGCATTTTCTGTTTTTATATCGGAGAGCTATTGTGTGTGAGGTGTGAGGCATTAATTGACCTAAGATTAGAGAGAGAGCGGGGGAGAGGGAACGGGAGAGAGGGAGCGCCAGTCAAAGAGACAAGGGATGTTAACTCATAAGGATCTAGCTCTACGCCACAGCATTGAGAAAAAATATTGTACCTCCCCTAACTGGAAGGTTCTCAATCCACTGAACGCACCCTTCCAGTTAAGGGAGGGGGTACATTCTCTCCTGTACTAAAATTTCTCACATTGCAATGACTTAAATCATCACTAAATTAGGAGAAGACAGAGTTATGATCCTGGATGCTCCAGTGGATTAGACAGCAGCTTTTCACCGATGGGATCCAAGTTCAATCCCAGCCCAGATTAACTGTTCAAAAGTGGGCTGCATGGTTCCAAGTGGGCAAGCACGCCAGCACAAATCTTCGCAACCTGGCTCAGGGAAGCACAGGACGGCCAGGGAAGTGGGAAGGTGGAATAAAAACAGAAAATGCTGGAAATACTCAGCAGGTCAGGCAGCATCTGTAGAGAGAGAACAGAGTTAACGTTTCAGGTCGATGACCCTTCGTCAGAACTGGAAAAAGTTGGAGATGCAACTGATTTTTAAGCAAGTGTCGGGGCAGGGAGAGGGGGGAGGGGAGGAAAGAACAAAAGGGAAGGTCTGTGATAGGATGGGAGGCAGGAGAGATTAAGAGACAAAAGGGATGATGGTGGAAGGCAAAAGGAGATGGTGATGGGACAAGTTAAGAAACAAAAGATGACTCTAGATGAAGTGTAAATGGCAATGGCAGAATGAAAGACAGCTGCCATGTGAGAGAGAGAGAAAAAAAAGTGATAGGGGTCAGAGGTTATGGTCTGAAATTGTTGAACTCGATGAAGTGGGAAGGTGGGGCTAAGGAAAGAGACCTAAATACACTGGACATGGAAGTGCCCAAAATGGGAAAGTGTTCCATTTCCCAGTGTTAATGATTGGGAAAGAAGGTGGCAGATGAAGTATAATGTGCGGAAGTGTGAAATTATCCACTTCGGGAGGAAGAATGGAATGGCAGAATTTTCTTTTAAAAAAAGGTCAGAGACTTTTTTCCGAGGGGCTTGGGTATCCTTGTACATGAATCACAGAAAGTTAACATGCAGGCACAGCAAGCAATTAAGGCAGCAAATGGTATGTTAGTCTTTATTGCAAGGGGGTTGAGTATATGAGTAAGGAAGTTTTGCTGCAATTAAAAAGGGCTTTGGTGAGACCAGACCTGGAGTATTGCGTACAGGTTTGGTCTCCTTACCTAAAGAAGGATATACTTGCTTTGGAGAGGGTGCAACGAAGGTTCACCAGGCTGATTCCTGGGACAAGAGGAGAGATTGAGCTTATACTCTCTGGAGTTTAGAAGAATGAGAGGTGATCTCATTGAAATGTATAAAATTCTTAGCGGGTAGATGCTGAAAGGCTGTTTCCCCTGGCTGGAGACTAGAACGAGGGGTCATAGACTCAGGATAAGGGTTCGGCCATTTAGGACTGAGATGAGAAGAAATTTCTTCACTCAGAAGGTTTGTGAATCTTTGGAATTCTCTACCCCAGAGGGCTGTGGAGGCGCAGTCAATGAGCATATTCAAGACTGAGAGCGATAGATTTTTGGGCACTAAGGGAACCAAGGGATATGGGGATCAGGCAGGAAAGTGTTGATGTAGAAGATCAGCCATGATCTTATTGAATGGCGGAGAAGGCTGGAGGGGCTGTATGGCCTACTCCTGCTCCTATTTCTTGTGATAAATCAAAATTCAAAACAAAACATTTAAAAATAAGCAAGGTTTGATCCGATAAACTTGCTCTGAGAAATTTTGGGTAACAAACTTATCTTAAAAATATTAAAGGGCGAGCCCTGTGGGCCCGAGCGTGGGTGCAGCAACGCTGCCAACAAAAGAGACAAGTGAAGTTCAAGTGCTGCTTCACTCAGTTTTCCATCTGCAGTGTCACTTGGAGGAGGAGGTGGAGCTCACTCGCTGGAGGGGCCACGGCCGCCACTCGCCGCAGAGCAGCTACAGGAGGAAGTGGTGGTGGCCGGGTGGGAGCTGCTCACCTCACTACAGCGAGCAGACTTGGTGGGACAGAAGGAAGGAATAAAGATACAAACATAAATGGGGTAAATGTTCCCACGCACCCCGCCCCCGCAAATCTTTTTTTAAAAAGCTCCCAAATAGATCACAACAGGAATTGTGATGCTATTGAGTCTCACACCTTCAACTGTTGGTCCTAGCTGCATTGGACACGTTATGTCAGCAAACACCTCCAAGTTTATTTCTTGCTTTTCCTTTGGTAAGGTTACAACTTCCCTCTTTTGTTCTGAAGTATTCTTACCTTTATTTGACCTGCACCACGTACCGCCTACAGCCTCGAGAGAAGTCCTCCATCTCTCTGAACCGGTTGCCATGGGGAGAGCATGACGGGTCCATGGCCAACTTCACAGCAGATCTCCCCGCCCCCCTCTTTCCTTCATGAGTGCCGAGTGTGGGTCTCGGATCACCACTTCCCCACGGCTGTGATCAGCAAATGACGAGTTGCGTGAGGAAGTGGGGAACGGTTAGCAGCAACCCTTATCCCACCAATGCACGGGGCCACACATTCATTTCCCACATGCCACACCACCTCAGCATCCTCCACATGTACAGACTTGCATTCAAGTGTATCACCAAAGTCACAACATCTTAACTAGAGCAAAGCACAATCCTAACAAAACATGAAATTTTAAAAATAAACCAGATGTGTTGAGTGAAAGGATCCATTTGTGATCTGTTAGAATTCTAGGCGACCAGTCACGTATCAATAAGTCCGATCCGTTGTGCAAGACTAAGGGATGATGACATTCTCTGAATGAAGCTGCAGGGCTGATTCTTGGAATTACCTTTATTTTATGTTCACAAGTGCAGCAAGATCCCCAAAAAGCCACGGTTACTCAAGAGAAAGTTAGGCTGCATTAAAACCTCCACGTCAGCAGAAAGCCGAAAGCGAGTCTGGGAGACGCGGGTCGCAAGAGAACAGAAAGGGCGCGAGGTGTTGGAAATAATGCCTCGACACCCACCACACGCAGTAAAACGCAGCAGGGTCAGCTCAAACAGTAAACAGGATGCCGGGAGTGGCTGTGAACAAACAAATATCGCTTCAGCACATCTAGCAGCTGCCGCTAAACCAGCCGCCGCTAAACCAGCCATTCTGTACAGTGGTCTGGGATGTCACGAAAGTCATGACCAGCTTTGGGTGCCTCCCTAACCTAATGTCTTATCAATTCAGCTTGCCCTTGGTGAATGGAAAGCTCCCGATACCTGCAGACCACTTTTACTGTTGAGCAACAATATATTTTCTGGCTATGGCAGAGCACAAACTCCCTTCTGTGACAAACCCTCGTCAGGTTACCAATTTGAATATTTGGCCACACCTGCAGTGGAGCTTCGACAAGCGGCACCACAGGCTGGTGGGGTTCAGATTCATGCCCACAATACGCTACACACGGAGATCCTGATCACAGCCACAGCACTGTCGGGATACACTAAGCAGAGCCTGGACGCATCCCCATAGGAGGAAGGGAGATGGGGAGTGGGGACATACATCGCTTGGTGCCACATACCTCCGAGTGATGAATTTTTGAAGAGCAACATTGGCTGAGGCCGGGGAGCATGTCGCTCACCCACTTCAGGGATGGTGTAAAGAGACCCAAACACAGGAACATAGGAATAGGAGTAGGTCATTCAGCCCCTCGAGCCCAGTCCGCCATTCAATTGAATCATGGCTGATCTGTATCTTAACTCCATCTACCCGCCTTGGTTCCGTATCCCTTACTACCCTTATCTAACAAAACCTCAGATTTGAAATTTTCAATTGACCCTCAGCCTCAACAGCTTTTTGGGGGAGCGAGTTCAAGATTTCCACTACCCTTTGTGTGAAGAAGTACTTCTTCCTGATTTCATCCCTGAACGGCCTAGCTCTAATTTTAACATTTCCCCTTTTTCTGGACTCTCCCACCAGAGGAAATAGTTTCTCTCTGTCGACCCTATCTGTGGCTCAGTTGGTAGCACCCTCGCCTCAGAGTCAGAAGGTTGTGGGTTCAAGTCCCACTCCAGAGACTTGAGCACAAAATCTAGGCTGACACTCCCAGTGCAGTACCGAGGGAGTGCTGCACTGTCGGAGGTGGTGTCTTTTGGATGAGATGTTAAACTGAGGCTCTGTCTGCTCTCTCAGGTGGATGTAAAAGATCCCATGGCACTATTTCGAAGAGGAGCAGGGGAGTTCTCCCCAGTGTCCTGGCCAATATTTATCCCTCAACCAACATCACTAAAACAGATTATCTGGTCATTATCACATTGCTGTTTGTGGGAGCTTGCTGTGCGCAAATTGGCTGCCGCGTTTCCTACCTTACAACAGTAACTACACTTCAAAAAGTACTTCATTGGCTGTAAAGCACTTTGGGACGTCCGGTGGTCGTGAAAGGTGCTGTATGAATGCAAGTCTTTCTTCCTTTAACCATCTTAAACACCTCAATTAGATCACCCCTTAATCTTCTATATTCAAGGGAATACAAGTCTAGTCTATGCAACCTGTTCTCATAATTTAACCCTTTTAGCCCTGGTATCATCCTGGTGAATCTGCACTGCACCGCGCCGCGCCCCCCCCCCCCCCACCCCAAGGCCAATATATCCTTCCTGAGGTGCAGTACCCAGAAATGAACGCAGTTCTCCAGATGGGGTCTAACCAGAGCTTTATTCAACTGTAGCAGAACTTCCACCCCTTTGTATTCCAGGTAACAGGGGAGAAAAGACCTTAAAAGTAGAGGGACTTCGATTTTTTTTTTATCTTCAAAAGCAATCTTCTCCCTCCAAAATAATAATGGCGTTGAACAAGCGAGCAAAAATATTGCCTTGCTATGGCAGCATGGGCACATACAGAAGCGCTGCTCTCGGTCTCAAAAGCCCAAATATGGCATGAAGTTATTAGTTCCGGTGGCACCTGCTCCTGATCTGCACTGCAGCAATTCCACTCTCGAGGATATGGGCTGGGATGGGGGGGGCGGGGGCGGTTGCCAGTTATTACAGGCAGCTTTCTTGTTTGGAAAAAGTCAAGCAGACAAAAATACATTTTCAAAGCTAGTTTCTGTGCTGCATACTCTCCCAGGCAGCTTACATAAACATCAATTATCACGTCGTAAAAAGGGGCACCTGGCAGTCATTGGCATTGAATGACCGAGCACAGCAGCTGCTCTTCGTATCGAACTCACAAAGCAGCCCCGCCAGCAACGCTCTAATTACATGCTGCCTTGCCTCGCTCGGAGACGTGGGGGTTGTCGATTACTGACCCTCTGCGCAGGCCCACCCCATTACGGGCGGATTCACTGAAAAGGTTTGATGTCAACTGCACAAATGCTGTGCGCTACATTTGTTATGCCGGATCTGATCTCTTACAGCTCACTTCGCCTGCATTAGCAACGAGGCGGTTTCACATTAGCACACCATTAGTAATTGGACTGTTACCATTACTGCTTTCATACAGCTAGCTCCAGCGGCAATCGCGCGAAGGAACCTTTCCCTCCCCCACCCCCAACCCTCAGAAACCACAACGTCCTTTACAGAATAAAATCCGTACACAGAAACAAGATATATGCAAATCCCTGACACTGTGCAAGTAAATCTTCCTCAAGATGTGATTTGTTTTGGATTCCATCAACATTCAAACAGCCACTCTGGCTCTGTGCCAGTCTGGGTCGACACGCCTTTGCGTTGTCATGCCAACCAAGACATACATGATT
Organism: Squalus acanthias; assembly: GCA_030390025.1. Lineage (NCBI taxonomy): Eukaryota > Metazoa > Chordata > Chondrichthyes > Squaliformes > Squalidae > Squalus > Squalus acanthias. The sequence continues at coordinate 50,900,477 of CM059443.1, forward strand.
CGCCCGTATTTACATCTCGGATAAAAGACTGGCATAATTAAAAGGACAAATGCAAATCTTTCTCGTGACAATCGACCGAGCCAGTTAATTCTTCCAAAATGTCTCCCGTCAATTTGTTTCTGCTCTCGAAAGCAGCAGCCTTCAGATAATGCAGCAATGTGCTAATCTGCCCAAATAAAAAAAATCAGCTCAGTGACACTGGACTTAATTTAAAAAGGGCCATACAGCCTCTGCTAAAAATACACCCTGCGCTGCCTTTCCAATCCAGCTGGTGCCCCTTAGGCCATGTCCATCTGTGGCGGAGAGGGTGGAAGCCCAGCCTGCTCTCCAGGTACATGCAGCGAGATTTGCATATGCAAATCCCCAATAAAATGTAAGCAAATTTCTACCAAGGTTGTCCTTTACAAAAGCCCTTTCATACAACCACCAATTCTACAATGGCTGCAATGTCACACATAAGCTACTATTGGCTCCCGACATTCGGGTCTCATACAAAAAGTGAAAATCACTTGTCTTCCTCCATGGCCGGGTCTTCCCTGCCACCAGTGGATCAGCCAAGTTGGCGCTGCGGCAGACTGCGCCAGCCTGGCATGTTGGGAACCTGCGGCTCGAACACAGCAGTAAGCAAATTAAAGGCATCCAACAATGCAGTAGTAACGTTCTCGTCGCTTCCTACTGCAGAAGAACAAACATGCATTTAACAAATGAGAGAGCAGAATACTAGCACAGATATTCTGCTTTAATAAAAAGAAAAAAAGAAATATATTTATATAGCGCCTTTCACATCCTCCGGATGTCTCAAAGCACTTTACAGCCAATTAAGTACTTTTTGAAGTGCTGTCACTGTTGTAAATGTAGGAAACGTGGCAGCCAATTTGCACAGTAAGCTCCCACAAACAGCAATATGATAATGACCAGATAGTCTGTTTTTCGGTGTTTGTTGAGATATAAATATTGGCCAGGACATTGGGGAGAACTCCCCTGCTCTTCTCCGAAATATGGCTATGGGATATTTTACGTCCACCCGAGGGGGCAGACGGGGCCTCGGTTTCACGTCTCATCCGAAAGCCGGCACCTCTGACAGTGCAGCACTCCCTCAGCACTCCAATTATGTGCTAAGTCTCTGGAGTGGGACTTGAACCCACAACCTTCTGACTCAGAGGCAAGAGTGCTACCCACTGAGCCACAGCTGACTGCAGAAGTAGTACAAACAGGCTGGCTCGGATCCTAACTCACCCAACAGTAAATACAGTGGGGACTGAGTAATTTAGAGTGAGTAATACCCAGTAACTGCAAACATTTCACTTGGAAGGTCATTTAAACTGATCTCATCCTTCAGTTACACCACCAAAAGTGGTACTTTTTTAAGGAGCAATACGAGTAGGGTTACACTGTCCCTTTGCACCACTTCGACAAGTGACCTTGGTGATGGATAGGATGTGAGATCAGCTTGGGATTGAACAGGAACCAAGGTCACACACCTCGACCGGTGGGTCTTGCACAACCAGTTCAGCCTGAATGAGTAGCTCAGGAGGGCGGATGGTGCCAGGGGCAAGGCTACAAACCTTTTGGCAGGAACAGATTAAGGATGTGTTTGCTCTAAGCACAAGCTCATTCATGACAGCTCTCAAATTCATGCTGGTTGTAGATAGTTGAGCGGGAGGCGCAGTGGGTTAGGTACAGGCTTTTCACCTCTGGGATCCGGGTTCCAAAGCAGCCCATAATAATGGGATGACAGTCGCCACTGTCCATTTTTAAGGACAATGTGAATTGAGTTTGGGCAGCTTCAACACAATTCCTTGTGGCCCCACAGCACAAAGCTGCCCGTAATTCAGCACCAATGACAACCTCGTTCAAAGAGGCGAGAGGATGGCTGGCGTTGGAAATGGAAAATGCCACACTGGTGTAAGCAGAAGCTCTCCTTCCGAGGTTGGGGCTGGAGGATCATTGGGCAGAATTAAAGGGAGCTTTAAAAGTGCATCGTAAAAGAGAGCCGTACTTGATCTGGGAATTCCTGCAGCTGACAGTGTCTGAAATGAAAAGTAACTTTCTATCACGTGGAGTGGTTGAGGAAAATAGCATAGATGTATTTAAGGGGAAGCTAGATAAGTACATGAGGGAGAGAGGAATAGAAGGATATGTTGATAGGGTGAGTTGAAGTAGGGTGGAAGGAGGCTCGTGTGGTGCATGAACACTGGCATAGACCAGTTGGGCCAAATGGCCTGTTTCACGTTGCATGGCTTTATCTACTTCACTATTCGAAGAGCAGGTGAGTTCTCCTCGCTGTCCTGGCCAATATTTATCCCTCAACCAAGACCTAAAAGAAATTTATCTGGTCATTTATTTAATTGTTTGTGGGATCTTGCTGTGCGTAAATTGGCTGCCACATTTCCTACATAAGAAATAGGAGCAGGAATAGGCCATTCGGCCCTTCGAGCCTGCTCCGCCATTCAATAAGATCATGGCTGATCTTCTATCTCATCTCCACCTTCCCGTACTATCCCCATATCCCTTGGTTCCCTTAGTATCCAAAAATCTATCGATCTCTGCCTTGAATATACTCAACGCCTGAGCACCCACAGCTCTCTTGGGTAGACAATTCCAAAGATTCACAACCCTCTCTGAGTGAAGAAATTTCTCCTCATCTCAGTGCTAAATGACCAAATCCTTATTCTGAAACTGTGACCCTTGGTTATAGATTCCCCAGCTAGGGAAAGCAACATCCCAGCATCTACCCTGTCAAGGCCCTTAAGATGAAATGTATCCGAGACTGTTAAGAGAAGTAAGAGAGGAAATAGCAGAGGCTCCGACCATCATTTTCCAATCCTCTCTGACTGCAGGCGTGGTGCCAGAGGACTGTTAATGTGGTAACGTTGTTTAAAAAGGGAGAAAGGGATAGACCGAGTAATTACAGGCCAGTCAGCCTAACCTCGGTGGTGGGAAAATTATTGGAAAAAATTCTGAGGGACGGGATAAATCTTCAGTTAGAAAGACACAGATTAATCAGGGACAGTCAGCATGGATTTGTATGGGGAAGGTCGTGTCTGACTAACTTGCTTAAATTTTTTTGAGGAGGTAACAAGGAGGGCCAATGAGGGTAGTGCGTTTGAATTAGTCTATATGGATTTTAGCAAGGCTTTTGATAAGGTCCCGCATGGCAGACTGGTCACGAAAGTAAAAGCCCATGGGATCCAAGGCAAAGTGGCAAGTTGGATCCAAAATTGGCTCAGAGGCAGGAAACAAAGGGTAATGGTCGAAGGGTGTTTTTGTGATTGGAAGGCTGGTTCCAGTGGGATTCCACAGGGCTCAGTACTGGGTCCTTTGCTTTTTGTGGTATATATCAATTATTGGACTTGAATGTAGGAAGTATGATTAAGAAGTTTGCAGATGATACAAAAATTGGCCGTGTGGTTGATAATGAAGAAGAAAGCTGCAGAAAGATATCAATGGACTAGTCAGGTGGGCAGAACAGTGGCAAATGGAATTCAATCTGGAGAAGATAAGGTATTGCATTTGGGGAGGGCTAACAAGGCAAGGGAATACACTATAAATGGTAGGACACTGAGAAGTGCAGAAGATCAGAACGACCTTGGAGTGCATGTCCACAGATCCCTGAAGGTAGCAGGACAGGTAGATAAGGTGGTTAAGAAGGCATACGGGATACTGAAGGGGATTGACAGGGTAGATGCTGAGAGGTTGTTTCCCCTGGCTGGAGTGTCTAGAACTAGTGGGCACAGTCTCAGGATAAGGGGTAGGCCATTTAAGACTGAGATGAGGAGGAATTTCTTCACTCAGAGGGTTGTGAATCTTTGGAATTCTCTGCCCCAGAGGGCTGTGAATGCTTAGTCTTTGAGTATATTCAAGGCTGAGAGAGATAGTTTTTTGGACTCTAGGGGAATCAAGGAATATGGAGATCAGGCGGGAAAGTGGAGTTGAGGTGGATGATCAGCCATGATCTTATTGAATGGCGGAGCAGGCTCGAGGGGCCGTCTCCTGCTCTTATTTCTTATGTTCTTATAACGTTGCATTCCATTGACAAGAACTTAAGCTCAGAGCTGCAACGTTGTCAGGGAAGTCATTAGAATCTCCAAAAGCACAAAGCCATCCCAAAAGCCAAGAGGACAACTTCTGTTGTGTGTGGCTTCCAAGTACATTGAAGAAAATTAAATTTAGATCTTTTCACACAGTCCCCTTAAGCAGATGATATTCCAGCATTTTTGACAGACACTTTTGCAGTGTGTGCACTTGGGAAGTGGATAGGAAACAGGTTGCAATGCGTTTAGGAAAGTGTATTACATCACGTCATGGATTGCGAAGACATGGGTTTGTGTCTGAGATTTCTCCATTTTAACCAAAGTAGTGAAAAAAGTGCATAACAGAGGCCACGAGCTTTCACAGAGGGAGAAAAGGCAGATTTTTTTTTTTTAGACAAAAAAAAAATAAATCACTTCAGCCAAAATCTTGTATTTTGACAATGCCTCATTACATCCGTAGGACGTCCCAAAGCACTTTACAACCAATGCATTACTTTTAAAGTAAAATCACTGTCCTAATGTCGGCAAACAATAAGGTCCCATAAGCTGCAACTCAAATGAACGACCAGATAATCCTTTTTTTGTGGCATTGGCTGAGGGAGTAATGTTGACCAGGACACCGGGAGAACACACTGCTCTTTGTCAGATCGTGCACGGAGATCTTTTATGCCCGTTTGAGCAGACAGATGGAGCCTTGGCATAATGTCTCGTTTGAATGAGAGTTTACAAAATTTCTTGGTCCACCCCATTAAGACCCTTTGCTCAAACAGAGATGTTGATTATAAGCTTTGAAAATCACAGCTTTGGTGCAGTTTACTTCCACTTTGAAAGCTGCACAGCCAAGGAATAAGGCGGCCACTGAGCAGAAGCTGTCGAACCTTTGAAGAAGGATTTTGACCCACTTGTGATTAGGAAGGGACTGGAAAAATACAGGCTCTATGCTGGAACATGATGGTGATGGAATGGTTTAAAAATAGGCTTGAAGTCAAAGCAAAATGGACAGACTGAAGGGCCTCCCCCAATCCTATTCCACTTACGCTCTGAACACAACAGCATTGTTGTTGAGAGATTTGTAATGGGGGTAATTACTGTCCCAGTCATATGTTCCACCTTCAAATGACTGCTCTTAGTTATGTCACTACGACATCTCACTTAAACTTCTGTGCTGTCAATTATAATGTGTTGCAAAGTTGCTTGGTCTTGCTGCCAAATTTTAAAGCTCCAGTTCCTGTCGAGTTCCAAGATATTTACTCTAGCTTCCACTGCAACATGCAAAATGTTGGACTCATGGGGTGCAGTATAATGAAGTCAAACTGTTAATAAATATTTCCATGTTGCGTTCAGTGCTGTTATGGTATACTCATTAGACCTAGTAATTGCATATAATTAGTTTAAGGATAGTTTTGTAAGGCGGGAGCACAGGAACCGGAGGAGGCCATTCAGCCCCTCGAGCCTGTTGCACCATTCAATCAGATCACGGCTGATCTGCGACCTAACTCCATATACCCGCCTTTGCCCCATATCCCTTAAAACCTTTGGTTAACAAAAATCTATCAATCTCAGATTTAAAATTAACAATTGTTCTCGCATCAATTGCCGTTTGCGGAAGAGAGCTCCATACTTCTACCACCCTTTGTGTGTAGAAGTGTTTCCTAACTTCACTCCTGAAAGGCCTGGCTCTAATCTTTAGACTCTGCCCCCTAGTCCTAGAATCCCCAACCAGCGGAAATAGTTTCTCTCTATCTACCCTATCAGTTCCCCTTAATATCTTGCATGTGACATGTGAACGAGTTGTTCAAAAATTAAGGGACCAGCCTTTCCAAAGATGGCAATTGGGGTCACTATTCCGTACCATCAGGCTACATGATGACCCTTTATTGTGCAGTTAGCAACAGATTGGCACAGACATTATTTTTACTGAGGTATTTTATCTCCCATTACCTTCAAGTCTCATGACATATGTAATTTGAGATAGATTGAGAGGCCTTCTCATAGGCTTCCACCATCGCTGCTCTTAATCTGGATAAGAAGTGCATTAGAGTGACTTGGGGATATTTCGCCTTCACTTCCTTGGCCTTTGCTCAGTACTTTTTCTACTTGGCATGGCAAAAACTTGACATTGCTGTACAGAGAACCGAGACTGGGCATTTACCTTGTAGAGTTCCAAAGTGCAGTATACCCATCCACTCATGAGTATCTAATGCAAGGATGTTCAAACTCCGACCCATGGGCCAAGGTGCAGCTCCCAAGCCCTGGAAATTCAGCCCGTGCAACTCAATCTTATTCGCTAGTGTTTCCTGTTCGAATTTTTTGGGGCCTGGAAGGTTTGGAAAATGCAGCGCCGAATGCTCGTTAGCCAATAAATCCGAAGCCAGAACTCAACATCAGCAATTCAAATATGCGCAAATTAATGGGAACATTACATCGAATGCTACAGCACAGAAACAAGCCATTCGGCCCAACTGGTCTATGTCGGTGATCCTCCACACGAGCCTCCTCCCACCTTATTCAGCTCACCCCATCAATAACTCTTCTATTCCTTTCTCCCTCATGTTGATTTAAATATATGTGGCTTCACCCCCTGCCCTAAGGCTACATGGTACAATCCTATGTGGTCCACAAAGGCAAACAGCCCACACTTCCATTATCTAAAACTGTACCTTCTAGCGGTTTGGAATACATTACATATGAAATGATGACACGGATGTGGGGTAGGGTTTGTATTCTGCAATAAAGTTGCAGTGGAACAGAACATTTCATCCCGATGGAATTAAAATATTTCTTCTAATCTTCAACTAATTAATAATATTTGTGCATATAGATTCTATATACACAGTCCACCGTTTCCAGTCGGTTCAGTAACCAGAGGACACAGATTTAAGATCTTTGGCAAAAGAGCCAGAGATGAAATGCTGAGATTTTTTTATGCACCGAGTCAATATGATCTGGAACGCGCTGCCCGAAAGGGCGGTGGAAGCAGATTCAATGATAACGTTCAAAGGGGGATTGGAGAAATACTTGAAGGGGAGAAATTTGCAGGTCTATCGGGAAAGAGCAGGGGAGTGGGACTAAATGGAGAGCTCTTTGAAAGAGCTGGCACAGGTACGATGGGCTGAATGGCCTCCTTCTGTTCTGTAAGATTCTATGATCTGTAAATATACTGTATTTTCCTTGTAGTGCCCTCAGGAGCCCTTTAAAAAAATAATCAAAGCATTACCTTTAATGTCTTATTTTCCATTTTTGCTTGCGGTATGTGGAACATCTTAAGTGCCATAAATATTGATGACTTTATTAGGGGAAACTTGGAGGAGGTAGTGTGTGTGACAGTCCAAAAGTTGCATTTAAACAGGGCTGAAACGTGCCCCTCAACCCAGGAAAAGCTGGCCAACTGCCTCCTAAAAGTAGTGACAGACTAATAATGGACCTGATCTTGTGGCAAGTGACAAACAATTGGACTGCAAGTGCAGAGGAACCGAGGCTTGTAATCACAGAACCATAGAACGATACCGCATAGAAGGGGGCCATTCGGCCTGTGTCAGTCGAAGCTGAACTGCCGGTGTACCCAACCTCCAATCATTACTACTGTGGAGGGAGTGCAGCAGTGGTGCATTTAGAAATGACTGAAGGGGAAATGAGAGGGCTGAAGGGATGAGATTTAGTTTCCAGTGAGGTCGTGGGGCCTGCTCCTTCTGCTCTCTGCCCCGTTGCAGATTTTGACTTGACACTGATTGGTACATTTTAGAGCCTATTATAATTATACTTTTCAAAAAACCAAAAATAATTTATCTTGAAAGGGTTATGTGAAAGTAAAAGCACTTGTGGGATCTTCAGTACGTCGTCAAGGGGCAAACACCCAACATGTTTGGCTCTTTTACAGCGGCGGACCTGGGCGAGAAGTGAGTGGAGCAGCGAGGCTATAAAAGCCTGCGGTATCCAGGTAGGCCCCTCTTTTACAGCGGCGGACCTGGGCGAGAAGTGAGTGGAGCAGCGAGGCTAAAAAGCTATACAGGGTGATGGCTTTAATAGTGCGGGTCGCAGTGGTTGCTGGGTAAGTTTTTTTTTTACCTGTATATAAGTTGGCGGTTTCTAAACCCGAGACACTACACTTGTAGTGTCCCCCACCCTTCCACCTCCTCTAACCTAAAGGGGGTGAGTGTATATCAGGAGGCCCGGTGAGTATCTAAACTCACTTTCGCGGGCTTTTGTTTGCAGAGGCTGGTCGGGAGCGGAGAGAGCCGAGGCCCGGTGAGTATCTAAACTCACTTTTGCGGGCTTTTGTTTGCAGAGGCTGGTGTCGGGAGCGGAGAGAGCCGAGGCTCGGTGAGTATCTAAACTCACTTTCGCGGGCTTTTGTTTACAGAGGCTGGTGTCGGGAGCGGAGAGAGCCGAGGCCCATGAGTATCTAAACTCACTTTCACGGGCTTTTGTTTGCAGAGGTTTACCAATCTCAGACCGGCGGCGGCGTTCCAGAGCCACGTTACGATTCAAAACGTGACGTGGGCAGGAGGGAGCGGCTGATTGGGTGAGTACGGCAGGTTAGTATTTGTACTACTTTATAGTTTGATAGTTAAGGTTCATAGGGGGAAAAATTCAGCTGCTTGCGCCTCCCGTTAGCGCCTTAAGAGGGCGCTAATGGGGCGTAAAGCAGCTAACGCCCGGGCGCAGCGTCACCCACGCCTCCCGAAAAATTCAGCGGGAGGTTAGCGGCGGCGGCAGCCGGTAGCGCCCTGTGGCGCTGCGCCGCCGGCGATGACGTCATCGCCGTGTGCAGCACCCCGCTCGCGCCCCGGCCGTGATCTTCAGTCGCGCCCCCTGATTTACCGCCAGACGCTATGTCCGACGGGTTCAGGGAGGCGTACGTGCGGCCGGGGCGGCGATATTTAAAGGGGAGGTGGCAGGCGGCCATTTTTGTTGCTGGCCGCCTGCCAGCACCTGCCCCCGTTGCTGTCCCCGGCCCCCGTGAAGCCCCCCCACCGTGAAGTGCCGGCTGCGCTCCAAGAGCCCGGCACTTCTCTTGAGTGCCGGGCTCTTTTGCCGGCACTCCCGATCCCTGGGGGCCCAGCTGGGCCCCGGTTCGCGCTGCGCAGGGTCCCTCCCCTTTAAGAAGGGGAGGAAGGCCTGCAATACCGCGGTGCGACGTGCCGCAGCGCCACGTAGCGCCAGGATATTCCCTCGCAGCGCCCCAAGAGGGATGCGGGGTGCTTCCAGTGGCGCCCCGCTTCCCTCTTGGGGCGCAACCACTGAAGTTCCGGCGCGGGGCCGCTAATTTTTTCGGGGCGCTAAAAGTCGCGCCCCGGCGAGGTTAGCGCCCCAAATGGGGCGCGACTCAATTTTTACCCCATAGTTTATAAAGTTTCGAAGATCTTAATTTTGTGATTATAATTTCTAGTGCTAGTAACCAAGGGCCCTTGAGTAATTCATTTAATTGAGTGAAATTGGTGGTATTGATTTGATTTAATTGAAGTTCAATTAATTAAAGGGTAAGTCATGGCAGGACAGCCCAGCCCCGTGTTGTGCTCCTCCTGCTCTATGTGGGAAATCAAGGACCCTTCCGGTGTCCCTGACGACCACGTGTGCGGGAAGTGTATCCAGCTGCAGCTACTGACAGCCCGCATTGCGGCGCTGGAGCTGCGGCTGCATGCATATTGGAGCATTCGCGATGCTGAGAACCTCGTGGATAGCACGTTTAGTGAGTTGGTCACACCGCAGGTGAAGGGTGTACAGGCAGGAAGGGAATGGGTGACCACCAGGCAGAGTAGGAGGTGCAGGCAGGTAGTGCAGGGGTCCCCTGTGGCCATCCCCCTCTCAAACAGATATACCGCTTTGGATACTGTTGGGGGGGATGACTTAGGGGAAGGCAGCAGCAGCCAACTTCCTGGCACCATGGGCGGCTCTGCTGCACAGGCTGGGAGGAAAAAGAGTGGAAGAGCTATAGTGATAGGGGACTCAATTGTAAGGGGAATAGATAGGCGTTTCTGCGGCCGCAACCGAGACTCCAGGATGGTGTGTTGCCTCCCTGGTGCAAGGGTCAAGGACGTCTCGGAGCGGCTACAGAACATTTTGGAGGGGGAGGGCGAACAGCCAGCTGTCGTAGTGCACATAGGCACCAACGATATAGGTAAAAAAGAGGATGAGGTCCTAAAAGCAGAATATAGGGAGTTAGGAGGTAAATTAAAAAATAGGACCTCAAAGGTAGTAATCTCAGGATTGCTACCAGTGCCACGTGCTAGTCAGAGTAGAAATAGGAGGATATTTCAAATGAATACGTGGCTAGAGGAATGGTGCAAGGGGGAGGGATTCAAATTCCTGGGACATTGGAACCGGTTCTGGGGGAGGTGGGACCAGTACAAACCGGACGGTCTGCACCTGGGCAGGGCCGGGACCGCTGTCCTAGGGGGAGTGTTTGCTAGTGCTGTTGGGGAGGATTTAAACTAATGTGGCAGGGGGTTGGGAACCTGAGCAGGGAGACAGAGGAAAGCATGTCAGGAAGGGACAGAAGGTATGGAGTAAAAGGTAAAGTGTTAAATAAGGAAAAAGCAGGAAGTAAGTGTCGCAAAACACATTTGAAAGTTCTTTATCTGAATGCACGTAGCATTCGTAACAAAATTGACGAGTTAACGGCACAAATAACTATGTATGGGTATGATCTTGTGGCCATTACAGAAACATGGCTGCAGGGTGACAACGTCTGGGAATTAAATATGCCAGGGTATTTAACAATCAGGAAGGACAGGCAGGAAGGAAGGGGAGGGGGGGTGGCTATGTTAATAAAGGAAGGAATCACTGTAATACAGAGAAATGATATTGGGTCAAAAGATCAGGATAATGAAACAGTTTGGGTAGAGATAAGGAATAATAAGGGGAAAAAAACAGTGGTGGGCGTAGTATATAGGCCTCCTAATAGTTGCAACTCTGTTGGAAGAAGTATTAATCAGGAAATAGTTGGGGCATGTAATAAGGGAACAGCTATAATTATGGGGGATTTTAACTATCATATTAACTGGACAAATCAAATTGGGCAGGGCAGCCTTGAGGAAGAGTTTATTGAGTGTCTTAGGGATGGATTTCTTGAGCAGTATGTAACTGATCCTACAAGGGGGCAAGCAACCTTGGACCTGGTACTGTGTAATGAGTCTGGATTAATTAATAATGTCCTAGTTAAGGATCCCCTTGGAATGAGTGACCATAACATGGTTGAATTCCATATCCAATTAGAGGGTGAGAAGGTTGGTTCTCAAACAAGCATACTGAGCTGGAATAAAGGAGACTATGATGGCATGAGAGCAGAATTGATTAAAGTGGACTGGGAAAATAGATTAAAGGGTAAGACGGTACATGAGCAGTGGTGTTCATTCAAGGAGTTATTTTACAACTTTTAAAATAAATATATTCCACTGAGGAAAAAAGGGTGTAAAAGAAATGACAGCCATCCATGGCTAAGTAAAGAAATTAAAGAAAGTATCCAACTGAAAACAAGGACATATAAGGTAGCCAAAGTTAGTGGGAGGATAGAAGATTGGGAAGTCTTCAAAAGACAACAAAAAGTAACTAAAGGATTGATTAAGAAAGGGAAAATAGACTATGAAAATAAATTAGCAAAAAATATAAAAACAGATAGCAAGAGTTTCTATAGTTATATAAAAAGAAAAAGGGTGGTTAAGGCAAACGTAGGTCCCTTAGAGGATGAGACCGGGAAATTAATGGTGGGAAACATGGAGATGGCAAAAATGCTGAACAAATATTTTGTTTCAGTCTTTACGGTAGAGGACACTAAGAATATCCCAACACTGGACAAACAGGGGGCTCTAGTGGGGGAGGAGCTAAATACGATTAAAATCACTAAGGAATTGGTACTCAGTAAAATAATGGGACTCAAGGCGGATAAATCCCCTGGACCTGATGGCTTACATCCTAGGGTCTTGAGGGAAGTGGCAGTAGGAATTGTGGATGCTTTGGTAATAATTTTCCAAAACTCCCTGAACTCAGCAAAGGTCCCGGCAGATTGGAAAACTGCTAATGTAACACCCTTATTTAAAAAGGGTTGTAGGCAGAAGGCTGGGAATTATAGACCAGTTAGCCTAACATCTGTGGTGGGTAAAATTTTGGAGTCTATTATTAAGGAGACAGTAACGGAACATTTAGATAAACATAATTTAATAGGACAAAGTCAGCATGCCTTTATGAAGGGGAAGTCATGTCTGACAAATTTGCTCGAGTTCTTTGAGGACATAACGTACAGGGTGGATAAAGAGGAACCAGTGGATGTAGTGTATTTAGACTTCCAGAAGGCATTCGACAAGGTGCCACATAAAAGATTATTACTCAAGATAAAAAATCACTGGATTGGGGGTAATATTCTGGCATGGGTGGAGGATTGGTTATCTAACAGGAAGCAGAGAGTTGGGATAAATGGTTCATTCTCGGACTGGCAACCAGTGGCCAGTGGTGTTCCGCAGGGGTCGGTGCTGGGTCCCCAACTCTTTACAATCTATATTAACGATTTGGAGGAGGGGACCGAGTGTAACATATCAAAGTTTGCAGATGATACAAAGATGGGAGGGAAAGTAGAGAGTGAGGAGGACATAAAAAACCTACAAGGGGATATAGACAGGCTGGGTGAGTGGGCAGAGATTTGGCAGATGCAATACAATATTGGAAAATGTGAGGTTATGCACTTTGGCAGGAAAAATCAGAGAGCAAGTTATTATCTTAATGGCGAGAAACTGGAAAGTACTGCAGTACAAAGGGATCTGGGGGTCTTGGTGCAAGAAAATCAAAAAGTTAGTATGCAGGTGCAGCAGGTGATCAAGAAAGCCAATGGAATGTTGGCTTTTATTGCTAGGGGGATAGAATATAAAAACAGGGAGGTATTGCTGCAGTTGTATAGGGTATTGGTGAGACCGCACCTGGAGTACTGCATACAGTTTTGGTGTCCATACTTAAGAAAAGACATACTTGCTCTCGAGGCAGTACAAAGAAGGTTCACTCGGTTAATTCCGGGGATGAAGGGGTGGACATACGAAGAGAGGTTGAGTAGATTGGGACTCTACTCATTGGAGTTCAGAAGAATGAGAGGCGATCTTATTGAAACATATAAGATTGTGAAGGGGCTTGATCGGGTGGACGCGGTGAGGATGTTCCCAATGATGGGTGAAACTAGAACTAGGGGACATAATCTTAGAATAAGGGGCTGCTCTTTCAAAACTGAGATGAGGAGAAACTTTTTCACTCAGAGGGTAGTGGGTCTGTGGAATTTGCTACCCCAGGAAGCTGTGGAAGCTACTTCATTAAATAAATTTAAAACAGAAATAGACCGTTTCCTAGAAGTAAAGGGAATCAGGGGTTACGGGGAGCGGGCTGGAAATTGGACATGAGTTTGAGTTCGGATCGGTCAAGGCCCTGTGGGTGGCGGAGCGGGCCCAGGGGCCGAGTGGCCTGGTCCTGCTCCGACTTCTTGTGTTCTTTAGAGTTGAGGTTGGATCAGATCAGCCATGATCTCATTGAATGGCGGAGCAGGCTCGAGGGGCCGATTGGTCTACTCCTGCTCCTATTTCTTATGTTCTTATACTCCTTTGCGATTTTAAATGAAAGCCAACCTAGTGCCCGTGGATGATGTCACCGAAGGGTAGCGTGTAAATGAGGGGGGTGGAGAGAGCCAAGGATGGATGTCTGGGGAACCTCAAAGCGCAGAGAGGGAATAAGAAGTTACTGGAGACGCACTGATGACATTCCGATAGGTAGGACAACAAAGGCAGTCCCATGGAGCCAGACCACAGAGGAGATACAGTGTAGGACAACGGGACTCGCACCAAGTCCCATTCACCCATTGCCCCTGTACTGAGGGAGTTGCTGCACAGTTGCCGGTGCCATCTTTCGGATGAGACGTTAAACTGAGGCCCCTTCAGGCTGATGTAAAAGAACCCACGGCACTATTTCGAAGAAGAGCAGGAGGGTTAGCCCCGGTGTCCTGGCCAATATTTATTCCCCAACAAACATCTAAAAACAGATTAATCTGGTCATTATCACAATGCTGCTTGTGGGCAAATTGGCTGCCGTGTTTCCTACATTACAACAGTGACTACACTTGGAAAGTACTTCATCGACTGTAAAGGGCATTGGGATGTCCTGAGGTTGTGAAAGTCACGATATAAATGCAAGTCTTTCTTTATTAAAAGGTGAATATCTGTGCTCGTATTCAGCTCTCTCTTATTGTTAAGTGGTACGAAAAGTCAAGATTAGGTAACTTTAAATTAACGGTTTGTGCTAGTCGGAGAGATCATAATGCGGGGCGTACAAATTTATCATAAAAAGAATTAAAGGGGACGTGCGAAAATAGTTAACACACAGGGTGGTTAGAATGTGGAATTCTCAGCCACAAATCATCACTGAAGCAGAGTCCACGCACTATTTTAAAAGGAAATGAGAAAAAAGAGAATTATAGAGGGTATGAAGGAGGGAACAGGAATAGTGGGATCAGTCACCGATCACACCCTGTTCTCTTGGTGCCATAATAAGTGTTTAAACAAAAATATTCAAAAACAAAGAGGAAAAACTATGATCAAAAGGACATTATTGCGGACTCTTTTGCAAAACAGCCCCTCTGGCAACTCTGAGGTGCTTGGGTTTTTAAAGCCATATAGTAGGCCAAACTTCAACATTAATTACAGAACAAAGTCAGTCACTTACAGATCTTGTGTCGTCCTTTCATTGGAAATTTCACCAGTAGCTCCTGGGGATTGGTGCAAATAAATACAAACGGGGAACCAGACTCCCGATCCGCAAACTGAAAACAAAAATTAAACATCAATTATTATTCATCCTTGGAGAGGTGGGGAACTCTGCTTCCTCCAATTCACCCAGTCCAGTAACACCCCACAGTCACACCCGCACAACTCACAGGAAGTAAACAAAGAATGTTTTCAAACTCTATCGTCTCTGCCAACTCAACATTCAATCGGCTATAATCTGATTCTCCAACCCCAGCACTGGCCGGAATCTACTCCCCCCGCCCCCCCCCCCCCGAGCACTGGCCGGAATCTACTCCCCCCCCACCCCCCCACTGGCCGTAATCTACTCCCACCCCCCCCGCCACCCCAGCACTGGCCGGAATCTACTCCCACCCCCCCCCCCCCCCCCGCCACCCCAGCACTGGCCGGAATCTACTCCCCCCCCACCCCCCTACTGGCCGAAATCTACTCCCACCCCCCCCGCCACCCCAGCACTGGCCGGAATCTACTCCCCGCCACCCCAGCACTGGCCGGAATCTACTCCCCCCCCCGCCCCCGCCACCCAAGCACTGGCCGGAATCTACTCCCCCCCCCCCCCCACCCCCCCACTGGCCGGAATCTACTCCCCCCCCCGCTCCAGCACTGGCCGGAATCTACTCCCCCCGCCCCCCCCCCCCGCCCAGCACTGGCCGGAATCTACTCCCCCCCCCCCCGCCCCAGCACTGGCCGGAATCTACTCCCCCCCCCCCGCCCCAGCACTGGCCGGAATCTACTCCCCCCTCCCCCCCCCGCCCCAGCACTGGCCGGAATCTACTCCCTACCCCCCCCCCACAACCCCAGCACTGGCCGGAATCTACTCCCTACCCCCCCCCCCCCCCCCAACCCCAGCACTGGCCGGAATCTACTCCCCCCCCCCACCCACCCCAGCACTGGCCGGAATCTACTCCCCCCGCCCCCAGCACTGGCCGGAATCTACTCCCCACCCCCCCCCCCGCCACCCCAGCACTGGCCGGAATCTACTCCCCCCCCCCCCCCCCGCCACCTGCCCCAGCACTGGCCGGAATCTACTCCCTCCCAGCCCCCCCCGCCACCTGCCCCAGCACTGGCCGGAATCTACTCCCCCCCCCCCCCCCGCCCCGCCCACCCCCCAGCACTGGCCGGAATCTACCCCGCCCCCCCCACCCCCAGCACTGGCCGGAATCTACCCGCCCCCCCCCCCCCAGCACTGGCCGGAATCTACTCGCCTCCCCCCCCCGCCCCCACCCCAGCACTGGCCGGAATCTACTCCCACCCCACCCCAGCACTGGGGCCGGAATCTACTCCCCCCCCCCCCCCCACCCCAGCACTGGCCGGAATCTACTCCCCCCCCACCCCACCCCAGCACTGGCCGGAATCTACTCTCCCCCCCCCCACCCACCCCAGCACTGGCCGGAATCTACTCTCCCCCCCCCACCCACCCCAGCACTGGCCGGAATCTACTCCCCCCACCCCAGCACTGGCCAGAATCTACTCCCCCCCCGCCCCCCCCCCAGCACTGGCCGGAATTTACTCCCCCCCCGCCCCGCCCCCCCCCAGCACTGGCCGGAATCTACTCCCCGCCCCGCCCCCCCCAGCACTGGCCGGAATCTACCCCCCCCCACCCACCCCCCCCAGCACTGGCCGGAATCTACCCCACAGCACTGGCCGGAATCTACTCCCCCCCCGCCCCCCACCAGCACTGGCCGGAATCTACTCCCTCCCCCCCCCCCCCCCGCCCCCACCCCAGCACTGGCCGGAATCTACTCCCACCCCACCCCAGCACTGGCCGGAATCTACTCCCCCCCGCCCCCCAGCACTGGCCGGAATCTACTCCCCCCCGCCCCCCAGCACTGGCCGGAATCTACTCTCCCCCCCCCCCCCCCGCAGCACTGGCCGGAATCTACTCCCCCCCCCCCCCCCCCCCCCCGCCACCCACCCCAGCACTGGCCGGAATCTACCCGCCCCCCCCAGCACTGGCCGGAATCTACTCCCCCCCCGCCCCCACCCCAGCACTGGCCGGAATCTACTCCCCCCCCCGCCCCAGGCCGGAATCTACTCCCCCCCCCCCCCCCCCACCCCAGCACTGGCCGGAATCTACTCCCCCCCCACCCCAGCACTGGCCGGAATCTACCCGCCCCCACCAGCACTGGCCGGAATCTACTCCCCCCCCCCGCCCCCCACCCCAGCACTGGCCGGAATCTACTCCCCCCCCCGCCCCCACCCCAGCACTGGCCGGAATCTACTCCCCCCCCCGCCCCAGGCCGGAATCTACTCCCCCCCCCCCGCCCCCACCCCAGCACTGGCCGGAATCTACTCCCCCCCCCGCCCCCACCCCAGCACTGGCCGGAATCTACTCCCCCCCCCGCCCCAGGCCGGAATCTACTCCCCCCCCCCCCCCACCCCAGCACTAGCCGGAATCTACTCCCCCCCCACCCCAGCACTGGCCGGAATCTACTCCCCCCCCCCCCCCCACCCCAGCACTGGCCGGAATCTACTCCCCCCCCCACCCCCAGCACTGGCCGGAATCTACTCCCCCCCCCCCCCCCCCCCGGCACTGGCCGGAATCTACTCCCCCCCCCCCCCCCCACCCCACCCCGGCACTGGCCGGAATCTACTCCCCCCCCCCCCTACCCCACCCCACCCCAGCACTGGCCGGAATCTACTCCCCCCCCCACCCCCCCCCACTGGCCGGAATCTACTCCCCCCCCCCCCCACCCCACTCCAGCACTGGCCGGAATCTACTCCCCCCCCCCACCCCAGCACTGGCCGGAATCTACTCCCCCGCCCCCCCCCCCCCCCCCACCCCAGCACTGGCCGGAATCTACTACCCCCCCACCCTCAGTTGAAATCTGCCTCTCTTCCCCTTCTGCCCCAACCTGTGAGCTGGCTATAATATGACATGAAATCAAACCCTCAAATACTACACTGCTGATCTAATCTTGCCTTTTAAAAAAAACACCAGACACTGACATTCAACCACAAAGGTAACAACAATTATAAGCGCAGAAAAAAACTCCTTCCCTGCCCGAGGGTATATTTGAGTTACAAGAACTCCCATTCCCCAAGCATGAGTACTGCACTCCACATCAGCCTCAGTATTCCTATAAATGAAGCCTATTAATAGAGATGCCCCGGTGGAAATTAAATATCCATTATTAAATACAAGGATACAAGTTAAGAATATTAATTAAGTCCAGAGGACAACAGCTGGTTAAGAACTGAGAAGAATATAACTGTTGCAATCAAGCTCCTGTTCTTGGTGCAAGAAAAGCTGCTGAATTATCAGGCCAGAACTATCTAACGTACATAACTTAATAACTTGCATTCCTCTGACCATCAAAAGTCAGTTCGAGACACTGTACACTTGTATGCAACAATCTTTCTATGTTTCATCAAGTCATAGTGCGGGAAGGTGGAGATGAGGTAGATGATCAGCCATGATCTTATTGAATGGCGGAGCAGGTTCGAAGGGCTGAATGGCCGACTCCTGCTCTTATTTTATATGTTCTTGAGACACGAGCATTGTCCCTGAAAAAAGCATTGTGCAAAGAACAAACAATACTTCAAATGGAGCCTTCCTACATTTGTGCACACACCAGTACTTTCTGTAGACTATGTAAAGATAGGCATCTTGGAAGATGATAATTGTATATTAGCCTGAACACACCATCTGCAGTGGTGGAGACAGAGCCTTTTTGAACTACTCCTTCAATAGATTTTCTTGTTGGAGATTGAATGCTCCAGTCCACTTTGGGACAATAAAGTAGTAACTGGAACCAGTTTCTGTCTTGCAGACATCTCCTTGATGGATTGGAACAAGGTCAATGCTGTTTAGTTAACTAGAGTCTGTAATACATGGACAATACTCCTTATCTGTTCCATTTGAGGATCTATAAAGCTTGCACACTAGTGTTTTTGTCTGTATCATGTACTCGGGAGAAAACATGAACCCTGCGGCATTCAGCTTCATAGACCAGCGGTTCCCAACCTTTTCCTTCATGCGGACCACCAGCCGTTTAAAAATTGCTTCTGCGGACCACCAGCCGTTTACATTTTTTTTTAACAGCCTATGGCTGACAGGAGTCAAACTTATATTTTTTTTTTCACGGACCACCTGCAGTACCCTCGCGGACCACCAGTGGTCCGCGGACCACAGGTTGGGAAACGCTGTCATAGACTATCTAGCTGAGGGCAATAAACATACACGTCTTGTGGAAGAGGATGACTAATGAGAATTGGCCAAAATAGTGTTTAACAAGCCACATTAATAAGATCTCCATTAATACCAGGCAGTTTATTACCAATACAACAATCTAACGTAACCAAGTATATAGCTTGGCCTACTTTATGTAATCTGCCAGTAGAAGTCCCAAGGCATCTAAGTGGCCCTTTACTCTTCCCCAAGAGTGTTTCTGGTTACGTCCATCTTAAAAATGAACAGGATCTTGGTATTAAAAGCATCATTTGACAAATCAGAGCTGGACTGAGAAACTTGAGATCTAATGTACCTTCTCCATCATCTTTTAAGATAAGGCGTCTAGTGGTTGTACTCTCACAGGAATGGAGTCGCGCTAAAACCCTGCTTGTAAAACAGACATTTTTTTTTAAACTGAGAGAAGGGAGACAGCACGGGCTCCAAAAGGGCCACAAAATATCAAGGGAGGGATCTTGCTTACCATTTTACAAGGGGATACATGGTCAGTGACACCAAGTCCTTCATCATACAGATGCAGATTCTCAGTCTTTGAAGTAGAAACTGGGTTCATTTGGAGAGGAGCGGGAGCAGCAACGCGATAAAGAGCGCGAGAGGAGCAGCGAGAGGAGAGGAGCGGGAGCAGCGGCAAGAGGAGCAGCGCTGTAAAGAGCGCGAGAGGAAGTGGAGGCAGCGGACCTGGACGAGACCAGGGCGGGAGCAGAGCGAGAGAGGCAGCGGCTCAACAGAGGCAGAATCCAAAAGAGTGACGTCAGAGTAGATAAAGTGATGTTGGCACAAGGGAAGGAGCTGATTGGTGAGTAGCTGGTGAGTGTTTTTTTTCAAGTTTTAAGTTTATTTCTGCTTAGTTAGTTCTTAGTCTATTAAATAGAGGCATGGCAGGGCGGCTTAGTCCCGTGGAGTGGACATGCTGTGCCATGTGGGATGTCCTGGACGCTTCGCGTAGCCTGGACGACCACATGTGCAGGAAGTGTCACCAGCTGCGGCAGCTCGAGCTCCGTGTTTCAGAGCTTGAGCGGCAGCTGGAGTCACTGCGGTGCATCCGCGAGGCTGAGAGTTACGTGGATAGCACGTTTCTGGAGGTGGTCACCCCGCAACTTAACAGTATGCAGGCAGAGAGGGAATGGGTGACCACCAGACAGAAGAGGAGGACCAGGCAGGTAGTGCAAGAGTCCCCAGAGTGCATCTCGCTCTCCAACCAGTATTCTGTTCTGGTGCTGTTGGGAGGGCTTAAACTAGCTTGGCAGGGGGATGGGCACCAGCATATAGGAGTAGAAAAGAGGAATAAGGTGCATGAAAGAGAGTGTGTGTTGCATAGTACTAGAGAAGAAAGTAGTACTAGAGGCGGAAGTAGTACCATATTAGGTAGGAGCAGACTAAGAAAGACTACAAAAAATTCAAAAATGGGTTTAGAGTGCATGTATGTAAACACACAAAGTGTGGTGAATAAGGTTGGTGAGCTACAAGCACAATTAGCCATGTGGCAATACGATGTTGTGGCAATAGCGGAAATGTGGCTTAAAAACGGTGAGGACTGGGCACTTAATATTCAAGGGTACAAGGTGTTCACATACATAGATACATAGAAGATAGGAGCAGGAGTAGGCCATCCGGCCCTTCGAGCCTGCTCCGCCATTTAATGAGATCATGGCTGATCCTCCAATTCAGTATCCCGTCCCCGCCTTCTCTCCGTAACCCTTAACCCCTTTTGCCTGTAGAAATATATCTAATTCCCTCTTAAATATATTTAATGAGCTGGCGTACACTGCCCTCTGTGGCAATGAGTTCCACAGGTTCACCACCCTCTGAGTGAAGAAATTCCCCCTCATTTCTGTCCTAAATGGTTTAGCCCTTATCCTTAAATTATGTCCTCTAGTTCTGTTCTCACCCGCCAAGGGAAACATTCCTTCTGCATCTAGTCTGTCTAGACCTGTCAGAATTTTATACACTTCTATGAGGTCCCCTCTCAATCTTCTAAACTCCAGTGTGTACATCCCTAAACTACATAGTCTCTCCTCATAGGTCAATCCCGCCATTCCTGGTATCAGCCTGGTGAATCGCCGCTGCACCCCCTCCATGGCAAGAACATCTTTCCTCAGATGAGGCGACCAAAACTGTACACAGTACTCGAGCTGTGGTCTCACCAGTGCCCTGTACAGCTGCAGCAAGGTATCCCTGTTCCTGTATTCCAACCCTTTTGCTATGAAGGCCAGCATACCGTTTGCCTTCTTGACCGCCTGTTGCACCTGCATGCTCGCCTTCAGTGACTGGTGTACAAGAACACCCAGGTCTCTCTGTACTTCCCCCTCTCCCAATTTATTGCCATTTAAATAATAATTTGCCCTCCCGTTCCTGCACCCAAGGTGGATAACTTCGCACTTGTCCACATTATAGTGCATCTGCCATTTATCCGCCCAATCACCCAGTCTGTCCAAATCGCTCTGGAGCTTCCTGGTCTCCTCCTCTGAGCCCACCCCCCCTCCTAGTTTAGTGTCGTCTGCAAATTTGGAAATGCTGCATCCGACTCCCTGATCCAGGTCATTAATGTAAATTGTGAACAGCTGGGGACCCAGGACAGATCCCTGTGGTACCCCACTTGTTACTGCCTTACATTCAGAAAATGAGCAGTTTATTCCAACTCTCTGTTTTCTATCTGACAGCCAGTTCTCTATCCACGTCAATACTTTCCCCTTTATCCCATGAGCTTCAATTTTCCATGCTAATCTTTTATGTGGGACCTTATCGAAGGCCTTTTGGAAGTCCAGGTACACCACATCTACTGGCTCTCCCCCATCTATTTTACCAGTTACTCCCTCAAAAAATTCCAATAGATTAGTCAAGCACGATTTACCCTTTGTAAATCCATGTTGACTCTGTCCTATCCTGTCCCCATTTGCTAAGTGCTCCGCTATTTCATCCTTAATGATGGACTCCAGCATTTTGCCCACAACTGATGTAAGGCTTACAGGTCTGTAATTACCTGCTTTTTCCCTACCCCCCTTTTTGAATAGTGGGGTAACGTTAGCTACCCTCCAATCCATGGGCACTGTTCCCGAGTCTAATGAATTCTGAAAAATCATACTTAGTGCATCCGCTATCTCTAGGGCCGCCTCCTTCAGTACCCTAGGATGCATGTTATCAGGCCCTGGGGATTTGTCCGCCTTCAATCCCTTTAGCTTCCTTAACACCATATCCTTAGAGATATTGACTTGCGTCAGTTCCTCCTTTGCCAATGTCCCTATTTTTCCCGATATCCCAGGGAGGTTATTTGTGTCTTCCTTCGTAAAGACTGACACAAAGTATGCATTTAGTTGGCCTGCCATTTCCTTATTTCCCGTTATATATTCCCCCGTATCTGACTGCAATGGACCAACTTTGGTTTTCACCAGTCTTTTCCTCTTGATATACTTATAAAAGCTTTTGGAGTTAGTTTTTATATTTTCCGCCAGCTTGCTTTCGTAAGCTATTTTGCCCCTCTTGATTAAGCCCTTTGTCCTCCTTTGCTCTATCTTAAACTGTTCCCAATCTTCCGCTCTGGCGCTTTTTTTGGCTATTTTATATGCCCTATCTTTGGATTTTATGCTGTCTCTAATTTCCCCTGTTATCCACGGTTGAGTCACCTTTTTAGATTTCCTTTTATGCCAGATTGGTATAAACAATTTTTGCAATTTTGTCATTCTATCTTTAAATGCTTGCCATTGTTTATCTACCTCCAGTCCTCCCAGGAACGTTGTCCAATCAGACCTACTCAGTTCCCGTCTAATGGCATCATAATTCCCCTTGTTTAAATTCAGGACCTTAGTCTCTGAGTCAATTTCTTCGCTCTCCATTTCGAGTGAGAAATCGATCATGTTATGATCGCTCTGACCCAAGGGTCCCCGTACAACAAGATTACTAATTAGTCCCTTCTCATTGCACAGTACCCAGTCCAATATAGCCTGTTCCCGAGTTGGTTCCTCGACATATTGATCCAGATAACCATCCCTTAAACACTCAAGGAATTCCTCCTCCTCATTATTTTTACTGATTAGGCTATTCCAATCTATATGTAAGTTAAAGTCACCTATGATGACAGCTGTGCTCTTACTGCACGCTTCTCTAATTTCCCTCGTGATGCCCTCCCCAACCTCTATTTTACTATTTGGAGGCCTATATACCACTCCTATTAATGTTTTTCGCCCCTCGCTATTTCTTAGCTCCACCCATATAGATTCTGTATTAACTGAGTTAATATCCTTCCTTTCAATTGCATTTATCCCCTCTTTTACCAGCAATGCTACCCTTCCTCCCTTTCTTTTTTGTCGATCCTTCCTAAATACTGAATACCCCTGTATGTTAAGCTCCCAGCCCTGCTCACCCTGCAACCATGTTTCCGTAATCCCAATTAGATCATAATTATTAACCTCTATTTCCACAGCTAATTCATCTACCTTGTTCCTGATGCTTCTCGCATTAAGGTATAAAACCCTCAGGCTTTTTTTATGCTCACATTTTTTATGAATTAGTTTGGCCCTTTGTTTTTTGTTCCTCACCCTTTTACCATTTATTTCTGTCTGCCTTTCACTTTCCTCTATTTCACTACATAGGTTTCTAGCCCCCTGCCATACTTCACAAAAGATAAGGAAGGAAAAACGGGAGGTGGGGTGACAGTGCTGATTAAGGAAGACATTGTAGTTTTGGAAAGGGAGGATGTTCTTGAGGGGACAAGGACAGAATCCATTTGGTTAGAGTTGAGGAGCAAAAAGTGTATGATCACACTATTGGGGGTATTCTATAGGCCTCCAAATAGTGAGAGGGAGGTGGAGGAGCAAATCTGCAGGGAAATCACAGAGATATGCAAGAGCTATAGAGTGGTGATATTGGGGGACTTGAATTACCCAAATATCGATTGGGATAATGCTAGGGTAAAGGGAAAAGAGGGGGAGGAATTTCTGAAATGTGTTCAGGAGAATTTCCTTGACCAGTATGTTCTTGGCCCAACTAGGAAGGAGGCATTGCTGGATCTGGTGCTGGGGAATGAGGTGGGCCAGGTCGACGAAGTGTCTGTGGGAGAACACTTGGGTACGAGTGATCATCGTATCATAAGATTTAGATTAGCAATGGAGAGGAGCAAGGAACAATCTAGAGTGGAACTTCTAAACTGAATAGGGCTAACTTCAATGGGATGCAAAAGGATCTAGCCAGGGTAAAATGGAACCAAAGACTGACAGGAAAAACTGTAACGGAACAGTGGGTGATCTTTAAGGAGGAGATGTTCCAAGTACAGGCTAGGTACATTCCAACAAGAGGGACGGGTAAGGGAACCAAAGCAAGGGCTCCTTGGATGATGAGTGAGATTGAGAAGATGATGAAACAAAAAAAGAGGGTGTATGATGCATGTCAGGTGAATTCTTCAAGGGAGAACCAGACCAAATACAACAAGTTGAGAGGGAAGTGAAGATGAAGATAAATTGGTAAAGAGAGAATATGAGAGTAGAATGGCGGTTAACATAAAAGGGAACCCAAAAATCTTCTACGGCATGTAAACAGTAAGCGGGTAGTAAGAGGCGGGGTGGGGCCTATTAGCAACAAAGAAGGTGTTATATGCTTAGAGGCGCAGGGCAAGGCTAGAATACTCAATGAGTACTTTATATCGGTGTTTACTAAGGAGGTGGATGCTGACAAAATATCGGTAGCAGTGGAAAAGGTAGAAGCGATGGAAGGGGTGAAAATTGATAGACAGGATGTACTAGAAAGGCTGGGTATGCTTAGAATGGACAAGTCGCCTGGTCCAGGTGGCTTGCATCCCAGGTTGCTAAGGGAATTGGAGGAGGAGATAGCGGAAGGGCTTGCCATAATTTTCCAATCTTCCCTAGATGCGGGGGAGGTACCTAAGGATTGGAAATTGGCAAATGTGACACCACTGTTCAAGAAAGGGTGTAAGGACAATCCTAGTAACTACAGGCCAGTCAGTTTAACATCAGTGGTGGGTAAAGTTTTAGAAACAATAATCAAGGAAAAAATTAACCGTCACTTGGGAGAGATTTAAGCTAATTAAGGAGAGCCAACACTGATTTGTAAAAGGCAGATCATGTTTGACTAATCTAATTGAATTTTTTGATGAAGTAACAGGGAGGATCGATGAAGGGAATGCAATGGATGTTGTCTACATGGATTTTAGGAAGGCGTTTGACAAAGTACCACATAGAAGGCTGGTTAACAAAATTGAGGCTCATGTTCTAGGTGGGGCAGTGGCAGCTTGGATAAGAAATTGGCTTAAGGACAGAAAACATCGAGTTGTCGTAAATGGCTGTTTTTCAGACTGGAAGATGGTAGACAGTGGTGTTCCCCAAGGGTCAGTACTGGGGCCACTGCTTTTTTATATATATATATATATATATATATATATATATATATATATATATATATATATAAAAATAAATGACCTGGATATTGGAATACAAAGTTGCATTTCTAAATTTGCCAATGACACCAAACTTAGGGGTGTGGCAAACAGTGAGGATACCACCAATCGACTGCAACAGGACATAGAAAGGCTAGCAGAATGGGCAGATGTTATTTAATACAGAGAAGTGTGAGGTGATGCATTTTGGCAGAAGGAACTGAGAGAGGCAATATACACATAATGGCACAGTTTTAAAGAGTGTGCAGGGACAGAGGGACCTGGGAGTTAATGTGCATAGGTCCCTGAAGGTGGCAGGACATATTGAGAGAGTGGTTAGCAAAGCATATGGGATCTTGGGCTTCATAAATAGAGGTATTGAGTACAAAAGTAGAGAAGTTATGCTGAACCTTTATAATGTGCTGGTTTGGCCACAACTGGAGTATTGCGTCCAGTTCTGATCACCGCACTTTAGGAAGGATGTGAAGGCCCTTGAGAGGGTGCAGAGATTTACCAGAATGGTTCCGGGGATGGGGGATCTTAGTTACAAGGACAGGTTGGAGAAGCTGGATTAGAGCAAAGAAGGTTGAGGGGTGATTTGATAGAGGTGTACAAGATTATGATGGGTTTGGATAGGCTAGACGGGGAAAGGCTGTTCCCACTAGTTGATGGTATAAGGACTAGGGGACACAGATTTAAGGTTTTGGGCAAGAGATACAGGGGGGACGTGAGGAAAAACTTTTTTACGCAGCGAGTGGTGGGGACCTGGAACTCGCTGCCGACAGAAGTGGTGGAAGTGGAGACACTCAATGTTTTCAAGGGCAGACTGGATAGGCACTTGAGGGAAATAAACTTGCAGGGCTATGGGGATAGAGCTGGGGAATGGGACTGACTGGATTACTCTACAGAGAGCTGGCACTGACTTGATGGGCCGAATGGCCTCCTTCTGTGCCGTTATGACTCTATGACTCATTTATGCAAGTACCTATATGTTGTTCCCTGTATATAAGCACCTTAATGGCTTAGACTTACCCAAGATATTTGATGGAAGAGTTGACATTCCCATTCTTCCACATAAAGGAACCATTCATCTCAGAGTTTGATCTTTAGCTCAGTGGTCAGAAGGTTGTGGGTTCAAGTCCCACTTCAGGGACTTGAGCACATAATCTAGGCTGGCACTTTAGTGCGGTGCTGAGGGAGCGCCGCACTGTCGGAGGTGCCGTCTTTCAGATGAGACGTTAAACCGAAGCCCCGTCTACTCTCAGGTGGACATAAAAGATCCTACAGCACTATTTCGATGAAAAGCAGGGGTGTGCTCCCCGGTGTCCTGGCTAATATTCACTGAAAAACAGATTTGGTCTCATCATTGCTGTTTGTGGGATCTTGCTGTGTGCAAATTGGCGGCCACGTTTCCTACATTACAGTAGTGACTGCTTTGTGACATCCTGAGATTGTAAAAGGCGCTATATAAATGCAAGTTCTTTCTTTCTTTACTCTAAGCTCAAACTTTGGTTTGTCCTGCACCAATGCATCAGCAAGTCATTACTGCGGCAGCATCATTTTTAAGCTGCTCAGCGCAAAACCAAAGATTTTCAATGTGTTGGTGGAGAGATTTCTTCAGTTTAGTTTTTGTGAATTAAGATGGACTTCAGTAAAGCTTTTGACAAAGTCCCACATGGGAGACTGGTCAAGAAGGTACGAGCCCATGGGATCCAGGGCAATTTGGCACATTGGATCCAAAATTGGCTTAGTGGCAGGAGGCAGAGGGTGATGGTCGAAGGTTGTTTTTGTGACTGGAAGCCTGTGTCCAGTGGTGTACCGCAGGGATCGGTGCTGGGTCCTTTGCTGTTTGTGGTGTACATTAATGATTTAGATATTAATGTAGGAGGTATGATCAGTAAGTTCGCAGATGACACGAATATTGGTGGAGTGGTAAATAGCGAGGAGGGAAGCCTCAGGCTACAGGACGATATAGACGGGTTGGTCAGATGGGCAGAACAGTGGCAAATGGAATTTAACCCTGAAAAGTGTGAGGTGATGCATTTTGGGAGGACTAACAAGGCAAGGGAATACACAATGAATGGTAGGACCCTAGGAAGGACAGAGGATCAGAGGGACCTTGGTGTGCATGTACATAGATCCCTGAAGGCAGCAGAACAGGTAGATAAGGTGGTTAAGAAGGCATATGGGATACTTATATTCTATGCCTCGGCTAATGAAGGCAAGAGCAGGGAGGTTATGATGGAGCTGTACAAAACGCTAGTTAGGCCACAGCTGGAATACTGTGTGCAGTTCTGGTCGCCACACTATAGGAAGGATGTGATTGCATTGGAGAGGGTGCAGAGGAGATTCACCAGGATGTTACCTGGGCTGGAGCGCTTCAGCTATGAAGAGAGACTGGACAGGCTGGGGTTGTTTTCCTTGGAGCAGAGAAGGCTGAGGGGGGACCTGATTGAGGTGTACAAAATTATGAGGGGCATAGATAGGGTAGATAGAAAGGAACTTTTCCCCTTAGTAGAGGGGTCAATAACCAGGGGGCATAGTTTCAAGGTAAGGGGCAGGAGGTTTAGAGGGGATTTGAGGAAAAACTTTTTCACCCAGAGGGTGGTTGGAATCTGGAACTCACTGCCTGAAAGGGTGGTAGAGGCAGGAACCCTCACAACATTCAAGAAGCATTTAGATGAGCACTTGAAACGCCATAGCATACAAGGCTACGGACCAAGTGCTGGAAAATGGGATTAGAATAGACAGGGCTTGATGGCCGGTGTGGACACAATGGGCCGAAGGGCCTCTTTCTGTGCTGTATAACTCTATGACTATGTGGAAGTTTGCTCTTGCAGGTAAAACTCAAAGAGAATACATCATTCAAAGCCTCAGCTTCGAAGGACAGTGCCCGTGGGAAGGTCTATTGTCTAATTATTTCTTATCTTTATCAGGCACTTATCACTCCTCACGACTATTTCATTCTCCAGCACTATTGGCTCAGTGATCGAGGCAATACAACCTTTGCAGCTTCCTTCTCTCACGCTTTTGGCAGACTTCAAGATCAGCAAAGTTGCTTTCAAGGGGAAGGCGTCAGAAGATAATCACCCAAGTCAGAGCAGTAGTTGCCTCAATACTGACTAACTATAACACTAGAGTGTGTGGAGGAGGCTGCAGTGAACAAGAACGTATGGCGGTAATTGCCAGAGGATTGCAAACGCATGTTGTGACATGCTGCTCCTAATGTGTGCAAATCCAGATTGGGCAATTAAAACATTTTTTTTGAAATGAGAGATCAAAATAAATCCCTAATCTAACAGCATGCTTCCCTGCAAATGGATCCATTACACCAGGTGTTGAAAGCTACATTTACGTTTCAAAGAGAATCCCGGTCCTCTTAAAAATTAATAATTAAAGGCTGGCAGGAAGTATAGAAGAGCAGCCCAAGTGAGATGCCATACCTCAATTTGAAACCACCCCAAGCAATACAATGAGTTCAGAGACACACCTCATGGGGAGCCAGTGAAGCAGGTCAGACTATGCTGATGCTAGAGATTCATGTACCTCACCATTTGCAAACTCAAACAGTGAAAGAACTAACTTTTGTCCATTTCTAATGATAATATATAAGGGTAGCACTGCCCGAACACTGGTTCCCAGAAGTTATTGAGCCCGACAAGGCGAGGGAGCAAAAATAAAATCAGTCGGGATAGTAAATTACACAGGATGCTTCTGCAGTTGCGTCATTTCAACTGCGTGTATATTAATCCAGCTCCCTTGTGCTTCTAGGGTCAATAATTCCTATGGGCAGTTTCTCCACCATGGTGTTGGCTCAGTTTAATAAGAAAAAAAAAATCAATAGAAGCAGGGAGAAAAGCACAAAGGATGTTTAATATTAACCATAATTAATTGCAACGGATTGCACTGAATGGCTCAGTACGAGAAGTTGAGTAATGTAATCCAAGCTGTGATTATCCATTGCAGCATGACAGATCTGTACACAGATCCTATCTTGTAACATCTGTGGAGGTGCGTGACTACTGCCAATTACAAAAAATAAGCCATACTTACCACAGGTACGATGTCACTCATTCTTTAATCTAATTCAACCTTAACATACAGATGAACACACCATAATTCAACAGGGGAAAATACCCAGAACCACTGTCCTTTTTCAGAGCTAGGTGCCATGCAGAGACTCTGCTCTGATGCTTTTTTAAAAATTCATTTATGGGATGTGGGCGTCGTTGGCAAGGCCAGCATTTATTGCCCATCCCTAGTTGCTCTTGAGAAGGTGGTGGCGAGCCGCCTTCTTGAACCGCTGCAGTCCGTGTGGTGAAGGTACTCCCACAGTGCTGTTAGGTAGGGAGTTCCAGGATTTTGACCCAGCGACGATGAAGGAACGGCCGATATATTTCTAAGTCAGGATGGTGTGTGACTTGGAGGGGAACTTGGAGGTGGTGGTGTTCCCATGCGCCTGCTGCCCTTGTCCTTCTGGTGGAAGAGGTCGCGGGTTTGGGAGGTGCTGCCAAAGAAGCCTTGGCGAGTTGCTGCAGTGCATCTTGTAGATGGAACACACTGCAGCCACGGTATGTCGGTGGTGGAGGGAGTGAATGTTTAAGGTGGTGGATGGGGTGCCGATCAAGCGGGCTGCTTTGTCCTGTAAGGTATCTTCAGGTATGAGAAAATGATTAGGAAAGCTCCAAGTTGCGGCAGGTCATAAAGAGAACGTTATGTTGCAGTGTAGCTATGTTTAAAGAGTGCGGAAGGCCGTATCTATACTAGGTAATTAAATACCTTTCGTTTGTCACATGGAAACAAATGACATCAAAGCAGGACAAAAAACGGAGGTACACCCATGGTAAAGTGTTCATCATCCCGAGCTGTCAGATCAAGACAATACAAAGTACTGTCAACAGTCCAATGCTCCAAACTGGCTGGGATCAAACATGGAGCAGGCACGATGGGCCGAATGGTCTCCTTCTGTGCCGTAACATGCTATGTGATTGCGATTGTTCACAATAGCGATCTTGTGTCGAACAAAATGAGGTAGCTACTTTGAGGGCATTCATTTTTGTTTTACAGGAATGAAACAAAAGTACATGTGTACTCAAAGGGCAAGCAGCAGAAGTAAAATGCCTGCATACTACTGTATACAAGATCAGCAAAGGGTTGGAGTTTTGGCTTTCCAATTTGTGCAAGAGGGTTAAGAGCACTGACTTTTCCATTGCAGCATTGGACGGAGGGCATCCTTATAGAGAGTGCAAAGAGAAACCAACAAAATAGCTGGGGAATGCGCAGATGACCTTTAACCTCCCGTGCTCCCAATTCACGAACCTCTACTTGGCATTGTGTTTGGTTAAAGTTTTGCTTCAATGAAAAATAAACAGAAACCTAGACTGATAAATGTCTTTTGTTGCATCGATGCAGAATGATAAAGGTGGCGCTCCATTGAAAAATAGTACTTCTTGTAATCTAGGCCGACACATAATCTAGATTTAACACCCTGTTAAAGGGAGTACATTATTTGTCAGAGGTGTTGCCTTTTGGATAGGATGTTAC
Source organism: Squalus acanthias (assembly GCA_030390025.1). Lineage (NCBI taxonomy): Eukaryota > Metazoa > Chordata > Chondrichthyes > Squaliformes > Squalidae > Squalus > Squalus acanthias. The sequence continues at coordinate 50,931,395 of CM059443.1, forward strand.
ACCAGGGCCCCATCTGCTCATTCAATTGGACATACGAGATCCCATGGCACTATTCAAAGAGGAGCAGGGAGTCCTGGCTACCATTCATCCACAGCCAACACCACCAAAACTGATGAACCAGTTATTCATCTCATTGTAGTTTGTGGGATCTTGCTGTTGTCAAATTGGTGGCAGTGTTGGGCTAGAAAACAACAACGATTACATGTCTAAAAGCGCTTTGGGCCAGCCTGAGGTTGTGAAAGGTGCTCTATAACACAAGTGCTTTCTTTTCACGAGAACAGGCATTTGGCAGCGGGTAAAATGTTCACACAATTGGCATAAATGAAACTCATACAATTTCTGGTCAAAAACAAAGTAACCATTTTAAATGGAAGAAATGGGTTCAACAAATTCCCACACAAGATTGTCTATCACAAGGTTTAAGGCTCAGAAAGTATCCAAAATGATCAGCTGTACAAGAAAACAAAGAGTACTTTAGAAAAAACTTAATCCCTCCCTACTTCCTCACAAAGCAAACTCAAAAATATTTTTTCCTGCTTTGCTTTGTTTTTGCCATCAGATTCCCTCTCCTTTGAAGAATGGTCTTGCCTACTTTGGGCTCAACAACTTGCACTTATACAGCATCTTCCACCATAGTCCCAAGGCACTTGACAGAGGAAGAAAGGAACTGGTACAGAGTCTTTGTGGAGAGGCTAAAAGAGATGATCAGAAGCTGGGTAAATCAGATGAACTTTAAAGGTAAAGAGAAGGAGAAAGGAGGGGGGGTTTGGGAGAGCGTTCCAGAAAGTAGGGCAGAGATAGCTGAAGGGGGTGGGGGGAGAAAGGGAAAAGGTGCCAGAATCCAAGGATACAGGTGGGGTTACAAGGCTGGAGAAGGTTGCAGAGGTAGGGTGGGGACGAGGGATTTCTCGATGAGGACACCAATTTTAAATTGTGTGTACGAGGGGAACAGGAAGCCAATGGAAGTCAAAGTGGGGTTGATGGGCAAGTGGGCTTAGTTATTTAGTAAGATTACTTTCTCCTCCTCCTCATTGCTTTTCATTGTCTTCCTATGCTTTTTGTTCAACTGTTAATATGATTCCCTCTCCCTTCCTCTTTGATCCAATCTTAAATGTCTCGCCAAGTATTCAAGATTCCTTTGGCTTCCTCCCCACGCTCACTCTTTGCCCTGCAATACTCCGTCATCTTAACGAAACAATCTTCCAAAAGCTTTTTATTTTGCCTCTCCTATTTCAGCACCAATTCGCACCAGCACCACACCAGGACAGCACAAATAGATCACCATATAAAACTCATAGCCTTTAGCTCCTCAGAGGTGGGGAGAAATTTGCAATTTTAACAGCAGCAGCAAATCAAATATCACCATGTTTCTTGAGTTGTACATTGGACATCATGTTCTTTCTTCTCCCACTCTGGTTTCTGGTGTGTTTTTGGGTTGACAATTAGAGGTCATAACAACTAGGCTGAGTGAGAGACCGTGGCTGCAGGGTGTGCTAGCTACAGGATGCACTGCAGCAACTCGCCAAAGCTTCTTCGGCAGCACCTATGCCACCCAGGACTAGGGCAGCAGGTGCATGGGAACACCATCACCTCCAAGTCTTACACCATCCGGACTTGGAAATATATCCCCGTTCCTTCCCCGATCAAAATCCCGGAACTCTCGACCCAATAGCATTGTGGGGGTACCTTCACCACATGGACTCCTGGGGTTTGAGAAGACCCACCACCACCTTTTCAAGAGCACCTAGGGATGGGCAATAAATGCCAACCTCCTGGTCAGTGATGGCCACGGCCCAAAAATAAATTTTAAAAAATTGCAATGGCAGATACGACACGAGTGTGACTTAGACACAGAAAGAGCAGTGAACTATGAAGAACCCTTTCCCACAGCCTAAATAGACTCCAACAGCCCTGGTTCAGCAAGTGCTGGTTAACTCTCCATTTGAACTTCATATCCAAGGTACAGAGTTCCTGGTGACAGGACAATTTCAGAGAGGTCCGCAGGCTAGAAAAGGGAGGTTTTATTGATGGTATGTTATATATGTTGATGGTAATATTGGCCTTCAGCAATCTGTGGGTAAATATGTACGCATCTTATTTTTATGGCAGTGACTGGCACTAGCTGGGGTACTAGATGCTTTCAGGTTGAGTGCAATCAATCAATATGCATTCAGTAAGCAAATCTATTAAATGAATGATCAATCATTCATATTTAAAAATGTTCTGCTTTGCTTGTACTCTTCAGCTATTCTATTTCCTCAGGGCAGCGTCCTATGCCCAACTATTTTCAGCTGATAAGAGACAAGTAACATGCGTTCCAAAAAATAACCATCTCCAACAAGAGCGAGCCTAACTACCTTCCCTTGACATTCAACGGCATTACCATTGCCGAACCTCCCACCATCAACATCCGGGGAGGGGGGGCTCACCATTGACCAGAAACTATACTGAACCAGCCACATAAATGCCGTAGCTATTAGAGCAGGTCAGAGGCTGGGTATACTGCGGCGAGTGGCTCACCTCCTGACTCCCCAAAGCCTTTCCACCATCTACAAGGCACAAGTCAGTCAGGAGTGTGATGGAATACTCTCCACTTGCTTGGATGGGTGCAGCTCCAACAACACTTAAGAAGCTCAAGGGTAACTGGGGATGGGCAATAAATGCCGACCTTGCCAGCGACGTTCACATCCCGAGAAAAAACATTTCCACTTTCCCGAATCTCGCTTTCCCTACTCCCCTCAAAAAAACCCCACTTCACTTTCAGACATCCTTTCTTAACTCGGAGAGTGGAGACTTCAAAACATGGTACTTTCCTTCTCTTTAAGGCTTCCCACCAAGCTCTGTGACCTAGAAATAATAACCTTAAAGACTTCCATCTTCTTACCACACAGAGGTGATGAGTATTTTAGAGTGAGTCTCACAATAAGGGTCCCGTTCTAAAATTCAAACACTATTAAAGAATTATACACAATGAACTTTAATAAGCTTTTCGAAGAAATAAAAAACATTCCGTTACATTTTTGCTAACGTTTGTTGAAGCAAGTATTGACGGCACCATCTAGGGACTGGCTTGAAGGTGTTACCCATCCAACAGGGAACTGAATTAATGCACACAACTGAAACAAGTCAAAACAAACCAGATTCATGACTCAGTGCGATGGTGTTAGTTAATTCAGCTTCAAAACCCAGTGGAGGACAGCGGCTCCTCCACACCAATTTTCCATTGAGGTCATCATTTCCACTTCAACTGACATTTCATTTTATAAATCAACAAGAGGTCAGTCAATTCTTTGACAAGGATGGTGTGGTTCTCATCACCACAACACAACAAGCCTCTTGCTTCCTTGATAACCAAAGAGGCTGGAGTTCCCCTTCTGTCAAAGATACTCCCAGTTTCTTGTCACCACCTGACAGAATCTCTTTGCGTGAGCAAATGGCGGAGGTGGGGAAGAAATCGAACTATTCAGGAAGCAGAACTTTTCAAATCAAAATTCAAATTTAGGCTCGAGTGTGTTTAGTCCTACAAAGCAGATTGAGGTGTTGTATCAGTCGATCGATACTCGTCACTGTGCTGGCCTGAAATGGCCAGATAGTACATCGAACGCCTGAGGCTGCTTTCAAAACTGATCTCGACTAAGTTGTGATCAATTCAGTAGTTATCTCTATACCAGTCAGGCAGGGTTGTCTTGTTTTGCATCGCGGAGCTGAAACAAGCAGTGAACTTAAAAAAAACATTCATGAACTCAGTGCGCAGAACTGAATGTTGGACAAAACCCAACGGGGATGATGATTTCGGGTGCCCTTCAGTTTGAAACAAGGCGGTTAGGTTCTCACTGAAATAGAAAGTCGCAAGTGAGATTGTGAACAGCAGGTCATGGTTCCTCTCAAAGGCGAGAGTTCGGATTGAGTGGGAACAGTGTTAAATATTACAGTACACAAGGTCAGGCTCAGTGATAACACTTTAAAACAAATTACAACTTGTGGCAATATTGACAGAACAGATCTTTAATTTGAAAAAAAAAGAGGCTAAAATTGAAATAATCTCACTGGCGCAGGCCACGAGACAACTGTCCTCACTGTGGACTTGGAATTCAGCCAAGATAGAGTGGAGGGGAGTCTTCTTGTGGGCAGTTTGCTCCAAATAAGACAGGTCTCAATTAAGCTCCCAGTTGACATGGAGACCTCCGCACACGCGGACACACACACGCGCGCACGGACACACACACGCGCGCGGACACACACACATGCGCGCGCGGACACACACACACGCACACACAAATTCAGTATTACTAGTCTGCAAGTGTCACATTTGAACCTTCATTGGCCACTTTCCCACAGAAAGGATCTAGATACGAGTTAACGTGTGCCATTTGTTTTCACAGCACAGCCCACGGTGAATCCAAAGTCAGATGAAAGATGCTCATCAAAAGTGCTTTCTCAGAGGCCAAAAACCATAAGCAATTCAGTGGCTCGTCTCTGCAAGTGCTGAAACACCTTGCACCCATTGTGTTCAGAGGGTTTTCATCTTGTACACCTAAAAAGGCAGTCTGTTTTTTTTTGAAACAGGGCTGTGTAGGCAGTGAGGCATCTAAGGGAATAGTGATTCTGTCCTGGGACTCTAGGACAGAATGCAGAGAGGTCATTCTGTTCAATTAACACAAGTCAACTCACCAGAGTAGGCTGGTGTGGCACGCTCCTTATTATACCAACTGCTCTGTATGTTTCACCTGAAGTAAAGGAGCTTATGATTTAAAGCAACCTTGACCTCATCTAGTCTGCCTTCAGAAAGACAAAGAAAAGCAAGTGCAAAAGGCATGTTTGTCCAGTTTGCAAGGGGATGCTCTTGTTACATCCCCAGGTTATGGTACTGTACAAGGAGCAACTGGCACCATTGAACCCGAGAAGGTATCTATGACAAACCCGAATTCTTCACAGTAAGTTTGCGACTACAATTCTAAATTACATTGCAGAAAAATAACAAGTTATAATAATGTAACTGGTCTGTGATCAGCATAAATAAAATCTTGTGGGTCCCTCTAAACTGTTGGAAGTGAAACATTTTCACGAAAGGTTGCCTTTTTCTCAGGCTCCTTTGCCAAGAAGGCAAACAGCAACCTGCTCCCAGGCGTTAGAAGCTCATCATGAGAAACCAACAACAACTTGCATTTAGATAGCGCCTTTAACGAAGCAAAATGTCCCAAAGCGCTTTATAGGTGTTACTGAGCCACAAAGAGAGATATTAGGACAGGTGACCAAAAGCTTGGTTAAAGAAGTAGGTCTTAAAGGTGGAGAGAGAGAGAGAGAGGGAGAGAGGCAGAGGGGTTTAGGGAGGGAATTCCAGAGCTTTTTTTTTCGTTTATGGGATGTGGGCATCGCTGTCAAGGCCGGCATTTATTGCTCATCCCTAATTGCCCTTGAGAAGGTGGTGGTGAGCCGCCTTCTTGAACCACTGCAGTCCGTGTGGTGAAGGTACTCCCACAGTGCTGTTAGGGAGGGAGTTCCAGGATTTTGACCCAGCGTCGATATACTTCCTAGTCAGAATGGTGTGTGACTTGGAGGGGAACTTGGAGGTGGTGGTGTTCCCATGCGCCTGCTGCCCTCCTCCTTCTAGGTGGAAGAGGTCGCGGGTTTGGGAGGTGCTGCCGAAGAAGCCTTGGCGAGTTGCTGCAGTACATCTTGTAGATGGTACACACTGCAGCCACGGTACGCCGGTGGTGGAGGGAGTGAATGTTTAAGGTGGTGGATGGGGTGCCAATCAAGTGGGCTGCTTTGTCCTGGATGGTGTCGAGCTTCGGGCCTCGGCAGCTGAAAGCACGGCCGCCAACGGTGGAGCGATTAAAATCAGGGATGCGCAAAAGGCCAGAATTGGAGGAGCAGAGATCTCGGAGGGTTGTCGGGCTGGAGGAGGTTACAGAGATAGGGAGGGGAGAGGCCATGGAGGGATTTGAAAACAAGGATGAGAATTTTAAAATCAAGGCATTGCTGCAGTTCCACATTTATCAGACATAATGGTTTTATTCCTTCTACACTAAAGGTCGCAGTCTCAACAGGTCACAAACTCTCATGATATGGTCCACCTATGAATAATGTTTAGAGAACTGTGAAAGCACAAACTTCATAAAACATGAAGTATCTTGTTATGCTATACGGTGCATAAAAAGATGATATAGTCTAAACCCAGGCATTATCCAACAGTGTGCTGTATAAGAGCATCTCTACAATGCAAAGCCAGACATTGCCTGACACCACTGTTTAAAAGTGTCTCCATGATTTAACTCCAGATGTTACACCGCCCACTACTACTATTATCTAATCTCAGTGGGAAGTTATCAACATTCTCTCAGCAGTGTTAAGGTCCACATATGAAGTGCCCTGTGAGCATGAATGAGTTATAACAGCAAGTTAGTTATGGTAATTCCTAGTAATTCCTATCTCATAGTACAAAGGAACTACAGTCAATAAATCTTATATCAGCAATTTTATATTACTTACACACAGGTACACACACACACACACTCCCTGCCCAAGAGGGTCACCAGTTTAATGACTCACTTTCAAGTCAATGCTACCTGGGTCAATCACAGGATTGTGCAGGAGAATGACCCCTGGCAACTTGCCTTCCAATATCTCGTCCTTCTGTTTTCATACACCTCCCCCTTGACAGCACATCAGGCATCCAGAACTCATCAAGAAAGAAATCACATCTATAAAGGAGTCAGCTCCTTAATCCTACAGCACCTTCCTCCAAGGTTTTTCTGTTGATTTCATAACACTGTTGGCAACATTAGCAGAGGAATGCTTCAGGTGTTGGCATAACATTCTTCGGTCCACCATTTTAGTGGTTAACACACTGACAGGTTAACACCTGTTTTTAGGACAGTGGACAGAGGGACATTGCCTCGGAGTCAGAAGGTTGCGGGTTCAAGTGCCGCTCCAGAGATTGCAACACATAATCTAGGCTGACACTCCAGTGCAGTGCTGAGGGAGCGCTGCACTGTCGGCAGTGCCGTCTTTCGGATGAGTCATTAAACCGAGGCCCCGTCTGCTCTCTCAGGTGGATGTTAAAGATCCCACGGTAATATTTCGAAGAAGAGCAGGGGATTATCCCTGACGTTCACTGAAACCGATTATCTGGTCACTATTTCATTGCTGTTTATGGGATCTTGCTGTGCGCAAACTGCCCGCCACGTTTCCTACATTACAACAGTGACTACACCTCAAAAGTAATGCATCAGTTGCAAAGCACTTTGGGATGTCCTGAGGTCGTGAAAGGTGCGATGTAAATACAAATCTTTCTATCGGAGCAACATATTATTCCGCAGCTGAAATTTCCAACAATATCTTGGCTATATTCAGATTTTTGTTGTTGAAGGGGAGGTTGGGGGAGAAAATGAGGATAAACTTTTGTACTCGTCAAGATGAGCAATGCTGGCACTGAGGCTGCGAAGAGGAGCACAGGTAACTGCAGAGTGAAGCTTCTCTCACGAAGTCTTTGCCGGAGCTGCTGATCTCAGTGGGGCAGAAACTTGGTTGCTTCTATTGAGCTCACTGAGCCAAGCGAGAGGAAAGAAATCAGGGGATACGAACCAAGCTCTTGGCTTGGCAGGCTTCATATAGTTATAAATGGGACCAATTAGAATATAAATTGGGAAGAGGAGACGTTAATTCTGCAATGCTGAGCAAAGCCACCGAATGTAAATAAACATTAAATTGAGTGGATTCTTGGCTTTTTTAAAAATGTCACTCCGCTGAATTATTACTTATTTGGGCAGAGAACACAATGCTCACTTTTCTGTAATAATTTTAAGAACCGTCATTACTCAAGAGGACAGCTGGAACTAAGTCTGAAGAAACAGGCTCATTTTAATACTTGGGAGTATCAGGACTTGAATACTCCGGAGCGAGTGCTTTTTGAAGTCCTTCTTACTATCGCAGCCGATCAGTTAGCGACATCTGTAACCACTGCTCACTCAGACACACAACGGTAGCTGCCATTCCAACACATTGCCCTGCTCCTGCCTCGATACAACGCTGCACCGCTGTCGGAAAAAAACTCGCCATCTCCTGGAAAGGTCTTTTGAATAGTGAATGAGGTAAAAGCGGTTTTATAAAATACATGTGTACTCTTAATTTTAAGTTGCTTCGTTCAAATAATCTGATGCTTTTGCACAGTTAATCCCCACCTTGTTATCTTTAAAAATATCTAAATTTGAATTTAAGACCATGAAATACGAGTTTGAGCGATCAGGGATGGACTGTAAAAAGAGGTGTGATAAAGGGCAGTTAGAAAGATTAACTGTAGTCATCTGGCATTGTTCTCTGTCTATATATGCTGTGACTATATGTATTTCTTCACTTCACCTGACGAAGGAGCAGCCGCTCCGAAAGCTTGTGATTTCAAATAAAGCTGTTGGACTATAACCTGGTGTTGTGCGACTTCTCACTTTTGTAAAAAGATCATCCACTTTGGATCCAAGAGAGGCAATTCGGAATATTTTCTTAATGGCGAGAGACTAGGAATTGTGGAGGGAGAAAGGGATTTGGGTGTCCAAGTACACAAATCACTAAGAGATAGCAGACAGGCACAAGTAATCCAAAAAGCTGCTGGAATGTTGGCCTTTATCTCACGGGGGCTGGAGTATAAAGAGGAGGAATGGATGCTTCAGTTGTATCGAGCCTTGGTCAGAACCCGTCTGGAGCACGGTGTTCAGTTCTAGGTGGCATAGTGGTTAGCACTGGTGCCTCACAGCGCCAGGGACCCGGGTTCGAATCCGACCTCGGGTGACTGTCTGTGTGGAGTTTGCACATTCTCCCCGTGTCTGCGTGGGTTTCCTCCGGGTGCTCCGGTTTCCTCCCACCGTCCAAAAATGTGCGGGTTAGGTTGATTTGGCTATGATAAATTGACCCTTAGTGTTAGGGGGGGGATTAAATATGTGGGGTTATGGGGATAGGATGGGATATGTTAGGGGGAATTAAATACGTGGGGTTACAGGGGTAGGGTGGGATATGTGTACTGTGGGGATTAAAGCAGGGACAGGGTACTGGATTTGGATGATCAGCCATGATCGTATTGAATGGTGGAGCAGGCTCGACGGGCCGAATGGCCTACTCCTGCTCCTAGATTCTATGTTTCTATGTTTCTATGTTTAGACACTGCACCTCAGAAAGATATATTGGCTTTGGAGGGGGGGGGGGTTTAGAGGGCTAAATTATGAGGACAGGTTGCATAAACTTGGTTTGTATTCTTTTGAGCTTAGAAGGCTGAGGGGTGATCTAATTGAGACGTTTAAAATCATGGAATTCAGTCGGGCAGACAGAGAGAAACTATTTCCTCTGGTGGAGGAATCCAGAACAAAGGGACATCAGCTTAAAATTAGATCGAATTGGTTAGAGGTAAATAGATGATTTGAATGCTATAATTTTTAATGCTCCTGCCTCGTGACTTGGATTCCTTGCACGGTGAGCGCGAAAAACTCTTGTTGCAAAGAGAGTTAATGAGGACGAGAGTGAGCTCTTCAACGTGCCTCAACAGTTGCACCATGAGTGCCAGGCAAAGTCCACCTCCGACAAAATAAAACCCAATTACCTCACCTGACCCACAAAGGCACCACCATCACTGATTTCCCCCACCATCAATATTTCTGGGGTCACCATTGACCAGAAGTGTAACTGGACCAGGCATATCGAATCATGACTATAACAGCAGAGCATAGGCTCGGTACACGACGACAAATGGCTCACCTCCTGCCCACTCGAGGCCTCTCCACCATCGATGAGGCTCAGGTCAGGAGTGTGATGGAACACTCACCACTCGCCTGGATGAGTGCAGCCGCAACAACATTCAAGCAGTTCAACACCATCCAGGACAAAACGGCAATTGACTCAATACCCAAGCCCGCCATCAGTGGCGCGCTGTGGCTGCAGTTTGTGCCGTTGCTGCAGTGCATCCGCCAAGCTTACTTAAAACAGCACCTCTCAGTCTCGCGGGAAGGCCAAGAGCAGCAACATCACCTCCGAGTTCTTCTCTGTCACACGGCATCCTGACTTAAACATAAACCGTCGTCCCTTCATTGCTGCTGGGTCAAAACCCTTCAATCCCCTTACCGAACACCATCCTGAGAGCACCATTGCTACAGGGACTGCAACAGTTCAAGTCGTACCACCATCACCTTCTCAGGGAAACCCAGGCAACAAATGCGGCATTGCCAGTGTGGCCCACATCCCGAGAACAAACAAAACACGCATGCACATGAAAAGTCTGACTGCTATTCGTCAACAGCTGCGAGCAGAATCATTATAATTCTAAGCTGACCACCTCCGAGTCGATGGAAGTCTCACCACTCCGCCCACGGGAATAACCGGACGACGGAGCTTTACTTCCCCAGTCACACAAGCAAGCCACCCAGTGAACTCCTTTGTTCATGTATTCCTACTTGATAAAAACAAGCTGCCCATTTGGACCATACAGTCATTTGGAAGTACAGTTCTTTCCATGTTGTCTGGATATAAGGAGCCCTACCTATTATACAGCAGCATTCTAAGCTCTTGGTCTCCTTGCGAAATTAAGATTCCCTTTGTCCTTGGATGCACATGTAACAATATCTACATAGTTTGGGACATGAGAGTCTTTGCATCTATATAGCTCCTTTTCTCCGTTCTTATGTAGGCAAGCAGGGCAGTCAATTTCTGCACAGTAAGATCCCACATGCAGAAAGTGAACAGTTCAACTATTGCAACTTGAACATTCCAGCCTAGGGTGGAAATCAATTAAAAACGCTTGGGGAGCACACAACAACTTGTATTTATATAGCGCTTTAATGTAGTAAAGCGTCCCAAGGCGCTGCACAGGAGTATTTTAAGACAAAAAATTTGACACCAAGCCACATAAGGATAAATTAGGGCAAAGAGGTAGGTTTTAAGGAGCGTCTTAAAGGAGGAAAGAGAGGCGGAGAGGTTTAGACAGGAAATTCCAGAGCTTAGGGCCAAGGGAACAGAAGGCACGGCCACCAAAGGTTGAGCGATTATAATCAGGGATGCTCAAGAGGGCAGAATTAGAGGAGCGCAGATATCTCGGAGGGTTGTGGGGCTGAAGGAGATTACAGGAGGTAGGAAGGGGCGAGGCCATGGAGGGATTTGAAAACAAGGATGAGAATTTTGAAATCGAGGTGCTGCTTAACCGGGAGCCAATGTAGGTCAGCGAGCACAGGGGAGATGGGCAAATGGGACTTGGAGCGAGTTAGGACACGGGCAGCCGAGTTTTGGATGACCTCAAGTTTACGTAGGGTGGAATGTGGGAGGCCAGCCAGGAGTGCGTTGGAATAGTCAAGTCTAGAGGTAACAAAGGCATGGATGAGGGTTTCAGCAGCGGATGAGCTGAGGCAATGGCGGAGATGGGCGCTGTTAGAGGTCTTTGTTATAATGCGGATATGTGATCGGAAGCTCATTTCAGGGTCAAATATGACACCAAAGTTGCGAACAGTGTAGTTCAGCCTCAGACAGATGTTAGGGAGAGGGATGGAGTCAGTGGCGAGGGAACGGAGTTTGTGGCGGGGACTGAAAACAATGGCTTCGGTATTCCCAATATTTAATTGGAGAAAATTTTTGCTCAACCAGAACTGGATGTTGGACATACCAGAGAAGTGAGGGGAGTACGTACCAACTATACGAGAAAGAGCTGATGACCAAGGGGAGAGGAGAGCAGAATGATAGGAGCGCAACAAGAGCCAGGATAACGCTTTCCTATCATTACAAAACTGCAAAGCTGTGATCCAAACCCAACAATTACAAAGATCTTGATCATGTCATTAACATATGATGCACCAATGATTATCAGAGGGGACACACCCAGGGTACGAATCCAAAGAACCTCGACCTTAAATACTCTACAGAAACAGAGAGGAACAAGCGCGCGTGCCTCAGCCTACACGAATTCCACGAGGTAAGCATGACAACATTGCCAGTTAAGTTGTGGATAATTCTTCTGATTCACCATTCCTTGCACGGGCATAAAGGTGGATTGAAGGGGAAAAGACAGAAACTGGATTATGGCAACTGGAAGCTTCAAAAAAAAAAATCCTCCAAACAAATTTTACATACAATCTACACTTAGTGCTTACAATAACCCAGTAATGAATGATGATCCCAATATCTCTTGGCTCTCCCCTTATATAATTCCCAGTGCAGCATTCCAGATTTCATTCCAAGCTGTTTTCCATACATTCTGCAGCTGTTTCAAACATTCTATCAATAACACCCAGTAAATTACATGTAGCACAGTGCAGAAAGGAGACACTTTGCTGCCAGTCTGTCTGCATGCTTTGAACCACTTAATTAATTTCTTGAAACAGTCCCGAGGAACCGCCCTCATTTTCTAGGCCACAGCAGCAAGGGGGAAAACCACTTGAAAACAGACCTGCGACACAGCTCTCCTGTACAGAGCTGTGAGAAGGTGAAGGCACACAAGACAATTTTAAGTCTTCTGAAGCTTTTGGCTTTCAACCTCATTCATCAGCGCGAAGATGCACAAATGAGCTGGCTTCACCCGAGAACGTGCGCCTTTATGCAAGGGCAAGTTAGGTCTAGCAAGTATTAAGAAATTAATTGGGGTTACACACTTCAGATAGTGCTGCTCAAGGAATATAATGGCAGCACATCACAGATAACAAAGCAGTACCCCAAGCACTTTGCCTGCTAGACATTATAAAATCGAGGGAAATGACTGATAGTGAAACAGAAAGATAAAAATTTCAAGCCTGACTGTCACTCAAACCATTTATTGTTGCTTTTCACAATGGGACATCATTTATCAGAACTCTATTTCTTTATAGCATGGCTGTCCCACTCAAGATACTAGATCCTCCATCACCACCAATTTATCTTCCCTTTGTGTGGAGAATTGCCTGACTGCTTTCAGGGAAGGTGCTCCCTCTTTTGTCCCTTTTCTTTAGCTGTGACCTTTCATACCCATCGTTAAATGATAAATTCATGTAATAAAGATACAATCTAGAAAGATTGTGGGCTGAGATTTCTTATCAAAACTTTGTAATTAATTGCTCCAAGGAATATATGATCTGATAATCTTGCAGGATCATTCAAAGAAGAATCAACAACTTGCATTTATATAGCGCCTTGAACAAAAGAAAAATGTCCCAAGGTGCTTCACAGAAGTGTTATCAGACATATTTTGACACCAAGCCATATAAGGAGATATTAGGACAGGTGAGAGGTAGGTTTTAAGGAGCGTCTTAAAGGTGGAGAGAGAGAGAGAGATAGAGAGGCGCAGGGAGGTTCAGGGAGGGAATCCCAGAGCTTAGGGCCTAGGCAGCCGAAAGATCAGCCGCCAATCACATATCCCAAAACACCTCGCAGGCAATGAAGTACTTTCGTAGTGCAGTCACTGTTGTAATGTAGGCAAACCCAGCAGCAAATCTGCGCACAGCAATGAGGTGAAATGACCAGGTAACCTGTTTTGGTATTGGTTAAGGGATAGAGGTTTGCCATGATGCTGGCAGATCTCCCCTGCGCCTCTTCTCATAGCGCCATTGGATCCTTCATGTCCACTTGAGTATGCAGATGTGGTCTCGGTTTAACATCTCATCCAGAGGCACCTCTGACAGTGCAGCCCTCCCTCAGTACTGCACTGAAGTGGCAGCCTGGATTATTTGAATAAGTCTCTGGGCTTGAATCCACAATCTTCTGACTCGGAGGCAAGTGTGCGAATGCTGAACCAAATCATTAAGGCTGCTTTCAGTATCTGCTCAGTTAGGGAATTATCCACTTAATCAAGTTCCATTTTAATTATCACCTCCAAATATCCATCCTGGTCAACCTGCTCTTGAAAGTGGAGCAATAGAAGAGAAACGTGTTGTCTAAAATAAAACTTACAATATAGAAGTAATTACAACCTTCAAACAGATGGCACCTGTCGACCACTTAACTACATTGTAAGTTTTGGTCACATAACATTAGATTGTAGAACCACAGAAATTTCTCTAACCTCGCTGACAATTTTAAATTGATGCCTTCACGTCACTTGACTCCTCGGCTTTTCCCCCCAATTCCTTAACAAAACTATACATAATTAAAAAAAAAAATTGCCTCAAGGACTTAGCCTTCTCTGCTTCAGTGAGAATAGTCCCAGTATCTCAAGTCTCTCTCTCATAACTATAGTATCGCACCCCTGGCATCATCCTGATGAATCGACGCTGCACTGTCTCGACAGTTTTAACGTCATTTCTACGAGGTGGTACTGAAAATTTCACACAGTATTCTACGATTTAACCATTACTTGGGCACATTTACCATCAACTTTTACTCTCGCGCCCCATTACTACAATCCAAAATAACTTTTTTTTAAATGGCTTTGTCTACCTGTGCATCCACTTTCCAAGTCGGGCTTTTCAATAAAATGGTGGATTTTTTTGGTATCACGTTTAATTAAAGTCTTCGATTCAAAAGGAATCTTCTTTCAAACGGTGAAAAATGGTCCGACTTAGCAAATGATCAGATCTAAGTGTTTTTTTGTTGCCAAATTGCATTAGTCCAAATAGGGAAAAACTAGGAGTGCCACAAAATATTTCATTGCTTGCAAACACCACAGCGCAATTGTTACTATCAACTGAATCGGGGGCAGCCAACAGGAGAGAGTCAGGTTCGCTCTGCAGTGTACACGGGAGAAGCTGGAATTCGGCTTCAGCCTGTACCCTATAAACAAGAACCGCAGGCAGAAAATTCCGAGATTCACCCTGCAAGAACAAACTGGGGTATGCACAGTTATACAAGGAGGAGGGCGACACGCTGGCATTTAAGACGACTGCCTATTCACCAAATCTGTGATGATGTCAATTCTACCTGTTGCCAAGTGACAGCTTAAGAAGTTATTAAAAAAAAGAGCAGAGCGTTAACAGGCTGCCTTGCCCATATTTACCCCAAGCTCCCGAAACAATGCGACTCACCATCCGTGTAACCCCCTCCCACGACAAACAGCTGGGCTGAGGCCTTCTCCGTGGCCGTTAGCTATGCAGGAGGCACAATTCCCGGCCACGAATCTGACAGCTATTCCCTTCGCTGCCAGAATCATTTTGCAAATGCGGAAAAGCTGAAACGTAACCAGCTGGTGACAAAAGGACGTTGATTTATCAGCTGCTTCAATTTCCACTTCCAGAAAAAGAGAGACATTACATCTTTTATAGCTCTCTTGCCGCACAAGACTTTCTGAACCAACTGATAGCCCTAATGTGCCCTCACCCTCCCTCTCATCAGGTCTCAGCTGCACTTCACATCATTCTTTCACATCATATCATTAGCTCCATCACACTCCTGATTTTTCTGTTTTACTTGCACTCTTGTGAATGCATTTAGATTTCGCATTCCCTTGAACTGGGTCGTGTACTAAAAGCTCCAATTTCAACCCCAATAAAATCTCAAATCATAGACTTAAGAAACAAGCTGACGTTTCTGCCCATGCATCATTCAGACAGACAGTGCGATCAAAGTCACGGCTGGCAGAAGCTTACAGACATTCAATTAGGACAGCTGAGCAGTGCGCCTGGATACAGTGCACAATCCTCAGTCAACGCTGGGCTACTGGCTCACCAAAACAACATGACGAAATGCAGACAGGCAAAGGCAGCCAAGGAAGGCAGAGGGAGATCAGCCGTGTTGCCTCATGCAGTTTGCACTGAAGTCGAGAGCAGTTTTCTGTCAACAGTTTGCAGAGACCAGGCTTTCAGCAACACGTACTCAGCACATGCAACATGTACAAGAACACAAAGTGTCTCCGGTGTGACCACCATTCAAAGAGAATGGAAAATACACTGACAGGATTTTAAAGATATCTGGGAGCGACTCCAAAGTTGCAATTTAAACATTAGGAAAAGTACAGTTGTGTCCAATAAGTTTCATCACAGCAAATCTGCTGCAGTCATAGCCCGTGGCACTTACTCCGTGCTTTACAG
Source organism: Squalus acanthias (assembly GCA_030390025.1). NCBI lineage: Eukaryota > Metazoa > Chordata > Chondrichthyes > Squaliformes > Squalidae > Squalus > Squalus acanthias. The sequence continues at coordinate 50,947,351 of CM059443.1, forward strand.
TAATTCTCCTAATAGTTGCTCAGTCCTGCACGTACTGGGTCATTCTAGGAAGAGTAGGCCATTCAGCCCCTGGGACCTGCTCAGTCATTCTATTACATGATGGCTGATCTCAACGCCACCTAGCATTGGTAAACCATACCAAAAAATTGGCAGCTCATCCAAATAGCCATTCTACATCTGTAAGCCCAGTGAGTATTGATATGCATTCGACCATGGGGGGGAAGGGAGGGGGGGGGGGCTAACCTCATCGTGGCAAGGAGTTGGGGGGAGGAAAAGGGTGAAGTGAGAAAGAGAAGAAACAGAATGTACACAAAAAAACCTTTGCAGTTACTCAAAAGTATTACCTTTCTCTTAACATATCTCATTGAAACATACAAAATTCTGAAGGGGATTGACAGGGTAGATCACAGAATCCCCACAGTGCAGATAGAGGCCATTTCGGCCCATCGAGCCTGCACCGACACATATCCCACCCTATCCCCGTAACCCCACGTATTTAATCCCCCCCAACACTAAGGGTCAATTTATCATAGCCAAATCAACCTAACCCGCACATCTTTGGACTGTGGGAGGAAACCGGAGCACCCGGAGGAAACCCACGCAGACATGGGGAGAATGTGCAAACTCCACACAGACAGTCACCCGAGGCCGGATTCGAACCCTGGTCCCTGGCGCTGTGAGGCAACAGTGCTAACCACTATGCCACCGTGCTGAGAGGTTGTTTCCCCTGGCTGGAGTGTCTCGAACTAGTGGGCACAGTCTCAGGATAAGGGGTCGGCCTTTTAAGACTGAGATGAGGAGGAATTTCTTCACTCAGAGGGTTGTGAATCTTTGGAATTCTCTGCCCCAGAGGGCTGTGGATGCTGAGTCTCTGAGTATATTCAAAGCTGAGAGAGACAGATTTTTGGACTCTAGGGGAATCAAGGGATTATGGGGATCGGGCGGGAAAGTGGAGTTGAGGTCGATGATCAGCCATGATCTTATTAAATGGCGGAGCAGGCTCGAGGGGCCGTATGGCCAGCTCCTGGCTCCTATTTCTTATGTTCTTATGTAGACAGAAACAATAGCTTGCTTCAGTGCTTACAAGTACAATGAGTTCCCGGAATCTATCGAATTCACAGTTTTTAGGTTCCACCCAGAGTTAAACATTATTTAGTTTGATCATCAATATAAATCTGAGGCAGCACAGAAGCATCAGGCAGCAGGTTGTGAGCACCCCCTACTGGCTGATGAAGGATGTACGGCAGGAGGGGGAAAAAAAACTCGGGAATAATGCAGAGCAACTTAATCGATGTTTAGGCCAGGCCCTGAAAAGAGGTTGGTTCCTCCGTGAAACAAAATGGAAACTGCACGGCAACGCCAAGAAACCGAGAGCAAAAAACTGCCATTCCTTCATCCCGGGGGCAGGATGGGATGGGTTCAAAGCAAACCATGAGTATTCCCGGTCATCACGTCATGATAACTCCATTCCTCTAGCTGCAGAACGATGCAAGGTGACTGTGAAAGGACTTCTGATCCACTCACGCAGGAGTTTACCTGAATTATAATCCCAATGCCCAATTGCTGGGTTTTTAGTTTTTTTTTATATAACTCTATTACTGTCTAAACTGAAAAAAAATTATTTCAAGTTTTGTGGCACACGTTTTTTGAAAATAGAACAGTTGAGTGAGTCAGATAGCAATTTTAGATGCAGGAATTGAACTTTTCCAGCAACAGTTCACGTACCGCTTGCAAGTCCCCCCCCACCGAATGCTTAATCGGACCGTGTAACAAGGCACCAAGTTGGACAACTCAGCAAGGTGCCTTGTTCGGAGATTGCAGTCTCAATGAAGGAACTAGTGAACGAGCTAAAATAAAAACAGAAAATGCTGGAAATACTCAGCAGGTCAGGCAGCATCTGGAGAGAGAAACAGAGTTAACGTTTCAGGTTGATGACCTCATCGAGCTGAAACGTTAACTCGGTTTCTCTCTCCAGATGCTGCCTGACCTGCTGAGTGTTTCCAGCATTTTCTGTTTTTATTTCAGATTTCCAGCATCCGCAGTATTTTGTTTTTTGTATTCGTGAAGGAGCGACACTTGGTCTTGGTGCTTCTGGGCCAAGGTTTGGGGAAAAAAAACGCCCGCACCCAAAGTTCTGGCTCTTGACTGTATCCACAGAACCCTGCTGGAGGAACGTACAGGCTGGGTGAGGATGGGTCTGGTTTGCCTCTGATGGGTTTGAGCAGCGCTGACTGCACAGGCTCCGAGAATGGTCACTTAGACAGGGTACCAGAGGGAAGTTGCTGTCTGAGTGACCACATCCCAGAATGAGATGTTGCCATCTCAAGAGGAGGTAAGATAGGAAAACTAGAAATCACGGTTTTATTTTTAAAGTGTGCATCGATACTGCCAGTTTAGTCGGTGCAAAGCGATTCCTGTTTTGCACTGACAGTAAACTAGCAGTGTAAAAGCCTGGAGTCAGGGCCCAGCCCTTCTCTGGAGCAAAGCTGTGTCCATAACAAAGACACTGACCAGCTGCTCTACTCCACATTTGTTGGGACTGAATAATTAGCTCATTGGCCCTGAATCATTCCATTTGTTTGATTACTCAAACAGCTGGAAGAAAAGCTTCTAAAGTAACACGAGTTGTTTTCCCCAGACTCATTCGTGAGCAAATCTACTGCAATCTCCTTTCGAAAGCTTTTCAGCTTTTTGCATTTAACAAAAGCAAAACGCATATTAGTAGATCTTGTCTGACTGTGTCTGATAAAACTCATACAATGCATTAGGAAATTAGTACTCTCATGGCCTTGATCATAGACAAGGCCATCTGAGGCCACCTCCTTGTATCCCTCACTACCCATATCCCTCTACCCCCTTCCAACCCCACTTCCTTCCTCGAACTGACTCTTCCCTCAGTTACTTACAACTGCACGCTCTGAATCCCAAGACTATGATTCTCCATTTACCACAATATTTCTGCAGCCATTGATCTGCTGAACCACTTCTCATGTCTACGTTGATGCCCTTGTCCCCAGTAACCCCTTTTCTCTCTCCAGGACGATCCCTTGGCATGGCCCACATCTTTACTCCCTCAAGTTCAAGGGTGCAGACTTCAGTGTATCTGACGCACAACTAATTTCGCCATCCATCATTAGATCTAGCTGGATCACGTCATCGCTAGTGGGTCTCTCTTCTGCCTAAACCTCCCACCACCCCATAAGAAAATAAGAAATAGGAGCAGGAGTCGGCCATATGGCCCCTCGAGCCTGCTCCGCCATTCAATAAGATCATGGCTGATCTACGACCTCTTCACCACTTTCCCACCCTATTCCCATATCCCTAAATTCCAAAAAATCTATCTATCTCAACCTTGAATATACTCAACAACTGAGCATCCACAGCCCTTTGGGGTAGAGAATTCCAAAGATTCATCACCCTCTGAGTGAAGAAGTTCCACCTCATCTCAGTCTTAAAAGGCCGACCCCTTATCCTGAGACTATGCCCCCGAGTTCTGAACTTGCCAGCCAGGGGAAACAACCTCTCAGCATCTACCCTGTCAATCCCCCTCAGAATCTTGTATGTTTCAATGAGATCTCCTCTCATTCTTCTAAACTCCAAAGAGTATAGGCCTATTGGCCATGGATCATCCCAGAGAGAAAAGATAACCCCAGCTTCTTTTCTTCACAACTAACCATATCCTTAAACCACTCTTCCCGCCCCCTCCACCAACAAGTGCGAGGAGCTCAAGGACTTGTCACTAAGATTAAGACTGTTGAGCTGCTTCTGTTGCTTCCCCCTAGCCAAACCTCACCAAACCTCTCCCTGCCCTAACCTTGAACCTCTACTTCCTCTCAGCTTCCCTTCCTCACCATGTTAACTGACATTGTAAATGGCTCTTCTTCTCAAGTACTTTCTCCCTTCCATTCAAAACTGCCATCATCAGCCCCACTTTAAAAAAAAACAAGTTTATCCCTCTCCCATCTCCAAAGTCCTTGAATGGGTACACGCCTCCCAAATCAGTGCCCATCTTTCCTGCAAATCCACGTTTGAATCTCTTCAATCAGATTTCCATCTCTGCCACAGCTCTAAAACAGCCCAAACCCAAGTCACAAATGACATCCTCTGCCTGTGACCATGGTGCATTAACTCTCCTCGTCCTCTCTGCAGCTGTTGATGGTTTACTCCACAGTTATCCTCCTCCCTGGCAATCGTCTCTGTCGCAATCTCGGCGCTCCATTGGACCCCAAGCGGAGCTTCCAACCTTGTATGTTCTCCATCACAAAGGCCGCCTACTTCCACCTCCGTAACATCGCTCGCCTCCTCCTCTGCCTCAGCCCATCTGCCACCTAAACCCTCATTCATGTCTTGGTCCACTCCAGACTCGACGATTTTAATACTCTCCTGGCCGGCCTCGCATCCTCCATAAACTTCAGCTCATCCAAAACACTGCTGCCCGTATCCTGTCCTGCACCAAGTCCTGCTCACCATCACTCCTCCTTGCTGATCGACATTCGCTCCCGGACCCCCAGTGCCTCCAATTTAAAAATTCTAATCCTCATCTTTAAACCCCTTCATGGCGTCATCCCTCACGGTCTTCTCTTTCAGCCGTACACCCCTCTCAGAGCTCTCCGTTCCTCCAATGCAACCCCCTCCCTTAGCCCCACCTTTGCCAGCCATGCCTTCAGCCATCGAGGCCGTACATTCTGGAGATCCCGTCCAAACACCCCCCCCCCCCAACTCTCTCGCTCTCTCCTTAAATCCTACCTCTTTGACTAAGCTTTTGGTGACCCTTCCCTTCCCAATATTGTCTAGGGGCATTTTTCCACATTAAAAGGTGCTATATAAATGCAAGGTATTGTTGTTGATGATGTTTAAAAGGCATCAAATATGACAGTGCAGGACTATAGTAAACCTCCACTACATTAGTTTAACCAAAATAACAACAGAAAACGCTGGAAAAACTCAGCAGGCCAGGCAGCATCCGTGGAGAGAGAAACAGAGTTAACGTTTCAGGTCGAAGACCTTTCGTCAGAACTGGAAAAAGCAGGAAATGAAATAGATTTAAAGCAAGGATAAAGCTGGGAAAAGGGGGAGGGGATGAAAGAACAAAAGGAGAGATTAAGAGACATTGAGAGACATTAAGAGATGATCAAGGCAAGAGGAGGTGTTAATGTGGCAGGTTGAGGCTAAAAGAAGTGTGAAATGCACTGGCAGAATGAAGGACAGCTGCCAGCTTCTAGGAGGAAAAAAAAGGGGGGGGGGGGGGCCCAAACAAAAGGGTGGATGAAAAAATAAAATATAAATGTGATAGGGGCTGAGGTTATGATCTAAAATTGTTGAACTCGATATTGAGTCCAGAGGGCTGTAGGGTGCCTAAACGAAAGTTTAGAACAGCGTTTTCTGTTGTTATTTCGGATTTCCAGCATCCGCAGTATTTTGCTATCGTATTAGTTTAACCAATACTGGAAGGGTTAGGTGCCGTACCACAGTGGGTCATCATAACTCTAGGATCTAAATTTAGATCGAGGCTAGAGCACTGATGAAATTAAACATCTCTCTGCAGCTGTGGCAGTCCCAAATGAAAGGAACCTGGGCAGTTCTAATCTCTTTCCCAGTAGCAGTAGTCGGCAGTTACAAACTGCCCATTATTCAGCATTATCCTGGCCATTGATGTGTAGAGGTTGGAAGGATTGCTGGTGGGGGAGATGGTAATTGCCAATGATGATCTACGAGACTGCCCATCAATACCAATTAGCAGCAAATTATGGAGAGGTTTGTTCCGTTAGCTCACAGTCGCTCGATACTGTATCGAGAATGCCCCAGCAGGTTTCGGATCCTCGCAGGTAGCAAGGGAGAAATTATTCTGCAGGTTTAGGCTGTCAAAGATGCTGAATTTGAACAAGGGGAGTCGTGCTTAAAAAGAAAAAAGGACAATGTTGATGCTTTTTCGCAGTAAAACGGTCCTTTGAAAGAAAAGAGTAAGCTTGTATTTTATAGAGTGTCCAATGTTCCCGCTAAGCTGCGCTTTGTTCTGAGTGGCCGGTTTCTTTCAACGAGCGGTCCCTTTAAATTTCTGCGCATGTGCGGTATTTACAATGTAAAAGCCGGTGAGCGGCCTTTCCGATTATTGCGCTGCCACGTGCGCGTGCACCTTAACGGGAACATTCATAGCGTCTATCATGTCCTCAGGATGTCCTAAAGCAATGGAGTATAGCCAATGAAGTACCTTTGAAGTGTAGTCACTATTGTAATGCAGGCAAACGTGGCGGCCAATTTGCGCACAGCAAGGTCCGACAAACAGAAATAAGATAAACGACCAGATAATCTGTGATGTTGTTTGAGGGATAAATATTGGCCCCAGGACACATGGGAAAACTCCCTTCCTCGTCTTCAAATAGTGCCATGGGATCTTTTACATCTACCCCAGGGGCAGACAGGACCTTGGTTTATCCAAAAGCTGGCACGACCCCAGAACTGCACTGAAGTGTCAGCCTAAATGATGTGCTCACGGCTCCAGAGTGGGGTTTGAACCCATTAACTTTCTGACTCAGAGGTGAGAATGCAAACACTGAGCCAAGGTTGGCACTGAACGACATAAAGCATTCCTAGGGGGCATGTGATAAAGAAAATTTAAATACTGGATCGTGATTCTCACTCACTTCAGTCCCTCACCTGTTCACCATATTAGTTTTGCCTGTGTTCTAGTTGCTTACATGGATTTGTGTGCCGTGCTTGGAGTGACTTGCACTGCAGTGATAACATGAATCTAGAACAAGCGCCTTGGGACACTTTCACTACATTCAAGGCTCTATATAAATGCAAGTTGCTGTTGTTTGCCTAGAAACAACAGGGAGAGAGACGCGTCATGTGACTGCCAGAGTTTGTCCATTCCTCAAATCATTCTTGTTTAAAGTCCAGCATTCTGTATATGGTCAATCAATTGCCTAAAGGCTGCAAAATATCAGACTAATGATTTGCATGAAGGTCATGCTCAGGGAATATTATAAAAAAGGATATTGAGGCACTGGAGAAGGTGCAAATTTTTTTTACAAGGATACCACCAGAAATGCGAGGTTATACCCATCAGGAAAGGATGAACAGGCTGAGTCTCTTTCCTCTTGAAAAGAGAAGGCTGAGGGGTGACCTAATAGAGGTCTTTAAAATCATGAAAGGTTTTGATAGAGTAGATGTAGAGACACTTATGGGGAAGAGCAAAACGCAAGGCCATCAATATAAGATAGTCACCAAGAAATGGAATAGGGAATTCAGAAGAAACTTCTTTACCCAGAGAGTGGTGAGAATGTGGAACTCGCTACCACAGGGAGTGGTTGAAGCGAACAGTATAGATACATTTAAGGGGAGGCTAGACAAGCATATGAGGGAGAAGGGAATAGAGGGTTACGCTGATAGATTCAGATGAGGAAAGACGGGAGGGGGCTCGAGTGGATCATAAATGGCGGCATGGACTGGTTGGGCCGAATGGCCTGTTTCTGTGCCGTATATACTGTGTAATCCGATGAATTCGAAACAGCCCTGCACCATACAGTGACCATACAGCACTCTGTACTTTTAGTTTCTATATGAATAATTAAACTGGGCTGAAGTACAGAAAGAAAGAAAGACTTGCATTTCTATAGCGCCTTTCACAACCTCAGGACATCCCAAAGCGCTTTACAGCAGTGAAGTACTTTTGAAGTGTAGTCACTGTTGTAATGTAGAAAAAGCAAAACAATCCATTTATACACAGTCTATAGAAATCCTGATGTATGAACTGAAATGTCCTGCTAAACTAGCACTTTGTCATGGCTGAACTTTACAAGTTAAAAAGGCTCAAAAAAAAAGTTTGATTAAAGGAACAAAAACAAAGAAAAGCTGCCCCAGTGACTGATGGTGACGCGTTCGACCAATCCGGGGACTACCTGTCTGCTGCACAGAATGTACAACAGGGCAATTTGTTCCTGTCGCTATTCACAATCAAGCTAACCGCTCCTGCATTTCAGTGGTACATTCACAGGGCTCACTCACCAAGAATGGCACTTGGGCAAACTACCAGGGGGCTGCTGGTGCAAGGAGAACTTTGAGAATGAGCAGCCACCTTCGAGAGAGGAGGGAAGGAAAGCAAAAATGATACAACTACCATAAAATAATGGCCCGGAATTTGCCGTCAGCGGCGAAGCGACAGCGCTCGTCGCTGACCTCGAAGAAAGCTGCCCACAAAGATCCAGCAATCTCTGTGGCATGAATTTCAGCTCTCCCGACCTTGGTTTGAATCTGGCACCAGATCAAGCGAATCTTTAGCATCCAGCAACAGTGATGTCATCAAGCAGGCTAAGCAACAATCACATTGAAGAATTCTCAGAAGACAGCAAATCAGGAAATAAAGTGCAGAGATTATAATTTACTTTTTTATCAATTTTACAGAGAGCGAAATAAAGATTGGGACATACATAGGGGATTAAGGTAGAAGCTGAAATCTCAGAAACAACCTTTAAAAAATATTAAAAGCCATGTAATTCTTATCATATTACCGGAAAAATTTGACATTCCACAAATATAAAATTAGTTTTTCAGGGCCAAAACAGTTGTTCAGTTGTCTATACGCTGTTAAAAACACAGATAGAGCTCTTACAACAAGGCTTAACTTTTTCAGGGGGGGAGTGGGTTTGACAGCGATATTCCAGCATAATGGGGGACGTTTTCATCTGGTACTGTGATTTGAATTGATTGCCGGCTCTGGGGAGTTCCACAGCGCAACCTGTGGAGCAGCAGGGAATGACTGACAGCAACTTCTGGGTTTCCGCGTTTATCTGCACGTGCACGGACTCCAGAAGTTGCGGTCACCTTCAGAGGAGTAATGACGGCCAACAGTATCGCTGTCAGTACCACCGCAAAATCCGGGCCATGGTGTACTGTGAAATCAGACAGACAAGCTCTTAGAACATCAGTTGCACTAGTGGACAAATCACTGATTATGAAAGCCATTATAAAAAGGTGCACCCTCTGCACATACTGCTTGACATATATTAGGACTGGGGAGAGACATGGCTGCAAGACTATTGGCAGCACTCATGCTTACCTGTTCATGGTACTGCTCTTGAGACACACAGTCTGTCACATCCACACAGCCCAGCAGACAGCCACTCGGGTAGTCCCGGGGAAATTCAACATCTGTGAAAGGCAAAGGAAGTTTAAAAGCTACCATGAGCAGTTTCTTGGCATTTCTTTTTAAAAACCCAATTTAAGAAGGCAGATGTGAAACATCAGAGGCAGATAGACTCTTCCAGCCATTTTTCATGGAGCCGCGTTAGGTTTAACGAGGACATTTATTACTTTAGGATGGAGTGCAGGAACGTTGCAGCAATCCTCAAAGGGGTTCAGCCAAACCTCACTTTTTATTGTCCCTCAAAATTCACATTGAAGAGGACACTTTTTTTTTAAAATTCGTTTTTATGGGATGTGGGCCTCGCTGGCAAGGCCAGCATTTATTGCCCATCCCTAATTGCCCTTCAGAAGGTGATGGTAAGCCGCCTTCTTGAACCGCTGCAGTCCGTGTGGTGAAGGTGCTGCCATAGTGCTGTTAGGGAGGGAGTTTCAGGATTTTGACCCAGCGACGATGAAGGATCGGCGATATATTTCTAAGTCAGGATGGTGTGTGACTTGGAGGGGAACTTGGAGGTGGTGTTCCCATGCGCCTGCTGCCCTTGTCCTTCTAGGTGGAAGAGGTCGCGGGTTTGGAAGGTGCTGCCAAAGAAGCCTTGGTGAGTTGCTGCACTGCATCTTGTAGATGGTACACACTGCAGCCATGGTACGCCGGTGGTGGAGGGAGTTAATGTTTAAGGTGGTGGATGGGGTGCCAATCAAGCGGGCTGCTTTGTCCTGGATGGTGTCGAGCTTCTTGAGTGTTGTTGGAGCTGCACTCATCCAGGCAAGTGGAGAGTATTCCATTACACTCCTTACTTGTGCCTTGTAGATGGTGGAAAGGCTTTGCGGAGTCAGGAGGTGAGACACTCACCGCAGAATACCTAGCCTCTGACCTGCTCTTGTTGCCACAGTATTTATATGGCTGATCCAGTTAAGTTGCCCAGTACCCCGTGCACACTTCCTAAAAAAGTGAAAAAGCAGAAATCTCCTGCAAAATATACTGGATTTGGCAAGATGGAGAGACAAAGTGCTTTGGAGCCCCCACCAAGAGCAGAGTGGGTCTGCATCAAAATCATCAGGACCCTGAGCTCAGCCTCATCATAGGGAAAATAGTGCTACAGCGGAGGGAGTTAATGCCCAAATCACTTCTCTGTGGCAGGTGTCCAACAGCACAGGTGAGCTGGGAGCCGGTTGGACACTCGCTTGGTGTCACACACATATCCAAACTAACATAAAAACCTGTGCCTGTGTGCCCACCTGTTTTCTGGTTGTCTGATTTGTCCCTTCAAACCATGTGACCATGTATTGATGTCACAAGGTTAGTTGGGATTAAATTTCAGAAAGTGGATGAATTTTTTTTTAAGTTTAATTTTTTCCGTAAGTAAATTTGGTTTGGCTTGGGTGTATTTAATATCGTTGTTTACAGGCTGCTCCTTCACCTGACGAAGGAGCAGCGCTCTGAAAGCTTGTGATTTCAAATAAAGCTGTTGGACTATAACCTGGTGTTGTGCGACTTCTCACATTTGTATAAAAGAGGATTCATAAAGTATTTGATGGGCCATTTTGAATCAGATTTGCACACTCCAGTGAGTACATGAAATATTCTCCAGTTATATCAGTGTTAAGTATCAATTTATTATGAGGGGGTTTTGATTGAGTGGATAGGGAGGAACTGTATCCACTGACAAGAGGGTTGATAACCAGAGGACACAGATTTAACATAATTGGCAAAGAGGAAGGGGGAGGGGAGGGGGGAAAAAGATGGAGAATTTTTTTTTTTACACAGCAAGTTATGATCTGAAATACACTGCCTGAAAGGGTGGTGGAAGAAGATTCAATAGTAACTTTCAAAAGGAAATTGGATAAATACTTAAAAAAGAATCATTTGCAGGGCTATGGGAAAGAGCGGGGGAGTGGGACTAATTGGAGAGCTCTTCCAAAGAGCCGGCACAGGCACGATGGGCCGAATAGCCTCCTTCTGTGCTGTATGATTCTATGAGCCCTTTGAAAGGACAGCGATTGTTTACAGAAGTATGCACCACCTAATACCCTCAGCACAGACACTACAAATAAAACTACTATTGCCATGTGTGTGCGGGGAGGGGGAATGGGTTGAAGCAAGTTAGTAGATTTAAAAAACATTTTCCTCTTACTCGTAGATCGAGCTGAATATTCCCTCAGGCCACTGGGCTTCAGAGAGATTGCAGAAACTGCTGGTGATTGTGGCCAGGATTGGAGGGTGAAGGACACCATTGGGAGGGGTCAATGGCAGGGTGAATGGGCTGTGGGAGTCCCAGGGCACACTGCTGGCATATGGGGTTTGGGAGTGGGAGACAGAGGACACAGGGAGACAAGACAACAGCAAAAGATGATCTACAGTAGGGTTAAGTTTGAAAGCGAAAGAGCAAAATACCCTTGTCCTATCAGAGTGAGTGCGTGAAAATCTATAATAAAAAATTGGTACCCATGTCCATCCACTTGCTTTTATCTGAACAATTCCGTGGACAATGAATTAAAGATACAGCACACACACAGGATACATACAGCTCAAACTAAAGACGATTCTTCATTGTCAACATGCTCATCTGCTGGACCAGTAGTCAACCAATTGGCTTAACTTTAAAGTTCCCCTGCAAGCACATGCTTCCCTTGACCAATGGAAAACCTTTCCTTGAAGCAGGAAGCTTTCATCAGAAATCATTTGGATACTGGGTGTGTTTCGCATTTCAGGCAATGTCAAGGTCCTGATTGGATGGGAGAGTCAACTTTCTGGTCAATTTCTGGACCTAATGAAGATACAAACGCTTTTCGCAATTCTATTTCTAATTCTAAAGAAAGAACTTGCATTTATATAGCGCCTTTCACAACCTCAGGAAGTCCCAATGAAGTACCAGACATCCCAAAGCGCTTTACAGCCAATTAAGTACTTTTTTTAAGTGTAGTCACTGTTGCAATGTAGGAAACGCGGCAGCAATTTGCGCACAGAAAGATCCCACTAACAGCAATGTGATAATGACCAGATAATATGTTTTAGTGACGTTGGTTGAGGGATAAAAATTGGGCAGGACACCGGGAATACACTCCCCTGCTGCTCCTCTTCAAAAAAAAAATGCCGTGGGATCTTTACCATCCTCCTGAGAGGGCAGAGGGGGGCCTGGGTTTTACGTCTCATCCGAAAGACGACACCTCAGACAGTGCAGCGCTTCTTCAGTACTGCGCTGGAGTGTCAGCCTAGATGTGAAAACAAGTGGCTAAAATTTAACAGAGATTTAGCCCACTAAATCTAGTCTCTAAATTCGCCAATGTTGGCTGACACAAGCTGCGATAGAACAAATTCCCCTCTGGAGCATGGTAACCTTGAATTATTGTTACACCAAATCAGTGAAGTGGTTAAGCTATTGAAGAACGGTCAATTATCGCTCCACGTTACAAGGGCTGTCCGAACAGAGTGACTGGAACTGCTGACAAAACAGAAAAATCTTTATGTGCGGTTATCTCTTTCAGAAGTCAATTAACTTCGCGGCCATCCCTTATCTATTAGAGCATTTTGCTGCTTAAATAAGGTTGTCACTTATAATCTGGATCTAACACGGTCATGGACTAGCTGAGGTGGCAGGAAATTAAATGAAGTCCTTCTCCAGTCCCATCTACACAGCACTTATTCTCCTCCTTGATCCCACCACTTACATGTTGTCCATGTGTGTAAGCACGTGGCAGTGCCCCCACCCTCCAGGCCCACCCTACAGGCAGGGCGGATGCCACGGTCTATCTCCACACGGTCTGTGTTGTTCTGTTGCTGGTGACCAGAAGCTTACTTGCCTACATTGCAACAGTGACTATGCCTAAAATATACTTCATGGCCGTGGAGCGCCAGAAGGTTGAGGAGTGATCTAATCGAGGTGTTTAGGGATTCGGTAGGGTAGACACAGAGAAACTATTTCCTCTGGTGAGGTAATGCAGATCAAGGGGGCATAATCTTAAAATTAGAGCCAGGCCATTTAGGAGTGAAACCAGGAAACATTTCTCCCCACCCCCCACCACACAAAGGATAGTGAAAATCTGGGACTTGTTCTCCCAAAAGACTGCACAATCCGAGTCAAATTGTAATTTCCAAGACTGAGATTCATTGATTTTTGTTAGGCAGGAGTATTGAGGTGAAGTTGAGGTACAGATCAGCCATGATCGAGTCGGATGGGTGAACATGCTCGAGAGGCTGAATGGCCGACTCCCATTCCTATGTTCCTCTGGGACTTCCCAAGACTATGAAAGGTGCCATATACCGTCGTCCAGCTGGGTGGGACTGCACTCGCCTGGTTCCATTCTTATCTATCTAATCGTAGCCAGAGAATCACCTGCAACGGCTTCTCTTCCTGCTCCCGCACCGTTACATCTGGTATCCCCCAAGGATCTATCCTTGGCCCCCTCCTATTTCTCATCTACATGCTGCCCATCGGTGACATCATCTGAAAACACAGCGTCAGTTTCCACACGTACGCTGACGACACCCAGCTCTACCTCACCACCACTTCTCTCGACCCCGCCACAGTCTCTAAATTGTCAGACTGCTTGTCTGACATCCAGTACTGGATGAGCAGAATTTTTCTCCAATTAAGTATTGGGAAGACCGAAGCCATTGTTTTCAGTCCCCGCCACAAACTCCGTTCCCTAGCCACTGACTCCATCCCTCTCTCTAACATCTGTCTGAGGCTGAACCACACTGTTCGCAACCTTGGTGTCATATTTGCCCTGAAATGAGCTTCCGACTACATATCCGCAGCATAACTAAGACCGCCTACTTCCCCCTCCATAACATCGCCCGTCTCCGCCCCTGCCTCAGCTCATCCGCTGCTGAAACCCTCATCCATGCCTTTGTTACCTCTAGACTTGACTATTCCAACATAGGCCTGGCTGGCCTCCCACATTCTACCCAGTGACATTACAACAGTGACTACACTTCAAAAGTACTTCATTGGCTGTAAAGTGCTTTGAGACGTCTGATGGTCGTGAAAGGCGCTACAGAAATGCAAGTCTTTCTTTCTTTTTTACCCTACGTAAGCCTGAGGTCATCCAAAACTCGGCTGCCCGTGTCCTAACTCACACCAAGTCCCATTCGCCCATCACCCTGTACTCGCTGACCTACATTGGCTCCCGGTTAAGCTGTGCCTCGATTTCAAAATTCTCATCCTGTTTTCAAATCCCTCCATGGCCTTGCCCCTCCCCATCTCTAATCTCCTTCAGCCCCACATCTCTCCCACCCCCACCCCCGAGATATCTGAGCTCCTCTAATTCTGCCCTCGAGGATTCCTGATTATAATCGCTCAACCATTGGTGGCTGTGCCTTCTGTTGCCTGGGCCCTAAGCTCTGGAATTCCCTGCCTAAACCTCTCCGCCTCGCTACCTCTCTTTCCTCCTTTATGATGCTCCTTAAAACCTACCTCTTTGACCAAGCTTTTGTTCACCTGCCCTAACTTCTCATGTGGCTCGGTGTCAAATTTTTTGTCTTAAAATACTCCTGTGCAGCGCCTTGGGACGCTTTACTACGTTAAAGACGCTATATAAATACAAGTTGTTGTTATATAAATACAATTTCCTTTTCTCTATTTATTCTTCACTAGCCACAGATACAGCTCTGTTGCTTCCTCAGTTGTCCGATTAAGAAATTCACCCAGTGGCAGCAGACAACCGATATACTTGCATTTATATAGCAGGAGAGAGAGGTTGAGGCGGAGAGGTTTAGGGAGAGAGTTTAAGAGCTCAGAGCCTCGACAGCTGAAGGCACGGCCACCGATGGCGTGCTGAAGGAAGTGGGGGATGCGCACAAGAGACCAGAATTGGAGGAATGTAGTGATCGGAGGGTTGCAGAGATGGAGGAGGTTACAGAGATAGGGAGGGGTGACGGCATGGAGTGATTTGAATGTGTGGATGAGAATTTTAAATTCGAGGCGTTGGTGGACTGGGAACCAATGTCGGTCAACGAGCAGAGGGGTGTTATATCGAGACTGAGATTTAAAGTACTAATGCTCTGGGGCACACATTCAATGCTCTACCCTAAGCAGGATGGCACTTGGCTTTAAAACCTGAATTCCAAAATAGAATTAGCTGTCGAATAAAAAGGTCAGTGTAAGCCTATCAATGTCAAAAATCTTCAGTTGAATCTAGAGTTAAAACCCAGCTGGTTAACATAGATTACCCACTAACCCATTTATATGCTATGCATCAAAGTGAGCGTTGCAGCATCACCATTCTTGCATGGTTGGATGCACTTTGAGGCAAATGTGGCGGTCTAAATCCTGATGCAGTATTTACCTCTGCCGTACAGTGCCTTATAGGTCGCTTCGATCTCGGTTATTTCCTGCGGCGAAGGTCTTTTGGCAGCTGCTGCAATCCATAGCCGGCCTCGGTGCGATGTGTACCAGGTCCTGCCCTCCACCCTAGGAACACAACGCAATCAGCCTTAAAGACACGAACATGTCACAACAACAACAACAACAAGTATTTATATAGCGCCTTGAACATAGTAAAACGTCCCAAGGCGCTTCACAGGAGTTTTATAAGATAAAAAATTTGACACCAAGCCACATAAGGATAAATTAGGGCAAGTGACCAAAAGCTTGGTCAAAGAGGTAGGTTTTAAGGAGCGTCTTAAAGGAGGAGAGAGAGTTAGCGAGGCGGAGAGGTTTAGACAGGGAATTCCAGAGCTTAGGGCCTAGGCAACAGAAGGCACGGCCACCAAAGGTTGAGCGATTATAATCAGGGATGCTCAAGAGGGCAGAATAAGAGGAGCGCAGATATCTCGGTTGGGGAGGTGGAGGATATTATATTTTATTATATTATATATACACAAAATACTACGGCTATGCTTCTTTAAACAGGTATCTAAAGGAGTACTCAGCAATTCTAACCATTCAGCACCCAGGCATGGGCTTTGCCCCAGAGTGCATTAATGAAATAAGCGGAAATAAAGAACTTGCATTTATATAGTGACTTTCATGCAATGTTCCCGTTAATCTTTTTTGGGTCCAGCCCATTCAAAGTACCACGCAAGCCAGCTGCGCGGGAGGTCCAGAGAGCTGCGCAGCTTAAAGGGAACGTTGCTTTCCTGTCCTCAGCACATCCCAAAGCAGTTCACAGTCAGGGAAGTACTTCTGAAGGCTCGTCGCTGTTGTAATGTAGGGAAATGCGGCAGCCAATTTGCGCACAGCAAGCTCCCACAAACAGCAAAGAAATAAATGACCAGATAATCTCTTTTAGTGGTTTTGGTTGAGGAATAAATGCTGGCCAGGACACTTCGAAGGGATTTTATATCCACTTGACGGTTTAATTCGAAAGACGGCACCTCCAACAATACACGCTCCCTCAGGGCTGCACTTAAGTGCTAGCCTAGATTATCAGCTCAAGTCTCTGGAGTGTGGCTTGAATACACAACCTTCTGACTCAGAAGCAAGACTGCTACCACTCAACCATGGCCGACACCGAATAGAACAGAACATGCTTCAGCCAAAATTCATCAAAGAAGGAGGAAATTGAACAGCACTGTACTAAAATTAACAGTAGAAAACATAATAAAGGCAGCCCAAAATATATTACTTCTATTATGCAAATAGGGCTAGTGCAAACTTTTAAGTGAAATATAGCAGTTTAATTACTTATATTTTTCCGACCATTCATTGCTAATGGTTGAGAAATCTGACCCCTTAAGAACAATCAAATGCCAAAGACCATTGCCCAAAGACCATCCCCGAGTATACAGTCTACCATCCAACCACATGCCTTTCACTCTCCAGCCCCATCATTTAACATGTTTATCATCTTTTGAAATAAGAAGTTCTTCCCAACGTCGGCTCCAATTTTCACCAGTTTAAATATATGCCCCCCCGGTCCCACAAACCTGACTTACTCTGAAGTACGGAGACCATTCGGCCCATCATGCCTACTCTTTGAAAGAGCTCTCCAATTAGTCCCACTCCCCTGCCCTTCCCCCATAGCCCTGCAAATTTTTCCCCTTCAAGTATTTATCCAATTCCCTTTTGAAAGTTACTATTGAATCTGCTTCCACCGTCCATTCAGGCAGTGCATTCCTGATCATAACTCGCTGCGTTAAAACCGACCCTTCTGCCACTGGAAGCAGTTTCTGATTTACTTTATCTAAACCCTTCATGATTTTGAACACCTCTATTAAATCTCCCTTTAACCTTCTCTGCTCTAAGGAGAACAACCCCAGCTTCTCTAGTCTCTCGACGTAACTGAAGTCCCTCATCCCTGGGATCATTCTAATCTCCTCTGCATATAAATACACCATTTAATATTCACGTCAGAGAACTTCCTTCTTTAATTTTCCTCTCTCTGTACCCAAATAAGCAGTAGACAGACAAATTTACATGTGTAAATGAGGGCATATTATTGCACACTCATCCCTCTAGACAGTAGGTTAGCAGTTGGCTTTTTTTTTAAAAAGAGAGAGTTTGCTCTGGGGCAAGTCCATTTTGAATGCACTCCATCAGCTGGAGTGACAGGCGCAATAACAGGCTCAGAATGGAGAGGCACATGTGATTGATTTTTGTCTCAGTCCATCCAGGAGAAAATGGCCCTAACGAGGCAACGGTTTCTAATTGGCAGCTCGTTTGTGGTTACTGGGTTACGTGGCAACCCACACTGCCTTGGGGAGTTTACAAAATCCCACTGAATTTAAATCCCTCTTCGTCTCCTCGGTGTTATTTACATATTAGTCAGTGGCAATGTCAAGGTCACGCCTGATCTAATGTGTTACATCGAATATTCACAGCTTTTGAAGTGCATCGTATGCTACTTACCTTTTGATGCCGCTTACAAGCAGCGACGCCCAGGGCTGATGCATACTGAGACACATCCCTTCATCAGACATCTCCAGCAGCTCTCGATCCTGGATCCGCAGTCGGCTCCTCTCAGAGCCAATGTCGCCGCCTCTGGCCTGCAAACGGGAGTCAACCCCTCTCCGATGGTTGCCTGTACCAGTCAGTTCCACCCACTGCAGAGAGAAGACAAAGCTTGAGCACTAATCTGTACTCCAGACAGAGAACGGCAAAGAGACACGGACACGAACATGTCATTCGACTAAGGAGCAGAGAAATTACAGGAAAGGAGGCCACTCGCCCCATCAACTGGGGCTATCTATTGACCTCATATCCTTTTTATTTATTCCTTTTCAAATACTTATCCAATTCCCATTTAAATGGCATTATAGTCTCAATTGCCAATTGTAGTAAAGAATTCCATGTGCTGCATGAAAAAAATTCCTCCAGCTTCCTATTCTTTCTTCCAGTAATAATCCCGAGTCTATGTCCCTGGTTAAAACTTCACCAACCATACCTTTCTCCATTAATGGTGTTCCCCAAGGGTCAGTGCTAGGACCACTGCTTTTTTTTGATATATAAAATCTCAAAATTGGCCAATGATACCAAACTTGGAGGTGTGGCAAACAGTGAGGAGGATACCAATCGACTGCAACAGGACATAGATTGGCTAGCAGAATGGGCAGACAAGTGGCAGATGGAATTTAATACAGAGAAGTGTGAGGTGATGCATTTTGGCAGAAGGGATAGGGAGAGGCAATATCGACTTAATGGCACAGTTCTAAAGAGTGTGCAGGGACAGAGGGACCTGGGAGTTCATGTGCACAGATCTTTGAAGGTGGCAGGACATATTGAGAGAGTAGTTAGCAAAGCTTATGGGATCTTGGGCTTCATAAATAGAGGTATTGAGTACAAAAGCAGGGAAGTTATGCTGAACCTTTATAAAGCTCTGGTTAGGCCACAACTAGAGTATTGCGTCCAGTTCTGGTCGCCACGCTTCAGGATGGATGTGAAGGTCCTTGAGAGGGTGCAGAGGAGATTTACCAGAATAGTTCCAGGGATGGGGGATTTCAGCTACAAGATTAGGTTAGAGAAGCTGGGGTTGTTCTCCTTGGAGCAAAGGAGGTTAAGGGGAGATTTTATAGAGGTGTACAAGATTATGACAGGTTTGGATAAGGTAGACAGAGAAAGGCTGTTCCCATTAGCTGATGGTACAAGGACTAGGGAACACAGATTTAAGGTTTTGGGCAAGAGATACAGGGAGGACGTGAGGAAGAACCTTTTTACGCAGCGAGTGGCGATGACCTGGAACTCGCTGCCGACGAGGGTGGTGAAAGCAGAGATGATCAATGATTTCAAAAGGAAATTGGTTAGGCACTTGAGAGAAATAAACTTGCAGGGCTACAGGGATAGAGCGGGGGAATGGGACTGACTGGATTGCTTTACAGAGAGCAGGTGTGGACTTGATGGGCTGAATGGCCTCCTTCTGTGCTGTAATGATTCTCTGACTAATTACAACCTCTCGTTCCTGTTATCATTCTGATGAGCCTTGGCTTTTCCCTTCTCCCATGGCTTTAACAGTCTTATAGTGGGGTACCCAAAACTACACCTGTGACCTAACCAACGTCTTGTACATTTTCAGCATTACTTCCTTGCTTTTTTATTCAAAATCCCTTTTGCCTTTGACCTTTGCTACTTTCCCTCTTACCTTTAAAGATCTAGTGATGTACACCACCTATCTGTATTGTGTCCAATTCTGGGCACCACACTTTAGGAAGGGCGAGATGCTTTGGAGAGGGTACAGAAGAGATTTACTAGAATGGTTCCAGGAATAAGGGATTACAGTTACGTGGAGAGACTGGAGAAGCTGGGGTTTGTTCTCCTCAGAGCAGAGAAGGCTAAGAGGAGATTTGATAGAGGTGTTCAAAATCATTAAGGGTTTAGATAGAGTAAATAAAGAGAAACTGTTTCCAATGGCTGAAGGGTCGATAACCAGAGGGCACAGATTTAAGGTGATTGGCAAAATGAAAGCAAGATGAGGAAAAACTTTTTTATGCAACGAGTGGTTAGGATTTGGAATGCACTGCCTGATAGGGCGGTGGATACAGATTCAATAGTAGCCTTCAAAAGGGAATTGGATAAATACTTGGAAAAAAACTGCTGGGATATGGGGAAAGAGCGGGGGAGTGAGACTAACTGGATTGCTCTTCGAAAGAGCCAGCGCAGACTCGATGGGCCGAATGGCCACTTTCTGTGCTGTATCATTCTTTGAGTCTATCATCTTAAACTGTTCAGTCAGATTCAGGACATAGGAACTTATTCGAAGATTGAAGGCACCATATTTTCTATACTGCTGCAGACAGACCCTGTTAAGTGTTGGGGTCACCACATACCAAAATGGCTAAAGCATCCCCGAGCTCTCTAACTGGCAAGAGCACTAGTTTCATGGCCAATCTTAGTTCAAGTCCCAGTGCTGCCTCTTACTGCGCAATTAAATTCACGAGAGGGGTTTCTTCTGAATACCAAGTACATTGATCAATAGCGGTCATTCAATTAGACATGATAGTTCGCACTTACGATGGGAGGAGACTGGATGATATTGGGGTTGACCAATTCGCCCAACTGCAGTTGCTGCTTGTTCCGTTCGTCCTGCTTGCTGGAGTTGTTATTCGGTGATCCAGACTTCATTTCTTGGACAAGATCATCCAGTCTGTTTGAAGAGCAAGGAATAAATTATACCACAAAAGTGGCCGTGGCACCCAAAGAAAAGAACCCCAAATACGCCGGTAATATGGGATCGATGCAGCCCAACAACCCTCCAGCGCATTTCATAGTAACACCTGGAATTGAATCACAATAGAAGCGGGAAGTGCTACATCCCCTCGATAGAAAGTAACATTCGGAAAGTTATTTTTCCCACTTCAAATATTTTAATACGCCTTCTGGTTTGCAATAGATGCTCCAATCCAATGGCAATTAAATCTCGCACTGTCATTTCCTGTTAGTGTTGCTGCTAACAGCCCTGACTTGGGCAGCAGTATTTCAAGGTAAATGAGGCAGAACCACAGCCTTTTGGCGTGGTCAAGACCCTATCGAAAGAGGGTCCCATTGTCTTTGCAACCCTGCCTCGGGAGGTAAATATAAACACTGCTTCCATCCCCCAGGAAGCTGGGCCAATGGAACATAGTGACCTTCCTCAGCCACCAAGGACATCAGAAACCATGGGGAAGGGGCAGGGGAATGGGACTAATTTTCAAAGAGCCGCCACAGGCACAATGGACCGAATGGCCTCCTTTTGTGCTGTATCATTCTATGAAAATAAAATCACAAATTGTGACTCAAGACAGTTGCAGTTGTCTTACTGATGCTCCCACTCCAGAGACTTGAGCACAAAAATCTAGGCTGATAGTGCAGCGCTTCCTCAGCACTGCACTGAACTGTCGGAGGTGCCGTCTTTCAGACGAGACGTTAAACCAAGGCCCCGTCTGCCCCCTCAGGTGGACGTAAAAGATCCCACGGCACTATTTCGAAGAGGAGCAGGGGAGTTCTCCCCGGTGTCCTGGCCAATATTTATCCCTCAATCAACATCTAAAACAGATTATCTGGTCATTATCACATTGCTGTTTGTGGGAGCTTGCTGTGCGTAAATTAACTGCCGCGTTTCCTACATTACAACAGTAACTACACTTCAAAAAGTACTTCATTGGCTGTAAAGCGCTTTGAGATGTCCAGTGGTCGTGAAAGGCGCTATATAAATGCAAGTCTTTTTTTTTTCTTTTCCAATGTTATGGAATCAATTCTGAAATACAAAAGGAGCAAATTCCACTGCACTGGCATCCCGAGGGTGTATCACAGAAGGAGTTTGCCAATATATACTCATTGAGCACAAGAACTTGCACTTTCATTGCTCACCCTGAAGGAACGATGCTTGCTGTAAAAGAGAATTACAGGTGATTGCATCTAAAACCATCACAATCTAAAATGACGTATCCCAGATCATCGGTCATTTAAAATCAATATACGCTCCGAACACTATTATAGAATCTCTGTGAATCAGCTCCAAACCACATCATCCTATAACAAGTGCTGCACAGATGACCGAAGGATTACAGTAGAGGTTAAAAAGTAAATCATTGTCAGTTCAAAGCGCTCCCCATCCTTTCTGTTGAAGTAAGTAAGCTCCTACCATCAGAGAGACATCTATCTTTGATCTCCCTCTTTTGGATTTTATGTGGCAATCCAGCTCGCGGCTAAAATACCCAGTTGAGGAGACTGAACTGCAGATGAGCCGGAGAATCAATCAAATGGCCCACCATGCTACACCATTGTTCGACACACAACCCTTCAACTTGCAGAGTTTTCTTGTTCATTCATGGACAGTACTGCTGTAACACATGAATTTTCAATAGTACTGCACATTATAAATGGAAGGCTGGTGAGAATTAGTACGCAGGCTACCTTGATTTATACCAATGGTAAATCAAGGAGAATGAAGAGAAATTCTCCCCTTTATTGGTTTCGGATTGCGTGTGTACGACCTTGGACGGAATACAAATGCGCTCTTCCTTGTTGGTTTTGGGTTGCGGAAAGATTTTTGATGTTCGGATCATTCGCACCAATCAGACACGTTCTACCTCTAAGCTTACCAAGGACCACAGCTTTATAACAGATCTCTCACTGATGGATAAATTAAGACAGGGATAAAATAAATCAACGCGGAATCTCAGACCGAGACAAACAAGTATTCTGTCACAACCTTTTTTCCTTCCCACCTTTATCCCTACTTTCCCGCCCCTCTTCCCACAGGAGGAGTGACTCCTTGATGTTCCAGGGATGCAAGGTGCCCTCCAGTATCTCCCTCAAGTGGTCATGTATGGATCCGAACAAGAGGTGCTGGACGATTACACCACACAGTGCACACCATAGCCAAGTCCTATCCTGTCCTCAACATCCACTTACATATACTGGAAAGGGTCACTTGACTATTGGATACGGTAGCATAGTGGTTATGTCACTGGACTAGTAATCCAGAGGCATGGACGAATGATCCGGAGATGTGAGTTCAAATCCCACCACGGCAGCTGGGAAATTTAAATTCAGTTCATTAAATAAATCTGGAATAAAAAGCTAGTGGTGACGATGAAACTATCGGATCGTCGTAAAAACCCATCTGGTTCACTAATGTCCTTTAGGAAAGGAAACCTGCCGTCCTTACCCGGTGCGTGACTCCAGACCCACAGCAATGGCCGAGCAAGCTACTCAGTTGTATAAGGTGGCTCACCACCACCGTCTCAAGGGCAATTAGGGATGGGCAATAAATGCTGGCCTTGCCAGCGACAGCCCACATCCCGTGAACAAATAAATAAAAAGAGAGATCAGGAGTGGGAACCACGGTTAATTTATCCCTCCCTAACCAAGGGTTCTAAACCTAATTAAATCAGCACAAACAGGGATACAACTTGTGAATGAACAACTTCCTGGTCTGTAGGGCTCACTCAAAGTCTTCGAGGAAGTTTTGCAGTAGTGCGCTCCGTTCTACACAAACCTGCTGTAATACTGATCCAGAGACCCCTCATCCTCAAGGATCTGCCTTCCAGCAAAGTCTATCGTGATCTGCTTTGTTCGACGGGATGCGTGCCGTAACTCCCTTAGTTCCTCATCTCTTTTGCGTAATGCCTCTCGTTCCTGTTTGGAGAGCCATTGGTTGGAGTCTGCCGCAAAGTAATCGGACTCGTCGTCAATCACCTGGGTGCGGCGAGCACTGGAAAAAAAATGGATCCAGTCAGTTGAGCAGGATTCAAACTTGGCAGCAAGATTCACCTTCAAACTCTCAAGTATTTGCAAAGCTAATTATCTCGAGTGCACGAGTACCACACCGCTGCTCGCACCAAGTCCCGTTCACTCATCACCCCTGTGCTCGCTGACCTACATTGGCCCCCAGTCTGGCAACGCCTCAATTTTAAAATTCTCATCCTTATTCTCAAATCACTCCGTCGCCTCACACCTCCCTATCTCGAAGCTCCTCCAGTCCGACAACCCTCCAAGATTTCTGCGCTCCAATTCTGGCCTCTTGGTCATCCCCGATTTCCATCGACCCACCATTGCCAGCCATGCCTTCAGCTGCCTAGGCCGAAGTTCTGGAATTCCCTCCCTAAACCTCTCGCTCCTCCTTGAAGACACTCGTTAAAATCCACCTCTTTGACTAAGCTTTCAGTCACCTATCCTAATAATACGTGAGCCGGTGCCAAATTTTGTCTGATAACGCTCCTGTGAGTTGTTTAGTACGTTAAAGGCGCCATATAAATGCCAGTAGTTGTTGTTGCTGCTGCTCCAATCGTGCCTCCGAGCCTCTGCCCCATTTCCCAATCCATCCTCTGTGCCCCAACCTGTATACTGGACTGCTCGTCAGTTGTCAGTGCAAGGATTCAACACTGCTCAGGCCTCCTCTCCAGACAGGGAACACTGCTAGGAGGCAAATCTATTTCCTCATCCATAGCCCGAGCGAAAAAGCCCCATTAAAACAACAGTCCCAATACAGCGAGGAGGTTTCACACACAACGGATGATGGATTATCTCCCACCTCCGAATAGCATTCTGTTTATTCCTCTCCGGGGAAACCAGTCGAGAGGGGAAGCAATGCCGAATACCCAAGCTGCTTTTACAATCGGTTAGACCTGCTCTCCCACCTCCGGTTCCTCAAGCACAAGTCTGAAGCAGTCGAATATAAAACTGCCAGGGCGATCCATTTTTAAGCAGCTTTATTTTTTTTAGTGGCAGCACTTGCATGGGTGTGCTGCAGTGTAAAGGCACTTGCCGGCTGGGAACGGGCACCAGTGGCTGCAAACCCCAGGGGACAAAGTAGAAGCGGAGAGGGCAGGACGAGCAAAGAGCCTGTTTGGGAAACACAGCCTCTCCATACATGCACAATCTGCATGGAAATTACTTGCTTACAAATGAGCGAAACTGCACTGCTTGTGTTTTGAATGGTGTCTGAATTCAGGACACTTGCATACAAAGGGACTCTATACAAAAAAGTTAAATTCACTGCACAGAGAATGCGTAATATACAGCCACTTAACATGATTTGGACTTCCATCAACCAGGCTGACCGCATTATCTGTCCATTGCACAGGATAGTTACCTGAATTAATATTAAGTCAACGTAGTGAACATTGGAACAGGAATAGGCCATTCAGCCCCTCGAGTATGTTCCGCCATTCAATTAGATTATGACCGATCTGCATCTCAACTCTGCCTTGGTTCCATATCCCTTAATACCCTTACCTAACAAAAATCTATCACTCAGTTTTGAAATTATCAATTGACCTAGCCTCAACAGCTTTTACCACTACCCTTTGTCTAAAGAAGTGCTTCTTGACATCACCCATTAACGGCCTAGCTCGAAATCTAAGGTTATGCCCCATTGTTCTGGACTCTCCCACCAGAAGAAATAGTTTCTACCTACGCTATCAAGTGCTTTAATCATCTTAAACACCTCAATTAGATCACCCCTTAACCTTCTCTACTCAAGGGAACACAAGCCTAGTCGATGTCACCTGTCCTTTTAATTTAACCCTTTTATCCCCAGTATCATTCTGGCACTCAAAGGCAAGTACATTCCTGATGTGCAGTTCCTCGAACTGAACGAAGTACTCAAGATGGGGTCTAACCACAGCTCTGTTCAGCTGAAGCTTTATTACCTCAATAAATGTGCGTTATTAGCCAGATTCTACTTTAATGCTACCCTACACGGCTTCCAAGGTCACATAACTGGTAAGAGAACGTTTTGCGGGGAGGGGGTGTATGCAGTTAGTCGCTATATTTACCCCCGTTGCAATAATGCATCCAAGGCAACTTACCCATTGAATCACAGCGATCACGTCGCCCTCCCCCTCTTACCTGGTTTTGTCATATTCCAATAGCTTGTCTTTGTGTTTAACGGCTTTCTCCAGCCCAGCCTTCAGAACCATTTCCTGATGGGGCAGCAGGTCCCTCTCGAAGATATCAGGATTTCCTGCTCTATCGGCACCTAGAAGAATACACGAGGTTTCAAGTCCCTCCTTCATTACATTTAAGCAGTGAAACACTTGGAACTGGTTATAAAATGGGGGCGAAATGCCATTATAAAGTCTGCGTGGAATCCTGCGTTCAATATGATTAAACAGTGACTGACCCTGGAGGCCTTAAAACTAAACGTCATCTCCTGCAATAAATTTTCAAAGAAAGACTTGCATTTCTATAGCGCCTTTCATGACCTCAGGATGTCTCAAAGCGCGTTACAGCCAATGAAGTACTTTTGAAGTGTAGTCACTGTTGTAATGTGGGAAACGCGGCAGCCAATTTGAGCACAGCAAGATCCCACAAACAGCAATGTGATAATGACCCGATAATCTGTTTTCAGCTGCTGGTTGAGGGATAAATATCAGCCAGGACACCGGGGATAACTCCCCCTGCTCTTCTTCGAAATAGTGCTGTGGGATCTTTTACGTCCACCCGAGAGCGCAGATGGGACCTCGGTTTAACGTCTCGTCCAAAAGACGGCACCTCCGACAGTGCAGCACTCCCCCAGTACTGCACTGGAGTGTCAGTCTCCAGATGGCTGGCCAGTAGCTCCTGATGCATTTGTGCATGGGCATCTGGTGAAAACAGGATTGGCCTCCACGGTGATGCCCCCGACAATTGCTTGGGCTCGCACATTGGCTGCTTTAGAATTACACAATACACAGCACAGAAACAGGCCATTCGGCCCAACCAGTCCATGCCATGCTTGGTCAAGGTGCTGGAGGAAATGTAGCATGTCTTCAAAAGAAGCGGAGAGAAAGGACTATCGTAGCCCTCTAATCAGACCAATTCATCGCACTGGATTTTCCCACTGCATTAGAGGGCAGTCAGCCATGTTCCCTTTAAGCTGCTCGGCCGCACAGTGCTCTGGAGGTCCCGCGCAGCCGGCTCACCGGCTTCTAAAGGGAAAAACCACGCATGCGCGGAATTTTGAATGGGCCACGCGGCCCAAAAAAAAGAGGGAACATTGGCAGTCAGTCTTCTACTTTTAATCTTGTCCATTCCTCCCAGTGTCATTGATAATTCAACAATCACTGTTTTTTAAAATTCGTTTATGGGATGTGGGCGTCGCTGGCAAGGCCAGCATTTATTACCCATCCCTAATTGCCCTCGAGAAGGTTGGTGGTGAGCCGCCTTCTTGAACCGCTGCAGTCCGTCCGGTGAAGGTACTCCCACAGTGCTGTTGGGGAGGGAGTTCCAGGATTTTGACCCAGCGACGATGGAGGATCGGCGATATACTTCCAAGTCAGGATGGTGTGTGACTCGGAGGGGAACTTGGAGGTGGTGGTGTTCCCATGCGCCTGCTGCCCTTGTCCTTCTAGGTGGAAGAGGTCGCGGGTTTGGGAGGTGCTGCCGAAGAAGCCTTGGCGAGTTGCTGCAATGCATCTTGTAGATGGTACACACTGCAGCCACGGTACGCCGGTGGTGGAGGGAGTGAATGTTTAAGGTGGTGGATGGGGTGCCAATCAAGCGGGCTGCTTTGTCCTGGATGGTGTCGAGCTTCTTGAGTTTCACCGCATCTTGTCAGTTTCACTTACAAATTGGAACGTTTGATGGAAGCGACATTACTGATGCAAGGAAAAGTTTCCAACAAGAAGAACTTATTGACAAGAAATGATGAACATCGCAACCAGCTCCCCAGCTGGGAGGGTGGCCTAGAAACCCGTTCCCAGAGCACAGTGACTGCCATCCCGGGCAACGCACCCCAGCAGTCAGGAGAACTTGCCTTTCAGTTATGCCCGTCTCTCCGTGGGGAGTAACTCAGCCGAGGCTTTGCACTTTCATTCGCTGAGCACTGGAAGTTTGCCACATGAATCCACATCGCACCGCTCATTACTGCAACAAGTCATTAGGAAGGCAAATGGAATGTTGGCCTTTATTGCAAGGGGGACGGGGTATAAAAGTAGGGAAGTCTTGCTACAACTGTACAGGGCGTTGGTGAGACCACACCTGGAGTACTGCGTACAGTTTTGGTCTCCTTATTTAAGGAAGGATATACTTGCATTGGAGGCAGTTCAGAGAAGGTTCACGAGGTTGATTCCTGAGATGAAGGGGTTGTCTTATGAGGAAAGATTGAGCAGGTTGGGCCGATACTCATTGGAGTTTAGAAGAATGAGAGGTGATCTTATTGAAACATAAGATTCTGAGGGGGCTTGACAGGGTAGATGCAGGGAGGATGGGGGCATAGTTTCAGGATAAGGGGTCACCCATTTAAAACAGAGATGAGGAGGAATTTCTTCTCGGAGAATCTTTGGAATTCTCTACCCCAGAGAGCTGTGGAGGCGGAGTCATTGAATATATTCAAGGCGGAGATTGACAGATTTTTGAAAAACAGGGGAATCAAGGGTTATGGGGAGCGGGCAGGAAAGTGGAGTTGAGGCCATGATCAGAACAGCCATGATCTTATTGAATGGCGGAGCAGGCTCGAGGGGCCAAATGGCCGACTGCTGCTCCTATTTCTTATGTTCTTATGAGTAACAGCCACCTGTGGAGCCACAGTGAACTTCATTCACTGTTCAGACAGACACTGGCTGCTCTCCTTAGAGCAGAGAAGCTTAAGAGGAGATTTGATAGGGGTGTTCAAAATCACGAAGGATTTTGATAGAGTAAATAAAAAGAAACTGTTTCCAGTGGCTGAAGGGTCGATAACCAGAGGACACAGATTTAAGGTGATTGGCAAAAGAATCAGAGGCGAGATGAGGAGAAATTTTTGACGCAATGATCTAGAATGCACTGCCTGACCGGGTGATGGAAGCAGATTCAATAGTAACTGTCGGAGCTGCCATCTTTCAGATGAGACGTTAAACTGAGGTCTCATCTTCCCTCTCAGGCAGGCGTAAAAGATGCCGTGGCACTACTTCAAAGAACATCACCCTAAACACATGGAATAAAGGAGAACACTGTATGGGTATTCCAGGTAGGAATCACTGGATTGCAATCTGGAGGGGGAAATCGCAGCTGCCAACACCACACAGCTGGAATCCACCATGTGACTTGAATTTTTTTTGGAGACCAAAACTGGGGGCTCTAAATACAAGATAGGCACGAATAAATCCAATAAGGAATTCAGGAGAAACTTCATTGCTCAGAGAGTGGTTAGAATGTGGAACTCGCTACCACAGGGAGTAGTTGAGGTGAACAACGACTTGAATTTAGACAGCACCTTTAACGTAGTAAAATGTCCCACGGTGCTGCACAGGAGTATTGCAAGACAAAAAATTTGCATCGATGCTTTTAAGGGGAAGCTAGATAAACACATGAGGGAGAAAGGAATAGAAGGTTATGCTGATGGGGTGAGATGAAGAAGGGTGGGAGGAGGCTGGTGTGGAGCATGGACACCAGCACGGACCAGTTGGGCCGAATGGCCTGTTGCTGTGCTGTACATTCGATGTGATTTGCCCTTTGAGACGCGAGGTCAGTTGCAGCATGCTGCCTGCACCTCCACTCAGCTCAGCTCATTTAAAACAGACCAGGAACTGAACCCAGGGCCGTCTGGTCTGTGTGGGTCGATGACATGCTGCCTTTCACAGAGCCAGCGGAGAATGGCAATAGATATTTCCAATTCATCAAATACACAGCGACAGTACTAACCAGCAGTCCCCATGAGTTTCTTGCGTAATTTCTGACTCTTGTTCGAGTCACGGACAAGGATCTCTTGCTCCTCTTTCGTGCAGACCTACAAGAGATACATTTAGATTAAGGATGATACCAGAACTGAGAGGTTATACTCATCAGGAAAAGCTGAACAGGCAGGAGCTCTTTTCTCTCAAAAAGAGAAGACTCGGGGGTGACCTGACACAGGGCTTCAAGATAATGAAAGGGTTTGATCGGGTAGACGTAGAGAAAACGTTTCCACTTGTGGATGGGGGGGGGGTGGCTGGGGACCAAAACTAGAGGCCATAAATATAAGATAGTCACTCATAAATCCAAGAGGGAATTCAGGAGAAACTTCTTCACCCACAGGAGTGGTTAGAATGTGGAACTCGCTACCACAAGGAGTGGTTGAGGTGAATAGCGAGATAAACACAGGAGGGAGAAAGCAATAGAAGGTTATGCTGATAGGGTGAGATGAAGAAGGGCGACAGGAGGCTCGTGTGGAGCATAAATGGCGGCATGCACCAGTTGGGCTGAATGGCCTGTTTCTGAGCTTAGACTCGATGTAATGTGCGTCTGTTCTTTCAGGTGTACTTTATTTGGGGGGGGGGGGGGGGGTGGAATATGGGTATGCTTTCCCTCCCCTTTCTCAAGTCTCTGCAATGCATAAAACCAACCTACTTCCAGATCTCCAAGAATCCCACTCAGAGATTGCCCTCAATAAATGACTCCGAGGAACTCTCCCAACTACTCTCTCTTCCTCCCACCGATATCAAGTATTTAAAAAGGAAGAATTTGAAAAATAAATGCATCAAAAGTGCTCCTGACCACAGCGTTGAGATTCGGAGTGCTACAGTACAGGAATAGAAACATAGAAAGATAGGAGCAGGAGTAGGCCATTCGGCCCTTCGAGCCTGCTCCGCCATTCAATATGATCATGGCTGATCCTCTATCTCAATACCATATTCCCGCTCTCTCCCCATACCCGTTGATGCCTTTTGTGTCTAGAAATCTATCTATCTCCTTCTTAAATATATTCAGTGACTTGGCCTCCACAGCCTTCTGTGGTAGAGAACTCCACAGGTTCACCACCCTCTGGGTGAAGAAATTTCTCCTCATCTCAGTCCTCAATGTCCTACCCCGTATCCTGAGACTGTGACCCCTCGTTCTAGACCCCCCAGCCAGGGGAAACATCCTCCCTGCATCCAGTCTGTCTAGCCCTGTCAGAATTTTATATGTTTCAATGAGATCCCCTCTCATTCTTCTAAACTCTAGTGAATACAGGCCTAGTCGACCCAATCTCTCCTCATACGACAGTCCTGCCATCCCAGGAATCAGTCTGGTGAACCTTCGCTGCACTCCCTCTATGGCAAGTATATCCTTTCTTAGGTAAGGAGACCAAAACTGCACACAGTACTCAAGGTGTGGTCTCACCAAGGCCCTGCATAACTGTAGTAAGGACATCCTTGCTCCTGTACTCAAGTACCCTTGCAATGAAGGCCAACATACCATTTGCCTTCCAAACTGCTTGCTGCACCTGCATGTTTGCTTTCAGTGACTGGTGTACAAGGACACCCAGGTCCCTTTGTACATCAGCATTTCCCAATCTAGCACCATTTAAATAAGACTCTACCTTTCTGTTTTTCCTACTGAAGTGGATAACTTCACATTTATCCACGTTATACTGAATGGCACAACTTCAGTCTGCTTATTGCGTAGCTGCCACAGAAGGGATGTTTTAACATTGGAAAAGGACATCTTAAAGCCAAGAACCTGGAAAGCATCATCTCAGCGCATCGCCAGATGGCAGAAATAAATATTATGCATCATTTTCTACCAAAAACTACCAAAGGGGCAGCCACTTTTACAAGCACAAGGAAGCATTCTGTGGAGTGCAGAATCATGGCGAGGTGGGAGTGGTGTCATTAGGTTGGTGGTCATTGAATGGGGTATGGCAGAGATCTGGCTCCAAGAGACCACTCAAATAAAAGCACTGTGGCAGTGCTACAGCGCGACCAACGGCCCCTGTTGTACTCGGATGAAGACATCACACTGCACAGGACACGCTCGTTTGAGCTGCTGACATTGAGAAGGAGCGTAATTAATGAGCGCAGTTGAAATTAGACATTACTGAAGCACCCGGGATGAATGACTGCATCTCTTAATATTAATCAACTTGCTCATACTGTCAGGCTCGGTGACTTAGACAGATTCATTTAATCACATCATCACTCACTGCTTACGTAAAAATATTAAACAGGTGTGGGGGGGGCAGAAAAGAAACGTTCACGCTAATTACACTTCTGCTTAGTAACACTCTCCAAAACGTTCACCTTCCTGTTCTGCCCTCTTCTGCTGAAGGAGCTGATTCAAGCTGTCATTGGATTCCATTGTGTGCCAACAGCCTTGTAGCAGCCCAAATGGCCACTTTGGTGTGCCAGCCAAGAGAGTGATCACCAGCAGCCTGGCACTCAATACTGAACCGGGAATGTTCAGACCATGCACACACTTACCAGCTGAGAGCAATCAGCAAATTGGCCAAATTTTATTCAGCCAATTGTGGTACACGCCTCACCCCCTTCCAAACCCTCTTCCCCACACCGACCATTTCTTTGGCTGAGATCATGTAACTCAACACCGACCACGGATCGGACCTGGGATCTTCCTGACCTGTATAGATCAAGGACACATCGCGGGGTGTATTTAGCCAATGAGCGATTGTGAGGGACAAATTGAACTGATTTAACCTTCTCTGCAGAAATTAGAACAAACAGGTAACTCAGTGGGAATTCCTTGCGTCTTGAGCAATATAAAGGCCAGCCGTTTCCATACTTCCAACCAGGAATACAAGCACAGAGTATCTCACGACACAGGAAGCAGAGCAAGTGGGTCTTCAATGAAGAGTACTGCGCACTCACCAGCGTTCCGCAGAACAAGCAGGGCCCCGACCCCTCCTGCTCGCAGACGATGCGGCCGCAACCCAGGCAGTTGTTGACGAGTTTGTGCGTTTGTCCCAAGCATTCGCAGGGATGGCGGCCCGGGAGGATGACGGCAAGTCGGTCCTCGCCCTCCTGTGTGTACAGGGACAAGAACTTCGTCTTCTTCTTGGAGGAAGAATTAGCCTCCTGCACCTGGTTAAAAACAGAAGAAGAAAAACAGTAATGTTGGAAACTCGGCAGCCAATTTGCGCACAGCAAGCTCCCACAAACAGCAAGGAGACAAATGATCGATCATCTGTTTTGGTGATGTTGCTTCAGGGATAAATGTTGCCCATGACACCGGGGAAACTCCCCTGCTCTTCTTTGAAATAGAGCCATGGGATCTTTTATGTTCACCTGAGGGGGCAGACGGGGCCTTGGTTTAACGTCTCAACCGGAAGACGGCACCTCCGACAGTGCGGCACTCCCTCAGCACTGCACCAGGAGTGTCAGCCTAGATCTTTGTGCTCAAGTCTCTGGAGTGGGACTTGAACCGACAACCTTCCGACTCCGAGGGGAGCGAGTGCTACCCAGTGAGCTGCAGATCTAACCTTGATCAGTGAACAGCTGCCCTCAACAGTTACTTTTGCTTCAGCTAGTGTGTGAAAATCACTGGCTTGCATCTTCAATCCCAGCTGTAGAGCTTTGGGACGCAATGAGCAGATCCAGATCTATTCCCTCCCCACACCTCCTGGGAATAGTGGAAGTTAATTAAATCATACGGGAAAACCTCCAAGAACAGTGCTTTACTCCGCCGAGTGGCTGGCTGCAAAGCAGAATAGGCTGAACCTTGGAACAGTAGCTTAGTAAAGCACTGACGCAGGGGACACGATATGAAATGACTTACAAAGTGTACAAAAGCCTCCATGAGCTGCACCATGGGCTGCACGCACACTGAATTCCCAATCTCTGATGTACTGAGGGAGATTCGCCCCGGATTGGCTCTTGCACCCCCTGGTGGCCAGTTTCATAATGGCAGACAGGGAGCAGGTCTTCGTGAACAAGAAAGGTGCATTTGTGGGGAGAAAATACATTTAAATCGTCTCTTCTACCCTCAAAGAAATAACTTCCCAATAGATTACATGTTCTAGATCGGTCAGCCTTTCGGAAAAGTTTGGAATAAGACTTATGGTCAGAGTTAGATCAGTTGAAAAGAGAAACATCGTTTTAGTTTTAAATGAGTAAGTTTTCCTTTGCTTCTCTCAACTTTTATCCCCTTTGTCCGACTGTCCTGAGCACATTGCCTGCTCCTCGGTAGCTGCCAATGTCGCCTACATCTGGGCTGCCAGGGACTACCCCAGTCAGATCTACCGTCCAACTTTCCAACTCCCCCTGCCACAGCAAAACCGCACAGCTAAGGGAAGCTGCCGGGAGATGCTGCACTTTGACCAAGAAAGAAAGAACGAACTTAGTCTTTTTCTTGGCTGCAGCATTAACCTCCTGAACCTGGTCAAAAATAAAGGCAGAAAGTTCAAAAGAAAGAAAGACAGATTTGCATTTCTATCGCACCTCTCACAAGCTCAGGGCATCCCAAAGCGCTTTACAGCCAATGAAGTACTTTTGAAGTGTAGTCACTGTTGTAATGTGGGAAACGCGGCAGCCATTTTGCGCACAGCAAGCTCCCACAAACAGCAATGTGATAATGACCAGATAATTTGATTTTAAGCGATGTTGGGTTGAGGAATGAATATCGGCCCAGGACACCGGGGAGAAGTCCACTGCTCTTCTTCGAAATAGTGGCATGGGATCACCCAAGATGGCAGATGGGGCCTGGGTTTAAACGTCTCATTTAAAAGATGGCTCCTCCGACAGTGCAGCACTCCCTCAGCCTGGATTTTATTGCTCGAGTCTCTGGGGTGGGACTTGAACCCACAAACTCCTGCCTCAGAGACGAGAGTGACACCGAGTCACGGCGGACACATTTAGCGCCCGTGCTGGCCTTATTTTTGAGTGACATGCAGAGTTAGACAAGTAGAACCTTTAAAGTCAGCGAGTGAGATTCACTTCAAATAAATTAGACAATTTTTGCAAGACTATTTATTCCTGCACTCAGTACCTTTGCTTACAGTCTTTCCCACAACAATAAATCCAAATGTTAAAACAACTCAGAAGCATCATTTTTGCAAAAGCGACGATTTATGGGTTGAGTACCACCCGAAATGCCTGGATGAGTGCAGCTCCAGCAACACTCAAGAAGCTCGACACCATCCAGGACAAAGCAGCCCGCTGGATTGGCACCCCATCCACCACCTTAAACATTCACTCCCTCCACCACCAGCGTACCGTGGCTGCAGTGTGTACCATCTACAAGATGCACTGCAGCAACTCGCCAAGGCTTCTTCGGCAGCACCTCCCAAACCCGCGACCTCTTCCACCTAGAAGGACAAGGGCAGCAGGCGCATGGGAACACCACCACCTCCAAGTTCCCCTCCAAGTCACACACCATCCTGACTTAGAAGTATATCGCCGACCCTTCATCGTCGCTGGGTCAAAATCCTGGAACTCCCTCCCCAACAGCACTGTGGGAGTACCTTCACCACACGGACTGCAGCGGTTCAAGAAAGTGGCTCACCACCACCTTCTCAAGGGCAACTAGGAATGGGCAATAAATGCTGGCCTTGCCAGCAAAGCCCACATCCCATAAGTGAATTAAAGAAAAAATATACACAGGTGTAAATGTCTTTGAGACTTTACAGAAACAAATCTATACAATGGGGGGGTTGCATTCCTTCGCGATGCAAAGGATTTGGGCTAAAGAAAGGCAAGGAAATCATTGGGAGTGGAGACTGTTTGCCTGGTGAAATATCTTCGGGACTCTGAAAAGTAGAAATGACACAAGCGGAAAGTGAGCAGGGTAATAACGGGTGGGGCAGGGAAGAGGGAGGGAGAAAGTGAAGTGTGCAACAGCTGATAATCCCAGCTGCAATCGTGGAGCCTGTGCTCAACTGAAGCAGGTGTTTTCCCATTGCAGAACAGCACATTGGCACTCTGCATTATGATTGACGGGAGATCGCACCATTGAGGGGGGGATGGGGAGACAGGTAACCAAGTAGTTGTCACATGTCTATGCTGACGATACCACATCCAAGCGCGTGTTTGAGTATCGCAGACCCGTTATGTGGCACTCATCCGGAAGTGACCCATCACATTGGTTTACATGCAACTCATTTTGATGCTCGTCATTCTTCAAAAATAAAAACACAACTCCGTACACAACCTGTACCACTCGAGCTTCATACATCATCACCGCTTACATTCCCCCCAGTGTTCACAGCCCGGATTATCATTCGAGGGACAGGAATGAACAAGGGTCCTGGTCACAGAGAATCCACACAGCTAAGAGCACCTTCTTTTGGCTCAGAGGGTAGAGCCAACAGCAGTTCTGAAGTTTTGAGACTTGGCTGATTACATCAGCCAACACAAATGCTAGAGGGCATTGGAAAGAGTGACATTGGGAGGGTATATCACCTGAATGTAGTTTTTTAAATGAAAATGATTTCACCATTGCACCCAGCTTCACGACCCAGTGCTTCCAAGCACATTCAATTTACGAAGTAGTGCGCCACATGGTGGCAGACTGTGGTTTCACACCCATGAAGCCAAATTCTAAAGTTTTGCTAAAAGGTACAGAAAATGAAGTGAACCAACTGGTATCCTGAAATAGTACGGCTCCCTCAGTGCATTCATCCAGTGAGTAGCTGAGCCACAGACCCAAAGAATAAGTCAGGTCTGTTCCCTTCACTGAACAGAGTTAGCTGACTTTAGTCACGGTGGCAGTTCAGGGAGAAAATAGAATCATAGAAAGTTACAGCACGGAAGGAGGCCATTTCGGCCCATCGTGTCAGCGCCGGCCAACAAAGAGCTATCCAGCCTAATCCCACTTCCCAGCTCTTGGGCCGTAGCCCTGCAGGTTAGAGCATCCCAAGTGCACATCCAAGTACTTTTTAAATGGGGTTAGGGTTCCTGCCTCTACCACCCTTTCAGGCAGTAAGTTCCAGACCCCCACAACCATCTGGGTGAAGAAATTTCCCCTCAAATCCCCTCTAAACCTTCCACCAATTACTTTAAATCTGTGCCCCCTGGTTATTGACCCCTCTGCTAAGGGAAATAGGTCCTTTCTATCCACTTTATCTATGCCCCTCAATTTTATACACCTCAATATGGTCTCCCCTCAGCCTCCTCTGTTCCAAGGAAAACAGACCCAGCCTATCCAGTCTTTCCTCATAGCTAAGATTCTCTACTTCCGGCAACATCCTTGTAAATCTCCACTGCACCCTCTCTAGTGCAATCACATCTTTCCTGTAATGTGGTGACCAGAACTGCACGCAGTACTCTATCTGAGGCCTAACTAGTGTTTTATACAGTTGAAGCATAACCTCCCCCTGCTCTTGCATTCTATGCCACGGCTAATAAAGGCAAGCATTCCGTATGCCTTCTTAACCACCTTATCTACCTGGCCTGCTACCTTCAGGGATCTGTGGACATGCACTCCAAGGTCCCTTTGTTCCTCTACACAACTCAGTGTCCTACCATTTAATGTGTATTCCCTTTCCTTGTTAGCCCTCCCCAAATGCATTACCTCACACTTCTCCGGATTGAATTCCATTTGCCACTGTTCTGCCCACCTGACCAATTTATTGATATCTTCCTGCAGTCTACAGCTTCCTTCTTCAGTATCAACCACACAGCCGATTTTAGTATCATCTGCAAACTTCTTAATCATACCCCCTATATTCAAGTCTAGATCATTGATATATACCACAAAAAGCAAGGGACCTAGTACTGAGCCCTGCGGAACCCCACTGGAAACAGCCTTCCAGTCACAAAAACACCCATCAACCATTACCCTCTGCTTCCTGTCCCCGAGCCAGTTTTGAATCCACCTTGACACTTTGCCCTGGATCCCATGGGCTTTTAACTTCGTGACCAGTCTGCCATGTGGAACCTTATCAAAAGCCTTGCTAAAGTCCATATACACTACATCAAACGCACTACCCTCATCTACACTCCTTGTTACCTCCTCAAAAAATTCAATCAAGTTTGTCAGACACGACCTTCCCTGAACAAATCCATGCTGACTATCCTTGATTAATAGAATCATAGAATCTTACAGCAAAACAGGAGACCGTCGTGCCAGTGCTGGCTCTTTGAAAGAGCTCTCCAATTAGTCCCACTCCCCTGCTCTTTCCCCATGGCCCTGTAAATTTCTCCTTCTCAAGAATATATCCAATTCCCTTTTGAAAGTTACTATTGAATCTGCTTCCACCACCCTTTCAGACAGAGCATTCTTGATCACAACAACTCGCTGAGTAAAAAAAATTCTCATCTCCCCCCTGGATCTTTTGCCAGGGGTTCCACTCTGGATTTCGAACTACTGGCCCTGCTTGAAGTGCACAGTTAGGCATCGGGTACGGACAGGGATGGGTTTAGCCACAATGCCCCTGCCCCCCCGAGTCGAATAGCCTGCCAGCACTCACCGTGAAGGCTCACCTCTGACTGGCGCCTGCAGAATTGGACCCAAGCAAGGAGTCAACATCTTTCGGAGGGACAGGCAGAAAGATGGCAAGAGAAATTAAGAACAGGAAAAAAATAATCTGAAACAGTACAACCAATTAGATGAACCACACAGTTTGAACTGAAAAGCACGCTCGCAATTTATCACTTTCAAATTTGCTGAATTAGCCCAACAGCTTAAGCAGAAAGGGCCAACCGAAATTGGTAAATAAAATAATAAAAGAAAAGGTTTTTCAAAAAATAAAATACTCTTGCCCTGCTATTTTGTTCTGAAGTTCGAAGTGCAGTAAAAACTATACCGATGTATTCTAGTCACATCCCTATTATTAGCAGATATAGAGAGGTGCATAAAGTCGCAACTTGTACACTGAATTTTACAGTAAACGGGGAGGAGGAGGGGGGGCGCTCAGGTTAGATTTAAATGGCAGTTTTTCTATAACAGCAGTTACAATAAATTTTCAAAGGCTTGCATTTCTATAGCGCCTTTCACGACCTCAGGACGTCCCAAAGCGCTTTACAGCCAATGAGGTACTTTTTGAAGTGTAGTCATTGTTGTAATGTAGAAAACGCGGCAGCCAATTTGCACACAGCAAGCTCCCACAAATAGAAATGTGATAATGACCAGATAATCTGTTTTAGTGATGTTGATTGAGGGATAGACACCAGGGATAACTTCCCTGCTCTTCTTCGAAATAGTGCCATGGGATCTTTTACATCCATCTTAGAGAGCAGACGAGGCCTCAATTTAACGTCTCATCCGAAAGACGGCACCTCCGACAGTGCAGCACTCCCTCAGCACTGCACTGGGAGTGTCAGCCTGGATTTTGTGCTCAAGTCTCTGGAGTGGGACTTGAACCCACAACCTTCTGACTCAGAGGCGAGGGTGCTACCCACTGAATGAAGGCAAATGGTACAATGAAATAAAACATCAGATTCAGGTTAATATCATAAAATGGAAGCATCGACAAATAAATGATCGAGAAAAATCCCTGCTCGATGCGGTTCTGGCAGCGGAATTTAATGAAAGAGTTTCCCATCCGCTTCAACACTCACAGCTGGGAACTTCCACGCGGCAACTCTCTCAAAGGATGAAGTGGATTTTTAAACACTTGGGGAAATTCTCTTTTAGCTTCAAAAGAAAAGGCTTACACAAATGCAAGGAAAAGTGGAAATTCAGCGGACTGGGAGAGCGTAAAAAGCAACAAAGGGACACAACGAAAGTAGTAAGGTGTAAAAGGGGAATATGGAAAAAAAAGTTGCAAGGGATATTAAGCCAACAGCAAAAGTTGTTATAAATATCTTAAAGAAAAAGAGTGTTAAAGGAGAATGTGGGTCCATTAAAGACAGATGTAGACAAGACGATAATGGACAATAAGGGAATGGCAGACTTGTTAAATGAGTACTTCAGTTTTCACAGTGGAGAAAGAGGACTAAATACCAGCAGTACAAGGGAACCGAAAAATAAGTGATGGGGGGGGGAACGGAGTAGATTAAATACAAACAACAAAATGGTAATGGAGAAAATAATAGGACTTGAGATAGACAAACCTCCAGGACCTGATGGCTTCCACCGCAATATTAAAAGAAATAGGTGGGGAAATTGCAGTTGCGTTAGTCCCAATTTTTCAAAACTCTCCAGATTCAGAAATTGGGCCTACGGAGTGTAAAATTGCAAATGTCACTCCATTATTTAAGAAGGGAGGGAGGGAGAGACTATGTAACTGCAGACCCATCAGTTTAACATCAGTTGTGGGGAAGTTATTAGAATCTATCATCAGGGACAGAGTGACTGAGCACTTGGACAAGTACGAGCTGCTCAAAGAGAATCGGCTTGGATTTGTGGAGCAGGTCATGTCTGACTAATCTAGTTGATTTTTTTTTGAGGAGGAGGTCACTTAGGTGGTTGATAGGGGAATGTCTACGGATCTTTCCTATATGGACTTCCAGAAGGCATCTGATAATGTTCCATAGAAGAGATTAAAAGTAAAAGTGTGCGGAATTGTGACATGGGTTAATAGTAGGTTGGGAGGTAGAACAGAGAGTAGGGATAAAGGGAATGTACTCTAGATTAGCGGAATGTGACCAGTGGTGTTCCCCAGCGATCTGTACTAGGGCCTCAGCTTTGCACCATATATATTAAAGACATGGATGAAAAAAAAAGAGAGTTGTATATCCAAGTTTGCAGATGACAAAAATTAGGGGGAATATTAAGTTTAGTCGACAGGAGCAGGAAGTTAGGAAGGGATATAGACAGATTAAGTGAGTTGGCAAAACTACGGCAGATGGAGTTGAGGGGTGATGTAATTGAGGTGCTTAAAATGATAAAAGTGAGAAGTCGCACAACACCAGGTTATAGTTCAACAGCTTTATTTGAAATCACAAGCTTTCGGAGCGCTGCTCCTTTGTCAGGTGAAGTTTGAAGGAGCAGCGCTCCGAAAGCTTGTGATTTCAAATAAAGCTGTTGAACTATAACCTGGTGTTGTGCGACTTCTCACTTTTGTCCACCCCAGTCCAACACCAGCATCTCCACATCATGGCTAAAATGATAAAGGTATAGGGCAAATTAAATTTTAAAAACTATTTCCGCTGGTGGGGGAATCCAGAATAAGGGGGCACAATCTTAAAATTAGAGTTAGACCGTTCAGGAATGA
Organism: Squalus acanthias; assembly: GCA_030390025.1. Taxonomy (NCBI): domain Eukaryota; kingdom Metazoa; phylum Chordata; class Chondrichthyes; order Squaliformes; family Squalidae; genus Squalus; species Squalus acanthias. The sequence goes on from CM059443.1 coordinate 50,988,100, forward strand.
AATCAGGAAGCACTTTTTGCACACAAAGGGGAATGGAAATCTGGAACACTCTCCCCCAAAAGGCTGTGGATGTTGGGTCATATGAAATTTTCAAGACTGAGATTAAAAGTTTTTTGTTGGGTAAGGATATCAAGGGATATGGAGAAAAGGCAAGTTGAGGTACAGATCAGAAATGATCTAACAGAATGACAGAACAGGCTCGAGGGGCTGAATGGCTTCCTCCTATGTTTTGTGAGACTGATTGAGACAATAAATGTCAAGTCATGGGGCCTGTATTTATTATTCTGCTCTACCCGGCCAAAGTGACGCCGGCGCAGGGGAAGAAGCTGATTGGTGAGTAGTGGGTGAGTGCTTTTTTTTTTCTTCAATTTTAAGTCTATTTCTTTTAAGGTAGTTCATAGTTCAGGTAGTTCGGGAGAGCCAGAATGCGAGTGTTTAAACTTGAGCTAAGAGTTTTTTAATTAAAAGTATGACAGGGGACCTCAGTCCCGTGCACGGCACGGCCTGCAGCATGTGGGAATTCCTAGACGCTTCTTGCAGTCAGGATGACCACATGTGCAGTAAGTGCCAACGGTTTGGCCAACTTGAGATCCGATTTTCGGAGCTCGAGCGTCAGCTGGAGGCACTGCGGTGTATCCACGAGGCTGAGAGTTACGTGGATAGCACGTTTTTAGACGTGGTCACCCCGCAGCTTAAGAAAGTGCAGTCAGAGAGGGAATAGGAGACCACCAGTCAGATGAAGGGGGGCAGGCAGGTAGTCAGGAAAGCCCCAGAGTGCATCTCACTCAACAACCATTTTTCTGTGTTGGAAAATGGTGAAAGTGACAGTTCCTGTGGGGAGTGCAGCCAGAGCCAAGTTCACGGCACTGTGGGTGGCTCAGCTGCACAAACGGGGAGGAGTAAGAGTGGAAGGGCAATAGTGGTAGGAGACTCAATAGTGAGGGGTGCAGACAGGCGTTTCTGCGGCCGCAGATGTGACCCCAGGATGGTATGTTGCCTCCCTGGTGCCAGGGTCAAGGATGTCACTGAACGGCTGCAGGGCATTCTGAAGGGGGAGGGAAAACAGTCAGAGGTCGTGGGTCACATTGGTACCAACGACATGGGTAGAAAGAGGGATGAGGTCCTGCAACAAGAATTTAGGGAGCTAGGTAGCAGATTAAAAAGCAGGACCTCAAAGGTTGTAATCTCTGGATTACTCCCGGTGCCACGTGCTACTGAGTATAGGAATAGGATTATAGAGCAGATGAATGCGTGGCTAAAGAGTTGGTGCAGGAGGGAGGGCTTTAGTTTCCTGGATCACTGGGTCTGCTTCTGGGGAAGGTGGGACCTGTACAAGTCGGACGGGTTGCACCTGAACTGGAACGGGACCAATATCCTTGCGGGGAGGTTTGCTAGTACTGTTGGGGGGGGGGGGGTGTTTAAACTAACTTGGCAGAGGGATGGGATACGGAGTGGAGCTATAGTAGGGGGTGATGCACAGCCAAATATAGAGGAAAAAACAAGTCAGTCTGAAAGGCAGAGCAAATATGTAACGGCACAAGGAAGTATGGCAAGGCTGGATGGCATTTATTTTTATGCAAGGAGTCTTGCGAGTAAGGCAGATGAATTGAAGGTGTTGATGAACACATGGGAGTATGATATTGTTGCGATCACAGAGACATGGTCGAGGGAGGGGCAGGACTGGCAGCTCAATATTCCAGGGTATAGAATCTTCAGGCGAGACAGAGGGGGGTGTAAAAGAGATGGGGATGTCGCAATATTAATCAAGCAGTCAATTACTGCAGTAAGGAGGGATGATATCTTAGCAGGTTCCTCTAATGAGGCCATATGGGTAGAACTTAAAAACAAAAAGGGGGCAAGCACTTTGCTGGGAGTGTACTATAGGCCCCCAAACAGTCAGGGGGAGATAGAGGAACAAATATGTAAGCAAATCTCAGAGAAGTGTAGAAATAATAGGGTAATAATAGTAGGGGATTTCAACTTCCCCAGTATTAACTGGGATAGTCAGAGTGTGAAAGGCTTAGAGGGTGTGGAATTCTTAAAGTGCATCCAAGAGAGCTTTTTGAGCCAGCATGTAGAAAGTCCTACAAGAGAGGGGGCGGTACTGGACTTCATTCTTGGGAATGTAGCCGGGCAAGTGGTAGAAGTGTCAGTAGGAGAGCATTTTGGTGACAGTGACCATAATTCGGTGAGATTTAAGGTAGTCATGGAAAAGGACAAAGATGGACCGGAAATAAAGGTTCTAAATTGGGGGAAGGCCGATTTTAATATGATAAGGCAGGATTTGGCTAAAGTGGACTGGGATCAGCTACTTGTAGGAAAATCCACATCAGAGCAGTGGGAGTCATTCAGAAAGGAAAGAGAGAGTACAGCGCCAACATGTTCCCGTAAAGGTCAAGGGTGGGACCAACAAGTCCAGGGAACCCTGGATGTCAAAGGATATACAAGAATGGATTAGGAAAAAAATGGAGGCTTTTGGCAGATACAAAGAACTAAAAACAGGGGAAGCCCCAGAAGAGTATAGAAAGTACAGGGGGGTACTTAAAAAAGAAATTAGGAGAGCGAAGAGGGGGCATGAAAAAACACTGGCAGGCAAAATAAAGGAAAATCCCAAGGTGTTTTATAAGTATATTAAGGGCAAGAGGATAACCAGGAAAGAGTAGGGCCCATTAGGGACCAAAGTGGCAATCTGTGTGTAGAGCCGGAAGATGTAGGTGGGGTTTTAAATGAATATTTTGCATCTGTGTTCACTATGGAGAAGGACGATGCAGGCATAGAAATCAGGCAGGGGGATTGTGATATACTTGAACTAATTAGCATCGAGAGGGAGGAGGTACTAGCGGTTTTAGCGGGCTTAAAAGTGGATAAATCCCCAGGCCCAGATGAGATGTATCCCAGGCTGCTGTGTGAGGCAAGGGAGGAGATTGCTGGGGCTCTGACACAAATTTTCAGAACTTTTCTGGCCACAGGGGAGGTGCCAGAGGACTGGAGAACAGCTAACGTAGTACCATTATTCAAGAAGGGTAGTAGGGATAAACCAGGGAATTACAGGCCAGTGAGCCTATCAGTGGTAGGGAAATTATTGGAAAAAATTCTGAGGGACAGAATTAGTCTCCACTTGGAGAGGCAAGGATTAATCAAGGATAGTCAACATGGCTTTGTCAGGGAGAGATCATGTCTAACCAATTTGATTGAATTTTGAGAGGGGGTGACTAGGTGTGTGGATGAGGGTAGTGCAGTTGATGTAGTCTACATGGACTTCAGTAAGGCTTTTGACAAAGTCCCGCATGGGAGACTGGTCAAGAAGGTAAGAGCCCATGGGATCCAGGGCAATTTGGCACATTGGATCCAAAATTGGCTTAGTGGCAGGAGGCAGAGGGTGATGGTCAAAGGTTGTTTTTGTGACTGGAAGCCTGTGTCCAGTGGTGTACCGCAGGGATCGGTGTTGGGTCCTTTGCTGTTTGTGGTGTACATTAATGATTTAGATATGAATGTAGGAGGTATGATCAGTAAGTTCGCAGATGACATGAAAATTGGTGGGGTGGTAAATAGCGAGGAGGGAAGCCTCAGGCTACAGGACGATATAGACAGGTTGGTCAGATGGGCAGAACAGTGGCAAATGGAATTTAACCCTGAAAAGTGTGAGGTGATGCATTTTGGGAGGACTAACAAGGCAAGGGAATACACAATGAATGGTAGGATCCTAGGAAGGACAGAGGATCAGAGGGACCTTGGTGTGCATGTACATAGATCCCTGAAGGCAGCAGAACAGGTAGATAAGGTGGTTAAAAAGGCATATGGGATACTTGCCTTCATTAGCCGAGGCATAGAATATAAGAGCAGGGAGGTTATGATGGAGCTGTACAAAACGCTAGTTAGGCCACAGCTGGAATAGTGTGTGCAGTTCTGGTCGCCACACTATAGGAAGGATGTGATTGCATTGGAGAGGCTGCAGAAGAGATTCACCAGGATGTTACCTGGGCTGCAGCACTTCAGCTATGAAGAGAGACTGGACAGGCTGGGGTTGTTTTCCTTAGAGCAGAGAAGGCTGAGGGGGGACCTGATTGAGGTGTACAAAATTATGAGGGGCATAGATAGGGTAGATAGAAAGGAACTTTTCCCCTTAGTAGAGGGGTCAATAACCAGGGGGCATAGTTTCAAGGTAAGGGGCAGGAAGTTTAGAGGGGATTTGAGGAAAAACTTTTTCACCCAGAGGGTGGTTGGAATCTGGAACTCACTGCCTGAAAGGGTGGTAGAGGCAGGAACCCTCACAACATTCAAGAAGCATTTAGATGAGCACTTGAAACGCCATAGCATATAAGGCTACGGACCAAGTGCTGGAAAATGGGATTAGAATAGACAGGGCTTGATGGCCGGCGCGGACACGATGGGCCAAAGGGCCTCTTTCTGTGCTGTTTCACTCTCTGACTGGAAGTGTTCAACGCTGGTACGGCCACGAAGTCGGGAGGGCAGAGTTTCACTGTTATTCCTCGGTGCAATCAGCAAATATAAAAATGTTTTGTTGCCTTCAGACCGCCAGTACTTACCTTTACCAGATCCATGGGTGTTTTAACCTCTTCTGCTGGGAGCTGGCCCTCAGACACAAGCAACGGTTCCTGCTTGTTTCGACCTTTCCGCTTGGACTTTTTGTACTGGTCGCTTGCTTTTGATGAATCTGGAACCTCTACAGAAGGAAAGACTTGCATTTATATAGCGCCTTTCACAACCTCAGGACATCCATAAGCTCTTTACAGTCATTGAAGTACATTTTGAAGTGCAGTCACTGTTGTAATGTAGGAAACACGGCAGCCAATTTGCGCACAGCAAGCTCCCACAAACAATAAAGTGATAATGACCAGATAATCTGTGTTCGTGATGTAGTTTGAGGGATAAATATTGGCCAGGACACCAGGAAGAATTCCCCTGCTTTTTATCGAATAGTGCCATGGGATCTTTTACGTCCACCCGAGAGGGCAGACGGGGCCTCGGTTTAATGTCTCATCTGAAAGACGGCACCTCAGACAGTGCAGCACTCCCTCAGTACTGCTCTGGATTAGCAAAGCATGTGGTAACTGTTCAGAGTGCTTTTCCTTTAATTCCATGTTAAAAATCTAATTCATGAGAAATTAAATCAGGAATAATAGTACAGTTTTTAAATTCTGACTTCCAAAAATTAGAAAATCGAAGGGCATTTTATTCCAACTGTGTTACAATCGGACGCACCATCTTTTTTTCTGTATAACTGCACTTGTCCAGGAGTAAGTGATTCTTGTGATCTCTTCCACCTTTTCAGAAGCTCATCAATGAAAAACCGTTTCTTCCCATCAGTCCCTTGAACCAGGTCAGCGACGTACTCTTCAATTTCCTCCGCACTCTCAATCGACAGGATATACCTGGGTACATAAAGAAAAACACACACTTCCTGAATGGTTTATATAGTTGGGGGTTGGGTGGGAGGAGAAATTGAAAGTTTGTGATGAGGATATCAGGGAATCATAGAAATTTACAGCACAGGAGGCCATTCGGCCCATCTCGTCCGTGGCAGCCGACAAAGAGCTATCCACCCTAATCCCACTTTCCAGCACTTGGTCTGTAGCCTTGTAGGTTACGGCACTTCAAGTGCATATCTAAGTACTTTTTTTTTTAAATGTGATGAGGGTTTCTGCCTCTACCACCCTATCAGGCAGTGAGTTCCAGACCCCCACCACCCTCTGGGTGAAAACATTTCTCCTCAAATCCCCTCTAAACCTTCCACCAATTACTTTAAATCTATGCCCCCTAGTTATTGACCTCTCTGCCAAGGGAAATAGGTCCTTCCTATCCACTCTATCTCGGCCCCTCATAATTTTATTCACCTCAATTAGATCTCCCCTCAGCCTTCTCTGTTCCAAAGAAAACAAACCCAGCCTATCCAATCTTTCCTCATAGCTAAAATTCCCCAGCCCAGGCAACATCCTCGTAAATCTCCTCTGCACCCCCTCTAGTGCAATCACATCCTTCCTGTAATGTGACCAGAACTGCACGCAGTATTCTTGCTGCAGCCTAACTGGTGTTTTATACAGTTTAAGCATAACCTCCCTGCTCTTACATTCTATGCCTCGGCTAATAAAGGCAAGTATCCCGTATGCCTTCTTAACCACCTTATCTACCTGTCCTGCTATCTTCAGGGATCTGTGGACATGCACTCCAAGGTCTCTCTGATCTTCTGCACTTCTCAGTGTCCTACCATTTATAGTGTATTCCCTTGCCTTGTTAGCCCTCCCCAAGTGCATTACCTCACATTTTTCCAGATTGAATTCCATTTGCCACTGTTCTGCCCACCTTACCAGTCCATTGATATCTTCCTGCAGTCTGCAGCTTTCTTCATTATCAACCACACGGCCAATTTTTGTATCATCTGCAAACTTCTTAATCATACTTCCTACATTCAAGTCGAAATCATTGATATATACCACAAAATGCAAAGGACCCAGTACTGAGCCCCGCGGAACCCCACTGGAAACAGCCTTCCAGTCACAAAAACACCCTTCGACCATTACCCTTTGCTTCCTGCCTCTGAACCAATTTTGGATCCAACTTGCCACTTTGCCTTGGATCCCATGGGCTTTTACTTTCGTGACCAGTCTGCCATGCAGGACCTTATCAAGAGCCTTGCTCACCCCAGTAGTAGCACCAGGCAATCCTGTGTCAAACACAATGCAGATTAAAGGTCCCAGCACACTGCCCTATCAATGCACTTAACCTCAAGTTCAAAGTGGCACCTCTCTGCGCAGTAACGCTGTGAACATAGGCATCGCTAGTCGAGAAAGGACCAAGGTCCATCTCGTGTGCCTTCTATCAACCTCAAAAATCTTCAAATCAGAGCTCAGCCATTCGGGAACAAAATTAGGAAGCACCTTTTCCACACAAAGGGTGGACTTGACTATTCCAACACACTCCAGGCCGGCCTCCCACATTCCACCCTACGTAAACTTGAGGTCATCCAAAACTCAGCTGCCCGTGTCCTAACTCGCACCAAGTCTCGTTCACCCATCACCCCTGTGCTCACTGACCTGCATTGGCTCCTGGTTAAGCAACTCCTCGATTTTAAAATTCTCATCCTAGTTTTCAAATCCCTCCACGGCCTCATCCCCTATCTCTGTAATCTCCTCCAACAGGGAACAGGCGAAGGAGGAGCGAGGAAATAAAGCCCGAGGCTCAAGGCCCAGACCGAGCTATTGGGAGCAGCAGCGAAAGCGGACCAAAACAGACAACATTCGAAAGTGACGTCAGAGATTAAAAGTGACGTCGGCACAAGGGAAGGAGCTGATTGGTAAGTAGGACCTGGTGAGTATTTCTACAGTCCAGTCGTTAAAGTAAAAGTAAGGTCTCTAGTTTAGAGTAAGTAGTGTTTAAAGTGAAGTAAGGTCCCTACTGTATTTAATATTCTTTAATTTAAAGGAAGTAAAGGGAGTAAATTAAGGGTAGGACATGGCAGGGCAGCTCGGCAGCTTGGAGTGCTCCTCCTGTGCTATGTGGGAAGTCAGGGGCACTTTTGGTGTCCAGGGCGAACACGCGTGCAGGAAGTGTCTCCAGCTGCAGCTACTCGAAATCCACGTTTCGGAGCTGGAGCTGCGGCTGGAGTCACTGTGGAGCATCCGCGAGACTGAGATCTTCATGGATAGCACGTTTAACGAGGTGGTCACACCGCAGGTAAAGAGTGCACAGGCAGACAGGGAATGGATGACCACCAGATAGAGTCAAAGAACTAGGAAGGTAGTGCAGGAGTCCCCTGGGTCCATCTCCCTCTCCAACAGATTTTCCATTTTGGATACTGCTGGGGGAGATGGTTTCTCAGGGGAATGCAGCAAGAGCCAAGTCCGTGGCACTACGAGTGGCTCAGCTGCACAGGAGGGGAGGAAAAAAGAGTGGGAGAGCAATAGTGATAGGGGATTCTATCGTAAGGGGAACAGGCAGACGTTTCTGTGGCCGCAGACGTGACTCCAGGATGGTATGTTGCCTCCCTGATGCCAGGGTCAAGGATGTCACTGAGCGGCTGCAGGACATTCTGAAGGGGGAGGGTGAACAGCCAGAGGTCGTGGTCCGTATCGGTACCAACGACATAGGTAGAAAGAGGGACAAGGTCCGGCAAGCAGAATATAGGGAGCTAGGAAATAAATTAAAAAGCAGGACCTCGAAGGTAGTAATCTCAGGATTACTCCCAGTGCCACGTGCTAGCGGGAGCAGAAATAGGAGAATAGACCAGATGAATGCGTGGCTGGAGAGATCGTGTAGGAGGGAGGGATTTAAATTCCTGAGACATTGGGACCGATTCTGGGGAAGGTGGGACCTGTACAAGCTGGACCCTGTACAAGCTGGACGGGTTACACCTCGGCAGAAACGGGACCAACATCCTCGCAGGGGGGTTTGCTAGTCCTGTTGGGAAGGATTTAAACTAGTTTGTCAGGGGGCTGGGAACCTAAGTGTGGGCCCAGAACGGAGAGAAACAAAGCTGGAAGTGCAAGTTAGAAAAGTAGTCAGCAAAACTAGTAGGGAGCAGAAACAAAGGCCAACAGTAAAGAGGGTCAAAGTGCAGAAAAATATTAAACAGGCAAAGTTGAAGGCACTTTATCTAAATGCACGTAGCATTCGCAACAAGGTGGATCAATTAATGGCACTAATAGAAGTAAATGGGTATGATGTAATTGCCATTACAGAGACATGGTTGCAGGGTAACCAAAGCTGGGAACTGAATGTTCCAGGGTACTCAACATTTAGGAAGGACAGACAAAAAGGAAAAGGAGATGGCGTAGCAATGTTAATAAGGGATGAGATCGGTACGGTAGAGATAAAAGATCTTGGCTTAGCAGATCGTGATAGAAACATAGAATCTAGGAGCAGGAGTAGGCCATTCGGCCCGTCGAGCCTGCTCCACCATTCAATACGATCATGGCTGATCATCCAAATCCAGTACCCTGTCCCTGCTTTAATCCCCACAGTACACATATCCCACCCTACCCCCGTAACACCACGTATTTAATTCCCCCTAACATATCCCATCCTATCCCCATAACCCCACATATTTAATCCCCCCCTAACACTAAGGGTCAATTTATCATAGCCAAATCAACCTAACCCGCACATTTTTGGACTGTGGGAGGAAACCGGAGCACCCGGAGGAAACCCACGCAGACACGGGGAGAATGTGCAAACTCCACACAGACAGTCACCCGAGGTCAGATTCGAACCCGGGTCCCTGGCGCTGTGAGACACCAATGCTAACCACTATGCCACCGTGATGTAGAACTGGAATCAGTTTGGGTGGAGCTAAGAAACAGCAAAGGGCGGAAAACATTGGTGGGAGTTGTGTATAGGCCACCAAACAGTAATGGTAATGTAGGGCACAGTATCAATCAAGAGATTAAAAGTACATGTAACAAGGGCAATACGGTAATCATGGGGGACTTTAATCTACATATTGACTGGGCAAATAAAATTACCACTAATGGTGTGGAGGACGAATTCTTGGAATGCATGCGAGATGGTTTCCTGGATCAGTATGTGGAGGAACCAACGAGGGAACAGGCTATTCTGGATCTGGTACTGTGTAATGAGAAAGGGCTAATCAATAATCTTGTGGTAAAGGGGCCGTTAGGGACAAGTGACCATAATATGATTGAATTTTACATTAAGTTTGAGAGTGATGTAGTCCAGTCTGAAACTAAGGTCTTCAATCTAAACAGAGGAAACTACAAGGGTATGAGGGACAAGTTGGCCATGGTAGATTGGGAGACTACACTAAAAGGTATGAAGGTGGACATACAATGGCTAACATTCAAGAAAATAATGCATAATTTGCAACAAACATATATTCCTTTAGGGCATAAAAACCCAAAAGGAAAAGTGATCCAACCATGGCTAACAAAAGAAATTAAAGCTAGTATTAAATCAAAGGAGGAAGCTTATAAAGTTGCCAGAAAAAGCAGTCAGCCTGAGGATTGGGATCTTTTTTAGAAATCAGCAAAGGGGGACCAAGAAATTGATAAAGAAAGGGAAAATGGAATATGAGCACAAACTAGCGAAAAATATAAAAACGGATTGTAAAAGCTTCTGTAGGTATGTGAAAAGGAAAATACTGGCGAAGGTAAATGTAGGTCCTTTACAGTCAGAGACGGGACAATTTATAATGGGGAAATGAGGAAATGGCAGAGAAATTAAATCAATACTTTGTTTCTGTCTTCACGGGGGAAGACACAAAAAACCTCCCAGAAATACGAGAAAACCAAGGGTGTGACGAGAATGAGGAACTTAAGGAAATTATTAGTAAAAAAACAGTATTAGCAAAATTAATGGGACTAAAAGTCGACAAATCCCAAGGATGGATGACCTACATCCTAGGGTTTTGAAAGAGGTGGCCATTGGAATAGTGGACGCATTGGTTGTCATCTTCCAAAATTCTATAGATTCTGGGACGGTTCCTGCAGATTGGAGGATAGCAAATGTAACCCCACTATTTAAGAAAGGAGGGAGAGAGAAAACGGGGAACTGCAGACCTGTTAGCCTCACATCAGTAGTTGGGAAAATGCTGGAATCTATTATAAAGGATGCAATAACTGGGCACTTAGAAACTAATAGTAAGATTGGGCAGAGTCAACATGGAAAGGGAAATCCTGTTTAACAAACCTATTGGAGTTCTTTGAGGATGTAACTAGTGGAGTAGACAAAGGGGAACCGGTAGATGTGGTGTATCTGGATTTTCAGAAGGCCTTCGATAAGGTCCCACACAAGAGGTTGGTGAACAAAATTAGGGCACATGGAATTGGGGGTAATATACTCGCATGGATTGAGAATTGGTTAACAGACAGAAAACAAAATGTAGGGATAAACGGGTCTTTTTCAGGATGGCAGGCTGTGACTAGTGGGGTACCGCAAGGATCGGTGCTTGGGCCCCAGCTATTCACAATCTATATCAATGATTTGGATGAGGGGACTAAATGTAACATTTCCAAATTTGCTGATGATACAAAGCTAGGTGACAGTGTCAGTTGCGAAGAGGATATGAAGAGGCTTCAAGGGGATCTCGACAGGCTCAGTGAGTGGGCAAGAACATGGCAGATGGAATATAATGTGGATAAATGTGAAGTTATCCACTTTGGTAGAAAGGCAGAGTATTTCTTAAATGGTGAAAGATTGGGGAATGCAGATGCTCAAAGGGACCTGGGTGTCCTTGTACATGAGTCACTGAAAGTGAATGTGCAGCAAGCCATTAGGAAGGCAAATGGTATGCTGGCCTTCATTACAAGAGGATTTGAGTACAGGAGTATAGAAGTCTTACTCCAATTATATAGGGCTTTGGTGAGACCACACCTGGAGTACTGTGTACAATTTTGGTCTCCTTACCTAAGGAAGGATATACTTGCCATAGAGGGAGTGCAACGAAGGTTCACGAGATTGATTCCTGGGATGGCGGGACTGTCGTATGAGAAGAGATTGAGTAAACTAGGCCTGTATTCTCTTGAATTCAGAAGAATGAGAGGGGATCTCATTGAAGCATACAAAATTATTACAGGGCTTGATAGGATGGATGCTGGGAGAATGTTTCCCTTGGCTGGGGAGTCTAGAACCAGGGGCCACAGCCTCAAGATAAAGGGTAGGCCATTCAGGACCGAGATGAGAAGAAATTTCTTCACACAGAGGGTGGTGAATCTTTGGAATTCTCTACCCCAGAGGGCTGTGGACGCTCAGTCATTGGGTATATTCTAAACAGAAGTCGATAGATTTCTGACTAGTAAGGGCATCAAGGGATACGGTGATAGGGCCGGTGAATGGAGTTGAGGCAGAAGATCAGCCATGATCTCATTGAATGGCGGAGCAGGCTCGAAGGGCCGAATGGCTTACTCCTGCTCCTATTTCTTATGTTCTTATGTTCTTAACCCTACAACCCAACGAGATCTCTGCACTCCTCCAATTCTGGCATCTTGCGCATCCCCAAATGTAATCGCTCCACCATTGGCGGACGTGCTTTCAGCTGCCTAGGCCCTAAGCTCTGGAAATCTCTCCCTAAACCTCTCCGCCTCGGCCCTATCTCCAATTAGGTTGTGGGTTCGCATACAACGGTAAAGTCCGATTTTCACAAGGAATGTTTCCCACACACAGGACATCAGATGTCAGGTTGACCAGAGGGGTGATCTTTCCTCAATTTCCTTTGGGTTCTCTTTTCCTTAGCTAGCTTGTTACGACTCACTTCAATCTTTGTCGTGCCATCATGAATCATTCCTTGCCACTTTTTCCTGCCACAAGCATCATGCTCCCATGTGTCAGTCGAGATGCCACTTCTCCCCCCGCCCCCCAGGTCGGTCCTTAGAAAATTCTTGTCGTTAGAACAGAGCATTTACCAAAGTTCAGCTCACCGAAAAATATCTTGTTGGGCAGTCTCGTATTCAGTCGAAGCTTAGCTACACCTGTACTACTATCACCTTTATGTCTGACATATTTGCTCTTCTGAGGACCTCAGTGATCGGAATCTTGTGCCACCGTCGAATTTTCAGGATCTTTGAGGCAACTTAGGGGGAAATGATTGAGTCTTTTGATGTGGCGACTGCAAGTGGTTCAGCTATCGCACACATACAGCAAGGATGTTATAACTATTGCCTTGTAGACCTTAAACTTTGCTGCCAGTTTAATGGCCCTTTCAACCCATAAACTCACATGGAGCCTTCAAAAGCAAAAGGGAAGAGGGGAAAGGGGGGTAAGAGAAGGAGGAAGGGGAGCAAGGGGTTGGGGGTGAAGGGGTTGGGGGGCAAAGCCCGCACCCGAGGCCCGGCGACTCTTCTCCCTCTGCAGATTCGCGCCGCCCGCTCTCACTCACTGAATCAGCTCCTCGTTCACCTCCAGGCTGAACTTCTGCACCAGCTCCTCCTGACACCAACGCAGCAGAGACTCCACCTCACCGCTCATCTTCCCTCCGCCACCTTCATTGCCGGCAGCGGCCATTGAACCGACGGTCATCCACCCGGAAATATTCTCCCTGCGCACACCGCACACGTAAACGGTCCCGTTCGCCGGCTGTTCCCCCCACCGCACCGCTAGCGCCGCATTAACGTTCCGGGCTCAAAGAAATCCAATCTGTCTCTGAGCGAGTCATTCAAGCCAAGCCAGGAAATTAATCATTGCATTTATATTAACTATAAGGCTGTTTTTAAGGCTTTATTTTTTACTGTGATGGATGAATATAATGGATTTACTATGTAATTGATGAGTTGTATAGGTATTATTGTATTTGAATAAAAATATTTCAAGCCAAGCCAGGTTAATCCAAATATACAGGAACAAAAAATATTGCATTAAATAAATCAGTCTAATCTAATGACACTTCTGAGATGCCATGACACATTGATGTCAATCCCCTTTGACACCAATGTGTCATGGCATCTCAGAAATGTCACTTTGTCAACCTGCGGCCTCAGGACATGACTTATGCCGAGTTCCATGGATGAGAAGTACTTCACCCATGTTGCCGCTCTTAAGTGTGGGTCTAAAAAATGTGTCAGCTCCCCCAGCTGCTACAGCAAAGGTGTCAGCCGTGGTTCAGGGGGGTAGCACTCTCGCCTCTAAGTCATGAACATTGTGAGTTCAAGTCCACTCTGCGAGACTTGAGCCAAAAATCTGGCCTGACACTCCAGTGCAGTACTGAGAGAGTGCTGCACTGTCGGAGGTGCCGTCTTTCAGATGAGACGTTAAACCGAAGCCCCCTTCTGCCCTCTCAAAGTGGACGTAAAAGTTCCTATGGCACTATTTTTGAAGAAGAGCAGGAGAGTTCTCCTCAGTGTCCTAGTCAATATTTATCCTTCAAACAACATCACTAAAAACAGATTATCCAGTCATTATCACATTGCTGTTTGTGGGACCTTGCTGTGCGCAGATTGGTTGTCACGCTTCTGAAAAGACAACCATGACTACACTTCAAAAGTACTTCATTGGCTGTGAAGTGCTTTGGGACGTACTGAGGTCGTGAAAGGTGCTATCGGAATGTAAGTCTTTCTTTCTTCAGGGTGATGCTTTAGTTATAAAGAGAGACGAGACAAACTCTTTTCAGTTGAGCAGGAGATCCGACCGAGGTGTTCAAAATTAAGAGATTTTGATAAGGAAACCCAGTGTAAAAAATTATTTCCCCTGGTTGGTGAATCAGTTACTAGGGGCCATAAATTAAAGGTCATGAAAAGAAGGGGGAGATTAAGATAGATTGTTTTGAGAGGATTGTTGGGATGTGGATTGCCCTACCAGAAACAGTGGTGGAAGCAAATCTATACAGTAATTACTTTTAAAAGGAAAGCAGATAAATAATTGAAAAAGAAAAATCTAAAGGATAAGGATAAAGGGCAAGGTGAATGGGTCAATGGGCTAACACTGTCATTGAGCCGGCACAGGTGCAATGGGCCAAATGGCTTCCTTTGGTAAGATTCTACGAGCCATACAAGCCAGGAGTTCCCAGGTTTGATTCCAGTTTGTGCTGATTTAGTTGATCCCAAGTGTGACAGTTCTTTGGGTGCTACAATTGCCGTTTGAAAACTGTGCAGATGCAGACAGGGTCAGGCTTGATTGTGATGCTCTCCGAGGTTGAATACCCTGCTGACATTCATGATCTGAGCGCACGTATGAAGAACAGCCACGTGGGAGAGATACCGAATGGCAACACATTCAAGAGGGAAAAATTAGGATTGGCAGGCTATTTGATTAGAGGGGGGGCAGGTTACACCGAGTTTGATTGCCTGTCTCTCTTCCGTGGCCATGTTCGCGCCCGGGCGGCCCTGGAGATGGAGCACGCGGTGTCCGCCGGCACGCTTGAGGCCTTCTGCGACCGGTGGGCGCCGCGGGGACTGGAGTGCATTATCACCGAGAACCAAATTTGAATTTAAGTTGTTAAGTTTTATTTAATGTCTTATTAAGTTACAGATCATTTGTTTGATCACCCCATCAGAAAGAGTACACCGAGTTTGAGTTTTAAGAGGGCTTCAGCTTGCACATGGAGTGGATGACTGAAGGGTGTAAGGAGTTGCAAGGTCGTTGGAAAAAGTGAATTTGAGCAAGAGAGTGCAGTCAGTGTCAAATTTTCCTAAAATTCACTGAATTTGGACCGTGCTGTATATGTAATTCACAAACACAGTATTGTCGCTAAGAGGGTTGGATGCAATAAAATTGAAACTCCTAATTACTGACACATGATTAAGCAGGTATAAGGAAACAATGATGTGTGTAAACTGCACAATATTAAAAGAAACTGCCCGCCATTTGCACAGTGTACTTTATTGGTTTATTTGCCTGTCAATCAAACTGGCCCACAATCCAATTGGATAGAATCATAGAAATTTACAGCACAGAAGGAGGCCAATCGGCCCATCGTGTCTGCACCGGTCGACAAAGAGCTCTCCAGCCTAATCCCACCTGCCAGCTCTTGGTCTGTAGCCTTGTAGGCCACGGCACCTCAAGTGCACATCCAAGTTCTTTTTGAATGTGATGAGGGTTTCTGCCTCTACCACTCTTTCAGGCATTGAGTTGCAGACACCCACCACCCTCTGGGTGAAAAAATTTCCCCTCAAATCCCCTCTAAACCTCCTACCATTTACTTTAAATCTTTATTGACCCCTCTGCCAAGGAAAACAGTTCCTTCCTATCCACTCTATCTAGGCCCCTCATAATTTTATACACCTCAATTAGGTCTCCCCTCAGCCTCCTCTGTTCCAAAGAAAACAACCCCAGCCTATCCAATCTTTCCTCATAGCTAAAATTCTCCAGTCCTGGCAACATCCTTGTAAACCTCCTCTGCACCCCTTCCAGTGCAATCACATCTTTCCTGTAATGTGGTGACCAGAACTGCTCGCGGTATTCTAGCTGCGGCCTAACTAGTGTTTTATACAGTTCAAGCATAACCTCCCTTCTCTTATATTCTATGCCTCGGCTAATAAAGGCAAGTATCCCGTATGCCTTCTTAACCACCTTATCTACCTGTCCTGCTACCTTCAGGGATCTGTGGACATGCACGCCAAGGTCCCTCTGTTCCTCTACACTAGTAAGTCAATTTCTGTTCTCCCAGGCATTAAAATACTTTTAATAAATAACAAAATCAATATTGGAGCTGGAGTGGTAAAGAGCAATCACTTTAGAGCTTAGGAGGAACAAGAGAGGAAAGTTCAGAGGAGCAATGATCATGATAGTATCAACTAAATAGAAACAGGAAGAATTGTGAATTGAGAGAGATTGGAGGATGCGAGAGGTGAGAGAATGATGGTCGTCAGACGAGTCTTCTCTTTTGACGTGAGGGAGAAAGGAATAGAAGGTTATGCTGAAGAGAGAGCCGTATATCTAAGTTTGCTGACGACACCAAGTTAGGTGGCACAGTAAGTAGTGTAGCTGGGAGCAGAAAGTTGTAAAGGGACATTGAGAGATTGAGTGAGTGGGCAAAACTGTGGCCAATGGAGTTCAATGGGGAAAGTGCGAGGTCATCCACCTTGGACTCAAGAAAGATAGATCAGAGTGTTTTCTAAATGGCGAGAAGCTGGGAATTGTGGAGGAGCAGAGTGAATTAGGGGTCCAAGCACAGAAATCACTAAAAGCTAGGTGAACAATTCCAAAAAATATTTAAAAAGCAAATGGAATGTCGGTCTTTATCTCAATAGGGCTGGAATACAAAGGGCTGGAAGTTATGCCACACCTGTAGAGAGCTCTGGTCAGACCCCAATCTCGATACTGCATTCAGTTCTGGGCACTGCACCTCAGGAAGAAGATATTGGCCTTTTTTGGGGGTGCTCTTTTGGTGCGATGAACAAAAAACTGTAACTTAACAAAAATACATGAAATGAAACAAAACAAATTAAATTAAAATTTGGTTGCCGGGGGTGATGATGCACTCTAGTCCCTGCGGTGCCCACCGGTCGCGGAAGGCCTTGAGCGTGCCGGCGGACACCGCATGCTCCATCTCCAGGGCTGCCCGGGCGCGAGCGTGGCCGCAGAAGAGAGGCAGGCAGTCGGGCGGAACGACCCCCTCCCGTTCAGGGGTGATGTCAGAAAGCACTTCTTGACACAAAAGGTAGTGAAAATTCAGAACTTTCCCCAAAAAAGTTGTTGAGGCTAAAGGGGGGATCAATTGAAAAATCACAAAACTGAGATTGATAGATTTTTGTTAGGCAAGGGTATTAAGGGATATGGAACCAAAGCGGGTAGATGGAGTTAAGATACAGATCAGCCCTGATCTAATTGAATGGCAGAACAAGCTCCAGGGGCTGAATGGCCTCCTCCTGTTCCTATATTTTCTATGGTAGAGTTAGATGAAGAGGGATGGGAGGAGCTTTGTCTGGTGTATAAACACCAGCATGGATCAGTTGGGCCGAAGGGCCCGTTCAGTGCTGTAAATTTGATGTAATTCTATGTAAGATAGGTTGACCCTCCAGTGCAGTGTCGCCCATTGAAATGGCTGACTAGCCACAGGGTGACACGGTTTTAGCCACGTGCACTAATTTTAGAGGAAAATGTCTTGCGCGCAAGGCAGGTAAATGTACTTCACCTGTATATTTACTTTAACATCTACCACCATTCCGTGCGGAAGAATTTGTCAAGACACAGCACATCTGAGTGCAGCTTCCGGGTTTTTATCCAACAGTTGCGAGTGGTACTTTAACTTCATCAGACTGATTGCTGAGAATGTTGAGTCGCACAACGAGAGGTGCAAGGCCTGCCCTTGCTCTCCATCCAGAAGACGGTTGGATGCTCCTTGCCCTTGGCCATGATGTGTCCTGTTGGAGCTGCTCGTTGTTGGTTGGCCTCGCTTCCCTTCTGCTGGCCTGGAGTGGCTATTCTGATGGGTCAAGCTGACCACGATGACAGGTCTCCTGGCCATACAACGTTGCTGGTGTTTCCATGGTGCTGAAGACTGGCGTTTGGCCAACGTTACGCACCGTTTTAGCAGATAACCAGTAAGCAGTAACCAAGGAAGTAAAACACTCACAATGATCAAAAACATTTGCATACTCTGCTTTGCCAACAAATGCACATAAAAGATCAAAGTGCAAATGCATACGCTGTGTGAATATGAACACTGAGATCACATGCCCAACAATGGTGTCTGCAACTCAATTTTTATTTGCAAAGCAGAAATGCCTTTAGTCATATCTGGATAATGTATTGGACAACACTGCTCCAGTGTAGTACTGAGGGAGTGCTGCTTTGTCAGAAACGCCACCCTTCATGCGACAGTAAATCAGGGCCATATGCCTGTTCTGATCGACATTAAAGATGCCATGGCACTGTTCCAAAAAAACCCAGATAGTTTTCCTGGCGCGTTGGCTGATATTCCCGCTTCACCCACACCACCAAAAACAGTTTAACTGGTTCGTCATCTTTCTTCCTTCTTTCCTTTTCATCTCATTGCTGTTTGAGAGATCTTGTTATATGCAAAATAGCTGTTGAGTTTACTTATAAAGGAAGAAAGACTTGCATTTATATAGCGTCTTTCACGATGTCCCAAAGCGCATTACAGCCAATGAAGTACTTTTGAAGTGTAGTCACTGTTGTAATGTGAGAAACAAGACAGCTCCTACAAACAGCAATGCAATAATGACCAGAGAATCTGTTTTTGTGATGTTGATTGAGGGATAAATATTGACCAGGACACTGAGGAGAACTCTCCTGCTCTTCTTAAAAAATAGTGCCATAGGAACTTTTGCGTCCACTTTGAGAGAGCAGACGGGGCTTCGGTTTAACGTCTCATCTGAAAGACGGCACCTCCAACAGTGCAGCACTCCCTCAGCACTGCACTGGAGTGTCAGCCTAGATTTTTGGCTCAAGTCTCGCAGAGTGGACTTGAACTCACAATGTTCATGACTTAGAGGCGAGAGTGCTACCCCCTGAACCACAGCTGACACCTTTGCTGTAGCAGCTGGGGGAGCTGACATTTTTTAGACCCACACTTGAGAGCGGTAACATGGGTGAAATACTTCTCATCCATGGAACTCGGCATAAGTCATGTCCTGAGGCCGCAGGTTGACAAAGTGACACCGGGGAGAACTCCCCTGCTGTTCTGCGAAATAATGCCATGGAATCTCGAGGGAGCAGACGGGGCCTCGGTTTAACGTCACATCCAAAAGACGGCACCCCTGACAGTGCAGCACTCCCTCATTACGCACTGGAGTGTCAGCCTAGATTTTTGTGCTCAAGTCCCTGGAGCGGGACTTGAACCCACAACCTTCTGACTCAGAGGCGAGAGTGCTACCCACTGAGCCACAGCGGACACATTAACAATTGATGCACTGCAAAGAAATTCATTCTACGTGAAAGGGTTTGAGCTGTTTCTGAGAGAAGTGATCAGGTGCCAAGTACTTAGACCATTTTTTTTTCTTTCAGGGATCTTGGGGGATTTCCTCTGAGGTGATTTTATAAAAGGTATAAATTAAATGGGATGTAAAAGGTCAATCCACAATATTACTTTAAATTGAATTGCAAGAGTCGGATATGGGGATGCAGGTTCAAACTAGTGAAAGACCTGGGAGTTAATGTGCATAGGTATCTGAAGGTGGCAGGACATATTGAGAGAATGGTTAGCAAAGCATATGGGATCTTGGGTTTCATAAATAGAGGTATGGAGTACAAAAGTAGAGAAGTTATGCTGAACCTTTATAAAGCACTGGTTAGGCCACAACTGGAGTATTGCGTCTAGTTCTGGTCACCACACTTTAGGAAGGCTGTGAAGGCCCTGGAAAGGGTGCAAAGAAGATTTACCAGAATGGTTCCGGGAATGGGGGATCTTAGTTGCAAGGACAGGTTGCAGAAGCTGGATTTGTTTTCATTAGAGCAAAGGAGGTTGAGGGGTGATTTGATAGAGGTGTACAAGATTATGACGGGTTTGGATAGGCTAGACGGGGAAAGGCTGTTCCCACTGGTTGATGGTACAAGGACTAGGGGACACAGATTTAAAGTTTTGGACAAGAGATACGGTGGGGGGGGGGACGTGAGGAAAAACTTTTTTACGCAGCAAGTTGTGAGGACCTGGAACTCGCTGCCGACGGAAGTGGTGACACTCAATGTTTTCAAGGGGAGACTGGATAGGCACTTGAGGGAAATAAACTTGCAGGGCTACGGGGGATAGAGCGGGGGAATGAGACTGACTGGATTGCTCTACAGAGAGCCGGCACGGACTCGATGGGCCGAATGGCCTCCTTCTGTGCTGTTATGACTCTATATGGAATGGATAGACTAGTGGAGGCAAAATTCCTGGAATCATTGAAGAAAAAAATTAGATGCTGCAATGGAGGGACAGTAGAATTTGTACTAAATATGGTGTGATTTTTGTTCTTTGTCCAAGAAGGGTCCATGTTTCCAGCATTGTCCAGGGAAAATGAGGGCAATTGTAGTGTCCTTACTACCAGCCTGGCTAAGATGCCAGGTAATTGGCACGAGAACCAGAGGCAAAATGAGGAGAATCTTTTTTATGCAGCAAGTTATTGTGATACAGAATGCATGGTCTGAAAGGGTGGTGGAAGCAGGTTCAACAATAACTTTCAATACTCTTTCTGATAGGGTAATTAAACAAAAAAAATAACTTTCAAAAGAGAATTGCATAAATACTTGAAGGTGAAAATTTTGCAGGGTTGTGGGGAAAGAGCAGGGAAGTCGGACTTTTGGGAGAGCTCTTTCAAAGAGCCGGCACAGGCACGATGGGCCGAATGGCCTCCTTCTGTGCTGTATCATTCTGCAACTTCGAACAGACCAAAGAGGAAATAGGTCTGCAGCTCTTACCACCATGTTTATGCAGAGACATTCAGAACAAATGTTACCATTCTTCCCCACACATTGTGCACCGTGAATGTCTGGCTCCATCTATCTCCAAATAAAGTATATTAAAAATCTTGCAAACACTTCCTGTCAGTGTCATAATTACTTCCTGCAACTTTCCATCACACTTATCTGAAAACATCTCTGTTGTTAAAAAAAACACAGCAACTCACCATGAGCAATGACCGGGGATTTCTGCTAAAAAAATTTATATCAACAGGCAATTCTTCGTTTCAAGGCAACCACCTGGATTTTGATTGATTTTAAACACCTGCCAGGTACCATGCATGCTTTATCAGTTATTTTACTCTGCTATGTGAAGCACTGAGACAATTTAAATGTGATGAAATAATTGCAATGTTAAGCTTAGATAGTGTTAGAGGTCACCAAAAAAAATCAGGGATGACTCAAATCCATTGCATTTTGCACTTTATGGAAATTGGAGCCTGCAATTAAATCACATAAACACAATTGCCTCGACCTTCCAATTGCATTCAGTAATACCGAAACCTACAATTTACAACCCTGTTAGCAAACAAAGACTTGCAGAAAGAAACGTCCCGCCAATCTACGGAGCTCCTCATTGGTCCGCAGCACTGTTAATCAAACCAGCTCAGCAGCTAATTGGATAATCAATCAAGCGCCTCTTGTGGTTCTCTGCAAAGACTTTCAATAACTTTTGTGCATCATCAAGACAGGCTTCAATTGCGGGTGGATTTATTAAATATGCTTTTCCTTTTTGTTTTTGCAATGATGGTTAAAAGTTATTGCAAAGGGCAGCACCGGTTTCCCGCCACGCCGATCTCTGATAGGCGCGATGCGGGTTTTTTTTTTCTGCGCAGCCGCTCTTTCCGATTGGCAGAAACGAGCCGAGCGGCGGGATAGGACCCCGCACCGACCAATGGTGACGGAGGTCGAGGGAGCGAGGCTGCGGATTGGCCGAGGGGAAAAGCGCGCGCGCTCTTTCTCTTTTTTTTCGTTGGCCGGGGCGGCGTTTAAAAGGAGGGGCGGCGGGGCGCGGGCTGGCCTGTTGGAGCCGGATCTCTGCCCCCACCGAGCCTGCACCCGCTCCAGCTCCCTCACCCTCACCATGGTCCGCACCAAGGCCGACGGCCCGGCCGTCTCCACCGGCTCGTTCCGCAAGGGTAAGGTGGGTGGGGAAATGACGGGGGGAGTGCGTCCGAGTGCTTAGGGGGAAAGAGGAGGGAGGGGGGATACCGTCGACAATATTGGCCGGCCTCGCTCCCCCCCCCCCACCCCCTCTTTGCGCGGCTGCTGAGTTGGCGGTCAAGCGGCTTCTTTACTTTTCACCTTCCCGTGAGCGTTGGCCGCGTTATTCCCGCTCTGTCGGCGGGCAATAACCTCTCCTTTTAATTAAAGGGGATGTCGCCCGCTCTCATTCATAAAACGCCCTGGGTTTTTTTGGCGGGAGGGTTTTTTTTTACTTTTGCGCGCTTGTCTCTCGGGGCGGCGAGTTGGCGGCAGCTGAGAGGAATCCCGGGCCCGCAGGGTTTTCTGTCAGAAGCGCGCCGGCTGAATTTTTTTTATTATATATTTTGGCGCCTTTCGCTGATAGGCGGGGTGGAAAATTGGGCCTTTTTCCCTCCCCTCAGCCCCAACCCGACTGGGCGCTCCCACCGCTTGTCCTCTTTGACTGGCGTTGGTCCTCCTCCTTTAAGAACAAGGCAATGCCATGTCAGGACCGAGCGGGGTTTGGACTAAAATCCCCGAGGGTGCTGCCTTTTAATCATTCGACCACTTACATTTATTTATCGCGCCTTTAACCCGAGTGTTGGGAGTTTAACCAGGTAGCACGTCCCAAGGCGCTTCACAGGAGAGTTATCAATCGAAATTTGACACCGACTCACAGGGCATATTAGGACAGGTGGCCACAGTCTTCTTTGGCTTGGTGTCAGTTTTTGTCTGATTGCGCTCCTATTTTACTAAGCTAAAGGTGCTATATAAATGCAAGTTGATAGGTTGTCTGCTGCCACTGGGTGAATTTCTTAATCGAGCAACAGACCTGTATCTGTGGCTAGTGAAGAATACATAGAGAAAAGGAGCTTGTATTTATATAGAGCCCTTAACGTAGTAAAACATCCCAAGGTGCTTCACAGGAGTATTATAAGACAAAAAAATGGACACCAGCCACTGAAGGAGAAATTAGGGCAGGTGACCAATAGCTTGATCAGAGGTAGGTTTTAAGCAGCGTCTTAAAGGTGGAGAGGTTTGATTCCGGAGCTCAGAGCCCAGGCAACAGAAGGCCCAGCCGCCAGTGGTGCAGCAATTAATCGGGGCTGCTCAAGTGACCAGAATTGGAGGAGCGCGGATATCTCGGAGGGTTGTCGAGCTGGAGGAGGTTAGAGATAGGGAGGAGCGAGGCCGTGGAGGAACGGGCCATTCACTCGAATAGCCTGCAAGTAGGGTGCTGCTGTTCCCGGGGATGTCGTCCCCTTAATGCAGAAGAAAAGGTTCAAGTGTTACTTTATACAACCAGTACTCTCCGAAATACTGTGCGGGGAGGACCTTAATATTTATTGCCCTTTTCAAAAGCATGCCACCCAGTGGAGATCCTATGTTAAGTGTAATGTGACAGTAAGATTTTCATGATTAGCACATCACAACAGTGGCTACGCTTAACATTTTTCATTGGCTGTAAAGAGCTTTAGGATGTTCTGAGGTTGCCAAATGCACATTATATATAAACACACACCACCTTTCTTTTATAGCCAATCGTGATGTGGGTGAGTATATGCTGTGCTATCAGACCGTGCAATGTATTCTGCCAGATGTTAAGTAACATTGTAGCAGCTGTCCTGTAGCACATTTTCCTTAGTCCTGGCATCAGGCTTTATCAGGTGTATGCAAGGGTGCAACATGTCTAGAACTAGCTATTTTCATTTGTTATGCTAAAGGACATCTTGTGCTGTGCTGCCTCATAGGAACAAGAGTAGGCCATTTGGACACTTGAGCCTGTTCCATCATTCTATTAGGTCATGGGTGATCTGTACCTCAACTCCATTTGCTGAGCTTTTGCTCACCTGTCCTAATGTCTCCTTTGGCTTAGTATCCCTTGATACCATTACCCAACAAAAATCTATCAATCCCAGCCTTGACAATTTCAATTGATCCAGCATCCACAGTCCTTTCACCAACTTGCATTTATATAGTGCCTTTAACATGGTGTCCCAAGGTGCTTCACAGAAGTGTCATCAGACAGAAATTGACACCGAGCCAAAGAAGGTTGCATTAGGATAGGGGACCAAAAGCTTGGTCAGAGGTAGTTCTTAAGGGTGAGAGGTTTACAGAAGGAATTCCAGAACTTGGGCCCCAGACAACTGAAGGCACCAATGATGAGGCAAAGGAAGTCGTGGATGCACAAGCCCAGAATTGGATGAAGGCAGAGTTTTGAGTTGGAGGGGTGAGGCCATGGAGGTATTTGACCATGAGGGTGAGAATTTTAAATTTAATCATTGGTAGATCAGGAGCCAAACTAGGTCAGCGAGCTCAGGGTGAACAGGACTTGGTGAGAGTTGGGATACAGGCAGAGAGTGGATGAGCTCACGTTTATGGAGGGTGGCTGGCCAGGAGGGATTTGGAATAGTCTAGTCTGGAGGTAACATGCATGGGTGACAGTTTCAGCAGCAGATGGGCTGAGCCAGGGGTGCAGACTTTTAGGGGAAAGGTACAGATTTCCATTAATCGTGTTAAAACGTTTCTTGATTTCACCCCTAAATGGCCTAGCTCTAATTGTAAGATTGTGCATCAACCCACCAGAGGCATTAGTTTCTCTCTATCTACTTTATTGAATTTCTTCTCGCCTGCCTCTATCTGGCAGTGGAGACCAATGACCAAAAAAAAATAAAAGCAGCTTTCAATACACATTTGACCTCTATGCGCAAAGGCTCTTGGTTGTCTGATTTTCTAACCTTTTGCAACTTAGAGCTGCAGGTAATTTACTGTGATCCTTCGGTGCACTTGCTGCTCACTTGAGGTGTCAATATTGCATACTACAGGATTTACTCACCAAATAACCAGTTGCATACATTGGAGTGGGGTGCTTAGGGTGCTTAAAGGGGCAGTGTCACCCAGATGGCTCGTGTGTGCGATGTTTGTTTTATCCTATTGTGTGGAGGCTTTTGTATTTTGCAGATCCCTATTTAAAAACAGATGTGCTTCATGTCTTGAATCGCTTCCCCATTTTTCTTTCATTGTTACGCAATACAAGTCCAGCCATTCAAATCATGACCTTGTATTTTGATTCCAGAATGAACTTCACACGCGATACATGAATTTCTGCAAAACCTGTTTGCAGATTAATCTGTCCACTTAGAATTGTGGTTCTGTTGCATTTACATTTGAGAATTTGTTTCTTTAAACATCCTGTCTCCCTCTTCTCCCCCCTCCCCAAATTCATTACCCCTCCCCAAATTCATTACCAACGAATGGTGGAAACCCTTGAATTGAAGGCACTTGATTTTGCTTATCAGAACATTGTTACTTGTGACTTTCTTTTCAAGACACTGCCTCCCCCACATATGGTTTCACTAATGACTGGGTAAGCTGGCCGACTGCAAGTTAACCTTTGTCTTGTTTCAATCTCTTAGCCAAGGCAGTCTAATTTAGCAAGAAGTTTTGAATTTGGTAAAAGTACCTTTTCTCATTTCCACCCACCCTAGGCTTGGTGTTTGTTCACTATATCCACTGCCATGTGAAGCATTCTTGTAACGTAGAAAGTGGCTGAATACAGGCCAGCAAACTTTACAATGGATTCATGTTGCAGAACTATTGCATAGCTCATTCAGAGTTTAATCCATTTACACTGAAGCTTGTTGCTCGGTGTAGTAGACGGGAACCAGTCCCTTGCCCTGGTTTCCTCTTCTAGTTTGTGGTGTTATTGTAGTTCAGTGCCAGGGATGCTTAACTAGGATAGTGTGCTTGACTTAATTTGAATTGCAACAAATTTCTTGGTGGTCTAGATTATGATGAACTAAAGAATGATTTGACATGGATCTTTTCAAATGGGCTAACAATGGTCCTAATTTTCCAAGCTTCTGTCAGTATATCTAATTGTGTGAGAAAGACACCCATGCAATTTTGTTGTCTCAACAGCTGTGGCTGCTAGGGCACCAAGGAAGGCCCTTGGATGTACAAGTACAGCCAACATCTCTCTAACGTCTCCTGGGAAAAAGGGTATGTATTCACCTTATTTACAACATTTACCCAAGTAAAATATCCCAGATACATTGAACAATTGCTGGCCAATACTGCTGGGACTTAAATCATAAGATAAGACAAGTCTAAGCCAACTGGTCCAGAACAAATAATGGAAGCTATGGTTGGGGAGTATTGTGTATATGTGCAGGGGCTTTTTAAATGTGTAGTTTAAGCAATCAGTAGTCTACAATTGCCATAAATTACAATGATTAGGTGTACGGAATTATTTCCTATTTGGGCTTTACTATGCCCCAAGTTCATGTTATGTGGAAACGGAGTGTTCTTTCTAGCAGTGATTGTCTGATATCTTTATTAAATACTTGCAAGAGTGCACCAATGATGCAGCATGCTCATACATCAACTGAAATTGAGACAAGTGAGTCTTGTAAAGAAGATGCACCACAGATTAAAATTCAATTGTGCCTCAGATCACAGGCTTCTGGGTTGCTGCTGAATATTTAAGTGAGGAAGATTTAGTGAACTTTATCTATTTCATGACCAATCTTACTTTGAAAAGGTTTTTACACTACTTGTACAAACAGCTGTTTAGTACTTTCCAACCATTTTATAGCATCAGTAAAATAGGAAGTGCTTACTGCAAGCTCTGGTTGATGGGACATTGTTTTGCGTGCTTAACAGAAAACAAATATGCTGGTGGGAACCCAGTGTGTCCGAGACCTACACCAAAGTGGCAGAAAGGAATTGGAGAATTCTTTGGTGGTCCTTCCAAACAGCCGGAGAAGGAGAATACAGTCCCCTCAGATGATGAGCCCAGTAGCAGCAAGGCTGGAACAAGCAAAGCTCCAAGGAGGTAAGTTTTAATGTGTTCCCTCTTTCCCCAAAGGCACTGACTCTTTGCCTTCAGAGCTTTGTAGTATGGTTCTTTGGATGCTGCTTGTCATCCAATTCTTGGCTCAAATGGCCACTCTTCATTCTGAAAGCTGGGCAGTGTTGCCAGGCTACTGCTCCACAGGGGAGAGGGGTATTGACTCTGCTTGTTTTGGGTCACATATGCACTTGACAGAAGGCACTGGCTAGCAATTAAGTACAGTTGCTATGACTGTTTTCCATCCCTACCCTAGGGTGCTGTGGTCAGTTGTCAAGTCCTACTCCTACCCTGACTGATATTGGCCAACTCTTCACAGATTGGGGCTTAAACCATGGACCTTTATGGCTTGTCTAATCACTTCCTTAACCACGGGGGGAGAAAGCTTGATGTTTTGGGCATACCCTTGCAGCTTGGAGTAAGATTTATTTTCTGTTGCAGACATGTTGACTTACATATGTTTAGTTTTTTGTCAGTTATTCTCTAACTGATTTAAATTACCCAACTATTCTGAAATGCATACTAGGATAATGTCATAAACATGGGAAAGATTGGCTCTGATCTTTTGCTTGGCAAGATAACACGCATTTTGATTGTAACCCAGCTTTTAAAAACACCTGGTGTTGCTAAAGTCAGATGAATCCATTGGAGCTGGCAGTGATGCCCTTCTCGTGATTACTTTTTTGTGCAGGGAAGTACAGTTGGTCTTAAAAATTTTACTGAGTGCCAAATTTCATGTTGCATGGTCTGTTGGCAGCACTGTTTTCTGTTCTGTTTTATCTCTCCAAGTGTAATTTCTGTCCTAAAATGGAAAAATGCTGATTCTTCTTTGAGAATAACATAGTTGTGTGTGGTCAGTTTTTCAAGGAAATGTCCTTTGACTAACCATTTTCAGCTGAATCGGTGACCTTCCTTCCATCTTAAAGTTAGGAGTGGGGCTATTTGTTTTATTTGACAACAGGTCAGCTCCATTCACACCCAATGATGTGGCCTATAGTAGGACATGAATAACATGCAGGCTTGGGCTGATGAGCAAGCAGATTTCGTGCTACACAAGTACCAGCCGTCTCTCTGACCTTCATATACCACCATCGTTGAGACCCCCCCACTATCAACAAAATATCTAAATGGATAATGTTTCACTGAATTAAGACTCCTTACAATGCATGAAGTTGCTCAGTTCCAAACAGACACACATCAATGGTTCTTAAATGCATAACACTTTTTTATATAAACATAAAATTACTTTATATAGATACAACACGCTGGGGGGTTACCATTGATGAGAAGCATATCTAGGCCAGACATCATAACAAGGGCAAGATAAGGTTAGATTTCTTTGTGGCTTGCTCCTGACCTCAAAGCCTTTCCACCATATTCCTGCCTCAGTCCAGGACTGATGAAATACTCAGCACTCACCTGGGTGGGTGCAGCCGCAATAACATTCGAGACCCAGCACCTCTTCCATTGAACTCTATCTGACCCCTCCATCACCAGCACACTGGCTATGTACTGCAGCAACTCAAAGGAACTTTGAGAGCATTTGTCTCCTGCAGTCTCTACCAATGAAAAGGACAAGAGCAGCAATGTCATGGGCACTCCTGTTCCCCACCCAAGTCAAACACCTTTCTCTACCTTAGACACGTATTGTCATTCCTTCACTCGGTGTCAAAAGCCTGAAATTCTCAACCTAACACCATTGTGGAAGCACACAAGGACTACAGTGATTCAAGAAGGCCCACCATTAACTTAGGGCAATTAGGGATGGCAATAAATGCAGCCTTGCCGACATCGCCCACTTCCCAAGAACAAAAAAAATTGGGGATGCTAATTAAGACTTGGGCATTTTCAGAATGTCCTTGGAACTAATTCAAAAAAGCATTGACTACTTTTGAATCCATTTATTCCACCCAGGGCACGTCGTCTGTCTGAAGACTCCTCAGAAGACGTTGCATCAGGTGAAGAAAACTGAGCTCCACGTTCCTATGACCACGTCTGATACTTGAACAGATCTTCCTTGACGTGTATATTTGTATATATGTCTATTGCTATGTAGTATGGATTTGTTGAGTTGTCTTGTACAGAAATGTAATAAAATGCCAGTTAAAAGCCATAATTATGGGAACTAATTCAAAACTTATTGGCTGAATCTTCTGGGCCAATGGGACCCTCAGCTAAATGAGACCTTTCTATGTATCTAGTTTTTGCATTTTAGGTTTAAGTGCATCTGTTTTGTCCTCTATCCATGCAGTGGAGAGGGATACAATCGTTCTTGGAGACACTGACTCTATAACCAGAAGTTTCTTTAGTTGCCTTACTGTATCTTTGCAGTTTTAGTTTAATTTTGTTTTTATAATAAATTTGAAACTTTGCGCAGCACCCGCTTGTATTGTTTTCTTAGGCTTCCCCGGTTATTCCAAGTTCACTCCAGATCATCACAAGTCTCCAACCTCTAGTTCTGGTGTGGACCCATGGGCTGTAAGATTAACCAGTACATCGAAAGCATTTCAAAATGTGACATTTTCACGATAGCAAAATACTGCGGATGCTGGAAATACGAAATAACAGAAAACGCTGGAAAAATCTGCAGGCCAGGCAGCATCTGTGGAGAGAGAACGAGTTAACATTTCAGGTTGAAGACCTTTTGTCAGAACTGGAAAAAAGCAGGAAATGAAATAGATTTAAAGCTGGGGAAAGGGGGAGGGGATGAATGAACAAAAGGAGAGATTAAGAGATAATCAAGGCAGGGGGAGGTGTTGATGTGACAGGTTGAGGCTTAATGAAGTGTGAAATGCACTGGCAGAATGAAGGACAGCTGCCAGCTTCTGGGAGGAAAAAAAGGGGGGGTGCCAAACAAAAGGGTGGATGAAAAAATAAAATATAAATGATAGGGGCAGAGGTTATGATCTAAAATTGTTGAACTCTATGCTGAGTCCAGAAGGCTGTAGGGCCTAAACGAAAGATGAGGTGCTGTTCCTCGAGCTTATGCTGCGCTTCCGTGGAACAGTGTAATAGGGTGAGGTCAGAGTGGGAGTGGAGCGGAGAATTAAAGTGACAGGTCACCGGGAGCTCGGGGTCCCCTGTTACAGACTGAATGGAGGTATTCCGCAAAGCGGTCACCCAATCAGCATTTGGCCTCCCCAATGTAGAGGAGACCACATCGTGAGCAGCGAATACAGTATACTAAATTGCAGGAAGTACAAGTAAATCGCTGTTTCACCTGGAAGGGGTGTTTGGGGCCCTGGACAGTGGGAAGAGGGGAGGTATAAGGGCATATGTTGCATCTCCTGCACTTGCACGGGAAGGTGCTGGGGGTGGACTAGGGTGTCGTGGAGGGAGCGGTCCCTGCGGAATGCTGAAAGGGGAGGTGAGGGGAAGATGCGTTTGGTGGTGGGATCATGGTGGAGGATGAGCCGTTGAATGTGGAGGCTGGTGGGGTGAAAGGTGAGGACAAGGGGAACTCTATCGTGGTGCCAGGAGGGTGAGGGCAGAAGTGCGGGAGATAGAACGGACACGGTTGAGGGCCATGTCAACCACAGTAGAGGGGAATCCTCGGTTGAGGAAAAAGGAAGACATGTCGGAAGCACTGGTATGGAAGGTGGCATCGTCAGAGCAGATGCGGCGGAGACGGAGAAACTGGGAGAATGGAATAGAGTCCTTACAGGAGGCGGGGTGGGAGGATGTGTAGTCCAGGTAGCTGTGGGAGTCAGTGGGCTTGTAGTGAATGTTAGTCAATAACCTATCCATGGAGATGGAGAAGTCGAGGAAGGGAAGGGAAGAGTCGGAGATGGACCAGGTGAGGGAAGGGTGAAAATTGGAAGCATCGTGAATGAAATGTTCAAGTTCAGGGCGAGAGCAGGAGACGGCACCGATACAGTCATCAATGTACCGGAAAAAGAGGTGAGGGAGGGGACCCGAGTAGGACTGGAACAAAGAGTGTTCCACATATCCCACGAAAAGGCAGGCATAGCTGGGACCCATGCGGGTACCCATAGCAACACCTTTGATTTGGAGGAAATGGGTGGAGTCAAGGAGAAGTTGTTCAATGTGAGAACAAGTTCAGCCAGGCGGAGGAGGGTGGTGGTGGATGGGGACTGGTTGGGCCTCTGTTCAAGGAAGAAGCAGAGTGCCCTCAGGCCATCCTGGCGGGGAATGGAGGTGTAGAGGGATTGTACGTCCATAGTGAAAAGGAGGCGGTTGGGGCCTGGAAATTGGAAACTTAAAGTGGCGGAGGGCGTCGGAAGAGTCGCAGATGTAGGTGGGAAGAGACTGGACAAGGGGAGAAAAATAGAGTCAAGATAGGAAGAGATAAGTTCCGTGGGGCAAGAACAGGCTGAAACGATGGGTCTACCGGGGCAGTCCTGTTTGTGGATCTTGGGAAGGAGGTAGAAGCGGGCTGTGCGGGGTTGGGGAACTATGAGGTTGGCGCCCATGGGGGGAAGGTCTCCAGAGGAGATGAGGTCAGTGACGGTCTTGGAAATGGTGGCTTGATGTTCGGTAGTGGGGTCATGGTCATGGTGGAGGTAGGAGGAGGTGTTGGAGAGTTGGCGTTCAGCTTCCGCTAGGTAGAGGTCGGTACGCCAAACAACAACAGCACCACCCTTGTCAGCAGGTTTAATGACAATGTCGGGGTTGGATCTGAGGGAATAGAGTGCTGCAAGTTCAGAGGGAGGTAGGTTGGAGTGAGAGAGGGGAGCAGAGAAATTGAGACGGCCGATGTCATGCCGGCAGTTAGCAATGAAAAGATCTAGAGAGGGTAAGAGGCCAGAGGGAGGGGTCCAGGTAGAACGGGAATTCTGAAAGCGGGAGAAAGGGTCAGCCGTGCGGGGGGAAGACTCCTGGCCAGTGAAGTGGGCACGGAGGCGAAGGCGGTGGAAAAAGAGCTCAGCATCGTGCCAAGCTCGAAATTCATTGAGGTGGGGGCGTAAGGGGATGAAGCTCAGGCCTTTGCTGAGGACTGATCGTTCGGGGTCAGAAAGGGGAAGGTCAGAGAGGATAGTGAAAACGCGGCAGGGGGTGAGATTGGGAGAAGGGGGGTTAGAGGAAAGTGAAGGGGCGTTGGTGTTCAAGTGTTGATGAAGCAACAGAAGCTGGCAGCTGTCCTTCATTCTGCCAGTGCATTTCACACTTCATTTAGCCTCAACCTGTTACATCAACACCTCCTCTTGCCTTGATTATCTCTTAATGTCTCTTAATCTCTCCTTTTGTTCTTTCATCCCCTCCCCCTTTTCCCAGCTTTATACTTGCTTTAAATCTATTTCATTTCCTGCTTTTTTCCAGTTCTGACGAAAGGTCTTAGACCTGAAACGTTAACTCTGTTTCTCTCTCCACGGATGCTGCCTGGCCTGCTGAGTTTTTCCAGCGTTTTCTGTTGTTATTTGTGACATTTTCACATTTGTTGCAGGGACATTTCTTCCATCGGCACATTATTTTCCTCAGGTGTGTCCTGCAAACGGACAAGATAGCCTCTCGCCAACCAATGGACAGGCCAGAATTACTCAACCTACAACACTTCCTCTTCAGAATGTAAAAAGGTTTCCCCGGAGCCATGTTTAGCTTTGGTTTCCCACATCCCCGGTTCACACAAGTCCTTTAATGTGCACAATTCACAACGACAAATGTAGTTATGCTGGTGGGGGGGGGGAAGCCCCCTAAGTTGAGTGTTTGGCAATGTTGTCTGTACTTTCCTGTCCCTTTAGCAACTGCACAAAAGTGAAAGAGTGTGCTCTTTTGGTTATGAACAAAAAAACTAAATTAACAAATATATTAATTGAAACTTAACAAATTAAATTAAAATTTGATTGTCCGGGGTGATGATGCACTCCAGTCCCTGCGGTGTCCACCAGTCGTGGAAGGCCTCGAGCATGCTCGTGGACACAACGTGCTCCATCTCCAGGGCCACCTGGGCGCGAACATGGCCGCGGAAGAGAGGCAGGCAGTCGGGCCGAACGACCACCCGTTGTCTGGACCAGTTGATGGCCACTTTGGCCAGGCCCAGGAGCAGTCCCATGAGGAGGTCCCTTGACATGTCCACACTACCTGAGTATAACAGTAGTACGGACCTGAACTGCATATTGGTGTCTTTTACATGGTTATGTCAATTTCTCAAAAGGGGAACTTGGTGAAACGAGGCTTGATACCAATTGATCAGCTGCTTTGTTTCCCAGTAAGGGGGACAACAGTTATAAGTGGACTACCAACAAAGATGCCACAGCTCCCAATAATCTCACCTTGGGTGGCCCTGAGCTCTTTGCTGCAGCAATTCATGTGTCCCACCTGGGGTACGATAGCGTGGTGGTTGTTATTGGACTAGTAATCCAGAGGTCTGGACTAACAATCCAGAGACGTGAGTTCAAATCCCACCACGGCAGCTGGGGAATTTAAATTCAGTTAATTAAATATGGAATTAAAAAGCTGCTATCAGTAATGGTAACCATGAAACCCATCCGGTTCACTAAAGGAAATCTGTCCTTACCTGCTCTGGCCTATAGGTGATGCCAGACCCATAGCAATGTGGTTGACTCTTAACTTCTCTCTGCAGTTCAAGAAGTTGGTTCACCACCTTCTCAAGGGCAATTTGGGATGAGCAATAAATGCCAGCCTTGCCAGTGACACCCACATCCCATGAACAAATAAAAAAAAACCATGGGTGCATTCAGTGTGGGACACTCCTGTTGTGGTCAAAAGAAGTGAGAACCACACATTTTGCTATTTTGCAAAGCGTTACATTTAATATCAGGATGTGGGGTGAGTTAATGCTTTTGCTAAGTGATGGTTACCAGCCTTGCTGTTCCTACTAATCTTCCCAACCTATGATTGGCTATCAATTCAAATGTCAAGAAAATCTTAAACTGGGTGAGGTTAGATTTTTTATTGTACCAAGGTATTGGCTGACTTGACTGAGCTCAACAGCCCTCACCATTAATCCTCTCTTGAGTGCATGCAGGTTCTGCTTTCCCTCCAACTCCTGTCTGCATGTTTCTGCCTCGTGCTTGTTGCCCTTGCTGGCACTGTGACTCCTCCGCCTCCAAGTTTAAGCACCTCTCACTGGTGTGAAAGGCCCTCACCCTGCTTTTCCTGCTCCCAATTTATACATTGCGGCTTCATGTCAGAGCTGGTGTTTCTCTGTTGCCAGATGAATCGATTCTAATTACGTCTTACTTGGATTGTGTGCTCTCGGCAACTGCAATTTTCTTGTAATTTAATTGAAATTTGCAACATCTTGTTTGGTCCACAAATGATAACCCACTTCAGCTGCCACTAACTATTAGTTTGGTCTATTTATCCCGCCCCAATCTTTTGTCTTCCATTCAAAGAAAGAATTTGCATTTATTAATCATCTTTGATGATTAATTACCTCCACCTTTGATGCCCTTGTCCCCAGTAAATCCCACGCTGGCCATTCACCTTGGTATGGCCCCCATCTTCGCTTCCTTAAGTCCAAGTGATGCAAATTCGAATGCTGAATGGCGTACAGTGGGATCATCGCCAGATCTGGCTGGACCACATCAAGAACTATCTGCTCTAACTCTGCCAATACTGCCCACTACTGCAGCAATGCAAAGATCAACCCCACTTTTCTTCACGACCAACCATCTCCTTAAACTCCTCCACCCTCACCCCTAACAAGTGTGAGGAGCTCATGGACTTTATTGTCACTAAGTTTGAGATCATCTGTTCAACTGCCTCAGCTGCATCCCTCCCCTTGTGCACCCTAGCCCAGAACTCGCATGTTTCTCTTCTATCTCCTCATGCCCTCTCCAAGCTCATAGTGCTCTCTCAACACTATTCCCACAAAATATGTCGAGGAACCAACTAGAGATCAGGCCATCTTAGACTGGGTATTATGTAATGAGAAAGGATTAATTAGCAATCTTGTTGTGCGAGGCCCCTTGGGTCGGAGCGATCATAATATGATAGAATTCTTCATTAAGATGGAGAGTGAAGTAGTTGACTCGAGACTAGGGTCCTGAATTTAAATAAAGGAAACTACGATGGTATGAGGCGCGAGTTGGGTAGGATTGATTGGGGAATGTCACTCAAAGGGTTGACAGTGGATAGGCAATGGCAAACATTCAAAGATCGCATGAATGAACTACAGAATTTGTTCATCCCAGTTTGGCATAAAAATAAAACAAAAAAGGTGACTCAACCGTGGCTAACAAAGGAAATTAGGGATAGCATAAGATCCAAGGAGAGGACATATAAATTGGCCAGAAAAAGCAGAAAACCTGAGGATTGGGAGCAGTATAGGATTCAGCAAAGAAGGACAAAGGGATTAATTAAGAGGGGGAAAATAGAGTATGAGAGTAAGCTTGCAGGGAACATAAAAACTGACTGTAAAAGCTTTTATAGATACGTGAAGAGAAAAAGATTGGTGAAGTCAAGCGTAGGTCCCTTGCAGTCAGAATCAGGGGAATTTATAATGGGGAACAAAGAAATGGCAGACCAATTAAATACATACTTTGGTTCTGTCTTCACAAAGGAGGACACAAATAACCTCCCAGAGATGTCGGGGAACAGAGGGTCTAATGAGAGGGAGGAACTGAAAGAAATCAGTATTTGTAGGGAAATAGTGTTAGGGAAATTGACGGGATTGAAGGCCGATAAATCCCCAGGGCCTGATAATCTACATCCTAGGGTACTTAAGGAAGTGGCCCTAGAAATAGTAGATGCATTGCTGGTCATCTTCAAAAATTCTATAGACTCTGGAACAGTACCCATGGATTGGAGGGTAGCTAATGTTACCCCACTATTCAAAAAAGGTGGTAGAGAGAAAATGGGGAATTATATAAGCCTGACATCGGTAGTGGGGAAAATGCTAGAGTCCATTATAAAAGATGTAATAGCAGAGCACTTGGAAAACAGTGACAGGATCGGACAAAGTCAACATGGATTTACAAAAGGTAAATCGTGCTTGACTAATCTACTGGAATTTTTTGAGGATGTAACTGGTAAAATAGATAAGGGAGAACCAGTGGATGTGGTGTATTTGGACTTTCAGAAGGCTTTCGATAAGGTCCCACATAAGAGATTAGCATGTAAAGTTAAGGCACATGGGATTGGGGGCAAGGTATTGACTTGGATAGAGAACTGGTTGGCAGACAGAAAGCAAAGAGTTGGAATAAATGGGTCTTTTTCCGAGTGGCAGGCAGTGACTAGTGGGGTACCGCAGCTATTCACAATATATATTAATGATCTAGACGAGGGAATTGGATTTAATATCTCCAAGTTTGCAGACAACACAAAGCTGGGTGGGAGTGTGTGCCGTAAGGAGGATGCCGAGAAACTCCAGTATGATTTGGACAGGTTGGGTGATTGGGCAGAAGCATGGCAGATGCAATATAATGTGGATAAATGCGAAGTTATCCACTTTGGTGTCAAAAACAGGAAGGCAGATTATTATCTGAATGGCAATAGATTGGGAGAAGGGGAAGTGCAACGAGACCTGGGTGTCCTTGTGCACCAGTCGCTGAAGGTAAGCATGCAGGTGCAGCAGGCGGTTAAGAAGGCAAATGGTATGTTGGCCTTCGTAGCGAAAGGGTTCGAGTACAGGAACAAGGATGTCTTGCTGCAGTTGTACAGGGCCTTGGTGAGACCACATCTTGAGTATTGTGTGCAGTTTTTGTCGCCTTATCTGAGGAAGGATGTTCTTGCCATGGAGGGAGTGCAGCGAAGATTCACCAGGCTGATCCCTGGGATGGCAGGAATGACGTATGAGGAGAGATTGGGGCGATTGGGCTTATACTCGCTGGAGTTTAGAAGAATGAGAGGGGATCTCATTGAAACTTATAAAATTCTAACAGGACTAGACAGACTAGATGCAGGAAGGATGTTCCCGATGGCCGGGGAGTCCAGAACCAGGGGTCACAGTCTAAGGATAAGGGATAAGCCATTTAGGACTGAGATGAGGAGGAATTTCTTCACCCAGAGAGTGGTGAACCTGTGGAATTCTCTACCACAGAAGGCAGTTGAGGCCAATTCATTAATATATTCAAGGAGTTAGATATATTTCTTAAAGCTAAAGGGATATGGGGAGAAAGCAGGGACAGGGTACTGAATTTGGATGATCAGCCATGATCTCATTGAATGGCGGAGCAGGCTCGAGGGACTGAATGGCCTACTCCTGCTCCTATCTTCTATGTTTCTATGTTTCTAAAACTGCTGGCCCGCATGCCAGCTGATATTGTAAACGGTTCCCCCTCAAGTACTGGCCTCCCAACTGTAAGATCTTAATGATCTCTGAGTTCTTGGACAAGAGACCAATAGGCAGCAGCCAGTATGTTTGAGCAATAGATCAAGATTTATTAAGTATTCAGCGTAATATACTTAATATTAGGCGATAGTTTTAACGAATAGCTCACACCCCTTGGTCTCTGGAACCTCTCGGGCACAGATGACGTCGTCTTAAGTCTGTTCCTTTGTTCTCGCAGTACGTCTGTGTGAAGTTGTTCTTTGAGTATCGAGGTTTTAACCCTTTTCTTATCAACAGTTGGTTTGGCCAGTGTCCGTATATGGTCTTTAACAAAATCACCTTTTTTAATTGGTTCTAATGGTCAAAATACCATTGTCACTCAGACTAAGGTAGCATCCCGCCTTTCCAGTATTTTTCCATCAACTTTACCATGTTCAGTGTTGTCTTGTTTATAGTTTTGCACCCCATTGGAATTTACTTTATCTCTTTCATTTCTAGCTTCCCTGGTACAAGGCCTTTATACCAAGGGTCCATATCAGCGCTGTTTCACTAGTCTTGAGGTATCCAAACTATCTCACTTTAATCTGCCAGATAAATACTTTATCTCCATGATCTCTCATTTTATGTCCTCATACTAATTATTTTTTAAATATCGTTGTAATTAGTTTTGTTAAGCGAATTCTAAGTTCTATACGGCATCATAATATGTTATTTAATGATTTAACCTTCACTCGCAATCTGTGGCTGTTTGTTAACAAAACTTAGTCAAAACTGCTTTTGACCGTGCAGCTACATTTTGAACAAGTCTTATCTTTTTAGTTACCCAGGAGTAATTATGGGTAATATTATTTGGTCAATGGCTACACTTGAAGTTATACATATATGATTCTCGTCTACTAAATATCTTTAAATATCAGCCTTTCGTACACACCCTTTCAAATCTGCCATCATCACTCCCCTCAAAAAACACACCCTTGACCCCGCTATCCTTGTAAACTACCGCCCCATCTCCAACTGTGAGTTCAAAAGACAAGGCTGAAGCATTTGCAACCATCTTCAGCTAGAAGTGCCTATTGGTCATCCTCCTCAGTCTATCCCTGAGGTCCCCACCATCGCAGGTGCCAGTCTTCAGCCAATTCGATTCACTCCATGTGATATCAAGAAATGGCTGAGTGCATTCGACACAGTAAAGGCTACAGGTCCCGACAACATCCCGACTGTAGTGCTGAAGACCTGTACTCCACAACTAGCTGCACCTCTGGCTAAGTTGTTTCAGTACAGCTACAACACTGGCATCTACCCGACCATGTCGAAAATTGCCCAGGTATGTCCTCTCCACAAAAAGCACGACAAATCCAACCTGGCCAATTGCCGTCCTATCAGCCTACTCTCGATCATCAGCAAAGTGATGGAAGGAGTCGTCAACAGGGCTACCAAGCAGCAGTTAATCACCAATAACCTGCTCACCGATGCTCAGTTTGGGTCCACCAGGACCACTCAGCTCCAGACCTCATTACAGCCTTGGTCCAAACATGGACACAAGAGCTGAATTCCAGAGGTGAGGTGAGAGTGCCCTTGACATCAAGGCATTCGACCAAGTGTGGCACCAAGGAGCTCTAGTCAAACTGAAGTCAATTGGGATCAGGGGGAAAGCTCTTCAGTGTCTGGAATCATACCTGGCACAGAGGAAGTTGGTTGTGGTTGTTAGAGGCCAATCATCTCAGGCCCAGGACATCGCTGAAGTAGTTCCTCAGGGCAGCATCATTCATCAATGATCTTCCCTTCATCATTTGGTAAGAGGTGAGGCTGTTCACTGATGATTGCACAGTGTTCATCTGAATTCATATTCTTCAACAGCACCTCCCAATCCCATGACCTCCACCGAGAAGGATAGGAGCAGCAGATGCACGGAAACACCATCAACTCCAAGTTCCACACCATCCTGACTTGGACTTATGTCACCGTTGCTTAATTGTTGCTGAGTCAAAATCCTAGAACACCCTCCGTAACAGTACAGTGGGAGTACCATCACCACACGGACTGCAGTGGTTCAAGAAGACCCACCACCTCCTTCCCAAGGGCAACTGGGAATGGGCAATAAATGCTGTCCTTGCCAGTGATGCCCACATCCCAAGAATGGCTAAAAGAAAACTTATTCATGGTACACCCTGACTTAAATAAATATAAAGCATTAATGCATACCTAAATTAATCTCATATCTTAACATTAAAATGAATCTTTTAAAATGGCTTCCCCAAAGGCCCTCTAAGTAAAGGCACCAAGCTATATGAACCAAAAGGTTCAAGGTTCAATTGCTGGTTTGTACGGTCTCAGTGAAACATAGAAAGATAGAAAAATTGGAGCAGGAGTAGGCCATTCGGCCCATCGAGCCTGCTCCGCCATTCAATATGATCATGGCTGATCCTCTATCTCAATACCATATTCCCGCTCTCTCCCCATACCCCTTGATGCCTTTTGTGTCGAGATGTGCAAGTGAGGGTAACATTTGGGGTTCTACAATTGAGCTCAGCCCCACAGGACTAGGGTTTCCATCCTTAGTTGCCATCCAGTGAAAGTGGTCCTGGAAATTGTGAACATGTGGGTGGAAGGTGAGGTCAAACTGTGATGTGATGCCCTCTGCTGTCGAATAGCCTGGCAGCATTTACTGTCGAGCCTCACACTTGGGTGAGGAACCAGCGGGTGACTGGCACCTGTGTCAACTTCTCCAAAAGGAAATAAAAAAGTGGAATTAAAAAAAGGAAGGTAAAAGCTCTCGCGACTCTATCCAACAACATTTCCCTGTGTTACAACAGTGACTCTACTTCAAAGACAATTCATTAGCTGTGACACGCTTTGAAGTGTCCTGAGTTCGTTAAAGGCGCTATACAAATGCAAGCTCTTTCTTTAACACACCTGACTGCACCCTAACTACCCAACACTATTCCTGAGTGAAATTTCCAATTTGATTCTAGATTGTGGGAAGTTTTGAGTTAGACAGGGGGGCCTGTTGGTCAGCGTTGTAAAATTGACTTCAAGAAGACTTTAGCTGGGACACAACCCAGTTTTCAATGTGCAGCGATCAATTGGTTTATTTTTTAGTCCTTTTCTTTAAAGGTCATTTATTTTTTTCCCCTTTCCTCTCCCCCGCAACAATCAGCAATTCCAATTTACACTTCAATTGCCACGCCTTGGCGCACCATCTTGCTGTCCGGCGGAGGCAGGGGTCCCCAATGGGGGGCTCTCTACGCGGGAGTCCTCCCTTTATCTATTGGGGACTTGGCTTGGAGGGTGCTGCACGGAGCAGTCCCGTGCAATAAAGTTTTAAGTAGGTTCACGGACTCCCGGGCCGCCTGCCTTTTCTGCGGCCTGGAGGAGTCCGTGTTCCATGTTTATATGTGGGTTGCAGCTCCTCTACCATTATTTGAAGGGGCTGCTCCTCGATTTTTGGCTGCACTTCAGTCCCACGCTCCTGATGTTCAGGTCACCCGGTGCGGAGGGGAGCGGGCAGGTCGGGGGACCTCCTCGTGGGACTGCTCCTGGGGCCTGGCCAAAGTGGCCATCAACTGGTCCGGGCAGCGGGCTGGTCGAGGGGGTCGTTCGGCCCGACTGCCTTGCCTCTCTTCCGCGGCCACGTTCGCACCCGGGCGGCCCTGGAGATGGTGTACGCGGTGTCCGCCGGCACACTCGAGGCCTTCCGCGACTGGTGGGCACCGCAGGGACTGGAGTGCATCATCACCCCCGGCAATGGGATTTTAATTTAATTTATTAAGTTTAATTTAAGTTACAGTTTGTTTGTTTACAGCTTCACCAGAAGAGTACACTGCAATTAGGAAAGCTAATAGAATGTTATCGTTTATTGCGAGGGCAATTGAATACAAAAGTAGGGAGGTTATGCTTCAGTTATACAGGGCGTTGGTGAGACCACATCTGGAGTACTGTGTACAGTATTGGTCTCCTTATTTAAGGAAGGATGCAAATGCGTTGGAAGCAGTTCAGAGAAGGTTTACTAGACTCATACCTGGAATGGGCGGGTTGTCTTATGAGGAAAGGTTGGACAGGCTAGGCTTGTATCCGCTGGAGTTTAGAAAAGTAAGAGGTGACTTGATTTAAACATATAAGATCCTGAGGGGTCTGGACAGGGTGGATGTGGAGAGGATGTTTCCTCTTGTGGGAGAATCTAGAACTAGGGGCCACTGTTTAAAAATAAGGGATCGCCCATTTAAGACAGAGATGAGGAGACATTTTTTCTCACAGAGGGTCGTGAGTCTTTGGAACTCTCTTCCTCAGAGGGCGGTGGAAGCAGAGTCTTTGAATATTTTTAAGGCAGAGGTAGATAGATTCTTGATAAGCAAGGGGGTGAAAGGTTATCGGGGATAGGCGGGAATGTGGAGTAATCAGATCAGCCATGATCTTATTGAATGGCGGAGCAGGCTCGAGGGGCCGAGTGGCCCACTCCTGCTCCTAATTCGTATGTATGTATGTTCGTAACTGCATGTGCCTGTTCTTTTTTAAAGCGTTCAAATTGGATGGGGTTTTGCTGTGTGCAGGGAAAGCCGGTGGTTGGCCCGCTGCTGTGAGTGTGGAGTGGTGAGAGGGCGCTGTTGGTTGGCCACCTGCAGCATCATTGGGAAGCAGACAGTGTCTGGTGAGTAGCTGCAGCTCACCCTGGGCCTCAGGCCCGGCAACACCTATCCTGCACTTTAGCCAAATGAATGAAAACTAGTTAATTGTGGGTGTTTTTAATATAAGACTTTTTCATTTCAGGTCGAACTCACTGAATTTGGGGGGCTTAAACCCCCGCTCCTCCTCCTCATGCCATTCACAGGCACAGAAGGGTCTTTTTTTGTCTAAATGGGTTTGCAGTTAACCTCACTCCTCGTTATTGACCTGCAACTGGCATTAAACTCACTGTTGGCCATGCCCAGTGATTAAAGAAAGAAAGTCTTGCATTTATATAGCGCCTTTCACCTCCACCAGACGTCGCAAAGCGCTTTACAACCAATGCAGCGCTTTTTTGAAGTGTGGTCACTGTTGTAATGTGGGAAACGCGGCAGCCAATTTGCGCACCGCAAGCTCCCACAAACAGCAATGTGATGATGACCAGATAATCTGTTTGTGATTGAGGGATAAATGTTGGCCAAGACACCGGGGACAACTCCCCCATCTCCTCTTCGAAATAGTGCCCTGGGATCTTTTACATCTACCCGAGGGGCCTCGGTTTAACGTCTACATCCGAAAGACGGCACCTCCGACAGTGCAGCACTCCCTCAGTAATAGATTTTTGTGCTCAAGTCTCTGGAGTGGGACTTGAACCCACAACCGTTCTGACACAGAGGCGAGGGTGCTACCCACTGAGCCACGGCTGACAGCCACTGTTGGTATTGCCCAGTGATTGAACTATCCCCATTGTTCTGCTCTCCCCATAATCCCTCAATCTTCCTCTGCTACAAATACTCGCCTGCTTCTCCCTTAAAAGATGCAATTGGAAGCACGGACTCTCTCCCGCAGTGGGTGAGATCTGCATTCACTCCAGTTTGCACAGCTCCCCATGGCCAGTTTCAGGCTGTCGCTGGCGGAGGATTGGGTGAAAGTTGTCTGCTTTCTGGGGTTGTTTGTAGATTGTGCATGAACAAAAGAAGCATCGTAAAAAGGGGGGG
This sequence comes from Squalus acanthias, assembly GCA_030390025.1. Taxonomy (NCBI): domain Eukaryota; kingdom Metazoa; phylum Chordata; class Chondrichthyes; order Squaliformes; family Squalidae; genus Squalus; species Squalus acanthias. Next base: position 51,030,794 of record CM059443.1, read on the forward strand.
AAAAAAAGGCAGTTTGCCTTCCTCACCCAAACCCCAAAAAGCCGTCTCCTAATTCATTTGGAAAGACTTGCATTTATGCAGCGCCAAAGCGCTTTACAGCCCATGAAGTCACTGTTGCAATGTAAGAAGCCAATTGGCACACTGCATGGTCCCACATATAGCATCGAGATAGATGAAGAGATAATCTGTTTTAGTGATGTTGGTTGAGGGATAAATATTGGTCGGGACACCGGGGAGAACTCCCCTGCTCTCCTCTTCAAAATAGTACCAAGAGATTTATTCTGATTGCAGGTATCATTATGGACGAATTGAGTCGGGCGTTGTCCTCCAGCTTTGCGGTCTCTCAGGACCTGAACAGTATTGCGGCTGCACACCCACGTCTCGCCCAGTACAAAATCAAATCCAACACACAGGAGCAGGCAGAGCGAAGGCGGAAACTTCTGGAAATCCAAAAATCGTAAGTCATTGGAATGAAGTGAAGCAACGAAATCGTTGCAAATGGTGGAAAGTTTTGAGAGTTCACTCCTCAGGATGCGTCCCCTCTTCCCTCCAGCTCCCCGTTCCCGTAACAACTGATCTGTCGCTGCTAATTGATGTCAACGCAGGCAAATATTTTTTTTTATTCGTTTATGGGATGTGGGTGTCGCTGGCAAGACCAGCATTTACTGCCCGTTCCTAGTTGCCCTTGAGAAGGTGGTGGTGAGCCGCCTTCTTGAACTGCTGCAGTCCGTGTGGTGAAGGTGCTCCCACAGTGCTGTTAGGTAGGGAGTTCCAGGATTTTGACCCAGCGACGATGGAGGATCGGCGATATACTTCTAAGTCAGGATGGTGTGTGACTTGGAGGGGATCTTGGAGGTGGTGGTATTCCCATGCGCCTGCTGCCCTTGTCCTTCTAGGTGGAAGAGATCGCGGGTTTGGGAGGTGCTGCCGAAGAAGCCTTGGCGAGTTGCTGCAGTGCATCTTGTAGATGGTACACACTGCAGACACGGTACGCCGATGGTGGAGGGAGTGCGTGTTTAAGTTGGTGGATGGGGTGCCAATCAAGCGGGCTGCTTTGTCCTGGATGCTGTCGAGCTTTTTGAGTGTTGTTGGAGCTGCACTCATCCAGGCAAGTGGAGAGTAGTCCATCACACTCCTTACTTGTGCCTTGTAGATGGTGGAAAGGCTTTGGGGAGTCAGGAGGTGAGACACTCGCCGCAGAATACCTAGCCTCTGACCTGCTCTTGTTGCCACAGTATTTATGTGGCTGGTCCAGTTGAGTTTCTGGTTAATGGTGACCCCCCAGGATGTTGATGGTGGGGGATTCGGCGATGGTAATGTCGTTGAATGTTAAGGGGCGGTGGTTAGACTCTCGCTTGTTGGAGATAGTCAGTGCCTGGCACTTCTGTGGCGCGAATGTTACCTGCCACTTATCAGCCCAAGCCTGAATGTCGTCCAGGTCTTGTTGCATGCGGGCATGGACTGCTTCATTATCTGAGGAGTTGTGAATGGCGCTGAACATTGTGCAGTCATCAGCGAGCATCCCCACTTCTGACCTTATGTTGGAGGGAAGGTCATTGATGAAGCAGCTGAAGATGGTTGGGCCCAGGACACTGCCCTGAGGAACTCCTGCAGCGATGTCCTGGGGCTGTGATGATTGACCTTCAACCATCTTCCTTTGTGCTAGGTATGACTCCAGCCAGTGGAGAGTTTTCCCCCCCGATTCCCATTGACTTCAGTTTTACTAGGGCTCCTTGATGCCACACTCGGTCAAATGCTGCCTTGATGTCAAGGGCAGCGATATAAAAGATGTGCGTTGGTGAAGGAGACAAAAATAACACTGTGGGGTGGGGGTGACATTGAACAGTGTAACGCACAAACCTGCAGGGGCTTGTGTTTCGACAATGAATGTTGCACAGCTCCCCGTGGCCAGTTTCAGGCTGTCACTAGTGGATGCTCAGGTGCAAATTGTCTGCTCTCTGGGGTTGTCTGTAGATGGTACAGGAAGTCACCCTATCTCTGTAATCTCCTCCAGCCCCACAACCCCGAGATCTCTGCGCTCCTCTAATTCTGGCCTCTTGAGCATCCCTGATTTTAATCGCTCAACCATTGGTGGCCGTGCCTTCAGCTGCCGAGGCCCTAAGCTCTGGAATTCCCTGCTTAAACCTCTCCGCCTCGCTACCTCTCTCCTCCTTTTAAGATGCTCCTTAAAACCTACCTTTTCGACCAAGCTTTTGGTCATCTGCCCTAATATCTCCTTATGTGGCTCGGTGTCAAATTTTGTTTTATAACACTCTTATGAAGCACCTTGGGATGTTTTACTATGTTAAAGGTGCTATATAAATACAAGTTGTTGTTGTTTCATCAATCAGTTATTCTCCTGTTCCAAAGTGTGCTTCTACCAGTCGTGTAACAATGAGAGCAAAGAAAGTCACGATTCACGATCTCAGATTAAAGGGATCTTCTACACGTGCTTCTTTTCGGTATGGTTGTTCCATAACCAACTCTTGTTGCTGCTTCTGGTCATGTTGACGTGAGGGAAACGAATGGGGAAAATGCTCCATCGCAATATGTATCTGGGGGGCTTCCTTATTAATTCATTGAATAGATGCATTGTAGAAGAGAGCCAGCCTTCTGTGCTGAAGAGGCGAATACACGTTGGACGTAACATTAGCTGGTGTTGCATTCAACGTGCTCCACTCACTGGCTCAGGAATAGGTTTACCTAAGAACATAAGAAATAGGAGCAGGAATAGGCCACTTGGCCCCTCGAGCCTGCTCCGCCATTCAATAAGATCATGGCTGATCTTGGGCTCAAAGCCACTTCCCTGCCCGCTCCCCATAACCCTTCACTCCTTATCTTGCAAAAATCTGTCTATCTCCACTTTAAATGTATTTAATGACCCAGCCTCCACGGCTCTCTGGGGCAGAGAATTCCACAGAGTTACGACCCTCTGAGAGAAGAAATTCCTCCTCATCTCAGTTCTAAAAGGGCGACCCTTTATTCTGAAACTATGCCCCCGAGTTCTAGATTTCCCCACGAGGAGAAACATCCTCTCTGCATCTTCCTTGTCGAGCCCCCTCAGTATCTTATATGTTTCAATAAGATCACCTCTCATTCTTCTAAATTCCAATGAGTATAGGCCCAACCTGCTCAACCTTTCCTCATAAGTCAAATCCTCATCTCTGGAATTAACTCTGTGAATCGTCTCTGAACTGCCTCCAATGCAAGTATATCCTTCCTTAAAATAAGGAGACCAAAACTGTACGCAGTACTCAAGGTGTGGTCTCACCAATACCCTGTACCGTTGTAGCAGGACTTCCCTGCTTTTATACTCCAACCCCCTTGCAATAAAGGCCAACATTCCATTTGCTTTTTTGATTACTTGCTGTACCTGCATGCTAACTTTTTGTGTTTCATGCACAAGGACCCCCAGGTCCCTCTGAACTGTAGCATTTTGTAATCTCTGTCCATTTAAATAATAATTTGCTTTTTTATTTTTCCTGCCAAAGTGGATAACCTCACACTTTCCCACATTATACTCCATCTGCCAAATGTTTGCCAATCACTTAGCCTGTCTATATCCCTTTGCAGATTCTTTGAGTCCTCTGCACAACTTGCTTTCCCACCCATCATCCGCAAATTTGGCTACATTACGCTCGGTTCCTTCATCCAAGTCATTAATTTAGATTGTAAATAGTTGAGGCCCCAGCACCGATCCCTGTGGCACCCCACTAGTTACCGTTTGCCAACCGGAAAATTACCCATTTATCCCGACTCTCTGCTTTCTGTTAGTTAGCCAATTCTCTATCCAATCTAATATATTACCCCCAACTCCGTGAGCTCTTATCTTATGCAGTAACCTTTTATGTGGCGCCTTATCGAATGCCTTGTGGAAATCCAAATACACCACATCCACTGGCTCACCTTTGTCCACCCTGCTCGTAACATCCTCAAAGAACTCCAGCAAATTTGTTAAACATGATTTCCCTTTCATAAAACCATGCTGACTCTGCTGACTGCATTATGATTTTCCAAATGCCCTGCTACTGCTTCCTTAATGAAGAACTCCAGCATTTTCCAAACGACAGATGTTAGGCGAACTGGTCTATAGTTTCATGCTTTCTGTCTCCCTCCTTTCTTAAATGGGGGTGTTACATTTGCAGTTTTCCAATCCGCTGGGACCTCTCCAGAGTCCAGGGAATTTTGGTATATTGCAACCAATGCATTCACTATCTCTGCAGCCACTTCTTTTAAGACCCTGGGATGCAGTCCATCTGGTCCAGGGGACTTGTCAACTTTTAGTCCCATTATTTTACCAAGTACTATTTCCTTAGTCATGATGTGGAGATGCCAGTGTTGGACTGGGGTGGACAAAAGTGAGAAGTCGCACAACACCAGGTTCTAGTCCAACAGCTTTATTTGAAATCACAAGCTTTCGGAGCGCTGCTCCTTCGTCAGGTGAAGTGAAGAGATGCATATAGGCACAGCATATATAGTCAGAGAACACTGCCAGATGATTACAGTTAATCTTTCCAACTGCCCTTTAATGTAATGTTTTCCTGACTGACCTGTTTGGACACCATCCACACCTTTGATTGCCGTGATTATCTCTCTGCCGAGGTGTGATAAAGGGCAGTTGGAAAGATTAACTGTAATCATCTGGCAGTGTTTTCTGACTATATATGCTGTGCCTATATGCATCTCTTCACTTCACCTGACGAAGGAGCAGCGCTCCGAAAGCTTGTGATTTCAAATAAAGCTGTTGGACTATAACCTGGTGTTGTGCGACATCTCACTTATTTCCTTAGTGATAGTGATTGTCTTTAGTTCCCCCCTCCCTGTGGCCCCTTGATTATCCATTATTGGGATGTTGTTAGTGTCTTCTACCGTGAAGACAGATACAAAATATTTGTCAGAGTCTCTGCCATTTCCCCGTTCCCCATTATTAATTCCCCATTCTCATCCTGTAAGGGACCAACGTTTACTTTAGCTACTCTCTTCCTTTTTATATACCTGTAGAAGCTCTTACTATCTGTTTTTTGTCAGTTTACTCTCATCATTCATCTTCTCTCATTTTTTTAGTCATCCTTTGCTGGTTTTAAAAAATTCCCAATCCTCTGGTCTCCCACCAATCTTGGCAACATTGTGTTTAGACAGGCAGGTTCACGATTGGTAAAGTTAGCCACTGTGCAGGTCTCGCTCTGTAGGTGGGTGGGGATGGGGTTCTGGTCAGCATCAAGGGACCAGTTTTGCCCGGCCTGTAGTTACGGGCGGATTGATGGGCAGCTCTCGGTTGGCTGATCCGCTGTTCCAGCACCAGTTGATCTTGCTGTTGGGAGGAGAGGAATCCAATGCTGCTGGGGTTTTTAATCTCCCGGTACAGCCGATGACTGAATCCCCACAGGCACATTCATTGGGACATCCGGATCGATGTGGGATTGTTTATTTCATCGATCAAGTCTTGGCCCCCGTCCTGATGAATGAACGGGATCTCTTGGAAATGCTGCCGTTCACATTTTAAATAAGATAACTTATTGCTACTGATTGTAATTCAATTGGTCCCCGAGGGCACGGCCCCATTAACTGCCGCTTCCTGTTACTTTCCTCAGATGGCGGGAGTTTTATTTGTGCTTCCCTTTACATAAAAGAAAGGAAGACTTGCATTTCTATAGCGCCTTTCACCTTTGAACGTCCGAAAGTGCTTCACAGCCAATGAAGCACGTTTTGAAGTGTAGTCACTGTTGTAATGCAGGAAACGCGGCAGCCAATTTGCGCACAGCAAGCTCCCACAAACAACAATGTGATAATGACTAGATAATATTTTAGTGATGTTGGCTAGCTTCTGTCAAGAGAAAGGCAAACGAATGTTTAGGACAATAGCAAAATACAGCGGATGCTGGAAATCTGAAATAACAACAGGAAATGCTGGAAACACTCAGCAGGCCAGGCAGCATCCGTGAGAGAGAGAGACCGAGTCAGCGTTTCAGGTCTGAGACCCTTCGTAAGAACTAGAAAAAAGTAGAGATGTAACCTCGGGTGGATGTGATAACAGGACACGTAGGAAATATCAACGGGATTAGACAAAGTCAGCATGGATTTATGAAAGGGAAATCGCGTTTGACAAACCTACTGGAGTTTTTTGAGGATGTAACTGGTAGAATAGATAAGGGAGAACCAGTGGATGTGGTGTATTTGGATTTTCAGAAGGCCTTTGATAATGTCCCACATAAGAGGTTAGTGTGCAAAATTAAAGCACATGGGATTAGGGGTAATATACAGGAAACTTTTGTTTATCCGGCACCCAAATATCGGAATTCTCGCTTAACCGGCAAAAATCATCCTCCGAAAACTCCTCTCAAATAACCGGCAATGTTGCCGAGTCGCAGTCGAGTCTCCGCGAACGCCGAGTACTCCGAAAACTCCTCTCAAATAACCGGCAATGTTGCTGAGTCCGAGTCCGCGAATGCCGATTTAGTCAGTAGGGGTAGTTTTCAAAAGTGCCACTACTCGGCCTCCTGGCGCTGTCGGAAGTATACTGCACGTTTCTTGATTTATTTATTTTTCTTTGTTAAAAATAGCCTCGGTAGATATAACTCTCCGTTATCCGGTACTTTCGATAAACCGGCACCACGCCGGTCCCGTCGGTGCCGGTTAATAAAGAGTTTCCTGTACTGGCATGGATTGAAAATTGGTTAACAGACAGGAAACCGAGAGTAGGAATAAATGGGTCTTTTTCGGGGTGGCAGGCGGTGACTTGTGGGATACCGCAGGGATCAGTGCTTGGGCCCCAACTATTCACAATATATATCAATGATTTGGATGAGGGAACCAAATGTAATATTTCCAAGTTTGCTGATGACACGAAACTAGGTGGGGTTGTGAGGAGGATGCAAAGAGGCTTCAAGGCGATTTAGACAAGTTGAGTGAGTGGGCAAATACATGGCAGATGTAGTATAACATGGATAAATGTGAAGTTATCCACTTCGGTAGGAAAAACAGAAAGGTAGAGTATAATTTAAATGGTGCTAGATTGGGAAATGCTGATGTACAAAGGGACCTGGGTGTCCTTGTACACCAGTCACTGAAAGCAAACATGCAGGTGCAGCAAGCAGTTAGGAAGGCAAATGGTATGTTGGCCTTCATTGCAAGAGGATTTGAGCACAGGAGCAAGGATGTCTTGCTACAGTTGTACAGGGCCTTGGTGAGACCACACCTGGAGTACTGTGTGCAGTTTTGGTCTCCTTACCTAAGAAAGGATATACTTGCCATAGAGGGAGTTCAGCGAAGGCTCACCAGACTGATTCCTGGGATGGCAGGATTGTCGTATGAGGAGAGATTAGGTCGACTAGGCCTGTATTCACTAGAGTTTAGAAGAATGAGAGGGGATCTCATTGAAATGTATAAAATTCTGACAGGGCTAGACAGACTGGATGCAGGGAGGATGTTTCCCCTGGCTGGGGGGTCTAGAACGAGGGGTCACAGTCTCAGGATACGGGGTAGGACATTTAGGACTGAGATGAGGAGAAATTTCTTCACTCAGAGGGTGGTGAACCTGTGGAAATCTCTACCACAGAAGGCTGTGGAGGCCAAGTCACTGAATATATTTAAGAAGGAGATAGATAGATTTCTAGACACAAAAGGCATCAAGGGGTATGGGGAGAGAGCGGAATATGGTATTGAGATAGAGGATCAGCCATGATCATATTGAATGGCGGAGCAGGCTCGAAGGGCCGAATGGCCTACTCCTGCTCCTATTTTTCTATGTTTCCAGCATTTTCGAATATTTAGGACATGTCCCCTTCATCGGGAATTTTTTGTTCTTTATTTCAAATGAAGTACTGAGGGAGTGCTGCACTGTCGGAGGTGCCGTCTTTTGGATGAGACATTAAACCGAGGCCCCGTCTGCCCTCTCAGGTGGATGTAGAAGATCCCATGGCACTATTTCGAAGAAGAGCAGGGGAGTTCTCCCCGGTGCCCTGGCCGATATTGATCCCTCAACTCGCATTCACTAAAACAGATTATCCGGTCATTATCACATTCTGTTTGTGGGATCTTGTTGTGCACGAATTGGCTGCTGCGTTTCCTACATTGCAACGTGATTACACTTCAGAAGTACTTCATTGGCGCTTTGGGATGTCCTGAGGTCGTGGAAGGCGCTATATAAATGCAAGTTCTTTCAGTTTTTGTGTAGTACTTAACCATGCCGCTGTATCAACTTCACACCTGTTTTATTTCTGGAACCAAGGCGACGCTTGGATTACGTTAACCACGCACGGCGTCTAGCTGAAGATGACTGGACAGGAGGAGGAGAGGACAGTGGAGATGAGTCGGAGGGGAAGGAGGAGCACGATGAAATGGAAGTTGAGGTGGCGAAGAAGAAGCTGCCCAAACGTTACGCAAACCAGGTCAGAGACTGTTCTGAGAGTCGCTCCCCAAGTGCGTGCGTCAAGGAACGGGCGCAGTTTCCAGCTTCGCGATGGGGGATGTGGACTCGGGCAGGCAGCAGTAGGGTTGCTGCATCATCCCTCGGCTAATATCGGGAAATCCAGGTTGAGTTCCCTGTCCCAATCCCTGTGCATCGACCTTTACTGGAAGTGCATGTAGGTGAGCAGAGGTTGCGATGCCTAGCGCAGTCAAATAGCCTGCCAATTTTAGGCTCACGTGTGAATGACCACAGCTAGTGCCCATGGAACCAAAGCCCAGCCATGCTCTTCAGGAGATTAGGGAAGGAAGATCGGGAATGAGGGTTCCCCTCCGTCTGCATCAGCCTCTTGCGTAGGCCCGTGTATTAATCCGCCCCCGAGTGCATGGGGCAATAAACTGGGAGCCTCTGAATCAAGTACCAGAGCTTGGGGACTCCGGTTCACATTGAAAGTGTCCCAGTGGGTTAAATCATCACGAATGACACCTAAAAATCAAGCAACAACTGAACGAGGAAATCGGGGAGCGAGTGATCTGTTTCGTGAAATATTTGGAACCATGCAGAAGATTTGACATAGTAAACCGGGGAAAGCTGATTCCACATTGGGGTGAAGTCGTAACTAGATGGTTTAAATTTAAAATAAACGATACCGGGGCTTAAAGGGTTAAATTATGAGGACAGGTTGCATCGACTAGGCTTGTATTCTCTTGAATATAGAAGATTAAGAGTGATCCAACTGAGCTGCTTAAGATGATTAAATGAGTTGATAGGGTGGATAGAGAGAAACTATTTCCTCTGGTTGGGGGGGGGGGAGTCCAGAACAAGGGGACTTGACCTTAAAATTAGAGCCAGGCCGTTCAGGAGTGAAATCGGGAAGCACTTCTTCACACAAAGGGTAGTGGAAATCTGGAACACTCTCCCCCAAAAGGCTGTGGATACTGGGTCGCCATTCCTACATTGAAACAATGACTACACTTCAAAAGTACTTTATTGGCTGTAAAGCGCTTTGTGACGTCCTGAGGTTGTGAACGAGGCTATCGAAATGCAAGTTCCTTCCTCCTTGCGTAGTTTGCCGATAAGCTGTTGAAATTGTTGGTCAGTGCTGTTTACCGTTCAACAACCCTGCTCCTTGGCACCTCATAGAACGCTCTGCTTAGACTCCTTTTGTCTGCGAGCAGCCCCACAGGTCACTGTGGATTGCCCGCTTCTGAATCCGTGATCTTCCAATTATAGTCCCTATCTGGGGATTTGTCAGAATTGGTCGCTATCACCAGATTCCACTGTAATACAATATATAGAATATATGAAATGTACTTCTAAATAATTTTTTAAAATTTGTTTATGGGATGTGGGCGTCGCTGGCAAGGCCGGCATTTATTGCCCGTTCCGAATTGCTCTTGAGAAGGTGGTGGTGAGTCGCCGCCTTGAACGGCTGCAGTCCCGTGTGGTGAAGGTACTCCCACAGTGCTGTTAGGGAGGGTTTTCCAGGAGTTTGACCCAGCGACGATGAAGGATCGGTGATATACTTCTCAGTCAGGATGGTGTGTGACTCGGAGGGGAACTTGGAGGTGGTGGTGTTCCCATGCGCTTGCTGTCCTTGTCCTTCTAAGTGGAAGAGGTCACGGGTTTGGGAGGTGCTGCCGAAGAAGCCTTGGCGAGTTGCTGCAGTGCATCTTGTAGATGGTACACACTGCAGCCACGGTACACCGGTGGTGGAGCGAGTGAATGTTTAAGGTGATAATAATTAAATCACTTAGTAATCTATATAAAATGCTGCACACTTTGCTCTCAATAGTACCACTTTTTAATCTTTTCTTTCTGTGAATGGCGAGGATATATTGCACTAGTATCTTGATTTGATTTTTGGTTGCACTTTTTCCCCAGTGTCTCTCAAGAACACTTTCTTTAATGTACGAGAATTGATTTGATTTTTGTTAAAGACTCATCCCTCCTAAACAATAGTGGGTCCTGTAAGATCTTAATGATCTCTGAGTTCTTGGACAAGACACCAATAGGCAGCAGCCAGTATGTTTGAGCAATAGGTCAAGATTTATTAAGCTTACAGTGTAATATACTTAATATTAGCCGATAGTTTTAACGAGTAGCTCGCAGTCCTCGGTCTCTGGAACTCTCTGGAACCTCTCGGACACAGATGACGTCGTCTTAAGTCTGTTCCTTTGTTCTCGCAGTGTGTCTGTGTGAAGTTGTTCTTTGAGTATCGAGGTTTTAACCCTTTTCTTATCAACAGTTGGTTTGGCCAGTGTCCATATATGGTCTTTAATAAAATCACCTTTATAATCGGTTCTAATGGTTAGAATACCATTGTCACTCAGACTAAGGTAGCATCCCGCCTTTCCAGTATTTTTCCATCAACTTTGCCATGTTCAGTGTTATCTTGTTTATAGTTTTTCACCCCATTGGAATTTACTTTATCTCTTTCATTTCTAGCTTCCCTGGTACAAGGCCTTTATACCAAGGGCCCATATCAGCGCTGTTTCACTAGTCTTGAGGTATCCAAACTATCTCACTTTAATCGACCAGATAAATACCTTATCTCCATGATCTCTCTCATTTTATGTCCTTATACTAATTATTTTTAAATATCGTTGCAATTAGTTTTGGTGAGCGAATTCTAATTTCTACTTAGCATCATCATTTTTTTTTTTTAGCAATTTAACCTTCACTCGCAGTCTGTGGCTGTTTGTTATCAAAACTGCTTTTGACTGTCCTTCGCAGCTACATTTTGAACAAGTCTTAGCTTTTTAGTTACCCAGGAGTAATTGTGGGGAATATTATTTGGTCAATGGCTACACTTGAATTTATATGTATATGATTCTCGTCTCCTGAATATCAGCCTTTCGTACAGGCCTGTCGCTGCTTTATAGAAGGTGCCACATTTGCGTCCAGATCCTATTCTTGTTTCTGCGGATTGAAGTGTTTTGTTCAGATGTGCTGGAAACCAAATAAATGGCATTTTTGGTTCATGTAGTACTGCTCCCCTGCTGCAGATGGCAGTGTAGTCCTGCCTGAATCGTACAGGCTTTGCCCAGTGCACTCGGCATCTTTTTGCTGGCAAAACAAACTAAAGGGGCAGACACCCCACAAAGTGATGGGATGTTCGTTCATTCACTCATGCAGTTCCCCATCCCGTACTCGCGCGCTGGAGTAGGAAAATTAATTATTTTCAAACGTCACTTAAATTAACAGCCTCTCCCCTTGATTTGGGGACAAAAGTTCAATTGATATAGTTCCTTTCACGTTCTAGAAGCCCTTTATAGCGTTTGAATCGATATGAATATTCTGATGGATAATCGGATACCAGTATGAGAGGGAGAGATTGTATCTTGGGTTGGGGGCGGGGGGTAGAAGAACCAATGACGAAATGCAGACGCATATTTCTGACTGTAAAAATTAGTTTGTGGCAGCACTTGGCATTAAAGGGTGGGTTTTTCTTGGGAATAAATGCCAATTTAAAAAAAGTCTGAGCTTTTGAGCAAGTACGCCTGAAAAGGTCATTGCGCGTGTGCAGACATGATGTCTGTAAGATTCGGGGGGGGGGGGGGGGGGGGGAACCTGTTGTGTTAGCGGGTAGCAGTACAAAAACTGTGTTGTCCAGTATGGAATCCTCTGTGCAAAAGAGATATTCAATTCATTCACATTTGCACAGGGGGCCGCAGATTCCTTTCGTCCCGTAAACGAGTTGTGTGACCAGAATTTGGTCGACATTCTTTAAGATGTGGCACTGCAGCAGCATAGAAGTAGCTGGAGGAAGGGGAAGGATTTCAAATGGTTATAACACTCACTCCAGCTAGTTTGGTCAGAGGCTGACTGTCCTTCGGTACTCACCAGCCTTACCACTAGGTGTCAGCCTTGAGCAAAGTTTACTGGTCCAAAAACCTGCTTCCAGTCGATATTAAATAGTCCAGGCAGGAAATCAAACTGAAGGTACATATACACGGGACATATACAAGGTATATTCCATCTCCCCCATTTTAAAGTATGGTGTGTACAAGCACTGTTTTTCACACTTACCCCCATTACCAGAACTGCGAGGTTACACACATCAGGAAAGGATGAGGGGTGACCTAATAGAGGTCTTTAAAATTATGAAAGGTTTTGACAGAGTGGATAGAGAGAATATGTTTCCACTTGTGGGAAGAGCAAAACTAGAGGCCATCAATATCAGATAATCACCAAGAAATCCAATAGGGAATTCAGAAGAAACTCCTTTACCCAGCGAGTGGTGAGAATGTGGAACTCGCTACCACAGGGAGTGGTTGAAGCGAATAATACAGATGTATTTAAGAGGAGTCTAGACAAGCATACGAGGGAGAAGGGAATAGAGGGTTACGCTGATAGATTTAGATGAGGAAAGATGGGAGGAGGCTCGAGTGGAGCATAAATGCCGGTATGAACAGGTTGGGCCGAATGGCCTGTTTCTGTGCCGTATGTCCTGTGTACGCACAGTAAATTGAACAACTTCTGCACATTCTAATATACATCAAAGCCTGATTTATAGGTGAACTATTTATGTTTAATAAAGTCTCCTTAAGATTGTGATTTCCCGAAGTGCTTGAGTTCCCCTGTGTCTAAATCGCAGCACGTGTATTTTCTCGTTGCACTGGGTGCCGTCAGGACACGGACTATTAGTTGACCGTGCCCTGGTGCAAACCATTGAAGTAAAGTGTGTATCTGTAGAGGGGGTTGTGTCATTGCCCGCACTCCAAGTGTTGGCATTCACTGAGGACCCCAGGGAGAAGTACCGATCTTCATTTCCACAGCCAGGTGGTTCAGGGTTGATGTCCGTCCTTCGGATGAGACATTAAACCGAGGCCCCGTCTGCCCCCTCAAGTGGACGTAAAAGATTCCCCCGTCCACTATTTTGAAGAAGAGCAGGCGAGTTTTCCCCAGTGTCCTGCACAATATTTATCCCTCATCCAACTTTTAAAAAAAAAACAGATTGCCTAGTCATCACATTGCTGTTTGTGGGCGCTTGCTGTGCGCAAATTGGCTGCCGCGTTTCCTACATTGCAACAGTGACTACCCTTCAAAAAAATAAGTACTTCATTGGCTGTAAAGCGCTTTGGGACGTCCTGAGGTGGTGAAAGGCGCTATAGAAATGGAATAAAAACAGAAAATGCTGGAAATACTCAGCAGGTCAGGCAGCATCTGTAGCGAGAGAAACAGAGTCAACGTTTCAGGTCGATGACCCTTCGTCAGAACTGGAAAAAGTTGGAGATGTAACTGATTTTTAAGCAAGTGTAAGGGCAGGGAAAGGGGGGAGAGGAGGAAAGAACAAAAGGGAAGGTCCGTGATAGGCTGGAAGGCAGGAGAGATTAAGAGACAAAAGGGATGATGGTGCAAGGCAAAAGGAGATGGTGATGGGACAAGTTAAGAAACAAAAGATGGCTCTAGATGAAGTGTAAATGGCACTGGCAGAATGATCGACAGCTGCCATGTGAGAGAGAGAAAAAAGATGGGGCAGAGTTTATGGTCTGAAATTGTTGAACTCGATGTTGAGTCCAGAAGGCTGTAAAGCGCCTAATCGAAAGATGAGGTGCTGTTCCTCGAGCTTACGTTGAGCTTCATTGGAACAGTGTAAGAGGCCGAGGACGGAGAGGTCAGAGTGGGAGTGGAGCAGAGAATTAAAGTGACAGGCGACCGGAAGCTCGGGGTCCCCCTTATGGACTGAACGGAGGTGTTCCGCAAAGCGGTCACCCAATCTGCGTTTGGTCTCCCCAATGTAGAGGAGACCGCACCGTGAGCAGCGAATACAGTATACTCGATTGCAAGAAGTACAAGTAAATCGCTGTTTCACCTGGAAGGTGTGTTTGGGGCCCTGGACAGTGGGAAGGGAGGAGGTAAAAGGGCATGTGTTGCATCTCCTGCGCTTGCACGGGAAGCTGCCAGGGGAAGGGGTGTTGGGGGTGATAGAGGAGTGGACCAGGGTGTTGCGGAGGTAGCAGTCCCTTCGGAATGCTGAAAGGGGAGGTGAGGGGAAGATGTGTTTGGTGGTGGGATCACGTTGGAGGTGGCGGAAATGGCGGAGGATGATCCGTTGAATGTGGAGGCTGGTGGGATGAAAGGTGAGGACAAGGGGAACCCTATCGTGGTTCCGGGAGGGAGGGGAAGGGGTGAGAGCAGAAGTGCGGGAAATGGAACAGACACGGTCAAGGGCCATGTCAACCACAGTAGAGGGGAATCCTCGGTTGAGGAAAAAGGAAGACATGTCGGAAGCACTGGTATGGAAGGTGGCATCATCAGAGCAGATGCGGCGGAGACGGAGAAACTGGGAGAATGGAACAGAGTCCTTACAGGAGGCGGGGTGGGAGGACATATAGTCCAGGTAGCTGTGGGAGTCAGTGGGCTTATAGTGAATGTTTGTCAATAGCCTATCCCCAGAGATGGAGACAGCGAAGTCGGGGAAGGGAAGGGAAGAGTCGGAGATGGACCATGTGAAGGTGAGGGAAGGGTGGAAATTGGAAGCAAAGTGAATTAAATTTTCTATTTCAGGGCGAGAGCAGGAAACGGCACCGATACAGTCATCAATGTACCGGAAAAAGAGGTGAGGGAGGGGACCTGAGTAGGACTGGAACAAAGAATATTCCACATATCTCACGAAAAGGCAGGCATAGCTTGGACCCATGCGGGTTTCCATAGCAACACATTTGATTTGGAGGAAGTGAGTGAAGTCAAAGGAGCAGTTGTTCAATGTGAGAACAAGTTCAGCCAGGCGGAGGGTGGTGGTGGTGGGCCTCTGTTCAAGGAAGAAGCGGCGCGCCCTCAGGCCATCCTGGTGGGGGATGGAGGTGTAGAGGGATTGGATGTCCATAGTGAAAAGGAGACAGTTGGGGCCAGGAAACTGTTAAAGTGACGAGGGCGTCGGAAGAGTAAATGGAAGTTCTTTTCTTTCAGTCAAATTTGCAGCTTCATCAAAATAATTGAATCCACTTGGGCATATAGGCAGCTGCCCTCCACTGCTGATGTCACCAGCGAGGGCCTGGAGGGAAGGAGACTCAAAATGGCAGTGCTCGAAGAGTCGAGGAAACTGGGCATTTAAATGTTGTTTTTGCTGGGTATTCACTCACATTTGACAAAGCCATTGTACGGTTAAGGATACATTCACGTACTTCACTCGTTCAATGTATATTTAGGCTTACATTCACGTACCTAGTTTGGAAATCACTGCACATCCTTGGGACGTGTGTGCTTGCACTGGGAGTGATGCGGGTTGTGAGGGTGGGGTGGGGTTAGGGGGCAGCTTGTTTGCCCTTAGATTAATTAAGCTTGGGACTGGTGGGCAGGGGTTGGGTTGGCAGAGGTCGGTGCCCAACTTTGCTTCACCAGTGGGTGGACTAAGAACATAAGAATTAGGAGCAGGAGTAGGCCATACGGCCCCTCAAGCCTGCTCCGCCAATCAATAAGATCACGGCTGGACTTTGACTTCAACTCCACTCTCCCGACCAATCTCCATATCCCTCGATTTCCCCTAGAGTCCAAAAATCTAGCGATCTCGGTCTTGAATATACTCAACGACTGAGCATCCACAGCCCTCTGGGGTAGAGAATTCCAAAGATTCACCACCCTCTGAGTGCTGCACCTGAGGGTGTCGCTTGTGTTGAACGGGACTCCTCCAAGAACAGATCCCAGCTTAAAATATGGAGCACTCAATGAATTTGCAAGTTGCCCTTAAGCAGGAACCATGCTAATCTCTATATCTTTCCAGTTTTGATATATGTGCTGCCAAAACAATTGCCAAAGCATTTTAATAATACTTAAAAATGCATTATGTTTTTCCCACTGAGGGAGATCGGCAGAGTACTTTAAATGGAAAAGTACCCCATCTAACCTTTTGCTTTAAGGTGCATGTTCCTAGAATATTTTTTTATTATTCGTTCCTGGGATGTGGGCATCACTGGCAAGGCCAGCATTTATTGCCCATCCCTAGTTGCCCTTGAGAAGGTGGTGGTGAGCTGCCTTCTTGAACCGCTGCAGTCCGTGTGGTGAAGGTACTCCCACAGTGCCGTTAGGGAGGGAGTTCCAGGATTTTGACCCAGTGACGATGAAGGATCGGCCGATGTACTTCCAAGTCAGGATGGTGCGTGACTTGGAGGGGAACTTCGAGGTGGTGGTGTTCCCATGCGCCTGCTGTCCTTGTCCTTCTAGGTGGAGGAGGTCGTGGGATTGGGAGGTGCTGCCAAAGAATATGAGTGGATACATAAAGTTGCCGCGTTGTGTGTGTTGCCTGGCTGCTTGTACTGTCACTCTGGGACAGCTGCCCACAGGTGCCCAAATCACAAACACACTTGCCTTACCGTGTGCACCAGTGCAGCCACTTAAACGCACAGAGATAGTTACCAATGTGTGTTGCTAAATATACAGTACTGTGCAGTATAGCCTTTCTGTAAAACCGGCAGTATTTGGGAAATTGGAAGATGTTGAAACACGAAAGGAAAACATTGACCGTAAATGATGCAGAAGAGGAAGGTCACCAGTTGAACCTTTTCCTGCTCCCATTCCAGTATTTGGCACAAACTACATTAACTCATCGCTGTGTAGGGAAGGAACCTTAAACCTACTGCTCCCGAGTCACTGAGACTGTGATGGCTCTTTGTTCACAGACGAGTGACTCCCAGTCGTTCATTGCTCTTGTGTGGGGTGTCTGTGCTGTTAGCGACCGGTAACAGGTTCACCTCAACTGAGCCTGGATTCCGACCCCGCCATTGGAGAGTGGCGGTGAGCACAGAGGAGTCACAACCGGCTGTGACACCCTCGCCTCAAGCTGTTGTATTTTGTTTGGCGATTATTATCCCCAGCTGAGAGCGGGCCGCCCCCAGAGCCCATCTGAAACTAAGCTGCTGGGTAGCACACGGGTGTGGCTCGGGATTATCCTCACCACTGTATGCTGTTCTCCCTATTGGGAAACACCAGGCCTCCGCTTGGTGCCTCCCCACCGTGGAGTGACCGAGATTGGGAACTCGGCAGATGGGAGCTTCTGGGTACAAATTTGTGCCACTCTGCAGCCCGAAGCAAGAAAGAACGAACCAACTTGTGTTTATATAACACCTTTCAGGACGTCCCAAAGCTCTTTACAGCCAATGAAATACTTTTTGGAGTGTGGTCACTGTTGTAATGTAGGAAACGCGGCAGCCAATTTGCGCACAGCAAGCTCCCACAAACAGCAATGGGATAATGACCAGATCGTCTGTTTCAGTGATGTTGATTGAGGGTTAAATATTGGCCCCAGGACACCGGGGATAACTCTCCTGCTCTTCTTCAAAATAGTGCCGCGGGTTCTTTTACGTCCACCCGAGAGAGCAGACGGGGCCTCGGTTTAATGTCTCATCCGAAAGACGGCACCTCCGACAGTGCAGCACTCCCTCAGCACTGCACTGGAGTGTCAGCCTAGATTTTTGTGCTCAAGGCTGGAGTGGGACTTGAACCCACAACCTTCTGACTCCGAGGTGAGAGTGCTACCCACTGAGCCACGGCTGACACACTGGAAAATAAAATTGCGATTCCTGGGCGGGAGATGTACCTGCAGTGATTGACCTGAAAAGAAAAACTAAGTCTGCTTTTGTTATTTAGCTGGTGAAATGAAGAATGTACAGGGCTCCACAGAGGAGGCCTGAAAATAAAATAGTTACAGAAGGAACTTTTTAAAAATCTCTACGTAATCATATTTGGGGCTCTTCCAGGGGTGAGCGCGCATTCAGAACACTGATCCCAGGATTGGTTTTCTCCTGCAACAAACCCTCATGAACTCTTAAATAAAAGCAAAAAGCTGGAAATACTCAGCCGGTCAGGCAGCATCTGTGGAGAGAGAGAAACCGAGTTAACATTTCAGCTCGATGACCTTTCGGCAGAACTCTTGGAACTCTCTCCCCATTCCTAAAGTTTTGATTCTTGCGCAAAGTTGCTCAGCCCATTGAATTCCTTCTCTGCCTTCTCAATTAAATCAAATCAAAGTAATTCACTCACCACCTTCTCTTTGCCATTGTCTTTCTTTTTTTCTCCTGCCTCCAAGAAATGTTACTTTTCACACTCAAGTTGCACGTCAAACACCTTTTGTGTGATATTTAGAGTGCACTGGAGGACAATATGGAATTGTACCCCCCCACCTTACAAAGAAGCTGCCTGTAATTGGCTGTACCTGTCTCTCTCTCTCTCTTGCAGTTGATGCTCTCTGAATGGCTGGTGGATGTGCCTAGCGACCTGGTTGAAGAGTGGCTCCTGGTGGTCTGTCCTGTTGGCAAGCGGACTCTCATTGTCGCCTCCAGAGTAAGTGCTGAACGCCCCAAATTCTGCCCGCCCTGTGGGATTGGTTGACCCTCGGTGCCGCTCTGGGACATGAATTCACGCGGCACGCTGCCTTTATCAGCAGCACTGCAATGCGCGGTATCTGTGTGATATTTACAGTTGCAACCAACACGCTAATGTGAAAGTGTAGAAGCGGCAGGCAGGTGGGCAAGCTTCAACATTGAGCAGTTTTGCTGGTACACACTGCAAGATTGGAAAGAGCTGGGGGGGGTGTTTGGATTTTGGGAGTCCGAAAAGGGGCAGCAGAGGAAATGGGCCTGGTCTGGAAGTCGCGAGAACAGTGTATGCTGGCCTAAGAGGCAGTACGCAAAAGACAGGCCAGTTAGAGAGAGATTAGTATCCTGGTGGTATAAAAGAATTTTGGAAAGGAGGAGCTGTAATTAATCTCATAAAAATGCGGGAACGACTGAAGCAAAGGAAGGGGTTACTGAGCTGGGAGTTAAAGTACAAAAGTGTTGTAGACGAGAACTATAAAAAAGATGCATTGATGCATACTAGGATATGTTTTTGAGGGGTAAAGTCAATTAAACTCTTACAATGAAACGTATTATGCACTTAAACCTCTGCCACTGTTTAGTCACCTGGGCCAGCATTGACATGCCTCCATACTGCCCTTTTCAGAGCTGCTTTGATAGAAATCGGAGAATGGGTAGCTGCCGGCGCCATCCTGTCCTCAGGGTCTGGATGGTGTGGAGGAATGTAGTGGGGTGAAAGGGGGGAAAGTAGCAAACGGAGGGAGGCTGAGAACTCTGCTTAAAACAAAAAGGGGGGGAAAAAAAGAACAGGTCCTTGTGACTTTTCCTCCCTCTGAACCAGATCTGGTCCTTCAGTCGGAAGGAGGGACCCAAGTTGAGTTACCCAGCGCTACTATGGCTGCAATGGAAGAGGTTAACGGGGTATTGGTTGACTCCTGGGAGCAGGGCACCTGTCCCCTCCCAGTGGCAGGTTGGTGCGTGGTAACTGGGGCTGGAGGGTTGGCAAGTGAAGGCAAAACACACAAGAGTGAGAACATGAATACAGGAGCAAGGATGGTTTTACTACAGTTGTACAGGGCCTTGGTGAGCCCACACCTGGAGTACTATGTGCAGTTTTGGTCTCCTTACCTAAGAAAGGATATACTTGCCATAGAGGGAGTGCAGCGAAGGTTCACCAGACTGATTCCTGGGATGGCAGGACTGTCGTATGAGGAGAGATTGGGTCGACTAGGCCTGTATTCACTAGAGTTTAGAAGAATGAGAGGGGATCTCATTGAAACGTATAAAATTCTGACCGGGCTAGACAGACTGAATGCAGGGAGGATGTTTCCCCTGGCTGGGGGGTCACAGTCTCAGGATACGGGGTAGGACATTTAGTACTGAGATGAGGAGAAATTTCTTCACTCAGAGGGTGGTGAACCTGTGAAATTCTCTACCACAGAAGACTGTGGAGGCCAAGTCACTGAATATATTTAAGAAGGAGATAGATAGATTTCTAGACACAAAAGGCATCAAGGGGTATGGGGAGAGAGCGGGAATATGGTATTGAGATAGAGGATCAGCCATGATCATATTGAATGGCGGAGCAGGCTCGAAGGGCCGAATGGCCTACTCCTGCTCCTATTTTTCTATGTTTCTATGAATAATGGGACCTAGAGCCCTGAGATGGATTGACCTGTTAATGGTTTCTATTGAATCTCCTTCGGTCAGGGGAGCACAGCAGCGTACTCGCGGAGCGGCTTCTGTGTGAACAGGTTTCCCTCACTTCTCCCTGGTGGAAATCGGCACAACTCTGCTGTCGGCAAAGGTAAGCGCACTTTAATAATAGATCACTTTTAATAAGCTTGCTCGAGGCAAGCAGAAAGATCCGACCACATACTGGTTCAGGGCATGAGAGGGTCAAAACCTGGCACCGAATCATAGAATTTTACAGCGCAGAAGGGGGCCTTTCGGCCCATCGTGCCTGTGCTGGCTCTCTGAAAGATCTGTGCGCTTAGTCCTCTTTCCCCCTCCCCCTGCCCTTTCCCAGTACACTTTTTTAATTTATTTTTTCTTTTCCATATATTTGTCCACTTCCCTTTTAAAAGGTTTTATGGATTCTGCGTCCACCACTGTTTCTGGTCAGGCATTCCATGTCCTACCAACCCTCTGCTTTAAAAAACATTCTCCTAACTTTTCCCTTCGCCCTTTTGCTGATGATCTTCTCGTCCTCCAGTTATCAACGCGTGGAAATAGTTTTGCCCATTTACTTTATCAAAACTCTTCCTAATTTTGGAATACAGTCCCCATCACGTGCAGCGGGCGCGTTGGTGTTGACGAGATTCGTCCGCTATACGCGGTGGGCAGTAAAACCAAAAAGGTAAGGAACCATCATATTTTAAAACTTGGGCAATCTCCACTTAGCGACCGCCTCTCCTAATTATTAGCAGTTCTATTCAAAATCTCACCACTAAGGTGATGGCATTTTAACCGGGTGGGAACAGCTAATGGAAACTGCTTGAAGACCAGACTTTGCCTGAAATCAGCAGAGCCTTTTAAATGGCTAGGTACTTATTGAACAACTTAAAATAGTCAGCCCGGTTAATAAGTTATAAACGGCGACTTTGTAATTGACGCCTATGGTAATGGAAAATGGTTAGCGCCATTTATAGATGGCTGCCCCTAATAAGCGTCAACGGTTTAAGTGATCGAGTCCGTGCCTGTATCAAATCGCTGTGAGTGCTCGCTTCCAGCAAGGGTTGAGGATACTGACTGGGAGGAGGAACCTTGGCCGAAATGTTATTTGTTTTTGTTGCTCTTGCGCCTGTGGGCACTGAGGCCAATTCCAGTGTCCGCCTGTAACTCACTCAGCGTGGGCCAGTGACTAAGCCTCGGACTTTGCTCTGCATGCCTCTCCGTGTCGCACTGTTCAATGCATCTATACACTGAGCTGCCTGGTTGGGCCTGTTTCATAAAGAGGGACTCTCCCCTATTTTAAAAATCCAAATATTCCAACAACAACAGAAGTTAAATTTAACGCACGTTTTGTTGCTTTGCATTTTAAATAAATAACTTTGCCCAAGAGGTGCTTGTCACCTGGGGCGCTGGGTGGATCTGTTACTGAGACTGATGGTGTTTGGGAGCAGAGTTAGCTTTAGCAGCAAGAAGAAGCCTTTAATGCAGGGTGTATTACTGAGGGAGTTGCTGCACTGTCGGAGGTGCCGTCTTTCAGATGAGACGTTAAACCAAGGCCCCGTCTGCACCCTGTGGTGGGTGTAAAAGATCCCATGGCACCATTTTGAAAAAGAGCAGGGAGTTCTCCCCGATGTCCTGGCTAATATTTATCATCGCACAATCAGAGTCACTAAAAAAAAAAACCAGATTATCTGGTCATTATCACATTGCTGTTTGTGGGAGCTTGCTGTGCACAAATTGGCTGCCACGTTTCCTACATTACAACAGTGACTCCACTTCAAAAAGTACTTCATTGGCTGTGAACTGCTTTGGGACGTCCTGCGATGGGGCTGTAAGTTCTCACCTTTTCTTCGTTGACCAGCTCCATTCACATTTCCTTGCACTGTCTGGCTCAGTAACTGCTCCAGTTGAGTCACTATGCACTCTTTAAACAAATTTTGTACTTGTTAAGTCAGAAAAATAAACTCTCAGGGGCCCTGATGGTTAGGTTTCGTTAGCTTGAGCCCCATGCACATCCTGGATGTGATGTCCTTGATTTGGGAGGCTTGTAATTGAGCTTTGGGATGAATGTCTTTCTGGATTTTATTACCCTAATTATTGCTGACTCTTCGACCTCCCTTCTCCAGATTACACCATATTGGACTGTATTTACAGTGAAGTGAACAGAACATTCTTTGTCTTAGATGTGATGTGTTGGAGGGGTCACCCAGTCTATGACTGTCAGGTCTGTATGCAGGCAGTGAGATTAAAGCCTCTCTCTCTCTCGCTCTCTCTCTCTCTCGCTCTCTCTCTCTCTCTCTCCATTTATTCTATCTTGTAACTCATAGAACATGGGAGGTATCCTTAAGATGTTTCATTTATTTAGCAAGCTCCATACAATGCACGTAGTCGTGAATCGGCTAAAATTAAAAACACCAAATCGGGACTGTTTCCAAACGTGCTCGGATTTTGTCATTACATGTCAGCTTGGCTTAGTTGATGGCGAGTCTCGCCTCTGAGTCAGAAGGTCATGGCTTCAAGCTCCAGTACAGACTCCAGCACCTAATGCAGATTGACACTTCAGTATCGTACTGAGGGAGTGGGAAGCACCATGAAACCGAGGTTCCATCTGACGGCTCAAGCCGATGCAAAAGATCCCGTGACACAATTCAGAGATGAGCAGGGGAGTTCTCCCAGTGTCCTGGCCGACATGCATCCCTCAACCAATATTACTAAAAAGAATGATCTGGTCATTTGTTCCCTTACTGTTTGGGGACCTTGACTTGTACAAATTGGATGCCATGTTGCCTACAAAATAAGTGCATGCACTTCAAAAAGTAATTAATTTTAAAGTGCTTTGAGGATGTGCTCAGGTGCTATATAAATGCAAATCCTTTAATGGGTCTGTAAACGATCATTTGGAGAATAAAATTAATTTGTTACCTCTATTTAAAAACAGACAGAATTCAGATTCTTTTGGCTTCAGTCCAAGCTGCAAGAGGAAGGCGAGAAGCTGAGCGAGATCGCGACCCGGAATCCAGTGAGTGTTTCCACTTTCTTGTGTGGCAAGGTTTGCATGCACCAGCCAATCTGAGCTGCTGGCTTATTTACCCTCGTGTGGCTATCACTGACAGACTAAAGTGAGTTATTTTCAGGCACAGTGTGGTATAGCGCACTCTCCTGTCACCAGTGGCTGTGGGTCTCAATCCAGCCTGGAACAATGGGATCATAAAGTAACACAATGTTGGACCGAATCCACCACATTAAACAGCCGATAATCTTGGTCCTAATTTGTCATTTTTCATTTGGGCAATAAGGCAGTTGACTTGGGAAATGGAAATGTCACTTTAATGAGGTGCAGGCTTGCTTCATGTGTTTGAAGTTGGGATATATTATGGGACAGAGTAGAGGGAGCTTCAGTCCTGTGGCATACTCCACCTTGAGGCTGTAATAAAAACAGAAAATGCTGGGAATACTCAGCAGGTCAGGCAGCATCTGTGGAGAGAGAAACCGAGTTAACGTTTCGGGTCGATGACCTTCCGTCAGAACTGGAAAAGTTAGAGCTGTAACCTATTTCTGTTTTCTGGTTTTATTTCAGTCTTACCCGAGTGTTGTCCGAACTTGTCATTTTTCACTTGGTCAATAAGATGGTTGGTTTGGGAATTAAAATGTCACTTCCACGAGATGCAGATTTGCTTCATGTGTTTGGAGTTGAGGTGCAATGGGCCGGAATTTGCGGTGGGTAATAACGGCGAACTGGCGGCATTCGCCGTTATTACCCCTTTGAAACTGACCGCAATGTCAGGATGTAGCGCATGTGCATACAAACATGGAAATCCTTAAGTTGCGGTCATTCATTCACTGCTCCGACACTGGCTGAGCTGTGGGCCCCCCTGCATAGCTGGCAATCAGTATAATCGGGAAAACGGGAATATCGCTGTTAAATACCCCCTTAAATGTTGAGCCTTGTTGGATTTGGTGTAACTGGTGTTTTAACAGCATATTGATTGACAATCAAATGTTATGGTCCTGAAAAACTCATTTTAATTTTGTGGCGTGTCC
Source organism: Squalus acanthias (assembly GCA_030390025.1). Lineage (NCBI taxonomy): Eukaryota > Metazoa > Chordata > Chondrichthyes > Squaliformes > Squalidae > Squalus > Squalus acanthias. The sequence goes on from CM059443.1 coordinate 51,055,208, forward strand.
AATTTCTCCATCATGATAAAAATTACAATTTTTAAGAAACTTTTTTTTTAAAGTTTTTTCATGATATTTCAGGTTCTACTTTATCCCCATGTGAGAGCCCCAATCTTTGTTTTGCTCTCTGTAACATTTTTAAAAAGTCCGGATGAAAGCAGGTTCTCATTTCCTGCTTCCCTGCCTGTGAGAATTCTGCATTGCGATTGGCTGTTTAGACAGCTTGTTGGCGTCACAGCAGATGGCGTTAGGGATTCCCCACTCGACTGTACTGAAATCACTTGCGCGTCGTAAAAGGCAAACCTCTCGCGGGTAGCGTACTTCGGGGAGGGGGGAGCGGACGCCTTTGCTTCGCCGCTGACCGCAAATTCCGGGCCATTATCTCAACACGTTCAGGAACATACTGTCCCACCCCAAATGTAAATGTGCCTTCTGTTTGAACAAGGGACCATGGTGTCAAAGTAGGTGAGACTTTGCTCTGCCTCACCCACACAGCGAGAGAGAGCATTTACAAGGACTGGATGCAATACAGTAAAAGTAAACCACGGGACATGTGAGCAGGGCAGACCATTTGGCTTTGGAGGAAAAAACCAAACTGGGCTGCACTTTGAACCCGTCCTGGGCCCTGCCATCCAGATACTCTTAGTCCGCTTGTTGGAGCCCCGAGATGATAATTCATCCGGAGAAACAACTGCATTTAAAAATGTAAATGAATTTATTTCTTTTTAAACAAAACATAGATCTTGGTGTTTGTGCCTCTGTTCCTGGGTCTCTCTCTGAGAGGCAGCTGACAGAGTGACTCAGTCTCGAGCCGTGCTGAAAGCAGGGATGGGCAATAAATGCTGGCCTTGCCAGCATCGCCCACGTCCCATAAATGAATTTAAAAAAAACCAGGAGGTCATTATTTGCTGGCTGGTGCCACTAGACGCACAAGCTGTGTTATGTCCTCTGAAGAAGAAGCCTGCTGGATATTTTCCTCAGTCAATAGAGGGTATAGAGGGTTATGTTGATAGTTAGATAAGGAAGGATGGGAGGAGGCTTGAGTGGAGCATAAACGCCGGCATGGACTGGCTGGGCCGAATGGCCTGATTCTGTGCCGTATATCCTATGTAATCCTATGAAGTGAGTGCCCTTGTAAACAGAATTGAAGACGCCCTCAAGTCGTTTGGAGTCTGGCTCCTCTGATGGCTCATTTGATAAATCCGTACACACCAGAAGCTGCGGCTTTGATTCCCAGTTTGTGCGGAGTTAGCTGATCCAGCCAGGGTGGCCGTGGGGGCCCACCATTGACCAACGCTCCTGGGCTAGGGAGGCGATAATCGATCGGGCATCTCGCTCCTGATTGCGATGCCGTGACCTCTGCTGCAAAGTGTGCTGTACAGATGTCGCGTGAGGACAGCCTCGGGTGCGTTTCCTACCAGCCCACACACACACTAGGCTCACACAGGATGAATGGCTGTGTGGGTCAGCTGCTGGCACTGCACAGTAGGGGTTCAGGAGAGATGGGGGCAGGGGTGGGTGGAATTAGATCGAGAAATCAAAACCACGACGGATTCCATGTTCTGATTGCTACCAATTGTAACCCTTTTCCTGAAGGTGTCGGTCACAACAACCGAGCTCTGTCCTGCCTCGCCTCGCCCATTGTGTTCTCTCTGCTCCCTCCTTCCCCAGCATGGGACGGTGGTCAGGAGTGCGGACCTTGTCTTAACGTTCACCACCGCCTAGGGGCACCGGGGCCAATTCTAGTACTCCCTACTGCCAGCCGGGCTGGGATCAGCTGTCCTCGCGGTGACTCTCTCCAACAAGCGAGAGCCTGACCACCGCCCCTTGACATTCAACGGCATTACCATCGCCGAATCCCCCACCATCAACATCCTGGGGGTCACCATTGACCAGAAACTTAACTGAACCAGCCACATAAATACTGTGGCAACAAGAGCAGGTCAGAGGCTAGGTATTCTGCGGCGAGTGTCTCACCTCCTGACTCCCCAAAGCCTTTCCACCATCTACAAGGCACAAGTAAGGAGTGTGATGGAATACTCTCCACTTGCCTGGATGAGTGCAGCTCCAACAACACTCAAGAAGCTCGACAGCATCCAGGACAAAGCAGCCCGCTTGTTTGGCACCCCATCCACCACCTTAAACATTCACTCCCTCCACCACCGGCGTACCGTGGCTGCAGTGTGTACCATCTACAAGATGCACTGCAGCAACTCGCCAAGGCTTCTTCAGCAGCACCTCCCAAACCCGCGACCTCTTCCAACTAGAAGGACAAGGGCAGCAGACGCATGGGAGCACCACCACCTCCAAGTTCCCCTCCAAGTCACACACCATCCTGACTTGGAAGTATATCGCCGATCCTTCATCGTCGCTGGGTCAAAATCCTGGAACTCCCTCCCTAACAGCACTGTGGGAGCACCTTCACCACACGGGCTGCAGCGGTTCAAGAAAGCGTCTCTCCACCACCTTCTCAAGGGCAATTAGGGATGGGCAATAAAGGCCAGCAACACCCACATCCTGTACATGAATTAAAAAAAAAACTCTGCATAACCCTCAATTCCCTTCACCCTCATGTGCTTTGCAGCCAACGAAGTACTTCATCTTGTATTATTGACTGAGGAAAATATCCAGCAGGCTTCTTCAGAGGATAGAACACAACTTGTGTGCCTAGTGGCACTAGCCAGCAAATAATGAGCTCCTGTTTTAAAAAAATTAATTTATGTGATGTGGGCGTCGCTGGCAAGGCCAGCATTTATTGCCCATCCCCGATTTCAGCACGGCTCGAGACTGAGTCACTCTGTCAGCTGTCTCCCAGAGAGAGACCCAGGAACAGAGGCGCAAACTCCCAGATCTATGTTTTGTTTAAAAAGAAATAAATTCATTTACATTTTTAAATGTAGTTGTTTCTCCGGATTAATTATCATCTCGGGGCTCCAACAAGCGGACTAAGAGTATCTGGATGGCAGGGCCCAGGACGGGTTCAAAGTGCAGCCCAGTTTGGTTTTTCCTCCAAAGCCAAATGGTCTGCCCTGCTCACATGTCCCGTCGTTTACTTTTACTGTATTGCATCCAGTCCTTGTAAATGCTCTCTCTCGCTGTGTGGGTGAGGCAGAGCAAAGTCTCACCTACTTTGACACCATGGTCCTTTGTTCAAACAGAAGGCACATTTACATTTGGGGTGGGACAGTATGTTCCTGAACGTGTTGAGATAATGGCCCGGAATTTGCGGTCAGCGGCGAAGCAAAGGCGTCCGCTCCCCCCTCCCCGAAGTACGCTACCCGCGAGAGGTTTGCCTTTTTCGACGCGCAAGTGATTTCAGTACAGTCGAGTGGGGAATCCCTAACGCCATCTGCTGTGACGCCAACAAGCTGTCTAAACAGCCAATCGCAATTCAGAATTCTCACAGGCAGGGAAGCAGGAAATGAGAACCTGCTTTTATCTGGACTTTAAAAAAAAATGTTACAGAGGGCAAAACAAAGAAACCCGGACCTGTGGCGGTTGCTTAGCTTTGCTTCCGACACAATTCTGGTGACTGTTCAGTGGACAATTTTAAAACCGCACCGTCCACAAGAGAGGTTTTCAATAAAAATTTACCTCCCTTGAAAACGCAAGTTCTAGTCGACTTTCACTTTCTGCTACCATGTTTGATACTGGACCGCCAAACAGGCCAAGTTCGATACCGTCATTTGGCTTGCAAGCTAGCAATAACCTTGGGCTGTCAGTCCTGTTGATAATATGCGAAAGTGAATTTTCTTTTTTTTTTCTCCACAGTTCAAGTTTGTGGGTCTGTCAAACTCGCTCTGCACACCAGAAGCCATTTGTCAGACTTTGGCTGCAGATTATCCCTTTGAGGTAACCATAGTGTTCCATAGGAGTTATTGGATACTGTGCATCTACTTGTTTCTTTTACTCCCCACCCCCATTTTTTGTTTTTACAGTCTCCTCTCCTGTAGACAGCAGCCTGCATTTTCCCCTCGACATTATTTTGACGCTGCCGCCAACCCATTTATTTTGTTTAAGCCAAGGTCAGAATAACATTGATTGGAGAATCGCAGCTCGTGACCCCAAATGGGTTTGGTTAACCTTTGTGGTGGATTCAGAGTTAAGCATGAAACTTATTACTACCCTCCCGTCACAAGGGAACTGTTACGTACCGTACCTCCACTTATCATTTAAAATTATAAGAGCATTTCATTCCTATTTAGTGTGAGCCGTGGCTCAGTTGGGAGCACACTGGCCTCTGAGTCAGAAGGTCGTGGGTTCAAGTCCCACTCCAGAGACTTGAGCACATAAATCTAGACTGACACTCCAGTGCAGTGCTGAGGGAGTGCTGCACTGTCGGAGGTGCCGTCTTTCGGATGAGACGTTAAACCGAGGCCCCGTCTGCCCTCAGGTGGATGCAAAAGATCCCACGGCACTATTTTGAAGAAGAGCAGGGGAGTTCTCTCCGGTGTCCTGGCCAATATTTATCCCTCAACCAACATCACTAAAACAGATGATCTGGTTATTGTCACATTGCTGTTTGTGGGAGCTTGCTGTGCACAAATTGGCTGCCGCGTTTCCTACATTACAAACAACAGTGACTGAATTTCTGTACTTCATTGGCTGTAAAGCGCTTTGGGACAGCCTGAGGTCTTTTCTTTCTCTCTTTTTTCTTTCTCTCTCTTTTCTTTCTCTCTCTTTTCTTTCTCTCTTTCTCTCTTTCTTTTCTTTCTCTCTTTCTTTTCTTTCTCTCTCTCTCTCTTTCTCTCTTTCTTTTTCTCTTTCTCTCTTTCTCTTTCTCTCTTTCTCTCTTTCTCTCTTTCTCTCTTTCTCTCTTTCTCTCTTTCTCTCTCTCTCTCTTTTCTCTCTCTCTCTTTTCTCTCTCTCTTCCTTTCTTTCTCGTTTATTAATGTAAGTGTAAACATTGTGTGCAGGCATGCAAGTGTCTAAGAAACTGAGGTCCTACATTGAATAGGGTCCCCTTCCTCTCCAGAATGGGTGTGTGATCTGAATTGTGCCTTGCAGGTGGATGGGCTGCTGTTCTACCACAGACAGACACACTACACCCCAGGGAGCACGCCGCTGGTTGGCTGGCTGAAGCCGTACATGGTGGCCGACATCCTGGGACTGGCTGTCCCCGCCAGCCCTTTGACCACGAAGCCCGAGTATGCAAACACGCAATTGCAGAAAATTATCGAGCTGAAAAAGAGCAAGGTCGGGCAGGACAGCGCCAGCCCGGCCACGAAGGGGACACGCGGATCGGGGCGATACGAACTGGAGCATCTCTCCACTCCCAGAAAGGCCAAGGCCTCGCCCACTAAAATGGAATGCACGAGCAAAATCGAAAGCTAAGCGGCCCTGGCTGTGTGGACAGTGGCGTGTTCCAGGACGGTGGTCCTGCTACCGAGTGCCCCTGAATGACCAGATACGCCCGGTATTTTTTTTTTTTTAATGTTAGATTTGAGCTTTCTATAAGGCAGGCTCGAATTGAATGGGAATTGTTGAGAGGAATACTTTGGGGCTAGGTGGGCCTTTCCGCGCTCAACACTTTGGCTACACGATGTTCTGAGATTCGCACCGAGTATGTGAAGTATCTCGAGCTTCAGCAGCAGCTTCCGAGCCATTCTGCACGAGCCTAGAGGGTTAATCTTTTGAAGACGGGAAGCAGAGTAACGCTCACTGGGAACATCCCCCATAATCACATCTACATAGCAATAGTGTTCAGAGGAGGGCAGCTGTCAGGGCACTTGAGAACGTCAAGTGTGTGCTCCCATTTGGTTTTATCTTGTGCTGAAACCTATGGAGGGCCTTGAAATCTGAGTTAGTCTTTGTTTTTACACTGCAGGTTAGGAATTGGTGGGCGGTGTGTGTGTTTTTATTAATCCAGTACGTGAGTGCCCTAATAAATCTGGCAGAGGAGTGGGAAACACGAGCAGGAGTTCACTCATACGCTTAGACACAACGGTGCAAATGCTGAAAAGTTGGCCCCTTCTCAACTCATTTTAAGATCCACTCGTATTGACAAGTCTTTGGTTACCTGGCTCCAACCCCGCACTTGCAAACGTGTGAAACTATAAACAGCTGTCGCTCAACCATTAAATTTGGCTGCAGTCCCCTCCAGCAATGTGCACCGTTCCCTTCTCCTGTGTTCTCTTGGCGAGTCCCAGGGTCACAGGAAGGCTGGAGATGAGACATCATTTCACTCTTGGAGAATCACTTTCAAGAGAGTCATTTTCAAAAGAGGAATGTGTTTCCGGTGGGTGGCTGAATTTATGGGGCCTGATGTCTCCCCTTGAACAACCACCTTTTGAAATATCTTGGTCGAAATGTGATCGTTCATTTCATTGGGAATCCTGTTTTTGTTTTGTGCACGTTCTATCCCAGGCCAATGTTTTTCAAGGTTGATTTATAGCATTGCTGGAAGTGTTCAGCGCTGTACTGAGGATGATTGATTGTGCCGTCCACCAGTCTTGTGACCTGCTTTTTAATAAATCAAAAATTTCTTTTTGTAATCCCACACGGATTGCATTGTATGTGCGCCTCTATTCCTCACTGATGTAATTACTGCTACAAAACCTGCTTGTGAGCCCAATCTGTCATCGTTTTTTTATCTTCTAAGTGCAAGGTGGGGGAGATGAGAAGCGGGTCTCCCAAGGTCTGTGCTCGTGTCTGTTCAATAGCTTGGATCGACACTTGCTTTTGGAACAAGAAAATAATCCCGCAAGCGGTGAAAGTGCGGCGAAGTAACGAATTGTAGAGAAACACTGAGGGAGCTGAATGAAAGCACGTACTTCACCTGACCTGATCCATGAAGCGCGCACTTTGTTGCCGACTATGGGTTGGGTTTTCGGCAGATTTACTGTCCGACCGCAAAATCGGATTTTCGCCAGTGGCTCCAGTTTGGGTGACTGTTAATTTTTGCACTTTAAGTCCGCCGTGGGCCATTATTACGGTGAAAGCGGGCAAGCAATTCAGCCAATAATTATGAGATGACCTGCGTTTTCTGTCTGGCTTTGGAACTTACTTGAGCTGGAGTTTGATGTAAGTGCTCTGTCGCAGAAGTGCCCATGGACAAATGTTTCATTCTGCTCGACCATGTCGCAACAGAGGTGGGTCTGGTGAAATCATTCAAAATGACTAATGTCCTTTCAGATTTTTTTCTTCACCATGCTATATTAATAATTGTAGGCATAAATGAGGAAAAAATTGAAATTGCAACTTGCATTGCTTTATTGATTCCGTTGCCACCTCACAACATGCATTTATATAGCGCCTTTCACAGACCATAGAATGATACAGCACAGAAGTGGCCATTCGGCCCATCGTGCCTGTGCTGGCTCTTTGGTAGAGCGATCCAATTAAGCCCACTCCCCTGCTCTTTCCCCATAGCCCTGTAAAGTATTTATCCAGTTCCCTCTTGAAAGCTACTGAATCTGTTTCCACCGCCCTTTCAGACAGTGCATTCCACATCCTCGTTGCGTAAAAAAAAGTTTTTCTTCATGTTCTTTTGCCAGTCACCTTAAATCTGTGCCCTCTGGTTACTGACCCTTCAGCCATTATTTGCTCTATCTAAAGCCTTCATGATTTTGAACACCTCTATCAAATCTCCTCTTAACCTTCCCTGCTCTAAGGTGAACAACTCCAGCTTCTCCAGTCTATCCACGTAACTGTAATCCTTCATACCTAGAACCATTCTAGTAAATCTCTTCTGTACCCTCTCCAAAGCCCCGACGTCCTTCCTAAAGTGTGGTGCCCAGAATGGGACTCAATACTCCAGCTGGAGCCGAACTAGTGTTTTATATAGGTTTAGCACAACTTCCTGGCTTTTGTACTCTGCCTCCTTTTATAAAACCCAAGATCCCATGTGCTTCATTAATTGCTTTGTTAACCTGTCCTGCCACCTTCAAAGATTTGTACACAAACACCCCCAGGTCTCTCTCCTCTCGCACCCCCTTTACAATTGTACCATTTAGCTTGTATTGTTTCTCCTCATTCTTCCGACCAAAATGTTTCACCTCACACTTTTCTGCGTTGAATTTCATCTGCCACGTGTCTGCCCATTTCACCAGTCTGCTATGATCTCCTGAAGTCTATTATTATTTTCCTCACTACTACATTTCCGAGTTTTGTATCATCTGCAAACTTTGGAAATTATGCCCAGTAGTAAAATGAGACAAAAATTGGCTCCGAACCAAAGGAGATATTCGGACAGGTGAGGTGGGTTTTATGGAGTGTCTTCAAGGAGGATGGAGAGGTTGAGGGAGGGAATGCCAGAGCTTAGGGCCGAGACAGATGAAGGCACGCCCGCCAATGGTGGGGTGAAGGTAATGGGAATGATTATCTGCACGAACATCGTGACGGCCTTCTGTGCATGCGCAGGGTATCCCGGAGTCGCGCGTGTGCACCCGATCCCCTTCCGTGCATGCGCGCTGTTTACCGGCCACGCATGCGCAGCACCCAACAGTTGTGGTCTGCACTGTGGGCCACGCTTTCCTCGGCTCCGTAAGGAGAAGGTCACTGGATCCGTGGGTGGCCCGAGGGGATCGAAAGGGAGGACGAGAGAGGGAATGGGGGGGAGGGAGAGGCGGTCAGGAACGGGACGGGCTGCGGGGTAAAGAAGAGTCCAGTGAGGATGGGGGAAGAACGTGATCCAGCTCTAAAGCGGGGGTGGGGGGGGGGAGATGAGAGCGAGAACGTGATCCAGATGGTAAGACGGATCACATTCTTCCCAACCCCACCACAGCCGCACCATGTTCTCCCTCTCCTCCTCCTAGAACTGGTTGATTTCTCGGAAAACTCGGTGCATGTGTGGCGAGTGACATCATTGGACTGGACAAAATCCAGAAGTTATGACATTGTCACTATTCACTTCATACCCAATAAACCTGTTGACGCTCTGTGACCCACACACAATGCCCCAACTGTGGAGGGCGGGGGGGAGGAACTTGGGCGGGGGAGATGGTCAGGAACCCTGGGGGGGCGGGGAGAAGGACAGGAACTTGGTGGTGGTGTGGGTGGGGGGGCAAGGTCAGAAGCTTGGGGAAGGGAAAGATCAGACACTTGGGAGAGGTCAGGAATTTGTTGGGGAGGGAAAAGGTCAGAAACTCTGGGTGGGAGGAAGGTTAGGAACTTATTGTGTGGGGGGAGGGGGGGGACAGAAACTTGTTTGGGGATGGAAGAAGGTCTTAACCTGCAAGGGTGAGCCCGGTCTGTTCTATGTGAGCTCTGTTCTGTCTGGAGTCTGGCAGTCAGAATGGCTCAAATTACACTTTGCAAAGTACTTGATTACTTAGGCAGTCAGGATCTAATTATACATTCCAGATAAACTGCTGGGTGACCAATCAGAAATCTGGTGTTGGAAATAAACACGACCTTTCCTAAATTGGCCAGAGGCCTTTATCTCTCTTTGCATCTACCAGGGTATGGTTGGGGGGGTCGGGGGTTGATTGTTTAGCCAGCTCACACATGTGGAATGGAACGGGCTTGATGGGCCAGCTGGCCTTTCCTGCCTATGTTCTTGTGTTCATAAGACTAATTGCAGCAGCAACTTGAGATGTGTGTACAAAGTGATGACAGCATTGATTTGAACTTTCTATGGTGACCCCTGAGGCTTCACAATACTCTCCTCCCCTGCCGACGAAGACGAAAGAATTGCACGCTCCTGCCATCCGGGTCAGACAGAATAAAAAGAGAACTAAATGCAAGTCTTTTTTTTCTCATATCAGTTTTGAACTGTAAAGCAGTGACTCCACGTAAACACGCCTGATCCTATTCAACTGTGTATAAATTCCTCTTTTCAGTAATAAATGGTTTGCTTTTTAAAAATGTCAACATTAAATATAGTGAGCTCACTGATGCATCTTATCACGAGTTGGCAGGACAATTTCAATTTATAATCAGTTGTTGTCACAAATATGTTTTTTAAAATGCATTTTGTTTTGCGTTGATTGAATTTCTGAATGAAAGGTTGAGCAGCCCGTGGCCAACCAAGAACACGGTTAATTGCGATTTCCATTAGTAGCTGATCAGGATCACAATCCACGTCGAACATTTCTTGGCAAAACAGAATTCAAATGCATGACTATAGCTGTAGTCAACAGTGATGCAGTGAACGGCAGGGAAACTCTTCCAAAGACGGCCAAATTCAGGTTCTGGATGTTTGAGAGCACCTTGACAGAGCAAGGGAAAAAAGAAAGACTTGCATTTATATAGCGCCTTTCACAACCTCAGGATGTCCCAAAGTGCTTTACAGCCAGTGAATTACTTTTGAAGTGTAGTCACTGTTGTAATGTAGGAAACGCAGCAGCCAATTTGTGCACAGCAAGCTCCCACAAAAGAGCAATGAAATAATGACCAGATAATCTGTTTTACTGATGTTGGTTGAGGAATAAGTATTGGCCAGGACACTGAGGAGAACCCCCTGCTCTTCCAATAGTGTCGCGGTATCTTTTACGTTCACCCGAGAGGGCAGACAGGATCTCGGTTTAAGGTCTCATTCGAAAGTCAGCACCTCCGACAGTGCAGCGCTCCCTCAGCGCTGCACTGGAGTGTCAGCCTGGATTTTGTGCTCATGTCTCTGGAATGTCAGCCATGGTTCAGTGGGTAGCACTCTCACGTCTGAGCCAGAAGGTTGTGGGTTTAAGTCCCACTCCGGAGACTCGAGCTCATAATCTGGGCTGACACTCCTGTGCAGTAGTGAGGGAGTGCTGCACTGTTGAAGGTGCCGTCTTTTGGATGAGATGTTCAACTGAGGCCCTGTCTACCCTCTCAGGTGGACATAAAAGATCCCACGGCACTATTTCAAAAAAGAGCAGGGGAGTTATCCCCGGTGTCCTGGCCAATATTTATCCCTCAACCAACATAACTGAAAAAACAGATTTTATGGTGAATATCTCATTGCTGTTTGTGGGATCTTGCTGTGTACAAATTGGTTGCCACGTTTCCTACATTACAACAGTGACTACACTTTAAAATTACTTCATTAGCTGTAAAGCGCTTGGGGATGTCCGGAGGTTGTGAAGGGCGCTGTATAAATGGGAGCTCTTTCTTTTGAACCCACAACCTACTGACTCGGAGGTGAGCGTGCTACCACACAGCCACGTGAAGAGCGCTTTCGGGTGTGTAAAAGTGATGGTTCTTAGTGATCTGTACTATTGCTGTGTTGGTGCACGAGAGGGTCAGGGCACAGCACTCTTCGACAGGTTGAAGTTAAGTTTTTTCCGGTTTTTTAGAGGCAGTCCTTCTATGCTGCGACCTGCATAAGCAGAATGGTGGGACACAGCTTCAAGGCCGCAATTCCTCATCTTGCATTCACTGGGGGAGATGCCAAAACAGGGATTAAAAGAGAAGAGGGGAAAAAAAAGCAAGCGGAAGGGCCACTCGCACACACCTGCTAGTTGTATTGATATATAATTAGTGAATAGGCACCTGTGGAACATTACGTCCTTTGTAGCTGCTAAACAGGTCAGCCACACAACTCAAGGTTGTAAATCTTTGTAGGAAAGAGTCAGAAGAAAATCAGCCATTCAGAAATAAAAGGTCACCAGGCATTCTGAGTTTGTTGTGAACAAGAGACATCAGGCAGATTTCCTCTTGTTGTGTTTGGGTGTAAATGGGCTGGGTGCATAGCGGAGAAAAAGGGTGGGATTGCTTACGGGTGGCTTATTCTCTCTGGTCAGGTGCAACAGAGGAATTCTCACCGCTGTGGGTCCTGATAGAACGCCATTGGTAAAGGCCCTGTCTCCTGGGATTGTTCCAAGCACAGAAGCAGAAGGGGAGGGATAACAAAATGCCTGGTCACAAAAAATCAGCTATAAAATCAAGTATTGATCTGTTAAGGTAACATAACAGTAAAAATTAAACTGATCCTGAATAAAATCAAATCAGACATGACAGACGACTGCTTCCTCCAACTTGAGTTTTTGTTAATATCAGCACAGCCATAGACTTTACATGTGTTAAAGGGTGACTAAAGTAATTCTGAGTGACCTACCTACTGCAAAGGAAATTTACTAAAACTGCCCCAACATTATAGAAACAGTCAGAATCCAAAGGAAGAGTCATCTTGTCCCAGTTGGCAGTACTTTTACTTTCTGGGTCAGAAGGTTATGGGTTCAAGCTCCACTCCAGGACCTGAGCACATTAGTTAGGCTGCTACTGCAGTGCAGTACCAAGTGAGTTCTGCCTTTCAGATGAGATCCTAAACCAAGGCCTGGTTCAAGAGGAGGATAAAGATCCTGTGGCACTATTTGAAGGCGATCTAGGGGTGTGCCCAAGCTAGCATTCCTCTATCAACCAACAGCGCCAAAAACCAGATTAAGTGTTCATTCATTCATTGCTGTTTATGGCACCTATAGCTGGCTCAAAATAGCTGCTATGTTTACCCACCTAACAACAATTTGATTCATTCTATGTAAAGCATTTGGGATGTTTCTGAGAGATGTGTGTTATATAAATGTAAGTCCTTTCTTTCTTGGAACTCTATATTGGTCTACCCTATAAAGGTGTCAGGCCGTGGCTCAGTGGGTAGCACTGTCGCCTGAGTCAGAAGGTTGTGGGTTCGAGTCCCACTCCAGAGATTTGAGCACAAAATCCAGTGCTGGCACTCCTGGTGCAGTGCTGAGGGAGAGCCGCACTGTCAGAGGTGCCGTCTTTCGGAGGATACTATTTTGAAGAAGAGCAGGGGAGATCTCCCCGGTGTCCTGGCCAATATTTATCCCTCAATCAACATCACTAAAACAGATTATCTGGTCATACTTTTGTTTTCACTGTAATGTCCATGACCACAAACATTGAGGCAACTGTGTCCTTTGGGTTTCATTCCCCTGGGGCTGTTGGGCTCATTGTTAGTTGTCAGTTTATGTCTATCAACCTCAACAAAGTGTTCTGTGATTTAGACATTGCATTGTATACCAATGATGCCATGTTACACTATGATCAAATATAAGGATTTTAATTTAGACTGACTGTCTAAATATTCATCCATCCTTCTATCTTTCTCTGTAATTAAAAATGTTGCATCTGCTGTGTGTCTGAAGAGTGGCTTGCCCATCAGTGGTGGCAAAGTGCCTGATGTGTCCACTGGGTGTAAAGCATACCCATTGGCTCATATTTCATAGCCTCATACAGCAGAGAAGGAGGCCATTCGGCCCATCCTGTCTGTGCCAGTCCTTTGAAAGAGCTCTCCAATTAGTCCCGTGCTCTTTTCCCATAGCCCTGCAAATTTCTCCTTTTTCAAGTATTTATCCAATTCTCTTTTGAAGTTATTGTTGACTCTGCTTCCACCGCCCTTTCAGGCAGTGCATTCCAGATCACAACAACTCACTCTGTAAGAAATAATTCTCCTCATTTCCCCCCTGAATTTTTTGACACACAAAAGAAAAATTCCCATTCACAAAAAATGAACCAATCACATCCCTGGAAAATATATTTGAGCGGCCATGTTGGTGCCACAACCACCCCACAGTATACACTTAACAATGAAACTGATAACAAGCACATTAAAACTCAACAAATGTAATAAAAAAATCATAGAACTTACTAATAAACTCATCCTCCTTCGAATAGATTGCCGTCCGACCCCTCTTCTCACTCCCCCTCCCCCAGCAGAACACTTTTTTTATTTGTTTCTGGGATGTGGGCGTCGCTGGCAAGGCCAGCATTTATTGCCCATCCCTAGTTGCCCTTGAGAAGGTGGTGGTGAGCCACCTTCTTGAACCGCTGCAGTCCATGTGGTGAAGGTACTCCCACAGAGCTGTTAGGGAGGGAGTTCCAGGATTTTGACCCAGCGACAATGAAAGAACGGCGATATACTTTCCGTAGCTGGTGCCGAGGTCGATGGTCCGTCCGGTTTCATTCTTATTGTTGTGTTTCGTAGCAGTTTGTTACAACCGAGTGGCTTGCTAGGCCATTTCAGAGGGCAGTTAAGAGTCAACCACATTGCTGTGGGTCTGGAGTCACATATAGGCCAGACCAGGTAAGGACGGCAGATTTCCTTCCCTAAAGGACATTAGTGAACCAGATGTGTTTTTACGACAATCCGATAGTTTCATGGTTACCATTACTGATACTAGTAATTAGTCCAGATTTATTTAATTAACTGAGTTTAAATTCCCCAGCTACCATGGTAGGATTTGAACTCATGTCTCTGAATCATTAGTCCAGGTCTCTGGATTACTAGCCCAGTGACATTACCACTACGCTACCGTTCCCCTAACACTGCTCCCAACTGAGCCCCCGACTCCCTCCCTTTCCCCCATCCTTTCTGTTATCTGTGAATAGTAAGAAAGAACAAGTGGAATACGAACAAAAAAACAGGAAGAGAGCTTATTGTGTTTGTAATGGTCTCAAATAGAGCAATGCCACAGGAGATCAACCACTAGTGTAAAAATACATTTGAATATAATGGAGTATTTATAATTTAGTAGATATCCAATACTGTTGGTCGTGGTGGCTTGGAGGACTTTCTGCTTCAGAATGTGAGCCCGCAATGTGCGAGTGTCCCAGCAGAGTCAAATATCTACCCCTGGCAACAAGATATCCTTCCCTCTCTCTTCCCTCTATCCCACTCTCCTCTTCGACAGGGTCTCTACCCGCTCCACCTCCACCTCCACCTCTAACACCAATAATAAATGAAATGAGGCAGGAAGTGGTACAAAGCCAAACTTTCCAGTCAAAGTTGAGAAGGTCAGTAAAACTTTTCAGACAATGCAGATGGGCAGGATCAGATGTTCACCCATGAGATCTGTATTTTAAAACATGATTGATTTATTTGCTTATATGTATATTTTACATATGGGAGTTTGGACTTCTGCCCACACACAACATGAGGCATTGATTATACTTAATCACAGAAGAGTAAAGACCCTCAGAACTATCACCCAAATTCTCTGGTTAAAAGAAAACTTTCAGTCGCTATCTGTGGTCCTGGGAGGAAGACTTGGGATAATCTTCCCCTGGTTTTTGCACATAAATCAGTCTAGTTTTTATCAGTGTGACAGTCAACAGATAATGAAACAAGCTTCACGAACACTGTTTAATCAATTAGACTAGACTGCCTGGGTACTGTAGTTAGTTGCTGAAACACTCTTCAACTCTTTTAATTCATTGGCTGTGAGGTACTTTGGGACATCCTGAGGATGTGAATGATGCTATACAAATGCAAATTAGTTCTTTGCTTTCCGTTCCCTCCTCCTCTCCGTTCCCTCCTCCTCTCTGTTCCCTCCTCCTCTCCGTTCCCTCCTCCTCTCCGTTCCCCCCTCCTTTCCGTTCCCCCCTCCTTTCCGTTCCCTCCTCCTTTCCATTCCCTCCTCCTTTCCATTCCCTCCTCCTCTCCGTTCCCCCCTCCTCTCCGTTCCCCCCTCCTTTCCGTTCCCTCCTCCTTTCCGTTCCCTCCTCCCTCTCCATTCCCTCCTCCTCTCTGTTCCTCCTCCTCTCCTCCTCTCGTTCCCTCCTCCTCCTCCTTCCATTCCCTCCTCCTTTCCATTCCCTCCTCCTCTCCGTTCCCTCCTCCTCTCCGTTCCCCCCTCCTTTCCGTTCCCTCCTCCTTTCCGTTCCCTCCTCCTCTCCGTTCCCTCCTCCTCTCTGTTCCCTCCTCCTCTCTGTTCCCTCCTCCTCTCCGTTCCCTCCTCCTCTCCATTCCCTCCTCCTCTCCGTTCCCTTCCCTCCTCCTCTCCGTTCCCTTCTCCTTTCTGTTACCTCCTTTCCTTTCCCTCCTTCTGTCCTTCCTTTCTAGAATGGGAATGCCACACTCATGACTACAGATATTTCTCTTCAAAGATTGCTTTGACATCAATGTAAATGTCCCACCTTTACAGATATCTAGAGTCACAACGTAGGGCTCTTGTCTTATAAGAACATAAGAAATAGGAACAGGAGTAGGCCATACGGGCCCTCGAGCCTGCTCCGCCATTCAATAAGATCATGGCTGATCATCATTCCTGCTTTTGTTGCCTTGGTAATTGGCAATACGTACCACCCCAAATATAAAATGCTTTGCGATCAGGACTATAAAATATCCCTCTGTGGTGATGATGTACTTTTGTATTTGCCTACATCATTGGTATTCCTGCCCGATTGATTTAGAGTGAATGAAGATTCCAACAACTTCCCAGATCATCCAGATCATATCATCATAATGTATCACTAGCTGGGTCCAGCAATTTAGATGTGGCCGTACTAATGATTGCCAGGTCTTCACTGCAGAAAGGCATCAGGCTTTCAACCATGTCTATAATACTTAATTTCAAGCACGTTGAACAGGCAGCTTAATATGGCTGGGATGCGCTGCCCTTCAATTGTCTCTTTGGAGAAATTTCTGACAGCCCTCTCCCCACTTGCAGAGATCAGCAATTTACCAGGTGGGGAATCGTGAACTCCAGCCTACCACTCCATAGTACAACACGTTGAAGCTGTAACTGCTGCACGACCAAGACCATTTTACTGATTTCTGTCAGTATTTGAAGTTAATAACAAAAATGCTCACACAGAGGTTTTCGTCACTGGAAATCTTTTTATTAGCTAATGGTTCCAGCAGAGAGCTATCTCAGTGTATGTTGGATATGTTATATATGAAGATGTCGTGGGATGCCATTTGTTTCCAGTAACTTAAGCCTCAGAGTTGAAAGAAGTTTGGGAATTGGCTAATTCAGTCCTGATCACAAAACAAAAGAAAGAAATTAAAAAGTGATGGTCCACACTTATATCCTCAGGCAAGTACAAGAGGTGCCTCAGAGAGGTGTGCCGCACACTGTGGAGAACTTGGCAGGCAAGTCCAAGAGAAGCCTGTTCTGGTCAACTCTGGCAAGAGATTCTCTTTGATGTCCCAGTCAATAAACAATTCCCTGGTGTGTTGTTGAGACATACAGGGCGAGAAAGGTCAAAGTTTAATCCTGGTTTATGCTGAGTTGGCTGTTTTTAGGCAAGGCAGGGGTGGGGCATAATTGGTTTAAGCATAGCTGGGTTACATAGAAGCAAAGTTAGCTTCCCACTCCTGATCACCATCCAGTGACCTCACAACTGGAAAACATTTGTGATTAGACAGTGGGTGAGGGAACGATCAGTCTTGACTGAGATACCCAACTTGGCCAAATAGCTTGCAAGGAGTCATTGTCTTGGCCTGTACATGAAGATTGTCCACATAGGGAAATACCAGAGTCCACGTGAAACCACAGCTCCTCCAACAGTATACCACTCCCTCAGTATTGTATTGAAATATTAACCTAGATTATGTGCTCAAGTCTGTGGAGTTAGGCTTGAACCCATCACCTTCTATGACTCAGAGACAAGAGTGTTACCACTGATCAAAGCAGAGCTAACATCCTGTAAATGTCCTTGTGACTTCTCTAAACCTTCTCCAATGCATCGATTGTTTAGAAGGGTGCACAAAATTGCATACTATATTCCAACCGTGACCTCAAGTGTTCTACACAAGGTTACAATAACTCATTTTAACTATAGTTGAATGGCTTGGAATGGATTCTAGTGCAGTTTTTTCTTAGCATTGCTAATAATAGCTGTAAGCTTTCAATGAATAAGAACATAAGAAATGAGAGCAGGAGTAGGCCATACGGCCCCTCGAGCCTGCTCCATCATTCAATAAGATCATGGCTGATCATTGACCTCAACTCCACTTTCCCGCCCGATCTCCATATCCCTTGATTCCCCTAGAGTCCAAAAATCTATCTGTCTCAGCCTTGAATATACTCAAAGACTCAGCATGCACAGCCCTCTAGGGCAGAGAATTCCAAAGATTCACAACCCTCTGAGTGAAGAAATTCCTCCTCATCTCGGTCTTAAATGGCTGACCCCTTATCCTGAGACTGTGCCCACTAGTTCTAGACACTCCAGCCAGGGGAAACAACCTCTCAGCATCTACCCTGTCAATCCCCTTCAGGATCTTGTATGTTTCAACGAGATCATCTCTCATTCTTCTAAACTCCAGAGAGTGTCGGCCCATTCTACACAATCTCTCCTCATAGGACAGCCCTCTCATCCCAGGATCAACAATCACACTCAAATCCTTTTTCTTTACTATTTTTGCTAATGGACACCCTTTATTGTTACATGCTTATTGCCTCTTATTCCAATAAACATTACCCAACAGTATTTTATATTAAAATTCATCTGCCATTCCTTAGCCCATCTGCTTAATTGACCCTGATCTTTCTGAAGGCTTATCTTTCTTATGTTAGTCCCATGACCACACAGCTTGGTATCGCTGGCATATTTTATAATAGTATCTAGGAAATACTCTTCTCTAAATCATTTTGAACCCCAGGGGACCTGGAACAGACCTCTGTAGAACTGTTCCCAGATAGATTTTTCCATTTATCATCAACCTTCTTCATATTGTTGAGGCATTTTCAACCCCGCTCGCTAATTTTCCATTAATTGCATGAACCTTAACCTTCTTAAAAGGTCTCACATACAAAACTTTATGAAAAGACTTCTGAAAATATCTTTGTGGTTGTAATTGGAGGAATTGATTTGCGATCATTGTAAATGAATAAACATTGATATGACATTGCTTCAGTTACTGTGTTTACGGGATCTAGTTCTCCCTTTTCAAAAACAATATTTCCCCCCGCCACCCTTGAATTACTCAAACCATGCAACACTCCCCTGCCAAGAAAGTAAGGAGACATACCCCTCCCAAGTTTCTCCATTTCTGCGATTGAACCAGCTGTTATGGCCGTGGGGTGCAAGTGAATAACATGGAATCATGGATGGTTCCTGTTTCCTTGCACATCCTCAACAGTGTGGTCAAGATCGGAAACTCACGATATGGCTATTGAAGTCTAGTGCTTATGGTACTCGTCTAGCAACCCAAAGGTTGTGAGTTGACAAGTTGTGAAATTGGTAATTTATAGGCTGACACCAGAAAAAAAATGACCAAGAATTCTGCTGGACTGTTGTAAAAACACACTAGTTCACTCATGTCCTTCGAGGCAAGCCCTACATGGTCTGGCCTACATGATAGACTCAATGCCCTCTAGAAACATAACAATTAGGAGCAGGAGCAGGCCATACGTCCCCTCAGGCCTGATCCGCCATTCAATAAGATCATGGCTGATCTTCGACCTCAGCTCCACTTTCCCACCCTATCCCCATATCCGTTGATTCCCCTAGAGTCCAAAAAGCTATCTATCTCTGCCTTGAATATATTCAACGACTCAGCATCCACAGCCCTTTGAGGCAGAGAATTCCAAAGATTCGCCACCCTCTGAGTGAAGAAATTTCTCCTCATCTCAGTCTTAAAAGGCCGACCCCTTATTCTGAGACTGTGACCCCTGGTTCTAGACACTCCAGCCAGGGGAAACAACCTCCCAGCATCTACCCTGTCAATCCCCCTCAGAATCTTATATGTTTCAATGAGATCACCTCTCATTCTTCTAAACTCCAGAGAGTATAGTCCCAACCTACTCAATCTCTCCTCATAGGACAACCCTCTCATCCCAGGAATCAATCGAGTGAACCTTCGTTGCAGCAAATGGGCAGCAAAAACTGCCTTCTCGCTGTAGCCC
The DNA here is from genome assembly GCA_030390025.1 of Squalus acanthias. Lineage (NCBI taxonomy): Eukaryota > Metazoa > Chordata > Chondrichthyes > Squaliformes > Squalidae > Squalus > Squalus acanthias. The sequence continues at coordinate 51,074,704 of CM059443.1, forward strand.
AGATGTCAAGAAATATCAAGGTATGTGGAAATGTGGGCACTTGCTTTGTGTCAACAGATTAATCTGTGTGATTAAATTGAGGTGAATTGGTTTGTGTGATTAGAATTAATGAATGGGTGTGATTGTCTTGGTATTAATCAGGTTGTGTGATTGTAATTAGGTTAATAGACCTGTCAGAGTGTGATTGGATTTATTACTTTGTGTGATTTTTTCGGTGTACTTCAGAGTTTGAGTGTTGGCCCCTCTACTTCATCATTTACATGCTCCCCCGAGGCAATATTATTTCAAAGTACAAGGTCAGGTTTCACATGTAAGCTACTAATACTACTTTCGTATGACGGGATGTCTAGTTTGACTCTCCGTTCGACGGCCTCCTGAGATGCCGAGTGGAGAAATGAGGTGCCTCCCGCAACAGATCTCAGTGGGCAGGTTGATGTGATGTGTTCCACGGTCTGGGACTCATGGCCACAGTCGCACTTCGGGTCGTCCCTCATCTTCCACTTGTGTAGCAGGTGGCCGCACCGTCCACTGTGCGGATTGGGTTGAGTGCTGTTCACTGTCTTCGAGGGAGGTCGAAGCCAGGGACATGTAAGCTGATAACACCGAAGCTCTACCTCACTCCCTCTTCCATCAATCCCAATGCTGTTGCCACTGCCTGCAAATGCTTATCGACATTAAAGACGTGGATGAGCCAAAACATCCTCCAGCTTAATGTGGGCACAACTGCATCTATCTGCGTCACCGGTTTGCCTTCAGCCTTTCTTCTTAGCTGAAAGCTCAGGCTTAGCCCAGAGGTTGCCATGGAAGGAGTTCAGCGAAGATTCACAAGGCTGATGCCTGGGATGGCAGGAATGACATATGAGGAGACATTGGGTCGATTGGGCTTGTACTCGCTGGTGTATAGAAGAATGAGAGGGGATCTCATCGAAACACATAAAATTCTGACAGGTCTGGACCAACTAGATGCAGGAAAAATGTTCCCGATGGTCGGAGAGTCCAGAACCAGGGGTCATAATCTAAGGATAAGGGGTAAGCCATTTAGGACAGAAATGAGGAAGAATTTCTTCACCCAGAGAGTGGTGAACCTGTGGAATTCTCTACCACAGAAGGTAGTTGAGGCCAAGTCATTAAATATATTCAAGAATGAGTTAGATATATTTCTTAAAGCTAAAGGTATCAAGGGATATGGGGAGAAGGCAGGTACAGGGTACTGAGTTTGGATGATCAGCCATGATCTCATCGAATGGCGGAGCAGGCTCGAGGGGCCGAATGGCCTACTCCTGCTCCTATCTTCTATGTTTCTATGTTGGCAGCCCCGGCGTATTGCTCAATCCTGAGTTCAGATTCCTCTCCCACAACCGAGCTGTCACCAAAACTGCGTTCTTTCACCTCTATGACACGGCCCACCTCCCACGCCTACCACTGAAGCCTGAATATCAACTTGTGGCTGGACTTCTCCAAAGCTTTCCTTGTTGGCCTCCTTGATTCTACCATTCATAAATGACAAGCCATCCAGAGTGCTGTGGCCCGTTTCATCACCCACAGTAAGGCTTGCCTCCTCCTCAATCCTCTCCTTGCAAGTTGGCCTGGCTTCCCATGTCACAGTGAATTGACTTTCAGTTCCTTGTCCTTCGCTGCAAATCCCTCCACAGCCTCAATGGCTGACCTCTGTGATCTCCCTGTGCTTACCTTCTGGGCTACCAACATCGATCTACATTTTCTTCCCCTCCAACGGTAGTTGTTCCTTCGGCTATCTTGTCCCCACCCTCGCACTCTGTCTCTCAGCACCTCCACTTTACTACCTCTCTTACTGCCTTCAAAAATCTCCTTTAGATCCTACTCCACAGTCCTACCCTGCCCCCGAGCCTCATCCCTTCCACCCCATTTGCCGTCCACTTGCTATCTATTGATATGCAAAGAACTTAATCAATACTGAGATGTAAGTTGTTATTGGAGTTGTTTTGAGTGATTGTAATTGGACAGATTGGCTTATGCTGTTATACTGGATGAATGGGGGATGTGACTGTAGTATGGATCAGTTTGTGAAATTGCAAATAGATGACTGGATTTGTCTAATTGTAATAGATTGGATCAGTTTGTCTGATATTAATGTGGTGGATGAACATATTCATTGCAATAGAAAGGATGGGGGTGTGTGGGATTGCAATGGGATGGATGGGGTGTGTGGGATTGTAATGGGATGGATAGGGATGTGTAGGATTGTAATGGGATGGATGGGGGTATGTGGGATTGTAATGGGATGGATGGGGTGTGTAGGTGTGTATAGCCCCAGGACATCGCTGCAGGAGTTCCTCAGGGCAGTGTCCTAGGCCCAACCATCTTCAGCAGCTTCATCAATGACCTTCCCTCCATCATAAGGTCAGAAGTGGGGATGTTCGCTGATGACTGCACAGTGTTCAGTGCCATTCGCAACTCCTCAGATAATAAAGCAGTCCATGCCCGCATGCAGCAAGACCTGGACGACATTCAGGCTTGGGCTGATAAGTGGCACGTAACATTCGCGCCACACAAGTGCCAGGCAATGACTATCTCCAACAAGCGAGCGTCTAACCACCACCCCTTGACATTCAATGGCATTACCATCGCTGAATCCCCCACCATCAATATCCTGGGGGTCACCATTGACCAGAAACTTAACTGGACCAACCACATAAATACTGTGGCAACAAGAGCAGGTCAGAGGCTGGGTATTCTGCGGCGAATGTCTCACCTCCTGACTCCCCAAAGCCTTTCCACCATCTACAAGGCACAAGTCAGGAGTGTGATGGAATACTCTCCACTTGCCTGGATGAGTGCAGCTCCAACAACACTCAAGAAGCTTGACACCATCCAGGACAAAGCAGCCCACTTGATTGGCACCCCATCCACCACCTTAAACATTCACTCCCTCCACCACCGGCGTACCGTGGCTGCAGTGTGTACCATCTACAAGATGCACTGCAGCAACTCGCCAAGGTTTCTTCAGCAGCACCTCCCAAACCCGCGACCTCTTCCACCTAGAAGGACAAGGGCAGCAGGCGCATGGGAACACCACCACCTCCAAGTTCCCCTCCAAGTCACACACCATCCTGACTTGGAAGTATATCGCCGATCCTTCATCATCACTGGGCCAAAATCCAGGAACTCCCTCCCTAACAGCACTGTGGGAGCACCTTCACCACACGGACTGCAGCAGTTCAAGAAGGCGGTTCACCACCACCTTCTCAAGGGCAACTAGGGATGGGCAATTAATGCTGGCCTTGCCAGCGACGCCCACATCACATGAACAAATAAAAAAGGATTGTAATGGGATTGATGGGGTGTGTGGGATTGTAATGGGATGTGTAGGATTGTAATGGGGTTGATGGGGGTGTGTGGGATTTTAATGGGATGGATGGGGGTGTGTGGAATTGTAATGGGATAAATGGGGGTGTGTGGGATTGTAATGGGATGGATGGGATGGGTAGGATTGTAATGGGATGGATGGGATGCATAGGATTGTAATGGGATGGATGGGATGCATAGGATTGTAATGGGATGGATAAGTGTGTGGGATTGTAATGGGATGGATGGGGGTGTGTGGAATTGTAATGGAGTAGATGGGGTGTGTGGGATTGTAATAGGATTGCAATGGGATTGTAATGGGGTGGATGGGAGTGTGTGGGATTCCAATGGGATTGTAATGGGCTGGATGGGGTGTGTCAGATTGTAATTGGGTAGATAGGGGTGCGTAGGATTCTAATGGGATGTATAGGATTGTAATGGGATTGATGGGGTGTGTGGGATTGTAATGGGATGGATGGGGGTGTGTGGGATTGTAATGGGATGGATGGGGGGGTGTAGGATTGTAATGGGATGGATAGGGTGTGTGGGATTACAATGGGATGGATGGGATTGCAATGGGATGGGGATGTCAGATTGTAATGGGATGGATGAGTGTGTGGGATTGCAATGGGATGGGGAATGTGGGATTGTAATGGGGTGAATGGGGGTGTGTGGGATTGTACTAGGATGGGGTGTAGGATTGTAATGGGATTCTAATGGAATTGTAATGGGGTGGATGGGGGTGTGTGGGATTCTAATGGTATTGTAATGGTATTGTAATGGCGTGTGTAGGATTGTAATGGGTAGGATGGGTGTGTGTGGGATTCTAATGGGATTGTAATGGTATTGTAATGGGGGTGTAGGAATGTAATTGGATGGAGGGGGTGTGCGACTATAATGGGATGGAATGTGTGGGATTGTAATGAGGTGGATTGGGGTGTGGGGAATTGCTGAGTGAGCTGGGATTATGATGGGGTGTAGAGGATTGTAATGGGATGGATGGAGGGGTGCAGGATTCTAATGGGATTGTAATGGGATGGATGGGGTGTGTAGAATTCTAATGGGATGGATGGCGTGTGGGGGAATTGCTGAGTGAGCTGGGACTGTAATGGGGATGTGAAGGATTGCTGAGCGAGTTGGGATTATAATGGGGGTGTGGAGGATTGTAATGGGATGGATGGGGTGTGTAGGCTTCTAATGGGATTGTAATGGGATGGATGGGGTGTGCAGGATTGTAATGGGATGGATGGTGGTGTGGGGAATTGCTGAGTGAGCTGGGATTGTAATGGAGGTGTGGAGGATTGTAATGGGATGGATGGGGTGTGTATGATTGTAATGGGATTGTAATGGGATGGATGGGGTGTGTAGGATTGTAATTGGATGTAATAGGATGGATGGGGTGTGTGGGATTGTAATGGGAGTGTGGGGGATTGCTGAGCAAGCTGGGATTGAAATGGGGGTGTGTGGAGGATTGCTGACTGAGCTGGGATTGTAATGAGGGTGTGTGGAGAATTGTAATGGGCGTGAGTGGAGGATTGCTGAGTGAGCTGGGATTGTAATGGGGATGTGTGTGTGGGGAGGATTGCTGAGTGAGCTGGGATTGTAATGGGGGGTGTGTGTGCGTTGAGGATTGCTGAGTGAGCTGGGATTGTAATGGGGTGTGTGTGTGGGGAGGATTGCTGAGTGAGCTGGGATTGTAATTGGGTGTGTGTGGGGAGGATTGTTGAGTGAGCTGGGATTGTAATGGGGTGTGTGGAGGATTGTAATGGGGGTGAGTGGAGGATTGCTGAGTGAGCTGGGATTGTAATGGGGGGGTGGCGGATTGCTGAGTGAACTGGGATTGTAATGGGGTGTGTGTGTGTGTGTGGGGAGGATTGCTGAGTGAGCTGGAATTGTAATGGGGTGTGTGTGTGTGTGTGGGGAGGATTGCTGAGTGAGCTGGGATTGTAATGGGGTGTGTGTGGCGGATTGCTGTGTGAGCTGGGATTGTAATGGGGGTGTGTGTGGCGGATTGCTGACTGAGCTGGGATTGTAATGGGGAGTGTGGAGGATTGCTGAGTGAGCTGGGATTGTAATGGGGAGTGTGGGGCGGATTGCTGAGTGAGCTGGGATTGTAATGGGGAGTGTGGAGGATTGCTGAGTGAGCTGGGATTGTAATGGGGAGTGTGGAGGATTGCTGAGTGAGCTGGGATTGTAATGGTGTGTGGAGGATTGCTGAGTGAGCTGGGATTGTAATGGTGTGTGGAGGATTGCTGAGCGAGCTGGGATTGTAATGGGGTGTGTGGAGGATTGTAATGGGGTGTGTGTGGAGGATTGCTGTGTGAGCTGGGATTGTAATGGGGTGTGTGTGTGGCGGATTGCTGAGTGAGCTGGGATTGTAATGGGGGTGTGTGTGGAGGATTGCTGAGTGAGCTGGGATTGTAATGGGGTGTTTGTGTGGGGAGGATTGCTGAGTGAGCTGGGATTGTAATGGGGGTGTGTGTGGGGAGGATTGCTGAGTGAGCTGGGATTGTAATGGGGTGTGTGTGGGGAGGATTGCTAAGTGAGCTGGGATTGTAATGGGGTGTGTGTGGGGAGGATTGTTGAGTGAGCTGGGATTGTAATGGGGTGTGTGTGGGGAGGATTGCTGAGTGAGCTGGGATTGTAATGAGGGTGTGTGGAGGATTGTAATGGGGGTGAGTGGAGGATTGCTGAGTGAGCTGGGATTGTAATGGGGTGTTTGTGTGGGGAGGATTGCTGAGTGAGCTGGGATTGTAATGGGGGTGTGTGTGGGGAGGATTGCTGAGTGAGCTGGGATTGTAATGGGGTGTGTGTGGGGAGGATTGCTAAGTGAGCTGGGATTGTAATGGGGTGTGTGTGGGGAGGATTGTTGAGTGAGCTGGGATTGTAATGGGGTGTGTGTGGGGAGGATTGCTGAGTGAGCTGGGATTGTAATGAGGGTGTGTGGAGGATTGTAATGGGGGTGAGTGGAGGATTGCTGAGTGAGCTGGGATTGTAATGGGGTCTGTGTGTGGGGAGGATTGCTGTGTGAGCCGGGATTGTAATGGGGTGTGTGTGTGTGTGTGGGGAGGATTGCTGAGTGAGCTGGGATTGTAATGGGGTTTGTGTGGCGGATTGCTGTGTGAGCTGGGATTGTAATGGGGGGTGTGTGTGGCGGATTGCTGACTGAGCTGGGATTGTAATGGGGAGTGTGGAGGATTGCTGAGTGAGCTGGGATTGTAATGGGGAGTGTGGGGCGGATTGCTGAGTGAGCTGGGATTGTAATGGGGAGTGTGGAGGATTGCTGAGTGAGCTGGGATTGTAATGGGGAGTGTGGAGGATTGCTGAGTGAGCTGGGATTGTAATGGGGAGTGTGGAGGATTGCTGAGTGAGCTGGGATTGTAATGGGGTGTGTATGTGGAGGATTGCTGAGTGAGCTGGGATTGTAATGGGGGTGTGTGTGGCGGATTGCTGAGTGAGCTGGGATTGTAATGGGGTTTGTGTGGCGGATTGCTGTGTGAGCTGGGATTGTAATGAGGGGTGTGTGTGGCGGATTGCTGATTGAGCTGGGATTGTAATGGGGAGTGTGGAGGATTGCTGAGTGAGCTGGGATTGTAATGGGGAGTGTGGGGCGGATTGCTGAGTGAGCTGGGATTGTAATGGGGAGTGTGGAGGATTGCTGAGTGAGCTGGGATTGTAATGGGGAGTGTGGAGGATTGCTGAGCGAGCTGGGATTGTAATGGGGAGTGTGGAGGATTGCTGAGTGAGCTGGGATTGTAATGGGGTGTGTATGTGGAGGATTGCTGAGTGAGCTGGGATTGTAATGGGGGTGTGTGTGGCGGATTGCTGAGTGAGCTGGGATTGTAATGGGGGTGTGTGTGGCGGATTGCTGAGTGAGCTGGGATTGTAATGGGGTGTGTCTGGAGGATTGCTGAGTGAGCTGGGATTGTAATGGGGTGTGTGTGGGGAGGATTGCTGAGTGAGCTGGGATTGTAATGGGGTGTGTGTGGGGAGGATTGCTGAGTGAGCTGGGATTGTAATGGGGGTGTGTGTGGCGGATTGCTGAGTGAGCTGGGATTGTAATGGGGTGTGTATGTGGCGGATTACTGAGTGAGCTGGGATTGTAATGGGGTGTGTATGTGGAGGATTGCTGGGTGAGCTGGGATTATAATGGGGGGTGTGTGTGGGGAGGATTGCTGAGTGAGCTGGGATTGTAATGGGGGTGTGTGTGTGTTGAGGATTGCTGAGTGAGCTGGGATTGTAATGGGGTGTGTGTGGAGGATTGCTGAGTGAGCTGGGATTGTAATGGGGTGTGTGTGGGGAGGATTGCTGAGTGAGCTGGGATTGTAATGGGGTGTGTGTGGGGAGGATTGCTGAGTGAGCTGGGATTGTATTGGGGTGTGTGTGGGGAGGATTGCTGAGTGAGCTGGGATTGTAATGGGGGTGTGTGTGTGGCGGATTGCTGAGTGAGCTGGGATTGTAATGGGTGTGTGTGTGTGTGAGGGGAGTATTGCTGAGTGAGCTGGGATTGTAATGGGGTGTGTGTGTGTGGGGAGGATTGCTGAGTGAGCTGGGATTGTAATTGTGTGTGTGTGTGTGTGGGGAGGATTGCTGAGTGAGCTGGGATTGTAATGGGGGTGTGTGTGTGGGGCGGATTGCTGAGTGAGCTGGGATTGTAATGGGGTGTGTGGAAGATTGTAATGGTGTGTGTGTGTGGAGGATTACTGTGTGAGCTGGGATTGTAATGGGGGTGTGTGTGTGTGGAGGATTGCTGAGTGAGCTGGGATTGTAATGGGGTGTGTGGAAGATTGTAATGGTGTGTGTGTGTGGGGAGGGTTGCTGAGTGAGCTGGGATTGTAATGGTGTGTGTGTGGGGGGGTGGATTGCTGAGTGAGCTGGGATTGTAATGGGGGGTGTGTGTGTAGGATTGCTGAGTGAGCTGGGATTGTAATGGGGTGTGTGTGGAGGATTGCTGAGTGAGCTGGGATTGTAATGGGGTGTGTGGAGGATTGTAATGGGGGTGTGTGGATGATTGCTGAGTGAGCTGGGATTGTAATGGGGTGTGTGGAGGATTGTAATGGGGGGGTGTGGAGGATTGCTGAGTGAGCTGGGATTGTAATGGGGTGTGTGGAGGATTGTAATGGGGGTGTGGCGGATTGCTGAGTGAGCTGGGATTGTAATGGGGGGCGTGTGTGGCGGATTGCTGAGTGAGCTGGGATTGTAATGGGGGTGTGTGTGGAGGATTGCTGAGTGAGCTGGGATTGTAATGCGGTGTGTGTGGGGAGGATTGCTGACTGAGCTGGGGTTGTAATGCGGTGTGTGTGGGGAGGATTGCTGACTGAGCTGGAGTTGTAATGGGGTGTGTGTGGGGAGGATTGCTGAGTGAGCTGGGAATGTAATGGGGGTGTGTGTGGCGGATTGCTGTGTGAGCTGGGATTGTAATGGGGTGTGTGGAGGATTGTAATGGGGTGTGTGGGGGCGGATTGCTGAGTGAGTTGGGATTGTAATGGGGTGTGTGTGGAGGATTGCTGTGTGAGCTGGGATTGTAATGGGGTGTGTGTGGAGGATTGCTGAGTGAGCTGGGATTGTAATGGGGGGTGTGTGTGGCGGATTGCTGTGTGAGCTGGGATTGTAATGGGGGGTGTGTGTGGCGGATTGCTGTGTGAGCTGGGATTGTAATGGGGGGTGTGTGTGGAGGATTGCTGAGTGAGCTGGGATTGTAATGGGGGGTGTGTGTGGGGAGGATTGCTGACTGAGCTGGGATTGTAATGGGGGGTGTGTGTGGGGAAGATTGCTGAGTGAGCTGGGATTGTAATGGGGGGTGTGTGTGTGTGGAGGATTGCTGAGTGAGCTGGGATTGTAATGGGGGGGTGTGTGTGTGTGGAGGATTGCTGAGTGAGCTGGGACTGTAATGGGGGGTGTGTGTGTGGAGGATTGCTGAGTGAGCTGGGATTGTAATGGGGGGTGTGTGTGTGGAGGATTGCTGAGTGAGCTGGGATTGTAATGGGGGGGTGTGTGTGGGGAGGATTGCTGAGTGAGCTGGGACTGTAATGGGGGGTGTGTGTGTGGAGGATTGCTGAGTGAGCTGGGACTGTAATGGGGGTGTGTGTGTGGAGGATTGCTGAGCTCAGTCATTGTTTCCCGGACTGTGGGTGAGGGGGAGGAGAGTCTTTGAGCGCCGGGGACAGCGGCGCAGCCCGACGTTGGAGCCAGAGCGCTGCCAGGAAGGAGCGAGGATGGCGGCGGAGCTGACGGCCGAGGAAGAGCAGGTAGGAAAGGGTCTTTTTGCGTGGAGCCGGTTTCTTCCCCGCTCCCTTCTACTCTCTCTGATCGGCTCCCGGTCTGTTCTACGAGGTGGAAAAACTCCGGGGGAGTTAAAATGTTTGTTACGGGCTGCGCCGGGACTCTCGAGTTAGGCTTCTCTCCCCCTCCCCAGCCGGGCTAGGCCGCCCGTTGCCACGGCAGCCGCGGCCTAACGGGGCGCCGGACTGGGTGACTGGCCAAACCCCCCTTCACTCTCTCACATTGCAGGCCACACTCACGCCTTGTGCAGCCTCGGGCCTCCGCCAGCCGTGCCGCCGGCCTCTTGCTAGCCTTCTCTTGGGGTGTGTGGGGGGATGTTTGCCAGTAAATGACATTAAAAACCTTGTGCAGCAGGGGGAAGAGGAGAGGCGCCCAGCGACTCCCCAAAACAAGCAGCTCCCACATGCCACTGATGCAGAATTAGCTCTGATTTAATGACAATTATTTCCTCTTCCCATATCCTTCAAACTTTTTTTTTTAAATGATTTTTTTTTGTTGCAGAAAAAATCTGGTTTCTGAAAGTCTTAATTTGTGTTAGTTTTATTTTTGTATGCAAGTGAGGGGGGAAAGAAAAAAATTAAATGTTCAGTTTAAAAAATCTCCACCAAGCTTTAAAAGCTTATTGCACACTGAAGTGTATTCTGTCAAAGTTTGTGGGGAAAGCTGCCTTTTTACCCTCAGCAAGCTGCCCCTTTTGTTTCTGAGGCAGTGTCAAGTGCATAGTTTCTCGCCGCTTCGATGGGTTAGTCATATCCTAACGAAAAATGGATCTTAATTTTCCAAAGATGCCTCCAGGGTGGGGAGCAAGGGTTCTGTTTGGGGAACTGCCATTTCTTTGCAACGAACTGAGCATTTCTGAATGCAAGATAAATGGAGCTGGTAGACTGTGTGGTAGGATGAGCTGCCTTTTATATAGTTGTAAAAGCATTTTATACCGAATCCATTTTTGCTGTCTTTGAAATGGGCATAAAAAAATACTTATACTGCAACTTGAGTATGTCGTGAGGGAAGAATTGTGTAAAAAAAAAGATTGGTACCTAAGTGGTACCATCTCAGTAAACATAGGTACTGTGTACTTACTGTAAGATATTTCTGTCTGTTACATATTAACAATATTCCATGTAATAAAAATCCTCTTTACTCCCCTCACCCATCAGTACGGCTCAGTATGAAAGCACTTGGTATCGCATGATACTAAACCACACAAGCCGGGAAAAGTTCCAGGTTCACTGCTTGGCCTTTCCTGAAATAGTCGGTCTCGGCTGGAGTGGTCTCCGAAATCCTGGAGGCCAATGGCGGGGTGAAAAGTGGGTGAGGTGATCACTCCTGCTGGATGTGTACAATGACAGGGTTAAGGGCAGGATTGGGCTCGAGCTGTATTGGCCCCTTCCTCTGCCAGCATATGGGAGGTGGGGTGGAAATGGTTATTTGGTGAAGTACCGGCTGCTGTGGAACTGTAGGCGAACATGATTTGCCATGTTGATAAGTAAACATGCTCGATGTGCTCTCAATTTTGCTCTAAAAGGGAATGTAAGGCATCCTACGAGACACAGTGAAACAGCGAGGAGTCTCATCCACAGTGCCATAAGGTGCTTGTATCTACTGCTAAAAATCATATTAAACGTTTGGGTTTACTACAGCTGTAGGGTTGCTGAATTGAGTTTTCATGGACTTTCAGTTCCAGGACTGAAAGCAGTTAGGAGGTGAAGACCTTATGCTTTCAAAGTCAATCAATGCTAAGTGATACATGTTTAAAGGAAGTGTTAAAACTAGGAGTGATATACTATCCTAGGAGTGATATACTCTGAGTGATGTGGCTTCCCAGCAGTTTGATATTGGTCGGGGGGTTGTAATGAGACTCCCTTCCTCCTCTTGGCTGAAACAGATTCTCATTTAATGTAGATATTCAAGTTGCCACTGAATGCAGTGTGTTGTACAGTTCTAAAACTATGTGACACTTTTTAATGAGTGGAACAGCATTCTGAGATAAATACAAGGAAATCAGTTTGAGCGTATTCTGTGACTGATAATCACACAATAAAGTGGGTGGGGTGTTATAGTGTGAGAGAACTGGTCACACAGTACTTGGTAGCTAACTGTTGGGTTTAAATATTATCCTCTACAGTCTAACATAGAATGCATTGCTGCAGTGAGTTGCAGTACTTGGAATGAAGTTAACTTGATTAGGATGAAGGGTGCAGAAAAGATTTACGAGAATGATTCCAGTTACGTGGATAGACTAGAGAAGGTGGGGCTGTTCTCCTTGGAGCAGAGAAGGTTGAGAGGAGATTTGATAGAGGTGTTCAAAATCATGATGGGTCTAGACAGAGTAGGTTGAGAGAAACTGTTCCATTGGTGGAAGATTGGCAAAGGAACCAAAGGTGACACGAGGAAAAACTTTTTAACGCAGTGAGTGGTTAGGATCTGGAATGCACTGCCTGAAAGGGTGGTGGAGGCAGACTCAATCGTGGCTTTCAAAAGGGAATTGCTTAAGTACCTGAAGGAAAAAAATTGCAGGGCTACGGGGAAAGGGCGGGGGGATGGGACTAGCTGAAGTGCTCTTGCAGAGAGCCGGCACGGGCTCGAATGGCCTCCCTCTGTGCTGTAACCATTCTATGATTCTAGGTGGAAAGAACACCGTGTGGTGTGGAGCCCTACAGACTAGAAAGTGATGAGTTAGAGAGACTGAGTCGGGTGGTAGCTGGGGGAGGAGGATATGGCCTCCGCCTCACCAGGTGTGGGAGGTGTAACATTCAGCCAGAGTCTCTGCCTGTCGATCCCTGGTGAAAGTGCAGGTGTGTGTAGGTGTCGGGTGGAAACAGGACCAGGATCAGGCTCGGCTGTGATGGCCCCCATGAGTGACTAGCCTGCCAGCGTTCACCCACAAAGATGTGCCAGCAGGACATTGATGTGTTCCATTTTGTAGCGTGCTTTAGGGCAAGGGGAGGAAACTCCCAGCATGTTCTGGAAACAGCGTTACCCCTCGCACTGTGTGACTGCAGGGGTAGTGAGGATATACCGATTGTGTTTGTCAGTGTGTTTATTTGCCTCGGTCTTGCACGTGCACATTGACGGACCCACCAGTATTATATCCCCAATGAAAAACCTGGTAGAAACCTCCTGGTGATATCTCTAATTAATAGAAACCTTGTGACTCTTGACGGCAGAAAAAAAGCTGTTCTTCAATCTGATGCATGAAAGAAACTCGATTGCTTCTAAATGCTGTGCTGGCGGTGTCTTTCACACAGCAGTTGATTTACCCCTTCATTTTTTACTTGGGGAGCAGTTCCTGATTCTAAATTCGCACTTGAAATGATTTCACTGAACCTCAATTTACAATACTTCAAGTCAGAAAAGAATGTACTGCAACTTTGAGTTTAACAATTTCAGGTCATAACCACTGACCCCATTTTTTTCGTACAGCAGCTGTCGGTAATGATTCTGCTATTCCCATTTACACCTCCTCTAGACCCATCTTTTGTTTCTTTACTTCTCCCATTACCATCTCCTTTCGCCTCACGCCATCATCCCTTTTATCATTTAATCTCTCCTGCCGTTCACCCTATCACAGACCGTCCCTTTTGTTCTTTCCTCCCCTCCCTGCTTTCCCTGCCTCTGTACGTACTTGCTTAAAACCTGTTACATCTCGCACTTTTTCCAGTTCTGACGACAGGTCATCGACCTGAAACGTTAACTCTGTTTCTCTCTCCACAGATGCTGCCTGACCTGCTGAGTATTCCCAGCATTTTCTGTTTTTGCGACAATTTAGTCCCGTCAACGCTCGGAAGTTTTTGCAAGCAGTTTCAGTGAAAGTTGCAAACCATTTCTTTTCTTTTTCAAAATTCATTTCCTGCCCAGTAATGTGAGTAATTTTATCCTGTGAGTTTAGGAAATTGGTTGTGAAGCGCAACGCATTCTATTTTTAAGGAGGCCCTGTTGGGGAATTGAGATGTGGGCTCAAGTTAGCGAATTTGTTGCGTGCGGAGTTACCGCTTTCAGCTGTAGTGGTGCAAGAGAACAGTGAACAGACCTGGGGCTGCTCTGCCCTGCTTGTGAGCAGTATGTCACAATCGGAGCAGCGGGCCTACCCCATAACCTTGCTTAAGGGTGTTTTGGGGAAGACCAACGGAAAGCGATATGAGAGACTATACAGGTACGGTAGTGTCGTGGTTATAGTATTGAATGAGCAATGCAGAGGTTGTGAGTTCAAATCCCACTATGGCAAATTGTGAAATAAATCTGGCTTAAAACCAACTTCTTTGACCAAGCTTGTAATCACCTCTCTTACTTGCTCTTCCTTTGGCACGGTGTCGATTTTTGTCTGATAATGCATCTGTGAAGCGCCTTGGGTTGTTTTTCTACATGAGAGCAACTATATAAATACAAGTTGTTGTTGGTAACTTGTGCCTGGCACCCGAACAAAATGACCACGAAAGTTGCCTTTTTTGTTTTTAAAAACCCACATGGTTCACTAATGTCCTTCAGGGAAGGGACTCTGTCGCTCCCCATCTCAGCCTTGTGTACACATGACTCCAGTCCACTACTACGTGGTTAATTTTTAATTAACAATCACCACGAAATAAGAAGGAGGCGCATTGCTCAGGGCAGCTAGGGGTGGGCAGTAAATGCAGCCTTGTCAGAATCACCCACATCCCAAGAGCAAATACAAAAAAAAAAGACCATTTTTAATGCCAGTCTTGAACTTGAACAGGTTGCTGGATTCTGCTTTCTTCAAGCATTCACTGTAAATAATAGGATAGGTCCCAGGCAGCAGATGTTTCCTCGGCCGCCATCTTTGCTGTTGCTTCTCAATCGCTCACCAGAAGATGTCTTCAATAGAAAGGAATAATTCCTGTTCCCACTCCCACCTCCTCCTGTCCAGGGATTAGACTTATTGCAATTTCCAAGGCCTAGCATTGTAGTTAGCAGACAGTTAGCCAGACGGTTTATCTTTCATCCTTAGGCTGCTGAATAAAGTGGATATCATTCCAGTTAATGGAACGAGTGTTGTGAATAGCGAATGTGCCTGAAAGATCACCAGATCTGTCCGATTTTACATTACCCTGGAACTAAGCGAGAAGTTTTGGATTGTTTACTTGGCTGAGCAGTACATGAAAGTGGCTGCTCTGCCTGAATATTAATTTCTTTCTTCAGAAGGTCAGCACATCGGTGGCGATGTGTGAAGTAGCAGCAGCAGCAGAGCTAGTGTTTCGATGTCCATTGACTGGCTGCCCAGAATGCCTAATGCCCATTGACTGGCTGCCTGGAGTGACTGGCAGGAGGCTTCACGACTCCAGCGTAGAACAGCTGCCTGCATGTTTTCATTTTCACGGCATGAAAATAATCAAAGGCAAGTGTTCTTGTTTGTGCCTAATTGCACGGGGAGCTGTCAACTTAAGTCTGGGAGTCTGTGAATGGAGGTGAGACGTTTCCCGTGCACAGAGGCAGAAAAAAAACTGGAGCCTGAGAGAAACGGGGCTGCTGTTTCCCAGCGACTGAGTGGCCAAAGGGCAGCAAAGACCTTGAATCGACAGTGCAGTAATGGGTTTAATTGACTTGTGGTTGAAGCAGCTGGTAGGGGCTGGTACAGAGCTGGAGACATGCTGCCCCTCCGCCTGCTCCAATATATTTTTGGGCTTCAGTTTATTTGCAAGGCAAATGGCTGGCTATATATTGACTGCAAAACTAAATCTGAATGGTTTTAATTGCTCCACCATTGGCGGGTCATGCCTTCAGCTGGCTAGACTTCAAGCTCTGGAATTCTCTCCCTAAACCTCTCCACCTCTACCTGTGATTTTTGTTTTTGGTGCGCGGGGCCTTTAACTGGCTGTGCGGCCCATTCAATTTTTCATGCATGCGCGGTTATTACCATTGTAAAGCCGGTGAGCGGCTTGCGCGGGACCTCCGTGCAGCTTAACGTTGCTCTCTACCTCTCTCTCCTTTAAGACGCCCCTTAAAACCTACCTCTTTGACCAAGCCTTTGGTCACCTGACCTAATATGTGGCTCGGTTTCAAATTGTGTCTGATGACGCTCCTGTGAAGCGCCTTGGAACGTTTTACTGCGTTAAAGGCGCTAGCTATATAAAAGCAAGTTGTTCGGTTATTGTAATAAGCAGTCCGAGTTTTTGGTTCCTGGTTAACTTGGGGGCCATCAGTACATTTTTGCCTGTTCTGAACCAAATTCATTTCGGAGCAGTTTCTGTTGTGCTTTATAATTGATTTGAGGGACATTTTCTTCCTCGCAACTGAAGCTGCTGACCTAAAGAAAGAACTTTCATTCATATAGCACCTTTCACGACCTCAGCACTTAACAGCCAATGAAGTATTTTTTGAAGTGCCGTCACTGTTGTAATGTCAGAAACACGGCAGCCAATTTGTGCACAGCAAGCTCCCAGAAACAGCAATGTGATAATGACCAGATGATTTGTGTTTTTTTTTTAGTGATGCTGGTTGAGGAGTGTGGGGTAGCTCACTGGTGACCAAACTATCATTATTAATAAAAATGGACACTTACCTGCAGACAATGAGGTGTAACTTCCGTTTGTTGGTTTACATCATTGATCCTCTGGCCTTCATTGCAAGAGGATTTGAGTACAGGAGCAAGGATGTCTTACTACAGTTATACAGGGCCTTGGTGAGACCACACCTGGAGTACTCTGTGCAGTTTTGGTCTCCTTACCTAAGAAAGGATATACTTGCCATAGAGGGAGTGCTGCGAAGGTTCACCAGACTGATTCCTGGGATGGCAGGACTGTCGTGTGAGGAGAGATTGGGTCAACTAGGCCTATATTCACTAGAGATTAGAAGAATGAGAGGGGATCTCATTGAAACGTATAAAATTCTGACAGGGTTAGACAGACTGGATGCAGGGAGGATGTTTCCCCTGGCTGTGGAGTCTAGAATGAGGGGTCACAGTCTCAGGATACGGGGTAGGACATTTAGGACTGAGTTGAGGAGAAATTTCTTCACTCAGAGGGTGGTGAACCTGTGGAATTCTCTACCACAGAAGGCTGTGGCGGCCAAGTCACTGAATATATTTAAGAAGGAGATAGATTTCTAGACACAAAAGGCATCAAGGGGTACGGGGAGAGAGCGGGAATATGGTATTGAGATAGAGGATCAGCCATGATCATATTGAATGGCGGAGCAGGCTCGAAGGGCCGAATGGCCTACTCCTGCTATTTTTCTATATTTCTAAATCCACGTGTTTTAAAAAAAAATAGTTGACTTTTTTGTAACCCAAACAAAGGCATTATTTTACCCCTGACTTTGGTGAAGTTAGCGAGGTTTGATCAGTTTTTAAAGTGTTTGTGGAACTCTGTGTTGCTGGTGATGAATCCGAGGTTATTCTGTGATACGGGTGGGATGGATGTTGGGGTGTGTAAGTGGGGGAGGAGTGCGATGCGAGAGTTTGGCAAGAAGTTTGTAAGAGACCTTTACAGAGGCAGTGAAGTAAACCTTTTTTGGCTGGACCCTGGAAATGAACAAATCTGTGGTTTTTTTTTAAATACCCACTGCAGACAGATATATTTGTCCCCCCCACCCCAGACCGCACTTGCGTCAATAAATAAATCTATGTATTATGAAGGAACAGCTCTTTATTGTCCATCTGTTTAGGATGTGGCTTTTTATAATGTAGGCCAAGAATGATGTACAATTTTTGTTTAATCCTTTCTCATTTGCATCTTTGATCCTATATGTGTGCACAGTGTATTTAAACAAAATCTGTCAGTAAAATATGCAGCAGCTTTTATTTAAAAGGTCCCTGCGAACTTGAATACTGCACCCCTTTTCAAAGGTTGTTTATACTCCAAACTCAAAAACAACCGTAATTCCTGTAAATAAGAAGTGCAGCTGCTGAAAACATTCTGAGTACATTGCAGAATACATTCCGAGTACCTGCTGGTTTTATCCTCTGTCGCACCTTATGCCTGCTGACCAGGGTTGCAGGGGATTAGATAGCACATCGTACATACTTTGAAAGCTTCCTCAGAGAAAGAGTTCATGCTTCACCGAGTTAATATTACTCGTGTTCCAAAAATGCTTTCCCTGGGGAGGGAGGTCGCTCTGTAATTTTCCGTTTGTTCTGTGTTGACGGAGCCGAATTTTGAGACGGTCATCACAGATCTGTCTCCCCTTCGCCTTCCTCCCTGTTATTTAAAGCCGACATTGGCCAGAGCTCCTGTTCCTGCTCCCGCTTGCTGGAAGTGCCCTTGGGTGGGATATCGGGAGGAAACAGGATGGCTTTGATCTGATTTCCCCCCCCCGCCCCCCAATCTCGTCGGCTAGCATGCCACCGCTCGCTGCCGAGGCTCGCGTACTGACCATGTAGGTGAGGGCGAGTGTGGCGCTGTACCCAGTAAAGAGTCAACTCCCCGATGAGGCAAGAAATTGTGGTCATAGTGGAAATAAAATCAGCAAGATCCCCTTCCTGAGGCAAAATGAATGCATGTTGTGTGTAATTATGTAAAACTGGTGAAGTTAGCCACAGGCATTGCCCAGAACTGGACAGTACAGCCTGGGCTGTCTTGGCAATTCAATCCTCAACACATTCTTGTGCTTGCAGCAAGGTGCAGTTTGCGCCTGCCCTTCGAATTGCTCACTGTTACAGGTAGAGGGTGGATTGGCTCCTGTCCACTCTTGTTCTACTGACATTAATTCAGCATCAGCAGGAGCATCACGTCCTGTTTTATCTTGATTAGCTTTTATCAATAATTAACTGTTCATCCTGACACATTTCCATCAATTCTTAAGGGGGGTTTGGAACCCATTTTTTTTCTGCCGAAGGAGTAGAGGGGAGTTGAGGAGAACTTTGTTCAGCCAGAGGGTGGTTGGAGGTCTGGAACTCTCTGCCTGAAAGGGTGGAAGAGGCAGAAACCCCCATCGCATTTAAAAAGTACTTGGATACGCACTTGAAGTGCCGTAACCTGCAGGGCTACGGACCAAGAGCTGGAAAGTGGGATTAGGCTGGAGAGCTCTTTTTCGGCTGACGCGGACACGATGGGCCGAATGGCCTCCTTCTGTGCCGTAAATTTCTCGGATTCTATGCCAATCCTAACATTTAGATGCAGTCAAGCAAAGGAGAGTGAAATATTTTTAAGTAAAAATAGAAAGCACACTTCATTGAATGAAAAGATCTGTAGAAATTAACGGGAGCTCTTTGCATTTCAAATATCGTCTCATTCTAACCTCGAGGTTTTGATGGAATTTGACTTCACAAAGGTGAAGGTTTGAGTCAGTGATGCTAACTTGATGATGGGTTTGGTTTGAAGCTGCAGAACCCAGACGACAGGGTTAGAACTTGACAAAGATTGCTGATTTACAGATGGAAATGTACATTGTACGTGTAGGTGTCTGCAACAAACCTGTTTTTTAAAAACTAAAATCTGCTGACTTTGGTGGGTGGGAGCGTGTGCTGAAGTGCCAGCCATCAGTTCCGTCAGACTCCTGCTGTTACTGTCCCTGTGTTATTCAATGCAATATCCTCAGTGCAGTGAGCCAATGGAAACTGCATCGCCTTGGGGGGGTGGGTTGTGGTATGTTGGAGTCGGGGACACTCCAGTATAGATTGCCGAGAAGTAGGTTGGTGTGTGTGGTCCTTTTACAGATCTCTATCTTGCTGTTGTGGGCGATTTCGAGTAGAGCCAGGTGCTTCCTGCACAGTCGAATCATCCCCTGGGGCGGTGTCATACTCCTCCCAGTTAGTTTCAAGTGAAGTTGTTGGAGGTCTCATCGCAGCTTTATCTGCCCTCTTGGGGCCCGGGATGGTGGGTGGATCAAGGAAGAGATGTCATTCTAATTCCTTTTCTCCCTCTCCAACACAAAAACCGTATAATGCTAGAACACTGAACTTCCAAATAGGGTCATTAATTTACATTGTTTGTGAGGGGGAGGGGAGAGGTCTCCCGGGGAAGGTTTTCCAATTTCAGCAGGGTAACCTGGAGTGGGAAGGGGGAGCTCTTTGTTGTCCAATATGATTTGAGCACCACCTGGCTGACCAAGGGAGCAGTATTGTCCCGGGCGATAGACACGTGGTTTGGGCCGTCTCAACTGAACCATAGATGTGTCAGTAACAGGAGGCCATTCAGCCCATTATGTCTGCCTGTTATGCTACAGCAATCCGAAACGTGCCACTGCCCTGCTCTCCCCATAGCCATGTTTTACTTCCTCTTCAAATGTTTATCCACTTTTCTGTTTAAAAGATTCAGTGGTCTCTGCCTCAACCACACCCTGTGGCAAAGCATTCCCGTGTTCCAGCAACCCAACAACAATGACTTGCATTTATATAGCGCCTTTAAAGTAGTAAAATGTCCATAGGAGTGTTATCAAATAAAATTGGACACCGAGCCATATAAGGAGATATTAGGACAGATGGTCATGGAAGTAGGTTTTAAGGACTGTCTTAAAGGAGGATAGAGAGGCGGAGAGCTTTAGGGAGGAATTCCAGAGCTTAGGGCCTCGGCAGCTGAAAGCACGGCCGCCAAGGGTGGATTGATTAAAACTGGGGATGCGCAAGAGGCCAGAATTGGCGGAGTGCAGAAATCTTGAAGGTTTGTAGGGCTGGAGGAGGCTTCAGAGATAGGGAAGGGTGAGGCCATGGAGGGATTTGAGAACAAGGATGACAATTTTAAAATTGAGGAGTTGCCAGACCGGGAGCCAATGCGAGCACAGGGGTGATGGGTGGATGGGACTTGATGCGAGTTAGGATATGGGCAGCAGAGTTTTGGATGAGCACAAGTTTATGCAGGGTGGAAGATGAGAGTCCAGCAGAGCATTGGAATAATCAAGTCTAGAGATAACAAAGGCATGGATGAGGGATTCAGCTGCGGATGAGCTGAGGAGGGGCGGAGTCGGGCGATGTTACAGAGGTGGAAGTAGACGGTCTTGGTGATGGAGCAGTTATGTGGTCGGAAGCTCATCTCGGACTCAAATACGACATCATGGTTCAGCCTCAGACAGTTGCCAAGGAGAGGGATGGCGTCGGTGGCTAGGGAACCCACTGTACAAAAAAAAAACCTTTCCTTGCCCATTTAGTGACAATCTTAAATGGATGACCTCCTTGTCGTTGACTCTTCAACCAGCGGAAATAATTTGAGAGCATGGCATGAATTGAGCTTTTTTTTTATTACCCCTGGAGATGGGGGGGGGAAAAGAATAAAAAAGAAATTGGCTTTAAAAGTTGCTCTTTGTCCTGGCTAATTTGTATATGTTTAGAGGTGGTGTTGCGAATAATTGTTTTTGCACGTTTTTCCTGGTTCTGGAGGATTTATCTAGACCGGTCTGAGGACACATGGAATCGGTACAGCTCCTTGAGTGGATCTGCCAGAGTTGTCGACTTGTTATCCAGCTTGTTAAAATACAGTATTTAAAATTCAAAGTTGCCTATTCCAAATTATCTGATCATTCAGAGTTTATTTTTAAGCGCTAAATTCTCATTTTGTTTATTTATATTGCTGGGTTCAAATTATTGGGTGATAATTCAATGCTTTATTGCAGTAAAAAAAATTATCAGGAGAATGCAGTAATAGCCTCCATTCTATCTCTATAATTCACTGGTTTGCACACAGCCACATCCTGAACATGTTCATTGCACAAAAAGAACTATCTTTTCCAGTTGGCTCACATAAACAGGTACGGTAAGCTTCCAATAGCCATATTTCTTCCTCGCCCATCTGCAAATAACACAACACAAAGTTCAAGAATTCTGAAAAGCATATCCAGAACACACCAGCACAGTAACCCATTAAATCTTGCCATACACTCAGTAACTTTAGCTCCCGCATCCCTCGCTTTCTTTTCTGTTCCTCCCAGAATTGTTACTCTTCTCCTCCGACTTCACGGCTACAGTAACTCTGCGCCACTCTCTCCGAGTGATTCTTCCTTTCTTCCCTCCCTTCCAGGGCTCTGTTCACCTCTCTGCATGTATGTGCGCGCTCATGCACACTTCTGCGGAGAACATAGCAACTTCATTTCACTGGGGTCACGCACGTGAACTGCATCTACTTGCCTGACACGAATCACTTTTAACCCCTGTTTACAGCCCAAACCAGTGTTGTGCTTTCCACATCCTGCATCACGGGAGATTCACTCGTTAACCCTCTGTCAGAGCCGTTGGTCTTTCCCTTTTGTTCTGCATCTTGAACATTCTTGATTACTTTGTAGAAACAGACAACATTTCTGTATATAACTACACAAAAACCTGCTGCGGAAGAGCTTTGTGGTACGCTCGGCCTTTGTCTTCATGTACTGAGTAGTGGTAGACTTTAAAATGGCAGTGGCAAGGGGATTGCCTGATGCTACCTGAGGCCGCAGCAACTCGGTTACCTTGCTGCATTAGATAACTATGTTGGTATTCAGGCAGAAAGCAGGGGGCTGTGTGTTACTTGGGTGCTGTCATAGGAATAGGAGTGGACCATTCAGCCCCTCAAGCCAATTCCGTCATTCAATTAGATCATGACTCATATGTATCTTAACTCCATTTACCTGCCATGGTTCCATATCCTTTAATATCCTTGTTGAACAAAAATCGATCAGTCTCAGTCTTGATGTTTTCAATTGACCCTCAGCCTCAACAGCTTTTTGGGGGAGTGAGTTCCAGATTTCCACTGCCCTTTGTGTGAAGAAGTGCTTCCTGACATCACCCCTGAACGGCCGAGCTCTAATTTTAAGGTTATGCCCCCTTGTTCTGGACTCTATCTACCAGAGGAAATAGTTTCTCTCTACCTACCCTATCAAATCCTTTAAGCATCTTAAACTCCTCAATTAGATCACCCTTAATCTTTGAAACTCAAGGGAATACAAGCCTAGTCTCTGCAACCTGTTCTCGTAATTTAACCCTTTTAGCCCCTGTTGTAATATGCCTTGCAGTCATATCGAGGATTGTATCCAATGGCTTCCAGTCTTGCACAGTGACCACTGGATGTGATACTGCGTTAAATACTGTTACAGGTATTTGCTTCTTTTTAAAAAAAAATATAGATTTGCAGCATGAAAATCCTATACCCGTCGAGATGCTGTAAAAAACTGACTTCAGCAGAGGGCTGTTGCAGGAAAGTATTGACCCAAGGGTTACAGAACTGCTGGTGTTCTTTGATAATATTTACTGTTGGAGGGCGAGGGTGTTGTAGGTCACCCCATTGTCCCAGAGGCTGTAGCTTTTCCTTCCTGTCTACTTTCTGCCTTCAATGTTGTACTTGGTACTGGTTTCAGTCCACCTTGGACTTGTGTAGTTATTTTAAGAAGTGAATGGCTAGTTTCCCCGATGAGCTCGTGGTTGAACGCATTGGCTTGCGTCACACTGAGCCACGCAGACTGACTGGAAGGTAACGGGCTTGATTCCAGGTTTGTGTTGAGCGAGTTGATCTCGGCTGGAACAGCACTTGGAATTCTGCACTCGGCCTTGTACCTCCCTGGGTAGGAAGTGTGTGCAGGCTGAGGATCCTCGGGGTGGGAAAACCAGACTTCAGTTTCTCTTCAATACAAAATGTCTGCTACCCATCAATTGCCCAAAAAAAAACACTTTTCTGGCAAAGTTTTTTTTTAGGAGGGGAGGGGATAGGAGGACAATGAGTAAAGAATAAGGCAGGGTTCTGGATCTTGCCTGCCACTTGGTTATCTGTGCTGCATGTGTAGGTATTGGCTAAGAACAGAATTAGGATCGGGAGTGATGCCCTTTAAGGTCACACAGAGCATTGACATTCATTGTCTGGGCTCAGATGAAAAATGGCCACGTGTTAGGTGCCTGGTGGACAGTAACCCAGTAAAAGTCAATATCCCGGATTTTGCGGTGGTAATGATGGCGAAACTGTCAGCATTCACCGTCATTACCCCTCTGAAACTGACCGTAAATTCAGGATTTAGCGCATGCGCAGATAAACGTGAAATCCTGAAGTTGCAGTCGGTCATTCCCTGCTCCGCCACAGGCTGCGCTGTGGAATTCCCCATAGCCTGCAATCTGTGAAATCAGTTGAACTGATTAAAACTTATCCTTTTCCACACTAATGTCGCTATTAAACACCCCATAAAAAGTTAAGCCTTGTTCATTGAGGTGTAACTGGCTTTTTTAACGGTGTTCTGAGTAATAACTACTGCTGAACAACTATTCTCGCCCTGAAAAACTAATTTTGTAATTGTGGAATGTCAAATTTCTCCATTACGATAAAATTACTAGATTTTTAAAATAATAAAAAAACATTTTTTTAAAGTTTGTTTGATATTTCAGCTCCTACCTTAAGCCCCTTGCGTATGTCCCAATCTTTATTTCGCTCTCTGTAAAATTTTTAAAAAGTGAAATGATAAAACCTGCTTTTTATTTCCTTGTTTGCTGTCTGAGAATTCTTCAATGTGATTGGCTGCATAGCCAGTTTGATGACATCACTGCCGCTGGACACTGCTGATCCCCCTAAAGACTGCGCTACCACCAAATTAACGTCGAGATGGCTAAAGTTTCCGCCACAGAGATCGCGAGATTTTTATGGGCACCTTACTTCAAGAGCAGCGGCAATCGCCGTTGCCTGCAAATTCCGGGCCAGTGTCTTCAACAGAAAAGGGAAGAGAATTTGGGGTGGGCGGATGGAATGCCTCTTGCGGTTGAGCGACTGATCTCCTGAAGCAGTCAGCTGTGGTTGGGAACCCAGGAGTGGAGAATCACTCTGAAGCAATTCCATAGATGCTAGAACGGTTCCCGCGGATTGGAAAGTAGCAAATGTAGCCCCACTATTTAAGAAAGGAGGGAGAGAGAAAACGGGGAACTACAGACCATTTGCCTGACATCAGTAGTAGGGAAAATGCTAGAATCTATTATTCAGGACGTGGTAACAGGGCATTTAGAAAATAATAATAGGATTGCGCAGAGTCAGCACGGATTTATGAAAGGGAATTTGTGTTTGACACATCTGTTTTTTGAGGTTGTAACTAGCAGAATAGATAAGGGGGAACCAGTGGATGTGGTGTATTTGGATTTTCAGAAGGCATTCGATAAGGTGCCACACGAGAGGTTATTAAACAAAATTAGGGCTTATGGCATTATGGGTAATATACTAGCATGGATTGAGGATTGGTTAACAGACAGAAAACAGAGAGTAGGAATAAACGGGTCATTTTCAGGTTGGCAGGCTGTAACTAGTGGGGTACCGCAAGGATTAGTGCTTGGGCCTCAGCTATTCACCATCTATATCAATGATTTGGATGAGGGGACCAAATGTAATATATCCAAGTTTGCTGATATACAAAGCTAGGTGGGAATGTAAGTTGTGAGGAGGAAACAAGGAGGCTTCAAGGGGATATAGACAGGCTAAGTCAGTGGGCAAGAACATGGCAAATGGAATATAATGTGGAGAAATGTGAAGTTATCCACTTTGGTAGGAAAAACAGAAAATCAGAGTTTTTTAAATGGTGAGAGATTGGGAAATGTTGGTGTTCAGAGGGACCTGGGTGTCCTTGTACATGAATCACTGAAAGTTAACATGCAGGTACAGCAAGCAATTAGGAAAGTAAATGGTATGTTGGCCTTTATTACAAGAGGATTTGAGTATAAGAGTAGAGACGTCTTACTGCAATTATATAGGGCCCTGGTGAGACCACACCTGGAGTATATTGTACAGTTTGGTCTCCTTAGCGAAGGAAGGATATACTTACCATAGCGGGAGTGCAACGAAGGTTCGCCAGACTGATTCCTGGGATGGGGGGGATTGTCCTATGAGGACAGATTGAGTAGACTAGGCCTATATTCTCTAGAGTTTAGAAGAATGAGAGGTGATTTCATTGAAACATACAAAATTATTACAGGGCTTGACAGGGTAGATGCAGGGAGGATGTTTCCCCTGGCTGGGGAATCTAGAACCAGGGGTCACAGTCTCAGAATAAGGGGTTGGCCATTTAGGACTGAGATGAGGAGAAATTTCTTCATTCAGAGGGTGGTGAATCCTTGGAATTCTCTACCCCAGAGGGCTGTGGAGGCTCAGTCAATGAGTATATTCAAGACAGAGATCGATAGATTTTTGAATATTAAGGGAATCAAGGGATATGGGGATAGTTCAGGAAAGTGGAGATGAGGTGGAAGATCAGCCATGATCTTATTGAAACATAGAAACATAGAATCTAGAAGCAGGAGTTGGCCATTTGGCCCGTCGAGCCTGCTCCACCATTCAATACGATCATGGCTGATCATCCAAATCCAGTACCCTGTCCCTGCTTTAATCTCCACAGTACACATATCCCACCCTACCCCCGTAACCCCACGTATTTAATTCCCCCTAACATATCCCATCCTATCCCCATAACCCCACATATTTAATCCCCCCCTAACACTAAGGGTCAATTTATCATAGCCAAATCAACCTAACCCGCACATTTTTGGACTGTGGGAGGAAACCGGAGCACCCGGAGGAAACCCACGCAGACACGGGGAGAATGTGCAAACTCCACACAGACAGTCACCCGAGGTCAGATTCGAACCCAGGTCCCTGGCGCTGTGAGGCACCAGTGCTAACCAGCATGTTGCCCACTATTGAATGGCGGAGCAGGCTCGAGGGGCTGAATGGCCGACTCCTGCTCCTATTTCTAATGTTCTTATGTTCAATGCACTGGTACATCACCTGCACAAAACAGTTGCTGGGGAGGAAAGAGAGGAGAAACCTGCAGCTAGCTATATTAGAGCTAAAAGCAAAGCAATTTGATTGTTTTCAAAGAATTAATTTGTGTTTACTCTTTGTCCTCCTCCTCATCCCTCCAAAATTTGCCAGAAATGTTCGCTTTTATTTCTGGTAATTGATGAGCAGCGGATATTTTTTTGAAGAGAAATCCTCAGCCCAGCGCAGTGAAACTGCTCTGGAGCAATCCACTTAGCAACTGTGCACTAAATATTCTTTGCAACAGATTGAGCTTTCTCCTTCCATTTCCCTTCTCCCATTCTGCATGTAAGCTGGCTTCTTGTGACTCGGCTCGCCACTAGCAATATTCCCAGATGAGGGAGAGCTCTGTAATTGGCCCTGTGGATGATGAGTCATTTATTGGGAAACCCAGGCTGCAGTGTGGTCAGTTTACACAGAGCATCCAAGGTCATGCGGCCAGGAAATTAGTATTGCAAACATGATTTTTCCAGAATACGGGGCAGATGGTTTTTTTGTGGTGCATTTTTATACATAATAAGGGGCGTGGAGTGTGGAGAGGAGTGCTGCCTTTCTTAAAAACATCCTAACATTTCCTAAAATATATATTTTTTAGATAAACAGCTTAAGTGCTTTGTGGTAAAGGGAACCAACTTGTGATGCTGGGGAAAAAAATCCATCATGTAGCATTCTGTAGTGGCTGTCATTGGTGGTCTAGTTTTGGCTTCCTTGATGAGGTGCCAGTTTTGGTACACCAGCTACCATAGCCACCCGGCAATGCAAAAGACTTCGCCCCCTCTGATGGCAGAGATGGAGTTTGCACGGATCCTGAGAACTGTCACCAGAGGCGGTGCAGAAGCAGGCCCGCTATCATCTTGTCCTTCCAACGTGGACTGACAACGCATTGCAAGCGGAAATGGTGCACGTCAGTGATACTTCATCAACCATCACTGTGCTGGTGAAACCAACTTGTTTTCAGTCTTCTCTTCGTTTAAGCTGCAGCAACTTGCATTTTTGTTGCGCTTTTAATATAATGAATCATCCCAAAGTAACTCCCAGAGCAGAGAACGACCACTGAGACTCGTGCGGCTGGGAAGAACACAAGAAATAGTAGTAGGGGTAGGCCATTCAACCCTTCGAACCTGCTCCATCAACTCCACTTTCCTGCCCTATCCCCACATTCCTTGATTCCCTTAGAGTCCAAAAATCTATCAATCTCAGTCTTGAATATACTCATCGACTGAGCATCCACAGCCCTCTGGGGTAGGTAGAGAATTCCAAAGATTCACCACCCTCTGAGTGAAGAAATTTCCCCTCATCTCAGTCCTAAATGCTGACCACTTATCCTGAGACTGTGACCCCTGGTTCTAGACTCTCCAGCCAGGGGAAACAGCCTCCCAGCATCTACCCTGTCAATTCCCCGTATAATCTTTTATGTTTCAATGTTCTCATTCTTCTAAACTGCAGAGCAGGAAACCATCTTGTGATGACTTTCCCCCTCCTGCTCCCTATTCTTTTGTCTTGTTTCGGGTTTACTTCGATCAATGGCCATTTTCTAATAGTCTACTTTTGATAACTGCGGCTCTTTTTTTGTGTGTGCTCAATTATTAAATAATTTGAACGACGCAAGGCAAATAACATCGTAAACCAGTAATTGAGGGCTCAAAGCAAACAAGTGAAGTGACCGTTGAGCAGTGGGGAATGCTCTCGCATCTCGCACTCCTTGCATTGAGTGGAGGAAACGGGATTGAATGACGAGATCTGCAGGTTGTCAATCTAAGCAGGGCTCCGTTATTCGGCACTGTGCACTGTAAGCTTCTCTGCTGCCGTTCAGTACATTTCAGCTGGTGCGTTTGTGGGGGGGGAAAAAAGAAGTTTCCCTTTTCTGCTGAGCGTGAGAAACTGCGGAACAAAACATTCTAGAATGACCTACAGTTACCTTTTTCCCCTGCTGAACTTCAGCTTTAAAAAAAAATATGTCTGTCTAGTTATCGACAGAAATCGCGCTACTCCCACTGATTGTTGGGGAGGGTGCTCTGATGTATTCTGTGAGGATATTATCGGTTTTGATTTTGAAAGTGCAGTACTTCTCCGATTATGAATAAGATCTTTCACATGCTTTGGGGTACGTTAGTCATACTTGTGGTTCTCTATTGGTTTTAAGCTGTGAATAACAACTTCACCAACAAAGAACATTCTCGCTCCCCCTCAGCACATATCTAATTCATATTTTTCACAATACACTCCCGCTGTTGTTCAACCCAGATGACATAAAAGAACCAAACTTTGTTCCTCCCAAGTGGGATACATACATTTTGGTGAGTCTTGAGAGCTTCTATTAGGCCACTTATCCTAAAGACTTCCAACAAAATGACCAGCTGAAAGCAAAAACGATCAGAGTACTCTATGGCTCTTCGGTCTCAGATCTATGATTTTCTTTTGTGTTTCTGACCAGAATCCAAGTCTTAAATGTTGATAGTCCCTGAGTACTGCCATCAGAGGTGGAACAAAACGCACAACGTCTGTCCACCTCTCTTCCTCTGCTGCTATTTCTGAATAAAATGTCTGGCAGACGGAGGGTAGGATTGGTGCTTCCCATAGAGGGGATGGAAAGAGGAGTTATCGCGACCCCCCCCCGGCCCCCGATTGGTTTCAAAGCACTGAAGGAGTAGAGAGCAGATCATCAGCTGCTAACCTCCCTGTTTGTGGATGGTGTGAAAATGCAAGAGAGAGGGAGAGAACAAGAAGGGACACTTTTAAGCTCGCCAATTTGAAGCAATCTAACAGTGAGGAGCCCGAGTGAAACCCAGGTGTGGGACCTCACCGGTGCAACCATACCATGGACTTCCAGTATCAGAGGTTCAAGGAATATCTTGTGTGGTTACGTTCAGAGAATGCAGCGGGTGTTGTGCTTTCCTGATCTGTACAGAAGCTAATTGAATAAACTCTTTCAGAGACTGTGGGATAAGGAAATCAATACTGAAGATAAATGTCCGAAAACCACACACATTCTCAGTCCTCTGCGTATGGCATGCGTGTGAAATGAACCACTGAATGCCAGTCCATTAGGCGGTCTGGGTTCAGAAATGACGATGTGTAATGATTATTAAATAGTGTTGAATTAACAGACTTTATTTTTGTAATCCAATATTGCGAAACTTTGAACCACCCCTTCTGGAAGTATTGCTTCCTGAATAACTCTGTATTCAGCATCTTGCCGTTTGTCCTCTGACTCACTGGTAAGTCCTTATGCGACATTTCCCAGCACTCTGAACATGTCACGGTGCCAGCAGTTTTCTGAAGAAATGGCTCCAAAATGACGCTCCTGTGAGTTTGCACCCCTTCAACTTGGAGACTGAAGTTTTGGGAGCAGGATAAGTAGCAGACTTTTTTGCAGGGAGTATGTCTCTCTGCAATAGCCTTATTTCACTCTTGACTATAATGGCTTCAGCAGCAGTAGCTTCTGATCAGCGAGCAGTTTTGAAGAGCACGTTTAAAATAAGGTCCCGGGCTTTGGATCAGACCCGAGCAGGAGTTGGGAGAAGAGAAGGGGGGAGGCTGTTGAAGAAGTAGGTCTTGATTGTTATGGTGGGGAGAGGTGTAGTGGGAGGAAGGGGTTTTCTTTCACACAGACTTTCCCCATTCATTCCTATCGTACTTTGCCTGTATTTTTTGGATTAGTGGGTTTGAAGGAATTTGGAACAATGCTTAAAACACAATATAAAAGCATAGCGAATTGCTGAATCTTTGTACAGTTCTGTTCCAAGTGGAGGTTAAACTCTGCTCCTAAGCTCTCATTCCAACTAATTTCCGCTTTCCTGAAGTCTGAGAAGCCCATCTCTGATAATGTGAGATAACAACAGAAAACGCTGGAAAAACTCAGCAGGCCAGGCAGCATCCGTGGAGAGAGAAAGAGAGTTAACGTGATAATGTGAGGATCGCTGTGCTATATGGGTGAGCTTCAACGAAAATTCTATTTATATTCATTCCTCGTGAGTGTGTGATTTTCTTTTCATTAACCCGAATGAACTCTTGCTTACAGAGTTCATCAGGGTCAAGAAGTAAATCTTCCTTGGAGATGACCAATCTGATGGAAAATTTTCAGATAAATTTAAAGAAACATGGGGGTGGAATCCTCCTGTCAGTCACAGAATCCAATAATAGTGTCGTGCCAGCTTTGTGAATTTGAATGTTAGAGTCTGATCTTTGCCTCGGTTTTACAGAAAGTACCATTCCCTTGTGCCTCTCTGTAATTTTAATACAACTAAATAATCGACTTGACAAATGTGCCTTGCCATGTTCTAGAAATAGTGTTGTGCTTTATTTTACCCCATATATAAATAGTTTCCTGTAAACCAGCTTTTTATTATCAGCCTCTTGTGTTATGTAATGGAGTGGCTTCAGCAGATTTTAAAGACAGTCGCTGACAGAATCGAAGTTTCATACAATCTCATCCTGGACCAGTGAGGTAGGCTTCTCCTTTCAACTTAATTTAAAAAAAGAATCCTGGTGCTTTATGTCCTTTCCGTCCTTCCTTTCCTTTCTTTCTCTGCTCATGTGGTGCTGAGGGGAGTGAGAGAGATTTTCCCCCCATTCTCTTGCAGGGAAATATAATTGGGTCACCTTGAAGGAAAATGATCGTGTTCCCAGAATAATATGACATATCTGTTATTTAATATCCATCGAGGATGGTAGATTGCTGTGCTGTTTGACCAGCTATAAAGGTGTGTGTCGGGGCTCAGTGGGTAGCACTCTCACCTCTGAGTCAGAAGGTTTCGGTTCAAGTCCCCCTCCAGAGACTTGAGCACAAAATCTAGTCTGACACATCAGTGCAGTACTGAGGGAGTGCTGCACTGTCTGAGGTGCAGTCTTTTGGTTAGGAATTTAAACAGAGGCCCCGCTGCCTTCTCAGGTGAACGCAAAAGATCCCATGGCATCTTTCGAAGAGTGGGGAGTTCTCCTCGGTGTCCTGGCTAATATTTATCCCTCAACCAACATCACTAAAACAGATGATCTGGTCATTATCACACTGCAGTTTGTGGGAGCTTGCTGTGCACTAATTGGGTGCCGTGTTTCCCTACATTACAACAGTGACTACACTTCAAAAGTAGGGGATGATGAGCACGATAAGTGAGCACCACATCAACGTTTATCGTAAATGTCCCTTCAATCCCAAGTTTCTGCACGTACCAATGAGCTAGTCACTGCTTTAAGCAACAGAAGGAAATCACAAAACTCGTAATCAGTCCGACTACATCAAAGGAGAAAAGGGAAGTAATTTCAGGGAATTTATCTTTTTTGCCAGAGGTTTCAGAGGGACACAAGTGGCAGCATGAGCTATATTTTACATCTAATGTGTATGCAAGCAAGACAGTTTTTTTTAAATGGCAGATAAGTTGAAGGCTCAATTTCATACATCAAGGTTTTCCGCGGTGGTTGGGGGTCGGGGGGGCGGAAAGACGACAATTTCCCACCAACCTCTTATAGAAAGACTTGAAAAGAAAGAACTTGCATTTATACAGCGGCTTTCACAACTTCAGGACGTCCCAAAGTGCTTTACAGACAATTAAGTACTTTTGAACCATAGTCACTGTTGTAATGTAGGAAACGCGGCAGCCATTTTGTGCACAGCAAGCTCCCGCAAACCACAATGTGATAATGACTAGATAATCTGTTTTCGTGATGTTGATTGAGTCATAAATATTGGCCACGATTATGACAGGGTTTGATAGGGTAGATGTAGAGAAGATTTTTCCACTTGTGGGAGAGACCAAAACTAAGGGCCATAAATATAAGACAGTCACTAATAAATCCAATAGGGAATTCAGGAGAAGCTTCATAGAAACATAGAATCTAGGAGCAGGAGTAGGCCATTCGGCCCGTCGAGCCTGCTCCACCATTCAATACGATCATGGCTGATCATCCAAGTCCAGTACCCTGTCCCTGCTTTAATCCCCACAGTACACACATCCCACCCTACCCCCGTAACCCCACGTATTTAATTCCCCCTAACATATCCCATCCTATCCCCATAACCCCACATATTTAATCCCCCCCTAACACTAAGGGTCAATTTATCATAGCCAAATCAACCTAACCCGCACATTTTTGGACTGTGGGAGGAAACTGGAGCACCCGGAGGAAACCCACGCAGACACGGGGAGAATGTGCAAACTCCACACAGACAGTCACCCGAGGTCAGATTCGAACCCGGGTCCCTGGCGCTGTGAGGCACCAGTGCTAACCACTATGCCACCATGTTGCCCCTGTTCATCCCAGAGAGTGGTTAGAATATGGAATTTGCTACCACGAGGAGTTGTTGAGGCAACTAGCATAGATGCATTCAAGGGGAAGCTAGATAAGCACATTAGGTAGAAAGGAATAGAAGGATATGTTGATAGGGTGGGATGAGGAGACTCGTGTGGAGCATAAACACCAACATAGACCAGTTGGGCCGAATGGCCTGTTTCTGTGCTGTAAATACCAGGACACCGGGGATAACGCCTCTGCTCTTCTTTGAAATAGTGCCATGGGCTCTTTTACATCCACCTGAGAGAGCAGACAGCGCCTCAGCTTAACGTCTCATCCGAAAGACAGCACCTCCGACAGTGCAGCACTCCCTCAGCACTGCACTGAAGTGTCAGCCTAGATTTTGAATTAGATTTGAAAGTGAATGGAGTGCCCATATTGGGTACTGCAGGGAGACACCAGGTACTTGGAAAGGAAATGCTTTGAGTTAATAGTTTCTTAATTGATTTGTTTAAAGGTAGAGATGCATATTGATGCAAGATTGGACAGATTCCAAAAATCATTTTATACGACTTTTTTCCTCTGGCAGTTTTTATTTATCACATTGCCTGTAATTCAGAGAAATGTATTTCGAGGCTTCTTTACGAGAGAGTAAACCAATTCCGCAGGGACAGATTGAAATTTCCTTTCCTGGTGCTGCAGTCTCCTGTTCCAGTTCTTTGGAGAAACAAGTTAATCAAATTTTAATTTCCATCAACATATCTTTTAACTGCTATAGTTTCAAAGAAAAGTGTGGCTTATAATCCCTTCCTGTAAATCGTGTGTGCGTGGTGCCAGATGCACAAAGCAATTGCATTTTGTTTTTGATTCATTTGAGACACACTCAAAGGAAAGTCTCCTTGAGGCAGTGCAGTGAGGGTGATCTTTGACTTGGAGCGTCTAAACTAGGCCTCAAAAGGAGGTGACTCAGAGAAGACCATTTAGAGGTCTTTAGGATACTTAATTGGTTAGTGGATGTAAACCCATAGCAAAACTTCAATACATCACGGCAGCAGGAGAACAAGATTGTGAAGGACACATTTAGGACAGATGTCAGGAAGTACTCCTCTACACCTGAGGACAATCAACAGCTGGAATGGATTGCCAGAAAGTGCATTTGAGGTCAAGTCATTGGACTCATTTAAGAGAACAGCGAGGTGCTATATGGGACGGCGGTGTCGTCAATATTCAGGAAGGATGAAATTAAATGGTCTTTTTCATCTCTTATCATTGGTCGTGGAGCAGTCTCATGTTCCACCTGGGTGGTTGAATGAGGAGAGGGAGGCAGTGGTAGGGCATTTATTTGCTCCCATGAATTCTTGTGCAGTCTCTGATTGTGGCTGTGCGTAAGGTGGAGGGTGGGTGGTGTTGACTAGAGGCCAGGCACTTCGACAAAGCGAGGAAAGCTTCAACGAATGAGACTAGCCTGGCCACACCAGTGCATTTCTCAGATGTATGACGATGGTTAGATTGGGTTGGGAGCTGGTTTTCCTTATGCCTTGGTCAAAAAATAATGTGGTTCACTCGTGGCGCCATGAGTAAAAGCACTCACTGGTGCAGCACTAGGTCACAGAGATGAGCAGGTTCTCGGTTTGATTGCCATTCTTTGCTGAGTGAGCTGATTTCAATGGTAGCACCACAGTGAGCTCCAGTGTAATGGGGGGGCGGAGAATCAGCAAGAATTCTTGTTCTTGTTCATGATCATCCACTGAGTTTTGCTGGAAGGTGAGAGTGTGAGTAGGATCGGATTGAACTGTGGTGCCTTCTATGGTGGAAAGCACTCGTTGCCAAGGTTTACGCATCAAGAATAGCCATTTGGATGAGGTCCTGCAGGGCTGGCTGCTGCCCGTGGACCACCAGCTCAGCAAGAGTCAGGACAAGAGGGGAGGGGAGGGGCGCAAGGTTATTTTTTTACAACTTTTAACAATCACGATCTCATTTTCAACAAGAGCAATGATCTGCTTTTGCTCATGCAGAGTTAATGTGACCTGTTGTTCCCTTCACTGCAACAGTCAAAATATTTTTTTATCTATTTATCACAATCAAAAAAAAAAGTTTAATGGAAAGATTTCAGGTACCATGCACGTGCACCAGTTCCACTCATTTTTTGGCCTCGCAACGCTGAGGATCAACAAGCAGCAAGGTCCTGTTATGCTGTATGAGGATATCCTTGATCATCTCCTTGGAGGCTTCTTCTACATGCTTCTGGTAATATGCCTCCAATGCTTTAAGAAAAGAAAGACTTGCATTTACATGCTGCCTTTCATGACCTCAGGACATCCCAAAGCGCTTTACAGCCAATGAAGTACTTTTGAAATGTACTCAATTTAATGTAATAAGCGCGGCAGCCAATTTGCGCACAGCAAGCTCCCACAAACAGCAACGTGATGATGACCAGATTTTTGTGATGTTGATCAAGGGATAAATATTGGCCAGGACACCGGGGATAACTCCCCTGCTCTTCTTCAAAATAGTGCCATGGGTTCCTTTACGTCCACCCGAGAGGGCAGTCGGGGCCTCGGTTTAACGTCTCATCTGAAAGACAGCACCTCCGACAGTGCAGCACTCCCTCAGCACTGCACTGGAGTTTCAGCCTATATTCTTCTGCTCCAGTCCCTGGAGTGGGACTTGAACCCACAACCTTCTGACTCAGAGGCGAGTGTGCTACCCACTGAGCCACAACTGACATTTAGAAATGGATTGACGGATAGTATAAATGTGAGTCACATGACCACCGTGCTTCACACAAACTCTGGTGTTGACTCCAGCAAATCTTTCTGCTTTACCTCTCTGCAGTATCTTCTCAATCTTGATTGCTTCCTGTAATCAGCTTACTCTCTCTCTCTAGCTTTCTTGGCTGATGCTAAAACTTCCACTCGCATTTATTTTTTCCTCCTCTGGCTGGTGCCCTCTGTTCTCCCTACCCTCCTGGTGCTTCCTTAAGATAGCATTTTATAACTTTTCTTCTGGTGCATTGAACTATAGTTATGTCAAAGTATTTTTTTCTTCTTTGACTCTGAGGCTCCCTTACTTTTCTCTCTTGTTTCTTAGCACCTTTGGATGAGAGGAAGGGAAGGAATTTGTTCTGTCTTCTCCCAGAACTGCTGTGAAGCCAGATGCTAATTATGCAAGAGTGGCATGGGACAGTGTGACTACTTGTTTGTTGCACCTAAGATTGGGAAGATAGTGCATGGGGATTGTAGGGGTGACACCACATTTCCACTCTGGGGCACAGTGCCGCTTTACGACAATTTTGAATGTTCTTAGTAATACTTCCCTCAACTTGTTTTGACTTGCAGTTAAGCCTAAGCTGTTTTGTCCTTGTTTGTCACTTCCCAGAGGCTGAAGCTTAGAGCCAGTGAACACAATATTGAGCCCTTTCCAGGCGTCCTGCCAGGGGCAGCTCTGACGAGGCTGACCATGCTGTAAGGGAAATGAGGTGGCTCAGCTGCTTCCCTTGGTGCCATGAGCCACCTCAAGGGACGGATTTTGCTAGCGTTTCAGGAGGCAGTCGCTTTGATTGTGGCAAATACAAACTATCACTAACAGCTCCAGGTGCCTTTTTCCCCTAGATGTTGTCAACTGAATGGCCTGAATGATCCTTCTCCATCTATTGGGTGGAGTCTATTGGCCAGAAATTAAGCCGCAACATTGAGCATCTCCCATTTGTTTCTCCAGTGTGCGCAGTATAAATGGAGTGGATTCTGCGGCACCGGGAGCTCCAGGATATTCTAAAAGCTCCTCTTAAGTGGCTCTATACTATAAAGAGGGTGTTCGAGTGGTCAGATATGTGTGGGAGGCATGCACACATTCTTATCATTTCTCTACCCTCCCACAGTTTCTAGTGAAGTGCAGCGGTTCTCCATGAAATGATCTGGGTCGTTTCAATCCATCTTCTGGTGGCTGTGGACCCCAAGCATAAAACTGCTCCAGATTTGGTATTAAGTGTGCCAGCTGTGGCTCAGTGGGCAGCACCCTCGCCTCTGAGTCAGAAGGTTGTGGATTTAAGTCCCACTCCAGGGGCTTGAGCACATAAATCTAGGCTGACTCTCCAGTGCAGTGCTGAGGGAGTGCTGCACTGTCGGAGGTGCTGTCTTTCGGATGAGATGTTAAAACTGAGGCTCCGTCTGCTCTCTCAAGCGGGCGTAAAAGATCCGATGGCACTATTTCGAAGAAGAGCAGGGGAGTTATCCCCGGTGTACTGGCCAATATTTATCCCTCAATCAACATCACTAAAACATATTATCTGGTCATTATCACATTGTTGTTTGTGGGAGCTTGCTGTGTATAAATTGGCTGCCGTGTTTCCTACATTACAACAGTGACCACACTTCAAAAGTACTTAATTGGCTGTAAAGCGCTTTGAGACGTCTGGTGGTCGTGAAAGGTGCTATATAAATGCAAGTCTTTCCTTTTCTTTTTCTAAGTTAGCAAACTGAGGCCTTAAGGATAGCTGTGGGAAATGGAAAATGTTGCATTATGCTTACCAAGGACATGACCTTGTGTGTGTGGTGCAATAGGTTATTAGCGATGAATTGTATATAGTGGTGTGGTGAACAGTATATCTGTACAAGACTGCCCGTATAAACCGGAATCCAATAAGACCCATCTTTGGCCCTCCATTTATTTGGTGTAATGTATACAAGGCACTTTTACTTTTCTTTTTTGTCTTCACCCAAATAAGTGTTATGATGTGGAGATGCCGGTGTTGGACTGGGGTGGACAAATGTGAGAAGTCGCACAACACCAGGTTATAGTCCAACGGTTTTATTTGAAATCACAAGCTTTCGGAGCGCTGTTCCTTCGTCAGGTGAAGTCTCTTCACTTCACCTGACGAAGGAGCAGCGCTCCGAAAGCTTGTGATTTCAAATAAAACTGTTGGACTATAACCTGGTGTTGTGCGACTTCTCACAAATAAGTGTTATTAGCTTACAGAAATGGAAAACTATTTTGGCATTGCATCGAGCACTCCCAAGTCCAATAAAACACAAGTTCAATATAGAATAAAATGCGCTCTGCTCTAATAGTCATAAGATAACTAGAGATGAAGAGTGCCACTCAGCCTGTCTCCTTTAATTCATCCATCCAGAGAGTCTCTGCAGTCCCCCAATCACAACATCTAATTCTTTAAGTGATCCCAGTTCTATTTAATTGTGAATAAGTGGTACGGAAGTGAATACTATAATAATGGAAGGTTCAGGAGTTGATGTGTAAGGAGCATGATGTGGCATATCCTGGATCTGCAAGGTATCCAGGAGGAGTACGTACATTTGAATTGCCAGCATCTGTGCTGTTTGAGCAGAGGAATGCTGATCTAAGGACCCACTGGCTACACCCTGAAACATACACGGGGAGTAAAGATTTCTGGAATACAGGTTCCAGAAAGTGGTTACCTCACAGAGGGAAATAGGGAAGGAGGTGACTGCCCGCAAGGGAAGAGGCAGAAGGAACCAGTCCAGGAAAACCCCTGGGGTCTGACATTGTCCAACAGGATTACAGTTGTTGACGCTTACGATGTGGTCGCGGATAGAGGCACAGGGAAGGGTAAGCGAGGCTAAAACCACGGCAACATGGAGCAAGCTGTTGCCCATGGGGAGAAGAGACATGCTAGCCATGGGAATAAGAAAGCTGTCGTTTTGGGGAATTCTGGAATTGGGGATAGACGGCCTGTTCTGCAGCCAGGACCAGAGTCCCAAATGATGTGTTGCCTCGCAGGTGCCAGGAGAAGGGACATAACCAAGTGGGTGAAAAGACTGCTGGAAATGGAGAGAAATCAGCCAGAAGTTGTGGTTCAAACATGAATCACTGACATAGGATAAATAGAATGGTGGCCTTGCAGAGTTTGATTCTACACCAAAGTACATGGGTAGTAATTTCAAGATTGCTTCATATTCCATGCACTGGACAAGTTGGGGAGAAGCAGATTCGACAATATCTGGCTTGAGAGATGGGTTAAAAGAGAGAGCTTCATATTACTAGGCCGTGGGTGGGTGGCTCTGTTTTAACTCATGAGGATTGGGCTGTTTTTAAAATTAAGTACATTAACTGCAAAATTAATTAACTGGTTGCTGATTTGTGCAATTTGAAATACAGGAGTGGAAAGCTCATCAGGCTTCTGAATTGGACTGGTACCAATGTCCTTGCACTGAGGATAAATACGGCAGTGGGGAGGATTTAAACTAATAAAACAGAGTAGGGTTAGAAAGAGGAAAACAAAGAGTGATGGAGATCAAGATGGATGTTATGGCGCAGAGCAGGTGCTGGTAGATGACCAGTTCAAGTGCAGTCACTGTTACAGCAGATACGTGTGCAGTGTGTAAGGATATGATCACATGCGAAATAATGACAAAATAAATAAATACACCAGTCTAGGGAGTGGGGGAAATGGAAGCCTCAAAGCTCTATATATGAATGGTAGGAGTCCTGGGAGTAAAATGGGAGAACTGGAGGTCCTTGCAGGAGAGGGAGATGATAATAGACATCATGGAGATCTGGTTTAACCATGCCAGGGGTTGGATAAAGGTTTATGCATCTTACTACTTGTAGAGATCATTAAGACAATTGGGAATGGAATTAATAATACAGATGGACCTGTCTTGTCTGAGTATGGACCAGGCAGAAATCCTGTAGATGTGGATGAGTGACATGAGGGAAGTCCGCTGTAGAACACCAGGTCAGGAGAAGGGATTGGAGTCAAGCTTTGTAGTCAAATAAGAGAAGCACATACAGGAACAGACACAGTTGTTATGGGTTACTTATATTTATGAGGGATAGACTGCAAAATCTATAAAGGCTGCAGTCGGAGTGAATACATGATCCTGGCAATTGGTCGAGAATTCCATGTGAGGGGGGAGTACTGTTGGGCCAGATATTAAATAATGACCAGGAGATGGTAAAGCAGATCAGAGCCAAGAACACCGTGGCAACAGTGACCACTAAATGGTGGAGAAAAGAATGAGAATCAAAGAAACAGTAGAAGCATTCAACTTTACAAAGGCAGATCTTGAGGGGCTAGAATGAGCTAAGGAAGCTGAACTGAACTAGAGGGCAAAAGCATGGAGGGAAAGTGGATCATGTTTAGAAATACTGTAGACTACAGACCAAACATAGACCACTAGGGAAGAAGGGTAAAAGGGGGAAAGGCTGATGTGGGCAACGATGAAAATCCATGTGTGGAATGAGGGCAAATAAGATTTGTTTTACAGGGAGCATAGTGGACAGAGCTAATATCAAACCGAGCTAAAGGAGATTAGGACACTCAACTGGAGAGCCAAAATAAAAAATGCGTTTAGGATAGCAGGGAATATTAAAAATGTTAGTAGTTCCTATAAATATATTCACTACAAACTGGAGTAAAAGAAAATGTTGGGAGCATTAAAAGATCCCAAAATGATAGCAAATATACTACATTTTCTGTGTTTGACGGAAGAGACCGTGAACAGCCTCCCCGGCGTCGAAATTAAATCCTCGGTGGTGAGGGGGCAACTAATGAAGTACTAAAAGAAATAGAAATTTCGGGTAAGGTGCTCACCGAATGGTGAAAGGAGACAGCACCAGGTCTGGATGTACTTCCTGAAGATTATTTGCAGAAGCAGCTAGCAAAATTGCTCATGTTCTTGCCATTTTCTATGGGGAATATACAGAACTACTTTAGGCAGAAGGAGGCAAATAGTGTGGAAAAGTTTAAGGGAGAATTGGCTAGATACTTGAGGATGTGTGTGATGAGGTTTTCTGCTCCTGTGCTTTCCTATGTACCCATATAGCCATTCGAGGAGCAAAAGGTTTTGTTTTGTGTGGAGGTGTCCTTTCCTATGGGGAAGCGTGTGGTTCCAGTGTCGTGGGCCTGTGTTGTT
Source organism: Squalus acanthias (assembly GCA_030390025.1). Lineage (NCBI taxonomy): Eukaryota > Metazoa > Chordata > Chondrichthyes > Squaliformes > Squalidae > Squalus > Squalus acanthias. Next base: position 51,115,058 of record CM059443.1, read on the forward strand.
CTGCTCTTGAAATGTATTTGAACAGCAGCATGCCATCCTGTAATCCACCAAAATGGAAATGTAAGGTTCAGCTTTCTCATGCTTGACAAAGAGAAGCTCAATTCATGTTGAATACTTTATGGAGAATAATAGATTCCTGGAATGTGATAACAGCCAGGATCACTGCCATGTGTCTATTCTTTCTACAGAATTTTTTTTTCTATCTACACTGTAAAATTCATGGGTGTGGCGCTGTTTTTGTTGGCAGCTCGAGTACAACTTACTACTGATGATATTTGCTGCGAATGGATGAATGATGGTGATGTTCGTAGCTTGTGAATTTAATTCATGGGTGGTTATTGTCAAATAAGTCTGTGTGTATAATATATATAAAAGCATTCCAGATGCAAAATAATCTTTAAAATGCTGGTTGCTTCTGAAAAAAAGTCTTGCAAGAAAGACTAGCGTTTGTGTAGCACCTTACATTACAACAGTGACTACACTCCAAAAGTACTTCATTGGCTGTAAAGCGCTTTGAGACGTCCAGTGGTCGTGAAAAGTGCGATATAAATGTAAGTCTTTTTTCACGACTTCAGGACGTCCCAAAACGCTTTACAGCCATTGAAGTACTTTTGAAGTGCAGTCACTGCTGTAATGTAGCAAAGTCGGCAGCCAATTTGTGCACAGCAAGCTCCCACAAACAGCAATGTGATAATGACCGGATAATCTGTTTTTGTTATGTTGATTGAGGGATAAATATTGGCCCAGGACACCGGGGAAAACGCCCCTGCTCTTCTTCGAAATAGTGGATCTTTTACGTCGATCTGAGAGAGCAGACGGGGCATCGGTTTAACGTCTCATCCGAAAGACGGCACCTCCGACAGTGCAGCGCTCCCTCAGCACTGCTCTGGAGTGTCAGCCTAGACTTTTGTGCTCAAGTCTCTGGAGTGGGACTTGAACCCACAACCTTCTGACTCAGAGGCGAGGGTGCTACCCACTGAGCCACGGTTGACTTGCAGCCTGCAATGAGCCACGGCACGAGTAATGCAATGAAACCGGTGGTCGAGGCTATCCGCCTCATCTTTACCCCACCCCCAGCCGCTTTTTCGGCAGGTCTGGGATGAGCAGAGGTGAAAAGTAACATGGGAACAAGCTCCATTATGCTTCCCCACTATCTTGGTCCTGCTGGAGGGAAACTGCAGCCACCCACATGTGGGCGGGTGCATGGTACGTGTATGCAAATGAGGGGAAAGTCCCCCCCCCCCGCCCCCCCATCGCCATGTTTTCCTGCCCTCTGTGGTCTTGCAACACTGGACGCAGGAGCTGCCTGTTCGGCCCGGACCTCCGGTGTTCATAGATCGGCGGCGGAAGAGACCGTGGGCAAAAATTGAATTGCAATTGCAGTCAGAGTGCAGCTGTGCACAAGCCCCATAATGTTGAAGATAATTTATGTTCATATGGGCAGCTGGGCAGCCCCCTCTATTTCCTGCTGTAATAAACCCATGAGGCTCGCCTCAGCAACTCTCCACTCCCACTGGCGTGATTTCCTGGGCAGCAACCAGGATTGGAAATGGAGCGGGCATCGTCTCTTGAGGCGGGTGGAAGTACTGGAGGAGGAGGAGCAGAAGAAAGCAAGCCGAGGCTGATCTGGCTTATGTGCACTTCTGGTTTCTCTCTCTTTACTATTTCCTGTCACAGAAGTGGTTTCATCAAGGCCAGCCCATCACTGCCAGCTACTATTTCAAATTAGCAAAAAGTCACAAATAATATAAAAATCTATGCTTAACTGACCTGTATTCCATAAACTAAGGCTTACAAACCAGGTTACGGCTACCTCTTTTATCCAACTGCTCTCCTAAACACAGCTTCATAGAATCATAGAAATTTACGGCACAGCAGGAGGCCATTCGGCCCATTGTGTATTTGCCGGCCGAAAATGAGCTATCCAGTCGAATCCCACTTTCCAGCTCTTGGTCCGTAGCCTTGTAGGTTACGGCACTTCGAGTACATATCCAAGTACGTTTTAAATACGATGAGGGTTTCTGCCTCTACCACCCTTTCAGGCAACATCCTTGTAAATCTCCTCTGTACCCTCTCTAGTGCAATCACATCCTGTAACGTGGTGACCAAAACTGTACGCAGTACTCAAGCTGTGGCCTAACTAGTGTTTTATACAGTTCAAGCATAAATCTCCCTGCTCTTAAATTCTATGCCTCGGCTAATAAAGGAAAGTATCCCGTGTGACTCCTTAACCATTTTAAACATTAATATTTTACTATAGGGTACCCTCTGTTTCCTTCATGGTTACAGATATAAAGTACAGTGTTTTGAATAAAATAGTAATTATGTTTACTTTCAAAAACTGTGCTTCCCTACATATTAAGTCGACGGGCTGCTCCAAGTGTTTAGGATGTGAGTTTTCATACTGAGAACGAAGAGAAAGAAAACTGAAGATTGAATGGTTTTCGCTTTTTCTTTCTGTACTGCACTTACCTTATTAAAAGGTTATGTTTAATTAAACATGATTAAATTGAGGACTTTTATTCAGAACCTTCCTCCAAACTTAAACAATGATACAGTCCTTTCAGAAGTTACCATTCTTGAGTTCTCAGAAACAAAAGGAATGCAACTGTTGGAACTAGTTGGGTGGAAATAAATAATGTCAAAATTTCAAAGTTTCACTTTTTATACATGTGCTGTATTTGCTAAATAAAAGTTGGCTTGAATATAATAAATTACATCAAGTTCCTGTCAAAGCTATCTCAGGAAAAGGTGCAACAGGAAAAAATCCAATTACCTTCAGTGCTTCCAACAGTAGCTCACCTGGGAACCGACTGAGGGGTCAGTCCCCCTCCTTCTATGGAAAGCAGAGGATGGGCACGGCTTACAACCACACTAAGTGGTCAGCCTTGCTGTCAATCAAAACAAAAATCATTCTGGGAGCTGTTGGCATAAATGCAAGCTAGGAACTGCAGGCTATTCAGCCAAGAGTGATGGCTTCGAACCCCTCACGTCCACCCCATGAACTCGAGCTTGAGGTTTCTCAACAGGGACAGACTTGCTGTGGAAAAAGGAGGCACTTCGCACAAACGTTACTGCAAAGTTAAGTTTAACCATTTTACATTTTGTAGTATGTAACTATTATGTTGTAAGCTCTACTTTCAGTAAAAGTCCTTGTTTAGTGAAGAAAGCAATCGACAAAAAAGGATTTTCAAAAAATATTGAGCAATTTCATTGGCTTAGCAATAAAAAAAAATGATTTGCTCATTGATCATTTTGAATTCTTCCCCCTCCCCCCCTCCTACATTAGTGGCTTTCCATTGGAAGTCTACGAGGCCGTAGACATTCTGCCTCTGGTATTTTCTGTTCCTGGAGAGTTTCTCTGCATTCCAAATGATTGCCTTTGCTTCCTTACAATGACAGAAATTTAAGAACGACATGGTGATTAGCCAAACCTAGCTGACACTTGTGCCTATTAGAGAGAGAGAGATGTGCTCAAAACAGTGTAACCTTAAACTCGCCAATTGTGGATTCACGTGGCTTGCAAGGCTTCCTCTTTTGAATAGCATGATCCAGTGAAATGATTAATAAACAGTTCAGATATCACCTTGCCTGTTTTTAGTTACTAATCTTGAAAAGCTCCCTCCCCTGCTCCCTCCCTCTAATGGAAAGTCTGCAGCTGGTTAGGCTGAAGAACCTTATTTTCTGTCTGCATATACAGCTCTTTGTCTCGAGGGGCTGAATTCAATTTGTTATTAGTAATGCAGTTAAATGATGGATATACCCAGCAAACGGAGCACAGATGACATGGCCGACCTTTCTTATTGCCAGTAATTGATTCAGAGTGGCATTTTATAACCCCTGTAAGCCCTGTTTTTATACAAATACCATATTTTTCTGTAAAAATGGACAACATAACAAAGAAGAGCAGGAGTCGGCCATTCAGCTTTCGAGCCTGCTGTACCATTCAATAAGATCATGGCTGATCATCTACCTCAACTCCACCTTCCCTATTCCCATATCCCTCGATTCCCTTAATCTCCAAAAATCTATCAATCTCTGTCCTGAATATACTCCACGACTGAGCCTCCACAGCCTTCTGGGGTAGAGAATTCCAAAGATTCACAGCCCTTTGAGTGAAGAACTGGTCAAAGTTGTGTTGGAGCCAGAAATGGAAATGGGGAGGTCGTCATACCAGTAAGAGGTGGTGCAAGTGGTGCCAAATTAATGCTGTGTTTCCTGAAATTATTTTAATGTACGTAATTGTGTACTTGCAATAACAATGATTACATTTTAAACCTACCACGATACAAGGTTCGTGTTGAGGATCACTGCTGGCTCAGTTGCTGCCTCTCAGTGGCTTACCATATCTTGGATTAGAAGCAGTCAGTTATGTCAAACATTGTGTGTATTAAAATGAGTTACCTCACCTGTTGATCCTTACCTGCTGAAAGAAACTTGAGCCTGACTGGGTTATACACCATTCCAACTAAGTATAAATTTAATCTCTCAAAACACTATCAGAAGAGTTGGGGAAAGTACCTACATCGGAGATTGGGGAAAGTACCTACATAGGAGGTGTCTGTACAATGACTCAGTCACTAAAGGCAGCGTGGCGCTAAACTGTACTGGCCAGAAGATTTGAACGCTGCTTTGTGCTGAGTTAGCTGATCTCACGTGGTGCAGGATTTGGGCCACTAATAATTGGCCAGGGAGGTTAAGGTGGGAGATGGAACTGGCCAGGATTCCTACTCCTGATCACCATCCAATGAGCTCTGCTGGACTTCGTGCATGTATGGGTGTCTGGTGGGAACAGGATAGGCCATGGCTGTGATGTGTTCCGTGATTAAATAGGCCACTGCCACGCATTCTCTAAATGGGGTGTTGAACCTGTAACTGCTGAGTGACTCCTGACTGAACAGAATTTACTCATTTAAAAAAAAAATCTCACTGGCAGAATCACTTGATTCAAAGGTGGTGGAATGCAAGAGTCAGACAGATCGCACTCCCACTCTCAGCTGGGGGAGTACTTGTGTAGCCATACCTTCGCACGAGTCAGTACCCTTGGGAGAGATTTTGGGGGTAAAGGAAAAACAGAAAATGCAAGGAACAGGAAGAGACCATTCAACCCAACAAGCCCACCCCTTTTTCGTTAATCTCAACAACAACTTGTTATAACAACATATAGCGCCTGTAACGTAGTAAAACGTCCCAAGACGCTTCACAGGAGTGTTAGAAGACAAAAAATTGATACCGAGCCACATAAGACATTAAGGCAGGTGGTCAAAGAGGTAGGTTTTAAGGAGGTCTTAAAGGAGGAAAGAGAGGCGGAGAGGTTTAGGGAGGGAGTTCCAGAGCTTAGGGCCTGGGCAGCTGAAGGCACGGCCACCGATTTGAGCGATTTATAATCAGGGATACTCAAGAAGGCAGAATTAGAGCAGCGCAGATATCTCGGTGTGTGGGGGGCGGGTGGCTGGAGGAGATTACAGAGATAGGGAGGCATGAGGCCATGGAGGGATTTGAAAACAGGGATGAGAATTTTGAAATCGAGGCGTTGCTTAACTGGGAGCCAATGTAGGTCAGCGAGCACAGGGGTGATGGGTGAACGGGACTTGGTGCGAGTTAGGACACGGACAGCCGAGTTTTGGATGACCAAGTTTACGTGGGGTAGAATGTGGGAGGCCAGTCAGGTGTGCATTGGAATAATCAAGTCTAGAGGTAACAAAGGCATGGATGAGGGTTTCAACAGCAGATGAACTGAGGCAGGGGCAGAGACGGGCGATGTTACAGAGGTGGAAATAGGCGGCCTTAGTTATACTGCGGATATGTGGTCGGAAGCTCAATTCAGAGTCAAATATGACACCAAGGTTGCGAACAGTCTGGTTCAGCCTCCGACAGATGCTAGGGAGAGGGATGGAGTCGGTGGCTAGGGAATGGCGTTTGTGGCGGGGCCCGAAGACAATGGCTTCGGTCTTCCTGATATTTAATTGGGGAAAATTTCTGCTCATCCAGTACTGGATGTCGGGCATGCAGTCTTTCAATTTAGAGACTGTGGAGGGGTTGAGAGAAGTGGTGGTGAGGTAGAGCTGGGTGTCGTCCGCATACGTGTGGAAACTGACGCTGATGATCTCGGTGCCAAATTCATCTATTCTCCCAGTTGTCAGTCAATTGCCCCATGTGTGCTGTAGGGTTCATTGACCTTCCATTTATGGTTGAGATTTTGTAACTAAGGTGTTGGATCACTGTATAATATGGCTGGGTATTAAACATGTAATAGAAACATAGGAAGATCTGAACATAGGAACAGGAGGAGGCCATTTAGCCCCTCGAGCCTGTTCCGCCATTCAATGCGATCATGGCTGATTTGCGACCTAACTCCATATACAGTACCCACCTTTGGCCCATATCCCTTAATACCTTTGGTTAATGGAAATCTATCAATCGCAGATTTAAAATTAACAATTGACCCAGCATCAATTGCATTTTGCGGAAGAGAGCTCCAAACTTCTACCACCCTTTGCGTGTAGGTGTGTTTCCTAACTTCACTCTTGAAACATCTGGCTCTTATTTTTAGGCTATGTCCCCCTAGTCCTAGACTCTCCAACCAGTGGAAATAGTTTTTCTTTATCTACCCCATCAGTTCCTCTAAATATCTTGAAAACTTCGATCAAATAAACTGATCATCATGGCATTGCCTGCCCGTGTGTTCTAAAGGTGACCAAGCCAGAAATAAGCATTTGCCAAGTATGATGGAATTGCAATAAACTCTGGACGTGGGGCTGTATCCTGTATCAAATTTTTTCATGTGAACTTTTTTAGCTCGGCCAATGCATTTGAAATGTAATTCTTTGAGCTGCCCTCAAAATGATCTCCTTTGTCTCGGAGGCTGAGGGGAATGTAATACATGATACCGCCTGGAGAATAGCTGCTAGCTCCAGGGGGAATGGATTCCCTCTATTTATTGTTGCATGTCAACAAAACCTCATGTGGTGTTTGTCTGGCTGGTATGTCAGTTGTGTAAGGATATAATGTGAGCGAGTTTGCCATTGTGCAAGCCCATTGTCTGTGATTGCCACAGGGCTTGTCGTGCCAGCCAGAAATTCCCAAAGGCTTTGTTTCGGGCCAACCCAGTAAATCTCCTTCCAGGCAGCAATGACGTTCATTTTTACATTGCCATCTACTGTGATTGAAGTAATTAATATAATTACTGATGTTGAGAAATAAGCTGTAATATCCTTCAAAGAAGCTGGCTTCTCTTTCAAATGAAGTGAGGGATATATTTGTGCAACAGCTTTGGCTTGTTCAGTTTACTTAGTTTTACCATTTGTTCTCCATACCCCATGTGGTGGGAGAGTGCAGTCCTCGTAAGAATTGTCAAAAGACTGTAAATTTAATTTGGTTTCAGAAATGGTGTACAGTATCACCTTAACTTAAGTATCACTGTTTACCTCCCAGTTTAATTTGCTTCTGTGTAATAGTTTGCTTGTAATAAATCTGATTTGTAGATTTAGCCCAAAGTATATGGTCTGGCAGCATGGTGGGTTTTTTCTGCTGACTGAAGTGATGAGTGTCCATTGGTCAGTCGGCGACACTTGGTGCATAAGCCAGGGGCAATGTTCCCGTTAAGCTGCGTGGCCGCGCAGCAGTCTGGAGATCCCGTGCAGGCCGCTCACTGGCTTTTAAATGGGAAAATCTCGCATGCGCGGATATTTGAATGGTCCACGCGGCCCGTTAAAGGGTGCCGTACACCCAAAAAAAGAGAGGGAACATTGGCCAGGGGTATATTGATAACCCAGGCATGTTGCTTACCACCTGCTTTAAATTGTAATAAAAACAGAAAATGTTGGGCACACTCAGCAGGTCAGGCAGCATATCTGGCGAGGGAAACCGAGTTAACGTTTCAGGTCGATGACATTTCGGCAGAAATTGTAAGTTTGGCTCATGGAGAAATGAGGGTTGAGGCATGAAAACTGTAATTGAACAGATTTTGGAAAAGACCCAAATTAGGTAAAACAATAAACCCACTAATCACTGTAAAATGCTTTGAGTATTTTCATTCCAAAATTTTCATCCCTGATCATTTTCAGATCAGTTTCTTTATCTTCTGTAAGTGTTATTTGTATTGAAGGCTCTTTTCAGCATTATATTAATTCTTTGTTGCTATGAATTTTTAACAGTGGAAACAAAAAGTGAGCATTAATTCTTTGTCTTCATTTTTTGCTGGGTCAGGCATTTCTGTTAATCAAACTTGGAGCATTCCTTGTGTCTTTAGACATTGAAATGTCCATCAGTGATAAATTTGTAATGCTTCTTTGTCCTGAGAACCAGCCCAAAGTCAGACTCCGCACTGTTCACCTAAAAATCCCAAACAGAGCATATCTTCCCCTGGTGCAATGCTGGGACAGGCTCCTTAATAGTAATGAATACTACTATGGCAATGAGGGAGTCAGTCATTCCATCTGTGTTGGGATTGTTAGAAAAGTTTTAGCATTTGGGGTAGTAATTATTTTTGAGGACAGTGCTGGCTATACTCATTCCCATCTCCTCTGTGCTTTGCCCAGTTTGAGATCTGATGATTGGTTTGGCAGTAGCATGAAGAGCTGCTGGGGTCAGGTAGAAGGACTTGGGAACATAGGAACAAGAGTAGGTAGGCCATTCAATCAGATCATAGATTTAAAGTAATGGGTAGAAGGATTAGAGGGGAGTTGGGAACTTTTTTCAAACAGAGGGTGGTGCGGGTCTGGAACTCAGTGCCTGAAAGGGTGGTAGAGGCAGAAACCCTCATCACATTTAAAAAGTACTTGGATATGCACCTGAAGTGCCGTAACCTACAGGGCTACGGTCCAAGTGCTGGAAAGTGGGATTAGGCTGGATAGCTCTTTTTCGGCCGCCACAGACACGATGGGCCGAATGGCCTCCTTCTGTGCTATAAATTTTTATGATTCTATGTTCAAGACCACTGCTAATGCAAGTTTGTAGCTATCCACTAGACGTGCAACAGTGGCACTCCCCCTGATTGAGAGTGTCTCGGGTGGCGTGGCTGAGGTTGAGAAAATCTGTGATGCATGTAGCTGTCTTAATTGCTCTGGAACAACACGTGGTTACATGGTGTAGCACTGAGGCATCCAAATTCTGAAGAGCCAAGCCAGAGTTTAGTTTCTATTGCTATTTGCTGGAGTGCCGGATGAGTGACATCGCCTTGCTGTGGTTGACGCGTCTTTTGTTGATGGGCTACAGTGCAGCATTTGCCCGATAGCTGCTTAAGTCCTGTGTTGGCCATGGTGACTGTGTCGGGCTTTCTGGGCTCTTCATTGTGTTCAGACTGTCTGAGTGGAGCTGTACAGCTGTATGAATGGATGGGTGATGAATGGAAGTTCAGTGGACTTGAGTCCTCATCTTTTCCTCGTGCGCACAGGCTGCAGCAAAGAGCCTTTTGTTCACGTTCTCCAGGGCCTCGTTGTTAATTGAGGGCCGTGGAGGATGTGGTTAGGATGCAGTGTTGCAAGTGTTGCAGATGTGAGACTTGAGTGCAGTATATGGGCTTGGAGCCAAAGAATTCAAGTTTCCCTGTCATGACCTGTAACCAGACAGCAATGATCCCTCTGAGCACTCCTGACAAAGTGTCACCCAGGAAAGAATGCTGACTTTTTTTATTCTCCCTCTGCTCTTCTGTATATATTTTTTCCCATCAAGTATTTTTTTTTGCACAGATACTTACTTCTCTTTGGAATAATTGGCCCAAGTGTATGTGCAGCGCTTTCTATGTATACTGTCTTTTTTTTCTCTACCCCCTTTCTACCCCCATAAAACCAAAGCAGACATAAGTGCCACTTTGTATATTTAGCCCAAGCTTCAAATCCAGGAAGTGGGGGAATAAATTTCCGCATTATTTTAGCAATGAAATTGCCAGTGGAATCGCAGGATGACATGGGTGGAAAGATGTCATTAACTTTGAGTACTTAACCCTCCGCAACTTCCAGAAACTAATGCGCCCACGTACGTTTCCTATTCACTATTGCTGCCGGCTGTTTTCTTTTTAACTGTACTATGTTGCATATTAAAGGGAAAGTAAGATGTGCCCCATAATTCTAAATGTACAAAAGGGAAGGTATACGAACTGTTGTCTCTCAAACCTCCTTAAAACTGTTGGAAGCCTATTTTATGTGAAGGTGACCCTGCTGTGAGGTTGTGAATTGAGGGATTCTCCCTGGCCACTGCTTTTAGTTATAAAGTCACACCAAGAGGAATTCCACATTAAAATATTTTCACCCAGACTAGTTCTAGAATGAGACACGCCAGTAGATATACAGAAATAACAACAGAAAATGCTGGAAACACTCAGCAGGCCAGGCAGCATCCGTGGAGAGAGAAACAGAGTTAACGTTTCATGTCTGGGACCCTTCATCAGAACTGGAAAAAGCTGGAGATGTAACAGATATTAAGCAGGTGCAGAGACGGGGGAAGGGAGGAAGGAATTCAAGGAACATACTGTGCTGAGGTAAGAGGCAGGAAAGATAAAATGTTGCAAATATACAGATATTGGGAGGACTGCTTGTGTGGCAGGTATATGCCAACACTGTGTCAGCCATGGCTCAGTTGGTAGCACTCTCGCCTCTGAGTCAGAAGGTTGTGGGTTCATAGTCCCACTCCAGAGACTTGAGCACAAAAATCTAGACTGCCACTCCAGTTCAGTACTGAGGGAGTGCTACACTGTCTTTTGGTTGAGATGTTAAACTGTTAACGATCCCATAGCTTTATATTGAAGATCATCAGGGGAGTTAATATTTATCCCTCAATCAACATCACTAAAACAGATTATCTGGCCATTATTACATTGCTATTTATGGGAGCTTGCTGTGCGCAAATGGGCTGCCGCATTTCCTAACTTACAACAGTGACTACACTTCAAAAATGACTTAATTGGCTGTAAAGTGCTTTGGGATTTCTGAGGTCATGAAAGGCGCTGTATAATTTTTTTTTAATTATTCATTCATGGGATGTGGGCGTCACTGGCAAGGCCAGCATTTATTGCCCATCCCTAATTGCCCTTGAGAAGGTGGTGGTGAGCTGCCTTCTTGAACAGCTGCAGTCCGTATGTTGAAGGTACTCCCATAGTGCTGTTAGGAAGGTAATTCCAGGATTTTGACCTCGCAACGATGAAGGATCGGCGATATATTTCCAAGTCAGGATGGTGTGTGACTTGGAGGGGAACTTGCAGGTGATGGTGTTCCCATGTGCCTGCTGCCCTTGTCCTTCTAGGTGGTAGAGGTCGCGGGTTTGGGAGGTGCTGCCGAAGAAGCCTTGGCGAATTGCTACAGTGCATCTTGTAGATGGTACACACTGCAGCCACGGTACGCCGGTGGTGGAGGGAGTGAATGTTTAAGGTGGTGGATGGGGTGCCAATCAAGCAGGCTGCTTTGTCCTGGATGGTGTCGAGCTTCTTGAGTGTTGGAGCTGCACTCATCCTGGCAAGTGGAGAGTATTCCATCACACTCCTTACTTGTGCCTTGTAGATGATGGAAAGGCTTTGGGGAGTCAGGAGGTGAGACACTTGCCATGACCTGCTCTTGTTGCCACAGTATTTATGTGGCTGCTCCAGTTAAGTTTCTGGTCAATGGTGACCCCCAGGATGTTGATGGTGGGGGATTTGGCGATGGTAATGCCACTGAATGTCAGGAGGAGGTGGTTAGACTCTCGCTTGTTGGAGATAGTCATTGCCTGGCACTTGTGTGGCATGAATGTTACTTGCCACTTATCAGCCTAAGCCTGAATGGTGTCCAGGTTTTGCTGCATGTGGGCATGGACTGTTTCATTATCTGAGGAGTTGCGAATGGAACTGAACACTGTGCAATCATTAGCAAACCGCCCCACTTCTGACCTTATGATGGAGGGAAGGTCATTAATGAAGCGGCTGAAGATAGTTAGGCCTAGGACACTGCCCTGAGGAACTCCTGCAGCGATGTCCTGGGGCTGAGTTGATTGACCTTCAACAACCACAACCATCTTCCTTTGTGCTAGGTATGACTCCAGCCAGTGGCGAGTTTTCCCGCCCAATTCCCATTGACTTCAGTTTTACCTACTCAACCTTTCCTTATAAGTCAACCCCCTCATCTCCGGAATCAACCGAGTGAACCTTCTCTGAACTGCCTCTAGAGCAAGTATATCTTTTCTTAAATATGGAAACCAAAACTGTATGCAGTATTCCAGGTGTGGCCTCACCAGTACCTTGTATAACTGAAGCAAGACTTCCCTGCTTTTATACTCCACCCCTCTTGCAATAAAAGCCAAGATTCCATTGGCCTTCCTGATCACCTGCTATACCTGCATACGAACCTTCTGTGTTTCATGCACCAGGACCCCCAGATCCCTTTGTACTGTAGCACTTTGCAGTTTCTTTCCATTTAGATAATAACTTGCTCTTTGATTTTTTCTGCCAAAGTGCATAACCCCACACTTTCCAACATTATATTCCATCTGCCAAATTTCCGCCCACTCACTTAGCCTGTCTATGTCCTTTTGCAGGTTTTTTATGTCCTCCTCACTCACTGCTTTTCCTCCCATCTTTGTATCGTCAGCAAACTTGGATACGTTGCACGATAGCAAAATACTGCAGATGCTGGAAATCCGAAATAACAACAGAAAACGCTGGAAAAACTCAGCAGGCCAGGCAGCATCCGTGGAGAGAGAAACAGAGTTAACGTTTCAGGTCGAAGACCTTTTGTCAGAACTGGAAATAGCAGGAAATGAAATAGATTTAAGGCAAGGATAAAGCTGGGAAAAGGGGGAGGGGATGAAAGAACAAAAGGAGATCTTAATCTCTCCTTTTGTTCTTTCATCCCCTCCCCCTTTTCCCAGCTTTATCCTTGCCTTAAATCTATTTCATTTCCTGCTATTTCCAGTTCTGACAAAAGGTCTTCGACCTGAAACGTTAACTCTGTTTTTCTCTCCACGGATGCTGCCTGGCCTGCTGAGTTTTTCCAGCGTTTTCTGTTGTTATTTTGGATACGTTGCACTTGGTCCCCTCCTCCAAATCGTTAATATCGATTGTAAAGAGTTGGGGTCCCAGCACTGACCCTTGCGGCACACCACTAGTTACTGATTGCCAACCCGAGAATGAACCATTTATCCCAACTCTCTGTTTTCTGTTAGATAGCCAATCTTCCACCCATGCCAGTATATTACCCCCAATCCTGTGATTTTTTATCTTGTGCAGTAATCTTTTGTGTGGCACCTTATCAAATGCCTTTTGGAAGTCCAAATACACCACATCCACTGGTTCCCCTTTATCCACCCTGTTTGTTACGTCCTCAAAGAATTCGAGCAAATTTGTCAAGCATGATTTTTTCCCCTTCATAAAACCATGCTGACTCTGTCCGATTAAATTATGCTTATCCAAATGTCCTGTTACTGCTTCCTTAATAATGGACTCCAACATTTTACCAACCACAGATGTTAGGCTAACTGCTCTATAGTTTCCAGCCTTTTGTCTACCTCCCTTTTTAAATAAGGGCGTTACATTAGCAGTTTTCCAATCTGCTGGGACGTTTCCCGAATCCAGGGAGTTTTGGAAAATTACCACCAATGCATCCGCAATCCCTACCGCTGCTTCTCTCAAGACCCTAGGATGTAAGCCATCAGGTCCAGGGGATTTATCCACCTTAAGTCCCATTATCTTACCGAGTACCATCTCCTTAGTGATTTTAATCGTATTTAGCTCCTCCCCCCCTATAGCCCCCCGTTTGTCCAGTGTTGGGATATTTTTAGTATCCTCTACTGTAAAGACTGATACAAAATATTTGTTCAGCGTATTTGCCATCTCCGTGTTCCCCACTACTAATTTCCCGGTCTCGTCCTCTAAGGGACCAACATTCACTTTAGCCACCCTTTTTCTTTTTATATAACTGTAGAAACTCTTGCTATCTGTTTTTATATTTTTTGCTAGTTTACTTTCATAATCTATCTTCCCCTTCTTAATTAATCTTTTAGTTATTCTTTGCTGGCTTTTAAATGCTTCCCAATCTTCTATCCTCCCACTAGATTTGGCTACTTTATATGCCCTTGTTTTCAGTCGGATACTATCCTTTATTACTTTACTTAGCCACGGATGGCTGTCTTTACTTTTACGCCCCTTTTTCCTCAGTGGAATATAATTTTCTTGAAAGTTGTGAAATACCTCCTTGAATGTACACCGCTGCTCCTGTACCGTCTTACACCTTAATCTATTTTTCCAGTCCACTTTAGTCAACTCTGCTCTCATACCTTCATAGTCTCCTTTATTTAAGCTTAGTTGGATCTCAAACCAGCGTACTCTCTCACCCTCCAACTGAATTTGGAATTCAACCATGTTATGGTCACTCATTCCAAGGGGATCCTTAACTAGGACATTTTTTATTAATCCTGTCTTATTACACAGGACCAGATCTAAGATTGCCTGCCCCCTGGTTGGTTCAGTAACATACTGCTCAAGGAACCCGTCCCTAATGCACTCTATTAACTCTTCCTCAAGGCTGCCCTGCCCAATTTGATTTGTCCAGTCAATATGAAAGTTAAAATCTCCCATGATTATAGCTGTTCCCTTATTACAAGCCCCAACTATTTCCTGATTTATACTCCGACCAATAGAGTTACAACTGTTAGGCGGCCTATAGACTACGCCCACTAGTGACTTTTTCCCCTTATCTCCACCCAAACTGTTTCACTATCCTGATCCTTTGACCCAATATCAATTCTCACTATTGCAGTGATTCCATCCTTTATTAACAAAGCCACCCCCATCTCCCTTTCCTTCCTGTCTGCCCTTCCTAATAGTCAAATACTCCTGGATGTTTAAGAACATAAGAAATAGGAGCAGGAGTAGACCAATCGGCCCCTCGAGCCTGCTCCGCCATTCAATGAGATCATGGCTGATCTGATCCAACCTCAACTCTAAAGAACACAAGAAGTCGGAGCAGGACCAGGCCACTCGGCCCCTGGGCCCGCTCCGCCACCCACAGGGCCTTGACCGATCCGAACTCAAACTCATGTCCAATTTCCAGCCCGCTCCCCGTAACCCCTGATTCCCTTTACTTCTAGGAAACGGTCTATTTCTGTTTTAAATTTATTTAATGAAGTAGCTTCCACAGCTTCCTGGGGTAGCAAATTCCACAGACCCACTACCCTCTGAGTGAAAAAGTTTCTCCTCATCTCAGTTTTGAAAGAGGAGCCCCTTATTCTAAGATTATGTCCCCTAGTTCTAGTTTCACCCATCATTGGGAACATCCTCACCGCGTCCACCCGATCAAGCCCCTTCACAATCTTATATGTTTCAATAAGATCGCCTCTCATTCTTCTGAACTCCAATGAGTAGAGTCCCAATCTACTCAACCTCTCCTCGTATGTCCACTCCCTCATCCCCGGAATTAACCGAGTGAACCTTCTTTGTACTGCCTCGAGAGCAAGTATGTCTTTTCTTAAGTATGGACACCAAAACTGTATGCAGTACTCCAGGTGCGGTCTCACCAATACCCTATACAACTGCAGCAATACCTCCCTGTTTTTATATTCTATCCCCCTAGCAATAAAAGCCAACATTCCATTGGCTTTCTTGATCACCTGCTGCACCTGCATACTAACTTTTTGATTTTCTTGCACCAAGACCCCCAGATCCCTTTGTACTGCAGTACTTTCCAGTTTCTCGCCATTAAGATAATAACTTGCTCTCTGATTTTTCCTGCCAAAGTGCATAACCTCACATTTTCCAATATTGTATTGCATCTGCCAAATCTCTGCCCACTCACCCAGCCTGTCTATATCCCCTTGTAGGTTTTTTATGTCCTCCTCACTCTCTACTTTCACTCCCATCTTTGTATCATCTGCAAACTTTGATATGTTACACTCGATCCCCTCCTCCAAATCGTTAATATAGATTGTAAAGAGTTGGGGACCCAGCACCGACCCCTGCGGAACACCACTGGCTACTGGTTGCCAGTCCGAGAATGAACCATTTATCCCAACTCTCTGCTTCCTGTTAGATAACCAATCCTCCACCCATGCCAGAATATTACCCCCAATCCAGTGATTTTTTTATCTTGAGTAATAATCTTTTATGTGGCACCTTGTCGAATGCCTTCTGGAAGTCTAAATACACTCCATCCACTGGTTCCCCTTTATCCGCCCTGTACGTTATGTCCTCAAAGAACTTGAGCAAATTTGTCAGACATGACTTCCCCTTCATAAAGCCATGCTGACTTTGTCCTATTAAATTATGTTTATCTAAATGTTCCGTTACTGTCTCTTTAATAATAGACTCCAAAATTTTACCCACCACAGATGTTAGGCTAACTGGTCTATAATTTCCAGCCTTCTGCCTACAACCCTTTTTAAATAAGGGTGTTACATTAGCAGTTTTCCAATCTGCCGGGACCTTTGCTGAGTTCAGGGAGTTTTGGAAAATCATTACCAAAGCATCCACAATTCCTACTGCCACTTCCCTCAAGACCCTAGGATGTAAGCCATCAGGTCCAGGGGATTTATACGCCTTGAGTCCCATTATTTTACTGAGTACCAATTCCTTAGTGATTTTAATCGTATTTAGCTCCTCCCCCACTAGAGCCCCCTGTTTGTCCAGTGTTGGGATATTCTTAGTGTCCTCTACCGTAAAGACAAACAAAATATTTGTTCAGCATTTTTGCCATCTCCATGTTTCCCACCATTAATTTCCCGGTCTCATCCTCTAAGGGACCTACGTTTGCCTTAACCACCCTTTTTCTTTTTATATAACTATAGAAACTCTTGCTATCTGTTTTTATATTTTTTGCTAATTTATTTTCATAGTCTATCTTCCCTTTCTTAATCAATCCTTTAGTTACTTTTTGTTGTCTTTTGAAGACTTCCCAATCTTCTATCCTCCCACTAACTTTGGCTACCTTTATATGTCCTTGTTTTTAGTTGGATACTTTCTTTAATTTCTTTACTTAGCCATGGATGGCTGTCATTTCTTTTACACCCTTTTTCCCTCAGTGGAATATATTTATTTTGAAAGTTGTAAAATAACTCCTTGAATGAACACCACTGCTCATGTACCGTCTTACCCTTTAATCTGTTTTCCCAGTCCACTTTAATCAATTCTGCTCTCATGCCATCATAGTCTCCTTTATTCAAGCTCAGTATGCTTGTTTGAGAACCAACCTTCTCACCCTCTAATTGGATATGGAATTCAACCATGTTATGGTCACTCATTCCAAGGGGATCCTTAACTAGGACATTATTAATTAATCCTGACTCATTACACAGGACCAGGTCCAAGGTTGCTTGCCCCCTTGTAGGATCAGTTACATATTGCTCAAGAAATCCATCCCTAAGACACTCAATAAACTCTTCCTCAAGGCTGCCCTGCCCAATTTGATTTGTCCAGTTAATATGATAGTTAAAATCCCCCATAATTATAGCTGTTCCCTTATTACATGCCCCAACTATTTCCTGATTAATACTTCTTCCAACAGTGTTGCAACTATTAGGAGGCGTATATACTACGCCCACCAGTGTTTTTTTCCCCTTATTATTCCTTATCTCCACCCAAACTGTTTCATTACCCTGATCTTTTGACCCAATATCATTTATCTGTATTACAGTGATTCCTTCCTTTATTAACATAGCCACCCCCCCTCCCCTTCCTTCCTGCCTGTCCTTCCTGATTGTTAAATACCCTGGCATATTTAATTCCCAGACGTTGTCACCCTGCAGCCATGTTTCTGTAATGGCCACAAGATCATACCCATACATAGTTATTTGTGCTGTTAACTCGTCCATTTTGTTACGAATGCTACGTGCATTCAGAAAAAGAACTTTCAAATGTGTTTTGCGACACTTACTTCCTGCTTTTTCCTTAATTAACACTTTTCCTTTTACTCCATACCTTCTGTCCCTTCCTGACATGCTTTCCTCTGTCTCCCTGCTCAGGTTCCCAACCCCCTGCCACATTAGTTTAAATCCTCCCCAACAGCACTAGCAAACACTCCCCCTAGGACAGCGGTCCCGGCCCTGCCCAGGTGCAGACCGTCTGGTTTGTACTGGTCCCACCTCCCCCAGAACCGGTTCCAATGTCCCAGGAATTTGAATCCCTCCCCCTTGCACCATTCCTCTAGCCACGTATTCAATTGAAATATCCTCCTATTTCTACTCTGACTAGCACGTGGCACTGGTAGCAATCCTGAGATTACTACCTTTGAGGTCCTATTTTTTAATTTACCTCCTAACTCCCTATATTCTGCTTTTAGGACCTCATCCCCTTTTTTACCTATATCGTTGGTGCCTATGTGCACCACGACAGCTGGCTGTTCGCCCTCCCCCTCCAAAATGTTCTGTAGCCGCTCCGAGACGTCCTTGACCCTTGCACCAGGGAGGCAACACACCATCCTGGAGTCTCGGTTGCGGCTGCAGAAACGCCTATCTATTCCCCTTACAATTGAGTCCCCTATCACTATAGCTCTTCCACTCTTTTTCCTCCCAGCCTGTGCAGCAGAGCCGCCCATGGTGCCAGGAAGTTGGCTGCTGCTGCCTTCCCCTGCTAAGTCATGCCCCCCAACAGTATCCAAAGCGGTATATCTGTTTGAGAGGGGGATGGCCACAGGGGACCCCTGCACTACCTGCCTGCACCTCCTACTCTGCCTGGTGGTCACCCATTCCCTTCCTGCCTGTACACCCTTCACCTGCGGTGTGACCAACTCACTAAACGTGCTATCCACAAGGTTCTCAGCATCGCGAATGCTCCCAGTCATGGTCACCTCGCAGCCATGTTTCTGTAATGGCCACCAGATCATACCCATGTGTAGTTATTTGTACCGTCAACTCGTCTATTTTGTTACGAATGCTGCGTGCATTCAGATAAAGAACTTTTAAACATGTTTTGTGACAATTTATTCCTGCTTTTACCCCCTTTACTACTTTACCTTTATCTTTATATATTCTGTCCCTTCCTGACACGCTCTGGTTTTTAATTTCCCCACTGCTAATTTGCTCTATTGCCTTCTCCGCTGACATTTTTATTCTTCGCTTTCTTGAAACCTCCCTCCCACTAATTAGTTTAAAGCCCTCTCTACAGCCCTAGTTATTTGATTCGCCAGGATTCTAGTCCCAGCACTGGCCAAGTGAAGTCCGTCCCAACGGAACAGCTCTCTCCCGTCCCAGTACTGGTGCCAGTGTCCCAAGAAGCAAAACCCATTTCTCCCACACCAGTCTTGAGCCACGCATTTAACTCTCTGATTTTATTTACCCTAGCCAAATTTGCTCGTGGCTCAGGTAGTAATCCAGAGATTATTACCCTTGTGGTTCTGCTTTTTAATTTGGCCCCTAGCTGCTCATACTCCCTCAGCAGAACCTCTTTCCTTGTCCTATCTATGTCGTTGGTACCAACATGGACCACGACAACTGGATCCTCCCCCTCCCACTCCAAGTTTCTCTCCAGCCCAGAGGAGATGTCCTTAACCCTGGCAGGCAACACAACCTTCGGGACTCTCGCTCTCGGCTGCAAAGAACCCTATCTATCCCCCTTATGATACTATCCCCTACCACTACAACATTTCTTTTTACTCCCCCCACTTGAATGGCCCCCCGTTCCACGGTGCTGTGGCCAGGTTGCTCATCCTCCATGCAGTCCCTGCTCCCGTCCTCACAGGGAGTAAGAGCCTCGAACCTGTTGGACAAGAGCAAGGGCTGCGGCTCCTCCAACACTACCTCCTGGATCCCCGTACCTGCCTCACTCATAGTCACACCCTCCTGTCCCTGACCACGGACTACATCTGAATTAGTTAATCTAATTGGTGTGACTACTTCCTGGAACACAGAGTCCAGGTAACTCTCCCCCTCCCTGATGTGTCGCAGTGTTTGAAGCTCGGACTCCAGCTCATCAACACGGAGCCGGAGTTCCTCGAGCAGCCAACACTTACTGCAAATGTGATCACCGTGAGCATTAATGGTGTCCACCAGCTCCCACATATTGCAGCAGTAACACATCACCTGCTCTCCCATTCTATGTAATTAATTACATTCATTTATTATTTTTTAAATACCCTCTGCCCCGCCTGATGAATATCACACCTTAGAAACTATAAACCACAGAGTTTAAGTTTAAAAAGAGAGAAATACTCGCCACACGAGTGAATCGAATTGGCTGAAGATCGGCTTCTGTGATGATGGGGACCTCCGGGAGGAGGCCGATATGGATCATTCACTCGGCACTTGCGGCTGAAGATGGTTGGAAACGCTTCAGCCTTGTCTTTTGCACTCGTGTGCTTGCTGGGCTCCGCCACCATTGAGGATGGGGATGTTCATGGAGCCTCCTTCTCCTGTTAGTTGTTTAATTGTCCACCACCATTCACGACTGGATGTGGCAGGACTGCAGAGCTTTGATCTGATCCGTTGATTGTGGAATCGCTTAGCTCTGTCTATAGCATGCTGCTTTTTTTCTTTATGGACTGGCTGGGATGTGTTGTAACTTCTATGTAATATCTTCCTTTATGTCATTCAGGATTATGATGCAACGCTTATCCTTATTAAGTGAAATATCTTCAGCTGAATTTCGCAGCACTATCTAAATGACTAACAGTATAAGAATCTTTTTATGTAGAAATACTACTGCAGGTCATAGATGCAGTTGGCATACACTGTCTGTTCACATTTGCAGTGTTGGATAGTCCCTGAAATTGGTCCAGCTTTGTTGCTGTGTGTGGGCAGTGATGTTTTGCATACTAACTCTTGGACGCTTATCATGGCATGAACGATGTAGATGGTGAGCATTTTGATTTTTAGCTTGTTTTGTAGGGTAAAACTGAGGATGCTTTCACACCATGTTAATACTCCCTCATGTTATCATGAAGCATAGGATTCCGTGGAGATGTTCGGGATGCACTCGCAGTGGTGTCTAATTACATGGGTTTACATTGCCAGGCATATGGTGGTATAATGGATGTAATTTTCATGTGAATGGGACGATGTATGTTCTTCTGGAACCAGCTGTTCTGTTTTGAAATTGATTTTAAATTTAGGTAGCAATGCACTTTTTGTTAACTTTGTGTGTCTCCCATCACCAACTATCCTCACTGCTGTCTTGAGCATCTTAACGTGCCTACAAGCTAGGCTGACACTCCAGTGCAGTGCTGAGGGAGTGCTGCACTGTCGGAGGTGCTGTCTTTCGGATGAGATGTTAAACTGAGGGCCCCGTCTGCTCTCTCAGGTGGAGGTAAAAGATCCCACGGCACTATTTCGAAGATGAGCAGGCGAGTTATCTCCGGTGTCCTGGCCAATATTTATCCCTCAACCAACATCACTAAAACAGATTATCTGGTCATTATCACATTGCTGTTTGTGGGACCTTGCTGTGTGCAAATTGGCTGCCGTGTTTCCTACATTACAACAGTGACTCCACGTCAAAAGTACTTCATTGGCTTTGAGACATCTGGTGGTCGTGCAAGGCGCTATATAAATGCAAGTCTTTCTTACAGTACTTGTAAAAGTGCGAGTCTGGTGCACCCTTTTTATTCAGTAATATTGCTGGAATATCTCAAATGCTATCCTTGGGTACAATGTATTACAGAGTATTTACAGCACAGAAACAGGCCATTCAGCCCATTCATGCCGGTGTTTATGCTCCATACGGGCCTCCTCCCACCCCACTTCATCTAACCCAGCATAACCTTCTATTCCTTTCTCCCTCATGTGCTTATCTAGCTTCCCCTTAAATGCATCCAAGCTATTTGCCTCGACTACTCTGTGTGGTCGCGAGTTCTACATACTCTCAGTAAAGAAGTTTCTCCTGAATTCCCTATTGGATTTATTAATGACTATCTTATATTTATGGCACCTCGATCTGATCTAATTGTAGCGCTCCAAGCATTGCTAAAATCAGCGGAGACTACAGATTTCAGCTTTGATATTGCTCTCGTGCCGTGCTTGTGCCACCAGCTGCCGATGTGTAGCTCATGGCAACATCAAAGTAAACTTGCCAAGTTCATTAATGCCGTTGGCCTTTGCGAATCTGGTAAGTTTAGTCTGATGTTGCCGCTGTCTGTGTGAGACCCGTACTCCTGGAGCTGGCAGCTTGAGCACCGTACTCCATACTCCAGGCAACCAGGAATTAAGAGTTTGAATACCTTAAAGAAAGGAAGAACTTGCTTTTATATAACACCATCCATGTCCTTGGGACGTTCCAAAGTGCTTCACAGCCAATGAATTGTTTTTAAAGCACAGTCATTTTTTTAGTGTCAGCCGTGGCTCAGTGGGTAGCACACTCACCTCTGAGTCAGAAGGTTGTGGGTTCAAGTCCCACTCCAGAGACTTGAGCACAAAAATCTAGGCTGACACTCCAGTGCAGTGCTGAGGGAGTGCTGCACTGTCGGAGGTGCCGTCTTTCGGATGAGATGTTAAACCGAAGTCCCGTCTGCTCTCTCAGGTGGACGTAAGAGATCCCATGGCATTATTTTGAAGAAGAACAGGGGAGTTATCTCTGGTGTCCTGGCCAATATTTATCCCTCAATCAGCATCACAAAAAAAGCCAATTATCTGGTTATCATCACATTGCTGTTTGTGGGAGCTTGCTGTGCACAATTGGCTGCCACGTTTCCTACATTACAACAGTGACTACACTTCAAAAGGTACTTCATTGGCTGTAAAGGGCTTTGGTCCTGAGATCGTGAAAGGCGCTATATAAATGCAAGTGTTTCTTTTTCCTGCTTGGGCAAATGCGGCAGCCAATTTCGCAAAGTGATGAGATAAATGACCAGATCATCTATTTCTGGTGGTGTTGGTTCAGAGATGAATGTTGACCAGGACACAAGGAGAATGTCCCTGCTCCTCTTCAAATAGTGCCATGGAAACTTTTTATGTCCAGCTGAACAGGCAGACAGGACCTCGGTTTAACCTCTGGCAGTGATGTGCTCCCTCAGCACCTCACTGAAGTGTCAGCCTGGATTATGTGCTCAAGCCCTGATGGAGATTTGAAACCATGACCTTCTGACTCCGAGGTGGGAGTGCTACCACTGAGCCAAACTTACGCAACAACAATGTGATTATCATCCCACTCCCAGTTGGGCAAGTATACTAGGCGTCGATAGTTAGAGTTGATAGAAAAGTGAAACAGTGAAACTGAAATTAGTGTTCATACACTCGAACAGAGACTTCTTGGCATCTCAAACTAATTGCACTAGATTAACTTGGTCAATTGAAATGAGTAGCCTTCCTACACAATAAACAGAAGTGTTTACTCATCTAGTTCAGTATTTCACAATAATCGCCTGATGGATTTTCAATTCTTCAGCAGAAAAATCAATTTATCTTCAGGCAACTCTCCTCTGCTACCAGTGTATATCCTGAGATGTGGCCTGTTTCTGGTAGTGATCTGTTCAGTGTTCAGTTATTTGCTATACTTGAAATTCTTTTCCTCCCATTTAACCTATTTGAACTGAAACAACATGGACGTAGAAAGAAAGACTTGTATTTCTACAGCGCCTTTCATGACCTCAGGAGGTCCCAAAGCGCTTTACAGCCAATCAAGTACTTTTGGAGTGTAGTCACTGTTGTAATGTAGAAATCGCGGCAGCTGCACACAGCAAGCTCCCACAGACAGCGATGAGGTAATGACCAGATAATTTTTTTTTTAAACTGATGAGAACTCCCCTGCTCTTCATCAAATAGTAATTGGCATCTCCGACATTGCAGCGCTCCCTCAATACTGCACTGAAGTGTCATGGTTATGTGTCCAAGTCCTCCAGTGGGGCTTGAACCCATAGTCAGCTAATTCAGAGACAATAGTGCTGCCACTGAAGTTGTTGCCTAGACTTTGTGTTCAGTTCGCTGGAGTGGGACTTGAACCCACAACCTTCTGACTCCGAGGCCAGAGTGCTACCAACTGAGCCACGGCTGACATGGAATGACATGATTGATCGTGAGAGAAAGTCATGTTCTTCTGGGCTGCAGCTGAATTACATTTGGTACCAAAAGAGCAAATTATTTTTAACTTTAAAAAAAAATTGGGCACAAAAGGCTTGTGTGTTTCCTCTCTCCTGTCTTATATTTGTCTGGCAGTATTTAGAAATTGGACAAGTGCCACTTTATGTTTAGTCTTTTTTTATAGCAGTAAATGTAACCTATCAAAAAAATAATGCCATTACAAAAGTGTTTACTCATCTAGTTTGGTATTTCACAATAATCGTGAGATGTCAAATGTGGGCAATTTGCAAAAAGAACGTGGGTGAGGGGAAGATGGTATCAAGACCTGTGGAAAACATGGGCTCATCGGAAGATGGGTAGATGAGCAAAGTTCAAGATGATTGTAGTTCAGTTTTTGCTTGGAAAGTGCTCTCTCGCTCGCCGTCCCTGTGTATGTAAACCATTAAAACTCTGTTTATTTCCCTTTTAGGGTGGGGTTTTGCACAGTTTATCAATAACTGTTAATCTGTTGCTTCAGTAACTTTCTGAAATGCTCGACTAGTTTTTAACCAAATCTTGCAAGTATCTTGGGCAGTGGGTTTCCATAGAAAATGGGCAGTCCTGGAAGATTGTGTACTGCTTTTTTGTGTCCAAGGAATTTATCTCTAACATTTTGTCTCTAAACAGTGGCTGCCACTTCAAAAATAATATAATTGGTTGATCTGCTCTTTGGAATGTCCTAAGGACGTGAGAGGCACTAGATCAATGCAATTTCTTTCTTTTCTAATTTGGTTGAGTGATATAAATTTCAATCTATCTCTGAATTTAACCTTGCCGTTGTTACCTCTGGACTTGACTATTCCAATGCACACCTGACGTTCGACCCTCCGTAAACTTGAGGTCATCCAAAACTCTGCTGCCCCTGTCCTAACTCACACCAAGTCCCATTCACCCATCACCCCTGTGCTCGCTGACCTGCGTTGGCTCCCGGTTAAGTAACTCCTCGCTTTTAAAATTCTCAACCTTATTCTCAAATCCCTCGATGGCCTCGCCCATCCCTGTCGCTGTAATCTCCTCCAGCCCCTCCCCCCGAGATATCTGCGCTCCTCTAATTCTGGCCCTTTGAGCATCCTCGATTTTCATCGCTCCACTATTAGAATTTCTATTGCGATTCTCTCCACAGTTATATCGGAGCCCACTGTCTAATGAAGCTGCAACATTTCAATAGCTAAACACCTGCATTGTGAGCGAGTTAGCAGTCCGGATGAGTTGCTGGTTTTGGTCTGGTGCCATTATCGGGCCCCAGTTTTGGCTCTGAAGAGGACAGTATTGGATAATATTTTGGAACTTAGATATTCATCAAATCAATCAGAATGTTAGCAACTTGGGCTCCAGGCCTAGCCTTGGTTTTCCTGGTTCACGACCATGCCACCAGAGGAACTCCTCATTGTTGTGGCAATACCTGTATGTATTTTGGGTGACGGGAGGGAAATGTGGTTGGCAGACCCGACCTGGCTGCAAAGAACAGAGGCACTTATTGCTATAAAGTACGTGCCTCAGACCCTCCGAACTATCCATCCTCCTCAGCTGAAGGAAAGACAAGCAGAGGCAGGGGCAAAGCAGGTGGGACATAATGGAATAATGCTGAACTTTAAAAATTCATTCTGGGGATGTGGGCGTCGTTGGTAAGGCCAGCATTTATTGCCCATCCCTAGTTGCCCTTGAGAAGGTTGTGGTGAGCCTCCTTCTTGAACCGCTGCAGTCCGTGTGGTGAAGGTACTCCCACAGTGATAGGTAGCGAGTTCCAGGATCATAACCCAGCCATGATGTAGGAATGGCAGTATATGTCCAAGTCAGAATGGTGTGTGACGGAGTGAAATTTGGAGGTGATAGTGTTCCCATGCACCTGCTGTCCTTGTCTTTCTAGGTGGTGAAGGTCACGGTTTTGGGAGGTGCTGCCAAAGAAGCCTTGGCGAGTTGCTGCAGTGCGCCTTGGCGAGTTGCTGCAGTGCATCTTGTGGATCGTACACACTGCAGCCACGGTACGCCAGTGGTGGAGGGAGTGGATGTTTAAGGTGGTGGATGTTTAAGGTGGTGGATGGATGCCGATCAAGTGGGCTGCTTTGTCCTGGATGGTATCGAGCTTTTTGAGTGTTGCTGGAGTTGTACTCATCCAGGCAAGTGGAGAGTATTCCATCGCACTTGATTGCTTTCAAATATGAGGAGGGTGGAGGTGAAATGTATGTTCATGAGTTGAGACCTAGCTGAATGTAGCCCAGCATTTTGATTATATTTATAGCCACGTTTCACTTGTGCAGCCAATTAACAATAACTTTGGCACCTTCTGGTACTTTGTTCAAGTAACGGTCATGATCTAACTGCCTGATTGCAGGTGAAGTGCTGTGCTCTGACACGATTGGCTTGTTAACCAGTCAAATAATGGAATACTTCACTGCTGTAACTGTTGTTAATGTTATTGGTCATCAACCGCAGATGAAATGTATTAATTCTGTTCTGATTCAGTTCTTCAATGGGGCATTCTGCCTTTGATTGACCATGACACCTGCTAATAGAGTCCAACAAAATGGTTCTCCACCGCAAAGCATGCGAGTTACTTCCAGAGAATTTTGTTTCTGGGTTCAGATAACTGTTAGAAACCACTCCAGTTTAGCTCATCGGTTTCGGGGGGGCTTTTCAACAGCTTGAGATTTTGTTTTGCTAACAGTTCCAATGTTGTGCACCCTCCCCATTTGCATGCTACCACCAGACCGAAAAGGGAAGCAGGTTACCAAGATCCGGCAAAGCTTCGGCACTGGCTCTCACGTCGTGGGCAGCTGGAGAAAGCTCAATTTTTGTTCGTCTTTACATAGGATTACACAGGATATACAGCATAGAAATCGGCCATTTGGCCCAACCAGTCCATGCCGGCGTTTATGCTCCACTTGAGCCTCCTCCCGTCTTTCCTCATCTAACTCTATTAACATAACTCTCTGTTCCCTTCTCACTGGTATGCTTATCTCGCCTCCCCTTAAATGCACCTATGCTGTTCGCTTCAACCCTGTGGTAGTTAGTTCCACATTCTTACTTCCCTCCTTAACCTCCACTCGCTGCAACCAGTGATTCTCCGCCTGGTGACTTGTGTGGGTGTCCCGGCACTGTGGGGGCACAGGCTCTTAGTGCACCGAGTGCGCCCTCCTGATGCTTTTAAAGGCTACAGTTTTATGGTCACAACTTCCCTTCCTTCCTTCCAAAAGGTGGCCAGTGCCCGCATGCCCCCTGCTGTAACTCACACTGAAGCTTCTGAAGGGTATTGCTGTGTCATATCAACACCCTAGACAATCGGCTCACAGCAGTCTACATTTGGCGCCAGTCGCAATTCACGACCTTGGAAGCCTACGGTGCTCCTCTGTGTCTGCTGTGCGTGATTTTGACGTGGTGAGATGTGGTTCATTTTATGAATGACTGTGCATGCCTGCCTTGTGAAACGCGTAACGGCTGTAAAATGCCGCGGCAACTGTTTTAATAGCACACAAGAGCCACCGTGCAAGTGCTTGAGGTTGTGGTGGAGTACTGGTTGCTTCGCCTGTGCATGACTGAGCACCATATCTGTGGTCGTGTACCGGTAGTGCAGTGTGGGCTTTCTCTTTATGACTAATAATTCTTAGAAATCATCAGCGGAAAAAATATCTGAATGAAACTGTTTTTTGCTTTATGATAGCTTAAGGATTAATCATTTGAATACTGCAAATGCATGGTGCTGACCCAGTATTTCTGTACTGCTTTTACCGAAGCCTGTTACAGTGCACCTGTTCGTAATTGCAACTATATCTTGTCAAGCATGAAACTCTGAAGTGGGGATTGGGTGCAGCACTGTTTTTCTTGCAAGGCACAACCCCTCCTTCTCCTGCATCTATCCCCTCTGTTTTGTTTGCCCTGTCATTAAGGCGTTTGACAAATGGTTGGAATCTTCTCTCGTGCTTCAAGTATCTGTCGTTCAGTGAATTGTGCTTCAGTGGATTTACAATTGGAGCCTGAGTGGAACTGTTGTTATCTTCCATTTGGTCATCTATTTGCAGCTTGAATGTGGAAAATCTCCCATACAGGTCAAAACAAAGAGAAACTGCCGAATGAAATTTGATCAGCCTCATTGGTTTTAATCGATTTACATGCAAACTACTCAAATTATATTGCTATTGCCCAAATGCCAGCATCTGTCAGGTTTCATGGGTGGTGTGGATAATGTTATCTAGTAAGCTTAATTGTGCCTTAGATACAAGAATCTGATCTTATCTGCCTACAGTATGCTGATTCCCAGCTGTCTGCCTGAGGATTTCTGGTTTTCCTGTTGACCAACAAGCAAAGTCTTTGGCAACCCCATTTTTTGGGGAACTAACTAGAAACATACATTTTAACAGAAAGGGTCCAGAAGCTGTTCTTGGTACAGATTGATGATGTACTGAGGAATAAAGGGCCTGAGTTTGATTCTTGGCTGAATTGAGCCCAGTGCACTCTGACATCAACACACCTCTCTCCTCTCAAAAGGTGGTGGGGTGGGGGGGGGGCGGTGACCTTTGGAAGAAGGTCTGTGCTCTCCTCCAAGTGGACAGCATCTACAATCCCTTAACTAATAACCGGCTCTAAGCAGGATTTGACCCATAGAAGTGGTGTTGCGAATATGAATGCCAAAGTTTAACTGCCAGTATCGAACCATTACTGTCACTGACTGGCCTCCCCATGGTATGAACTTTGGAAGACATGAAGCTGCCATTTCAGTAGTGATGGCCAGTTCTATCTCCGGGCTGACGTGATCTAAAATTCCATGTTGTACATACCATGTTCTAATCCACAGCAGCCAAGCCAAGCGGAGCAGGCTCGAAGGGCCAAATGGCCTACTCCTGCTCCTATTTCTTATGCACCTCTTGTTTTGTGGAGTGTAGTTTGACTACGCTTGTGGTAGAGTGCAAAAAGACTATTTGCACGCTCCTGAATAGCATGGTTGTGGTCATGTTCACATCAAAGTGTTCAGGCTGGAGGAAGGGTGGCAGACTCTGTTTCTAGTTGTTAGTAAACAGCACTAGTATGTTGATTTTTTTTCTCTGAGATGTGGAAGACTCTGACAAGGCCATATTTATTGCCCATCCAGATAGCTGACCTGAGAAGGTAGTGGTGGGCTTCCTTTGAGTGATTTTGCTTTTACAGCTGAGAAACTTGCAAGGCCACTTCAGAGGACAGTAAGTGTTGAGACATAATGGAAACTAGAAGGGAGGATTTGATGGACTACAAAATTGTCCTGCTTCTACACAGTTTTAATTGGATTTTTTTTGTATTAGCCTGTTTTTTTTAAGGAGTTTCTAGGAACCTTTTATTTTGTATAAATCTCCCAATGGTTCAGAAAATGAATCTCACAAGTGGTACCACATAGACACCAAAAAGGTTCCAGGTACGGTCCCTGACTTGTGCTGAGTTGGCAGATCTCGGTCAAAGGCGATGATGGGGACTCCAAAATTGGCCTCAGTGTTTGTTGGTTAGTTAGAAGGGGGCGGGTGGAGGTGGAGAATGGTCGTCATTCTCTGATGGAAGTGCCTGCATTTAGATGTCGCGAGAACAGAATTGGGCTTGGCTGTGATGGTCCTGTTATCTAATCCCTCATTGGCATGCAGGTATCTGGAACCATGATTGACTGAGAGTCACCATCTGCAGGAGGGGCAGGAGAAGAGAATGTTGCAAGAGAGGATTCCTTAGTTAATTTCCCCAAATATGGCAGTGGTTGGATTCAGCTTGAAGTTACTCATTTAACAGGCACATCTACTTAGTTGGGTGGCAAATATCAACCCGTGGGGTCGGAAAGCTTTAGTTTTTCCCACAGGAGAATTGACCCTTTCATCAGCACATTAAACCTTTCTGCTTTGCAGAGGTACTATCCCGAAAATCTGAATTTACCTGGAATATTTCACAATGTAAAATCTTTGTTGACTATAAACAATCTGATGAGGCAAACTATTTGCCCGTCAACCTTAGTTTTGTTTAGGGAGAGTGGAGTATTTTCCTTGAAAGTGGATCGGCATTTGTGCTGCTTCAGATATTGAGCTAATCCACAATTGGTTTATTACTGTCCCTTAATAATCATGGTTTTATCAAGAGTTCATCAGTCTTGAATGTAAGAAAATGGTACCACGAGGGTGTGATATCAGACCAGGTATGCAGTCAGTGTCTCTGGTCTCTGCCCAGTAGCTCAAAGGTGTCAGCCATGGCTCAGTGGTAGCACACTCGCCACTCCAGAGACTTGAGCACATAATCAAGGCTGACACTCCAGTGCAGTGCTGAGGGAGTGCTGCGCTGTCGGAGGTGCCGTCTTTCGGATGAGACGTTAAACCGAGGCCCCGTCTACCCTCTTAGATAGACGTTAAAAGTCCCTACAGCACTATTTCGAAGAAGAGCAAGGGAGATGACCTGGCCGATTATTTATTCCTCAACCAACATCACAAAAACAGATTGTCTGGTCATTATCACATTGCTGTTTGTGGGATCTTGCTGTGCGCATTGTTGGCTGCCACCTTTCCTACATTACAACAGCGACTCCACTTCAAAAGTATATAATTGATTAAAGCGCTTTGGGGCATCCTGAGTTCTTGTAAGGCGCTATATAAATGCAAGTCTTTTTTCAGTGTTGATGTGTAATTTTGAGGACCATATTATGCTTGCCTATTCATTTCAGTTGCAAGGGAACATCCTGTACCTCTTGAGAATTGAGTGTTGACCCCTCCTGAACCAGCCTGGAAAATGTTGCATATTGGGGGTAGGGGGCGGAAGGAGTATCAAATGTTGGTTTGCGAGAATAATAACCATCAGGCCACTTAGCTAGTGTCAACTGCTCGGCAATGATTCGCCATATTTTTAGTTTTAGAGTCGTCTTGCTTCCTCTGAATTTGAGAATGCAGCTGGGACTAGTGAGATGGACAATACGACACTTTAGAAGTACTTATCCAGACAGATGAAATCCCATTCCCCCCTCACACCACCTATTATGCTTTGTTTGAGTGAGGTACGTTTTTCCCTTTTAAATAAAAAAAGGAATGTGGGACTGCAGGCCAGATCTTTACGTCATGTTGCAGGCACTGTGTGCTCACCATTGTTGGAATCACTGCGTTTCCTTAGTTTTAATAATAATTTAAGTTAGCTTTCTGACCAGTAAAGTTTGAACAGGGCAGTGTGCAGCAATTCTTAAATAAATGGGAACCTCCCCTCTCCCCCCCCGCCCCCCTTGTGGCTGTGTGCTGGATGGTGAGGGGCGCGCCCAGGCATTGGCTGCCAGGTCCGTAGCGGCAGGAGTGAGCGGACAGCAGCTTGTCGGCCTCATCGGCCAGGGCTTCCAGGTTCGTGAGGCCGGACGCCACGATCGCTGGGCGGATGCTGAGAGGGAGCTGGCGGATGAACAGCGTGCGGAAGAGGGATCCGGGTGGGCTCACGTCGGTCAGGGAGAGCATGTGGGAGAGGAGGTCTGATGGTGAGGCATCACCGAGGCCTGGAAGGTCGAGGAGGTGGCAGTTTCGCTGATATGCCGAGGCCGTAAATTTTTTAAGGAGTGCTGTCCTGAGATGTGCATACTTGCCTTCCTCTGTTGGGTTCTGCAGCGTTGTCCAAACCTTGGAAACTGCGGCGCTACCGAGTGATGTGACGAGATAGTCGTACTTCGTCCCATCTGTGGTGATATTTCGCAGCCGGAAGCGAGATTCAGCTTGGAGAAACCAGGCTTCGGGCTGGTTTTCCCAAAACTCCGGCAGTTTCACGGAAACTGCGTTCGTGTCCGCCATTGCAGTGCTCGGAATACGTTCTGAGCGTCGTGATCACCACTGTTGAGGCTGCCGCGAAACACGAATTAAGGCTGAATCCATTTGTGTTAAACAAGAGACTTTTTAATCACAGCATGATACAAAATGGCAGACTGAAAAGCTCCCAGAATTCTCTGGGTTAAACCTGAGGCCCCGCCCCCTTCTGCCTTAAAGGTAAGGTGCCTTAAAGGGAAGGTGCTGGAAATTTGTCCACAGACGGAAGAGTGGATTATGCCCGTTTTAGGTGGCGATCCGCCACACAGCTCCCCCCAGAATCCGCTTAGGAGGTGTGGACGAGACGGTGCGGTGGTCTGATGGGCTGGCCGGAGCGGCTCTTGTAGGATGCCGGTGGACGTGGAACGGCCGGGCGTGGAGCAGCCGGGTGAACCGGCTTGAGGGCAGGTCGGCCGCGTGGAGGTGGACGAGCTACAGGGACCTGCTCACCGGGCTCCGAGTGTGCTGGCTTGAGTCGGTCAACCGACACTTTTTCGGGCCTGTCGCCCACTTGCAGGGTGAAAAATTTGTCCCCAGCCTGTAGCACTTTGTAGGGCCCGTCGTACAGGGGTTGAAGGGGTCCGCGGTGGGCGTCGTGCTGGACGAAAACAAACCGTGCCTGGTGCAGGCTTCATGGGACGTGTGAGGTGGATTTGCCGTGTCGGGCAATGGGCACCGGGGCGAACTGCAGCGCCAGTGAGGCGAAGTCGTGGCGTTGCTGGTCGGCTGACCAGGGTGTCGTGGCGGTGGGCAGGAACTTGCTGGGTACGCGCAGCGGCTGACCGTACACGAGCTCTGCTGCCGATGCGTGGAGGTCTTCTTTAACCGCGGTGCGCAGGCCGAGGAGGACCCACGGAAGTCGGTCGGTCCAGGCGCTGTCTTGGAGGCTGGCTCGAAGAGATGCCTTCAAGGATCTGTGGAACCGCGCTCACAGTCCGTTGGCTTGGGGGTGGTGCGGTGAATGGTCACCCCGAGATTGCGTGCGACGGCGGTCCAGAGTTCAGAGGTAAATTGCGGACCTCTGTCCAACGTCATGTCGGAGGGGACGCCGAACCGTGCGACCCAGGTGCTGACGAAGGCTCTGGCGATGTCGGCGGTGGTGGTAGAGGTCAGTGGAATTGCCTCAGGCCAGCGTGTGGTGCGGTCAGCGATGGTCAGCAAGTGCGTGTGGCCTTGCGACGGCGGCAGGGGCCCGACGATGTCCACGTGGATGTGGTCGAATCTCCGCGAGGGGACGGTAAACTCCTCGAGGGGTGCTTTCGTGCGTTGCTGTACCTTGGCCCGTTGGCAGGCTAGGCAGGAGTTGGCCCAAGTACGCACATCCTTGCGAAGGCCGCGCCAGACAAAGTGGTTGGCTACCAATTTGATGGATGCGCGGGCTCCGGGGTGGGAGAGGTTGTGGAGAATGTCGAATACCCGGCGGCGCCAGGACGCTGGGACGACGGGCCGAGGTTGACATAGGGATATGTCGCACTTGACCGTGACTGCGGTCGGGCCACAGGCGACGGCGGCCAGGCGTAGCCCTGGTAGGTTGGTGGGTGTGGAGAGCAGATCAGGGTCGGTGATCTGGTCTGCTGCGAGTTGAGCATAGTCGACTGCTAGGTGTGCGGCGTGGATGGCGGGGCTGGAGAGGCAGTCGGCTACCACATTTTCTCGGCCGGAGACGTGTTGGATGTCCGTGGTGAACTCAGACACTGCCGCGAGCTGGCGCTGCTGCCTGGCGGACCAGGGGTCGGTTGTCTTTGCCATTGCGAATGTCAGGGGCTTGTGGTCGACAAACGCAGTGAAGGGGTGGCCCTCAAGCAAAAACCGGAAATGGCGACCGCCAGGAACAGGGCGAGCAGCTCGCGGTCGAAGGTGCTGTACTTGACCTCCGGGGGGCGTAGTTGGCGGCTGAAGAAGGCAAGTGGTTGCCAGGCGCCGTCGACCCACTGCTCATACACGGCGCCGACCGCGTGGTCGGAGGCGTCCGTGGTGAGCGCTACCCTGGCATTGGGCCGTGGGTGCGCGAGCAGGGTGGCGTTGGCGAGCGCGGTCTTGGTGGAATCGAAGGCGGCGGACGCGTCTGCCGTCCATTCGACCGCCATCTTGCCGTTCCTGCCCCGGAGGGCTTCATACAGGGGCCTCATGAGGGACGCCGCTTTGGGGATGAAGCGGTTCTAGAAATTCACCATCCCGAGGAACTCCTGGAGGCCTTTGATGGTGGTGGGGCGGGGAAATTGTTGGACGGCCTGCACCTTGGTGGGCAGGGGAATGGCCCCAGCATGGGTGATGTTGTGGCCGAGGAAGTCGATCTTGTCCAGGCCGAACTGGCATTTGGCTGGGCTGAGGATGAGCCCGTGGTCGCTGAGGCGCCCGAACAGGATGCGGAGGTGTTCCTGCTTGGAGGAACTGGCTACCAGGATGTCGTCCAGGTAGACGAACAGGAACTTCAGGTCCCGAAGGACCGAGTCCATGAGCCGTTGGAATGCCTGGGCCGCGTTTTTGAGGCCGAAGGGCATCTGCAGGAACTCGAACAGGCTGAAGGGGATGATTACGGCTGTCTTGGGGACGTCCGTGGGGTGGACGGGGACTTGGTGGTAGCCGCGCACCAGGTCGACCTTGGAAGAGACTGAGCGGCCGGCCAGTCTAGCCGAGAAGCCCTGAATGTGCGGCACGGGGTACCGATCAGGGGTGGTGGCGTCATTGAGGCGGCGGTAATCCCCGCAGGGGCGCCAACCTCTGCCTGGTTTGGGGGCGATGTGGAGTGGGGAGGCCCAGGGACTGTTGGAGCGGCGGATGATGCCGAGCTGTTCCATGGTGGCAAACTCGGTCCGCGCGATCTCCAGTTTGGCCGGGTCCAGCCTGCGGGCGTGGGCGTACACTGGGGGGCCTGTGGTGGGGATGAAGTGTTCCACCCCGTGTTTGGCGGCCTCCGTGGAGAAGGTCGGATTGGTAAGGGCCGGGAATTCGGCCAGGAGTGCCGAGTAGTCATCCGTGGCACTGTGTCGGCGGGTTGACGGGGGGCCATGGCGCCCAGGATGGGGGACATGGTGTTCATGTCCATGAGGCGGTGACGAGGGATGTCTACCAGTAGGCCGTGGGCGCACAGGAAATCTGCGCCGATGAGGGGGGAGAGCACCTTGGCAGTGATGAACTCCCATCGGTAGCGGTGACCAGCGAGGTTGAGGGTGACTGACCGGGTGCCATACGTCCGGATTTCCGAGCCGTTAGCAGCAGCCAGCGCCGGTCCTCGTTCGCCCTTTTGGATGTCGAGGGAGGAGGCCGGGATGATGCTGTGCTGAGCCCCAGTGTCGCACAGGAACCGGCAGCTGGTTTTGTCATCCGTGACGAACAGCAGGGAGCCCGCGTGGCCCACGGCCATCGCGGGGGCTGGTACAGGGGCGGACTTGAAAGAGCAGGGAGGTGTGCACCGTTGTGCCCTGGTGCCGAACCGTGCGTGGTAGTAACAGTGGCCCGGGTTAGTGGAGCGTTAGTGGTGTCAGGCCCTTGTGGCCGCGTGCTGGATGGTGAGGGGCGCGCCCAGGCATTGGCTGCCAGGTCCGGAGTGACGTCGCGGCTGGAGTGAGCGGACAGCAGCTTATCGGCCAGGGCTTCCAGGTTCGTGAGGCCGGACGCCACGATCGCTGGGCGGATGCTGAGAGGGAGCTGGCGGATGAACAGCGTGCGGAAGAGGGATCCGGGTGGGCTCTCGTCGGTGAGGGAGAGCATGTGGGAGAGGAGGTCTGACGGTGAGGCATCACCGAGGCCTGGAAGGTCGAGGAGGTGGCAGTTTCGCTGATATGCCGAGGCCGTAAATTTTTTTAAGGAGCGCTGTCCTGAGATGTGCGTACTTGCCTTCCTCTGGTGGGTTCTGCAGCGTTGTCCAAACCTTGGAAACTGCGGCGCTACCGAGTGATGTGACGAGATAGTCGTACTTCATCCCATCTGTGGTGATATTTCGCAGCCGGAAGCGAGATTCAGCTTGGAGAAACCAGGCTTCGGGCTGGTTTTCCCAAAACTCCGGCAGTTTCACGGAAACTGCGTTCGTGTCCGCCATTGCAGTGCTCGGAATACGTTCTGAGCGTCGGGGTCACCAATGTTGAGGCTGCCGCGAAACACGAATTAAGGCTGAATCCATTTGTGTTCAACAAGAGACTTTTTAATCACAGCATGGTACAAAATGGCAGACTGAAAAGCTCCCAGAATTCTCTGGGTAAAACCTGAGGCCCCGCTCCCTTCTGCCTTAAAGGTAAGGTGCTGGAAATTTGTCCACAGACGGAAGAGTGGATTATGCCCGTTTTAGGTGGCGATCCGCCACAACCTTTGACTTCCTGCGAGTTTGTTTATAGCCAGCGAAAACATCCTGGAGAGTGTGCACCAGGTAAACAGACTTTTGGGTTCGTATTCCTATGAAGCAGTTTACAAACATTAATGCAGAAAAGCCAATTTCGAACAGCCGGTAAGTAAGTCTTGGAGGGAAATTTGAGTCGCTGCTGGAATTACGCACAAGTTAGTTTGAAGTTTCTGCAGGAAACTCCCAGTGCTCCCGGCTTTCCCCCTGTGCTGGATGTTGAGGTGCATAATCTACAAGTTGGCCACTTATTAGAAGTCAGTAACTTGCAGTGAAGAGTTGTGTACTGATTCAGTTACCTCAATCTTTGGTTTTGTGATAACTGTTCTGAATCTGCCAGGAAAGTGAGGGCACTCTCTTTCCCTTCCCCTCCCCTCGGGTTGTAGTTCATGAAACACCGATCTCCATAACTTGTCTCATGAGGCCGTTGCAAAGGTGAATAGGGTGCATAGCTGGGATAATTAAATATAAAAACTGCAGTTCTTACCTGTACTGGCCTGGCTCGATTACATTAGAATTGTGCCCAGTTTTGGTCCCCTCACACAGTGGGGGATCTTAAAAAGGTCTGGAGAAGAGCCATTTGATTGATACCTAGGGTAAGAGCCCTTAGTCATCAGGATAGACTCACCGAACTATGTTTTTTACTCTAGAAAATTTGAGTCTTCCTAACTGGTTCATCTCCATTAGTTTGCTTTGTGTTTGGGGACAGGATGAGGCGAGTGATCGAAACTGTTGGGATGGTTTGATCTTGCTTGGTGACGTCACTAATGATCAATTATGGCAAAGTAGCTGCTATCCGTGTGTTGCAAGAGGATTGGTTGTGAGGACAGAAAAAGACTGATTTTATATTTAAAAGCAATTAATGGACTCTTCTCTCAAAGTATCCTATGCTGAGGGGAGAGAAACAGAGTAAACGTTTCAGGTCTGTGACCTTTTGTTCTGCACAGACCTGAAATGTTAACTCTGTTTCTCGCTCCACAGATGTTGCCGGACCTGCTGAGTATTTCCAGTATTTTCTGTTTATATTTCAGATTTCCAGCGTCCGCAGTATTTTGCCTTTTGTATCCTATGCTGAGGATGGTCTGCAATCCTATTGCATCTTCACCAGTGCCAGTCTATAACCAGCTGCTGGAAAATGTGTGAAGGCAGAGTATGCAATGTATTCCAACTCTTCCTCGGTGTGCAGATCAGGCTAAATATACTGGGAGTTCGAGATAATGGCCCGGAATTTGCAGTCGGGATGACGGCGAACAGGCAGTGTTTGCCGTCATTCCCTCTTTGAAACTGACCGCAACTTCGGGATTTGGCATATGCACAGGAGCATGCGGAAATCCTGAAGTTGCAGTCGGTCATTGACTGCTCTGAAACCGGCTGCGCTGTGCCCTTTCCCCCCACAGAGCTGGCAATCTGTGTAATCAGCCAAATCAGGGAAACTGACGCAAACCTTGGCTCTTCCGCAGTGTGTTCGTTGTGAAATTCCCCACTAAAAGTTCGACCCAAAGGGTGTAACTGGAGTTTTGACAGCGTTATTACTGCTAAACAAATGTTAAGGGCCTGGAAAACGATATTTAATTTTGTGCAGTGTGAAATTTGTCTATTTTAATAAAAATAAAATTTTTAAGCAACTTCAAAAAAAAAAGTATTTACATTTTTTTTAAAGTTTGTCCGTCTTTATTTCAGGTTTGCCTTCTCCCCATGTGAGAGCCCCAATCTTTTGTTTTGCTCGCTCTAACATTTTTAAAAAGTTAGAATTTTAAGAGCTTGCCCACTTCCTTGTTCACTGTCTGTGAGAATTCTGCGTTTTGATTGGCTGCTCAGACAGCTTGTTGACATCACAGCAGTTTGCACAAGGGGATCCCCACTGTACTCCGCTGATTTGAATTGAATTTCGGAAAACCCAAAGTTCTCAACACCGGGATTGCGAGATCCTTGTGCGAAGCGTACTTTGGGGCCAGTCGCAAACGCCTTTGCTTCGCTGCTGACCCCAAATTCCAGGCCAATATAGCCCATGTCTAGGAATATATTACAGGTGTAGGACCGGAGAGGGAAGGGACTGAAACCTCCCTAAATCCCAGAAATTGAGATGTGCATCTTGTAGATTGGACTCTGTGGCCTCAGATGGCAGCTTGAAGTTTCTGTATTATAATAAGTTTAAGTGCTGAGTTTGGGTTAATCAGTTGCTTGCAAATTGAATGGAAGTCTTTGAATTTTTTTTTTCTCTCCTGTGTATATTTTTTCTTTGCAAAAGAACAGGTAATGGTTAGATGACAAGCATATTACACCTGCAGAACCTCACTCAGGAAACAGAAACCTGACCAGCAGTCACTTACACATACCTTCCTTCCATTGCAACAGTGGTAAGTCCAAGATAGGGGTACGGTAGCATAGTGGTTGAGTTACTAGACTAGTAATTCAGAGGCCTGGGTAATGATCCAGAGACACTAGTTCCACTCCCACTACGGCAGCTGGAGAATTTAAATTCAGTTAATTAATAAATCTGGAATTAAAAAAAAAATAAAGCTAGTATCATGAAACAAAAAAACCCCATCCTAATCCGGTCTAGCCTATATGTGACTTACAGAATTGTGGTTGACTCTTAACTGCCCTCTGAAATGGTGGCTCACCACCACCTTCTCAAAGGATGGGCAATAAATGCTGGCCTTGCCAGCGACACCCACATCCCGTGAATGAATAAAAAAAATAGTCTATCTGTGATCCACTCTCTGCCAATAGCACTGCTGATCTATAGCTAGCGACTAGTTGTGTGAATGTGCCTCCCTCCCTCCCAAATTAACTTCTGCAGAATCTCACGAGGGTAACAGAAACCTGACCAGCAGTCAGTTACACATATCTCCATAAGAAGCCACCAGCAGCTTGCTGTGTAAGGAGGTGTGAAATAAAAACAGAAAATGCTGGAAATACTCAGCAGGTCAGGCAGCATCTGTGGAGAGAGAAACAGAGTTAACGTTTCAGCTCGATGACCTTTTGTCAGAACTGGAAAAGTTAGAGATGGAACAGGTTTTAAGCAAGTCCAGCGGGGAGGGAAGGAAAGAACAAAAGGGAAGGTCTGTGATTGGGTGGGAGGCAGGAGAGATTAAATGACAAAAGGGATGATGGTGCGAGGCAAAAGGGGGTGGTAATGGGACAATGAAAGAAACAAAAGCTGGGTCTAGAGGAGGTGTACATGGGAATAGCAGAATAGCAGAAGCAGGTGTGAATTCAGTATGGTGCTGGTATTCTGCTCTGTAATTTTACACACTGTCACGGCACTTGTTGCCGTGACAGCTGGAGTAGAACTGTGAGAGAGGCAATCTCATTTTTCAAAACAATCCTGGACAGTGATGTTCTCCCTGTTGTCCTGCATCCATTAAAAAAAAAATTCATTCACGGGATGCAGGCGTCGTTGGCAAGGCCAGCATTTATTGCCCAGCCCTAATTGCCCTCGAAGGTGGTGGTGAGCCGCCTTATACAACCAAGTGACTTGCTAGGCCATTTCAGAGGGCGGTTAAGAGTCAACCACATTGCTGTGGGTCTGGAGTCACATATAGGCCAGACCAGGTAAGTACGGCAGATTTCCTTCCCTAAAGAAAATTAGTGAACCAGATGGGTTTTTACGACAATCCGGTAGTTTCATGGTCACCATTACTGATACTAGCTGTTTATTGCAGATTTTTTGAATTAACTGAATTTAAATTCCCCAGATGCCGTGGTGGGATTTGAACACCTATCTCTAGATCATTAGTCGAGGCCTGCTGGATTACTAGTCCAGTAACATAACTACTATGCTACCGTACCCCAAGGTCAGGTGAAACACTCAAGGTCCACAGCAATCTGGGACGTGGGATGAGCTTTACCTGCATTCGGAAATCGTGTTTTCACACCAGTCATTGCCCAGATTAATTCTAAAGGATTTTTAAAAATCCGCTTGTAAGAAATGCATTGGAACCCATGGGCTTGGACATGTTTGAGTTTCTAAGCTGTTGCGGAAGGGCTTTTTGTTTTCGAATAAAGAATAGACTTGTAATACGCCCGCAGGTTTTGCTTTGGATTCCACAGATATCTGGAAAGGGTGATGCGTGAATACAACTTAACCTTGAAACCCAAGGGCGCAGGAAGTTGTACACTTCCCAGCAATGGTTGTGGAATTTGTTGGTTTTAACAAAAAATGTACTGGCGTGTCTTTATCTTCGTTTGACTTGCATTCTTTCCCAAAAAGATAGGCGATTTGCTCTTTTTTCTTTTTCCTTCTGTCACCTCTCTCTGTCTCAAAGACAGCTCTCAAAAATTAGGAAAGCATCATTTTTTTTTGGTCAAGTCTCTGCAGTGTCATGGAATGAATTAGTTTATGCACGATTTCCACACTGGTAGCTGATATTAAGAGTTAGTAAACCTGGCTCCTGCAACACTTCAACAGAAGTGCTAGCAGATGCAGGAAAGCATGTCTGACTTGTTTTCATAAGGATCTGAGTGCCTTGTCTTTGTGTCATTCCTACTCCCTGCAAGCCATGCTTTGTTACTGAAGCACCGTGTGGTTTTTTTTTACATAGAGTATTTGTCAGGGAATGGAAATGGCTGCATTCTCTCTCTAATCAGCATCAAAAGACACTGTCATCGACTGGATTGGGAGACAGAACCTTACTTTAATTTCCTTTCCAGAAGATGACCATGTAATTCTCTCCTTCCCCCCCCCAATGAGAAGCAGTGGGACACCCAGATACCTGGATTTCTGACTCCACGACTCTTCGGCACCCCACTAAAGCTTGCAGGTGTAAATGGATAGCGAACACAATGCGTTGTGACGTCCTGCTTAGTTCAATCACACCTCCCAGCCTCACCACGAAGAAGGGCAAGAGCAGCAAAATCACAGGAATGCCATTCACCTCCAAGTCACACATTACCCTCACTTGTGTACATCGTGCCGCTGCTTCTTCATCGCTGGTCAAAATCCCGGAGTTCCCTACTTAACATCATTGTGGGAGCCCCACCTGCATAAGGATGTCAACCCTCAAGGAGAAGGGCCAATGCCACCTTCTCAAGACAACTAGGGATGGGCAATGAATCAAGCGTTGCCCACATTCTGAAAACAAATAATAATTAAAAGCATACCCTGTGCCACGGACTGGTAGGATGTAGGTTTCTGTTTACAGTTCGATGCGAAGTTTTTGATCTCAGTCGTGCTGTTGCTGGGAAGGGGAAGGCTGAGCCAGAGGATAGTTGTTTCCTTGCAGTGCGGAGCAGTATAGCTGGAGGCCTGGGTACAGATTGGTTTGGAAATGGTACAGGCGAGGGGGAAGCGGTGAAAGTGCTGAGATTGGGGTATGGCTCTAGTGTGGGAAAAGCACAAGATAAACTCGTCTGACTTTGTAAAAAGGATTAAGCACAACACAGGTAAAAAGTACTTGCACACCTCTCTAACACAGCTTGGCTTGTCTTACAATAAGTTGTACAATCCCAAGTTAGTTTTGCAAGTAGGAATCTTCAGCAGTCTTCAAATGGCTTTAAATTCGAGCATCAGAAGCTCTGCTGAAGAGTTTAATTCAGCTGCTGCCATTCCTAGGATGCGCATTTCTGTGTCGGGGGGCGGTGGTTGGATTCTCGCTTGTTGGAGATGGTCATTGCCTGGCGCTTCTGTGGCGCAAATGTTACCTGCCACTTATCAGCCCAAGCCTGAATATCATCCACAGTTCTTCTATACTGAAAAGATACTGGTCTTCAGGACCACCTGGAGCCTGGGGTTGCCAACTCTGGTTAGACATGTTCCTGGAGGATTCAGCACATGACTTCCCGGCTTCAACCCCCACCCTCCACCTCCCCATCACAGTCAAACAGCCTTTTTCTCATCTCCGATACTTTTAGAGCAAATACATTTTTCTCCCGTGTCGCTCGTAGCAGTGCCCAGGAGTTGAATCTTTACGTTCGGCAAAAGAACCAGAGGCGAGATGAGGAAAACCTTTTTTTATGCAACGAGTGGTTAGGATTTGGAATGCGCTGCCTGATAGGGCGGTGGATACAGATTCAACAGTAGCCTTCAAAAGGGAATTGGATAAATACTTGAAGGAGAAAAATTGCAGGGCTATGGGGAAAGAGTGGGGTAGTGGGACTAACTGGATTGCTCTTCGAAAGAGCCGGCGCAGACTCGATGAGCCGAATGGCCTCCTTCTGTGCTGTATCATTCTATGATTCTATGATTTCTCCTCCAGTGAGTGACCTGTAACATTCAACCAGTCATTTATAGATGCCAGTGACTAAGTAATCGTTGCTGAATTTAACGTGATATTGTCCTGCTTTTACTTTTACTAAGTGATGGTGATCGTTAAAAGGTGTGAATGCTTGCTTTACTGAAACCTGTACTTTTAAAAATTTCTAAAAAGGTTGTAAAATTTCATTGAATATTCGGTTGAGAACCTTGCAGGATGTCCACCTGATGCATTGTGACAAGAACATTGCTGCAGCATATTCATGCAGATTGAGGAGGCGTGACATTACAAAAATAACTTCCTTTTATACAGCGCCTTTAACGTAGTAAAATGTCCCCAGGTGCTTCACAGGAGCGTTATCAAACAAAAGTTGCAACCGAGCCACATGAGATATTAGGACAGGTGACCAAAAGCTTGGTCAAAGAGGTAGGTTTTAAGGAGCGTCTGTCTTAAAGGAGGAGTGAGAGGTAGAGAGGTTGAGGGATGGAATTCCAGAGCTTAGGCAGCTTGAAGGCACAGCCGCCAATGATGGAGAAATGAAAATCGGGGATGTGCAACGCTAACGCTGCTGTATTGGAGAAAGCTGATACATTTGTATACCTGACTCATTCTGGTCCCACCTGGCCCAAAATCTCCGGGAAGAATTTCACTTGGCACTAGCTTGTTGCAGACATGTTGTTTGCAGCATTTGCCGTCTCATGTGTATTTGAAAGTTCGTGTCTGTCTCCAGCTGTTGCTCAGCTGAGGGGCGGTGGTGTCCCTGCTGTGAACTGTGATGACCTGCTTTCTTTTCTCCCTTCCGTGTTCTCTTTGTGGGGTTTGTGTGACTCTTTTTAAAAACTCATAAGTTTGAACTGTTCATGGAGTTCCTCAATGTTCTGGGAACCCTCGCCCAACGTTATATGATTTTACAATAATTGCGCACTGCTGAGGGTTTTTGTTTTCCCCCCCTCTTTGCCACCTCCAGCCAAGTGGGAGGATGACCTGCTTCTGGGCCTTGTCCCATTGTACTGTGAACTTGCCTTAGAGAAGTGTGTCTTCTTGAAGCCCTTGATTTCTATTTGATGCTTTAGAGCAGGATGAGGTATTAACTCAATACAAGAGGCTGATGGTGCCACCAACCTCGCTCCATGGCACAGTTAGAGTTTCCATTATCATCTAAAGGGTTGCAAATTCTTGTCTGAATTCACTTTATGTAAAGTTTAGTGTCGGAAGCAAGGATTAGGGATTTGACTTGGCGTTGGTAGGTAATTTTAAGTCGTGTGTGTGTGTGTGTATGCAATATTTCTCCCAATGCTTTGAAAGTAATTATTTATGTCTGTCTTACAGGCCACCAAGCAGTTCCTGGAGGAGATTAACAAGTGGACAACACAGCATGGCGTGTCTCCTCTCTCCTGGAATGCAGCAGTCAAATTCCTAATGGCCAGAAAATTTGACGTATACCGTGCCATTGAGCTCTTCCACTCATACCGGGTAGGCTTGGCTCTCTTTGTTA
Organism: Squalus acanthias; assembly: GCA_030390025.1. Taxonomy (NCBI): domain Eukaryota; kingdom Metazoa; phylum Chordata; class Chondrichthyes; order Squaliformes; family Squalidae; genus Squalus; species Squalus acanthias. Next base: position 51,158,783 of record CM059443.1, read on the forward strand.
ATGGGGTACCTGCAAGGTCACGTAGCTAGCACAGGCCTTGGAAGAGTGGGTGGCAACACCAGGACCCTTTTAACCTAAAATATTCTTTCTGTCCTGCAGGTGTGTATGTATATGTGAGAGTATGTATGTATGAGAGTGCGTTATGGATATGCATTGCATACACTGAGCAATCTACTTGGGGAAGGCATCCGATAACATAAGCCATCGTTTTGTAGATTACTTCACAAGGTCCATCCAGGATAGAGAAATGCTATCTTGCATTAATTTTCGCTGTGTGCGTTTTTGATTTTCCTGACCGTTGATGTGCTTTGTTTATGCATCATGTTCCACTGCAGGATTTATGATTATGCAAATATGTAGCAGTTATATCATCATCACCCAGTTAATTTTATTTTTGCAAATAAATGCTAGCAAATACAGGTATGTTCAAACAGTGAGAGCCGATACTGGCAGCAAAAGCCCCTGAACCCTGACATGGGGAGGGAGTTGAATAAACTCTGTTCAAGATTTAAAACTCCGTTACAGGGAGTCCCGCAACTCTGCTTTCAAAAATAAAAACGATTAATTAATTGCAACTAACTTTTTTTTCCTGTTCTGATTAGTGTTGATCTTTGCTTAGAACACTGATGTTTAAATATGTACTGATATCGGACTGGAATTGTTGGGTTTGGGGGCATTAAAGCCCAGTGGTGTTGAAATATCAGCATGACATGCCCTCCCTCGCCCTGTTGGATTCAGCACCTCTTCTCCACCAGCAACACGACTGAAGTCATCACACTCTGATTTTAAACAACTGTTCAAAATAAAGGGGATGGTTGGGGGGGGCGGTGGGGGGAATATAATTATTTTTAATAATTTGAGTTTCTTTCTCACTGGCAAGAGTTGCTTTTAAAATGGACAAGTTGCTCTCTCCTCTTTCCTGGGCTATGTGCCTCCTTCATATTATTGGGTCTTTCTTTTATAGGAACAGGAGTCGGCCATTCCGCCCCTCGAGCCCATTCTGCCATTTAATTAGACCGTGGCTGATCTGTATCTTAACTCCATTTACCCGCCTTGGTTCCATATTCCTTCATACCCTTACCCAACAAAAATATTGTCAATTTTAGTTTTGATGTTGTCAGTTGACCCCCCCCTGCCTCAACAACAGCTTTTTGGGGGAGAGAGTTTTCCAGATTTCCACTACCCTTCGTGTGAAGAAGTGCTTCCTGGCATCACCCCTGAATGGTCTAGCTCTAATTTTATTATGTCCATATTCTTGATGCTGCTCCAGGGCCAGCTACTAGAAGGCACGTTGGCTCACTGTCCCGCTCTCCCACATCCTTGCCACCGACTTTGCTGAGATTGGGAATGCAATAGAGAGGGGAATGGAAACCAGGCTTCATGCGGCTGCTGCAGTTAGAGGCGCTTCTAGTTAGTTCCCAATAGTGTCTTCAATTTTTTTTTTTTTTACAAAAAATGTTTAAAACTAAAATGTCCTCCATCTCTTCTGATCTTGTTTCCTGGAGGTGTGTTGACTGCTTGCTGTGGGAAGGTTCCATGGGTCCCAGGGTGCCACCTGATACCTCATCCATGGGAGCCTTGACGGGTTGTTTGACAAAGGGGAGGAAAGCTTGAGCTCAATTCTGTCTTCACCCATCGCCCTCAAAAGCACTTCCAGCAAGGATCTCTGGATACCGATCAGGAGCAGGAACCATAGTTACTCACTTGGTAGCCTAGGGACAGTGAAGACAATTGTAGCACCCATGACCACTCAGATCAGTTAATTCAGCGCAGACTTGGGACCTTCCTGGTGTCTCTGTTCCAGCTATTCACTGGATATACTCACCCAGCCATCTGAAGAGCTCCCTAATCCTCACAATCCTTTTGTGTTGAAATGAAGACATTGCACAGTCTCACTCGTTGCCTTGTCGTCAAAGCTGTGAAACTCTTTCTTTTCCTCATTCTTTCCTTCCCTTCCTCCTACAGTCTTCAGGCTTTTATGGTGTCAGCTCAGTGGGCAGCACTCTCGCCTCTGAGTCAGAAAATTGTGGGTTCAAGTCCCACTCCAGAGGCTTGAGCACAAAAATCTAGGCTAACACTCCAGTGCTGTGCTGAGGGAGTGCTGCACTGTCGTAGATGCCGTCTTTCGGATGAGACGTTAAACCGAGGCCCCATCTGCCCTCTTGGGTGGATGTAAAAGATTCATGGCACTATTTCGAAGAAGAGCAGGGAGTAATCCCCAGAGTCCTAGCCAATATTTATTCCTCAATCAACATCACTAAAACAGATGATCTGGTCATTATCACATTGAAGTTTGTGGGAGCAAATTGGCTGCCGCATTTCCTTACAACAGAGGCTGCACTTAAAGTACTTAATTGGCTGTAAAGCACTTTGGGATGCCCTGAGGTCATGAAAGGCACTATATAAATGCAAGTCTTTCTTTTAAACCAAAGCTCGGTGTCATCTAAGTTAGCTTGTCTTCTCTTATAGTCTCTTTAAACTTTGGCCTCGGCCTTTCAACTTGGTTTCTCAATTTTTTTTTAAATGCGCATTGAGGGAGTGGACAGATATTATCATCATGAACATTTGCGCTTTCAGAGAAAAACAGTGGAATAAATCCGTAACAACACACAATCGTGTTTGAAATTGCAGCGTTTCAGTTGACAGTATTTGCATTTTTGTGTGTGCTTCTCTGTTTTAATAGTTTCCATCACGGCTTGTGGAGAGGGAGGGGGAGGACAGCAGGGAGGCAAGGGAGAGGGTAACATTTCTGTAGACAATGACGTAGCCACCAACATTACAAAATATGTCCATTGCCGATGTATTCGGGGAAAGGATGTTGAGAAGATACTGCTATTCACTGCGTGTTCAGTTTCCACTCGCCTAGTTAGAAAGGCTGGTGTTTCTGTGTGTGTGCGCGTCCCGTTTTCAGCTCCTCCTGGGAGATCAGGCAGTCGATGAAGACAAACTGCCTAAAGACCAGTTGGACGGTATCCAAAAATTCAGATCCCACACAGTAATTCATAAGCCATGTGCAAAGGAAGAATTCTTTCCCACAGCTGTTGCTTTCTCTTCTTCCCTCCCTTCGCCCTGAATAAAAACGTAGTCCTGCACAAACTGGACCATGTTGCTGCAGTCTGTGCGAGCAATTAAAGACACTCCAAGCCAATGCTGCCAAATCAGTATTGGGAACACCACAAGGGAAACCAAGCCAGCCCTTGTCTTGTATTCTGATTAGGATTGTGCTTAACTATGCCTAACCTCTTGAGTTTCTGTGAACTGCTCTCCACTCTGTCCGTGGAAACCTATTTGACTCGGCTAGTGTATATCTGTATGCTGACGCAGTCGTATAGACTACATACCCTGAAGGCAAGTTTGACTCATCCCTTACCAAGTGCTGCTTGAGGACTGTGCTGTTTTGTTTACTGTACATCTCCCCAACTAGACTTTGCAATGACTTGTCACTTCATCAGAACTGCTTTGACTTAGTTTAGACGACAAAGTGCCTTATTGCCAGCCATGAATTGCAAATGAGTAGTAGTCAGGACAATCCTTTCACTATCTTGCATTCTGAGGCAGTGTGGTGGCATTGTGCGCTGGTGTTTGATGTGCTGTTCCATAGAGTGGTCGGAGATAAATTATTACCTGAGATTTCACTACAGTGGAACTTTGAAAGTGGAATGATTTTTTAAATTCCTGTGTTAGAAGTTAGATTACGTGTACAAATTTTGTTTGGCTCAGTTCCCCAGCTGTTCAAGTCCTAACCTGCATTTTTAACAGTTAAGCAGATACAGTATCTTAAATTGAACTGTCGCAGAAATGTAGGATCAGCTTCACAGCCACCACACTGCTACAGCTGATCCTCTTGGCGTGGTGCAGATGATGCAACTGATTCTGGCGTCGAAGTGGAGGATAAGAAATTGTACTTTCAGAAATTGGCAAAATTTTGGAGGAGAATTATTGCATTGAACGCTATACTTCAATATCTGAGTACTGTGTGCAGTTTTGGTCGCCTTATCTGAGGAAGGATGTTCTTGCCATGGAAGGAGTTCAGCGAAGATTCACAAGGCTGATGCCTGGGATGGTAGGAATGACATATGAGGAGAGATTGGGTCGATTGGGCTTATACTCGCTGGAGTATAGAAGAATGAGAGGGGATCTCATCGAAACATATAAAATTCTGACAGGTCTGGACAAACTAGATGCAGGAAGAATGTTTCCGATGGCGGGGAGTCCAGAACCAGGGGTCATAATCTAAGGATAAGGGGTAAGACATTTAGGACAGAAATGAGGAAGAATTTCTTCACCCAGAGAGTGGTGAACCTGTGGAATTCTCTACCACAGAAGTTAGTTGAGGCCAAGTCATTAAATATATTCAAGAATGAGTTAGATATATTTCATAAAGCTAAAGGTATCAAGGGATATGGGGAGAAGGCAGGTACAGGGTACTGAGTTTGGATGATCAGCCATGATCTCATCGAATGGTGGAGCAGGCTCGAGGGGCTGAATGGCCTACTCCTGCTCCTATCTTCTATGTTTCTATGAGTGAACAAGATCTAATTGAAGTGTACTACTTTTTCACTTTCAGTTGTTACATTGGTGAACATAGTAAGGCTATAACTGATCCTGGTGTCATACAGCTCTAACTTGACCCTGTAACCAGGGAGGCAACATACCATCCTAGAGTCACATCTGCAGCTGCAGAAACGCCTGTCTGTTCCCCGAACTATTGAATCCCCTATCACGATTGCTTTCCTGACCACCCTCCTCCCTCCCTGTACAGCTGAGCCAGCCATGGTGCCATGGCCTTGGCTCTGGTTGTACACCCCAGAGGAACCATTGCCCTCACCGGTATTCGGAACTGAAAACTGGTTAAAGAGCGAGATGCGCTCAGGGGACTCCTGCACTACCTGCCTGGTCCTCCTTGTCTGGCAGTCACCCATTCCCTCTCTGCCTGCAGACTCATAAGCTGCGGGGTGACCACCTCCTGAAACGTGCTATCCACGAAGCTCTCGGCCTCGCGGATGCACTGCAGTGACGCCAGCTGCTGCTCAAGCTCCGAAACCCAGAGCTCAGGCTCCTCCAGCTGACGACACTTCCTGCACACGTGGTTGTCCAGGATACGAGAAGCATCCTGGACTTCCCACATGGCACAGGATGTGCATTCTCCAGGACTGAGGTGCCCTGCCATGCCTCTATTGGACTACTAACTAAACTTCTTAGTTTAACTCACTGCCCTAACTTAGAGAGAAAAAAAGACAAAATGATTTACTCAAGTTTAACAAGAACCACTGAGACACTAAACACAGAACCTAAATATTAGATATCTAGATACTTAACTTGGAGTCCTTGAGTTCTGTGGCTCCACTCCTGCTTTTGAGTTGGACGTGAGAAACCGCCTTCTCTCCACCGAATTCCGACTAACACCAAATTCTTCCACTCTGCTTGCGATCCACTGCTATTGTGATTCTCCCAGCTTTGTCTCCAAGCTCATTGTTCTATGAGGAGAGATTGAGTAGACTTGGCGATTGCGTAGACTAGGCCTAAATTCCCTAGAGTTCAGAAGAATGAGAGGTGATCTCCTTGAAATGTATAAAATTCTTAAGGGCTTGATAGGGTAGATGCTGTGAGTGTGTTTCCCCTGGGGTCACGGTCTCAGAAAAAGTGGTCGGCCATTTTGGACTGAGATGAGGAGACATTTCTTCACTCAAAGGGTTGTGAATCTTTGGAATTCTGTACCCCGGAGGGCTGTGGATACTCAGTCAATGAGTATATTCAAGCCAGAGAGCGTTAGATTTTTGGATACTAAGGGAACCAAGGGAGATGAGGATAGTGTCGGAAGGTGGAGTTGAGGTCAAATATCAGGCATGATCTTATTGGATGGCGGAGTAGGCTCGAAGGGCCGAATGGCCTACTCCTGCTCCTATTTCTTATGTTCTTATGGTGAGGAGGGAAAGAATCTGCCAAAGTGAGGGACGGACTTGGGGTGCTCTTTGTGCAGCTTGTAGCTGTTTGTTCTAGAAGCATGAGAGTAGATTTCTTGATGGCTCATATAACAAAGGAATTGTGTATACATCTTAAAAGAGGGAGAAAGGTACTTTCCATCATGCTGTCTCTAACTTAATGCTTACACAGTATTATTGAGAAGAATAAGGTGAACATAAAGAAAGAAGAAAGACTGACTTGCATTTATATAGAGCCTTTCATGACCACCGGACGTCCCAAGGCGCTTTACAGCCAATGAAGTAATTTTTGAAGTGTAATCACTGTTGTAATGTAGGAAATGCGGCAGCCAATTTGCGCACAGCAAGCTCACACAAACAGCCATGTGATAATGACCAGATAATCTGTTTTTGTTATGTTGATTGAGGGATAAGTATTGGCCCAGGACACCGGGGATAACTCCCCTGGTCGTCTTCAAAATAGTGCCATAGGATCTTTTACGTCCACCTGAGAGACAGCAGACAGGGCCTTGGTTTTAACGCCTCATCCGAATAAACGGCATCTCGGACAGTGCAGCACTGCACGGGAGTGTCGGCCAAGATTTTTGTTCCTGGAGTGGGACTTGAACCCACAACCTTCTGACTCAGAGGTGCGAGTGCTATCCACTGAGCCACTGGCTGACACAACTGAAGGTTGTTTCTTTGGTGAAACTCCATTATAATTACTGTTGCCATCTCTTCCCTTCTCATTTTTCTAGATTATCCCCATGGATTATGAGTGTCTCGACATGATGATGTGACCCACTGTTGCCTTTTTTTATCAAGAAATCCAACAAATTAAATTGTTGGTGACCTTTGTAAGCCATCTTCCCCCCAGAGCTGAAATGTGGCAGTGCAGAGTATACTTCATCAGAGAAAGTATTGCACTAAAAGTACCCTATCATTTGGAAATACATATATGTGGTCACTGTACTTTAAAGCTTGGTTTGCCTGGTAACAGGGTTTGGGGAATATCATGGCGAGGGCGAACACTTTCTGTACATCTTGGTGTTTTAGGAAATAAATGAAAGTATTTTTGGTTTCTTTTCAGGATACGAGGTTGAAAGAAGGGATTGTAAAGTTGAAACCCCACGAAGAGCCTCTTCGATCTGAGCTGCTGAGTGGCAAATTCACCATCCTGGTAAGCTTGGAAATAAGCCTCAATCAATATATCGTTCTTTGCCTCTCCCAGGAGATTACACGAGTAGTGGGGTGGGGTAAATGGTGTATGTGGTTGCACCATTTCAGGATGAGACGCGCTTTTCCTGTACTACTTTTTGTATGTCGGTATAACAGCGGGATGCAATTGGACGCCAGGACAGTTGTCTCATGAACTTGAACCTGGTGGCTGTCGGGAGCACAGAGTGAACAGGAGACGTTATCCTGGGGTATCGATGGGGAGGTCATATTTCACACAAGATTACTTACTGCATGCTTCAGCATCCATGGTTCACCAAGTAATAATCAACTGGGCATTTCAATATATTTATACAAGGGACACAGTTCAAGAGAACAGTGCCTGAGAGTTCAACAACTGGAAGAAGTGCTCTATAAAGCTGGGTTGGTGGCATTGACGTTGATGCAGCGTTCTGGGGTACATCCCTAGCTCTTGTGTTCCTGGCATAGCCATAAAGGCTGGTGTAAGTGGCAACAGTTATAGGCAGTGTTGAAATTTGAGTGACCCATTTTGGCAACTCTAGCAATTGTTTTTCCTCCACGTGACCTTGGGAACAACCACCTTTGCTCTCTTCCACCCAGTGGCGATGCCGAGACCACCTTTCGCTCTGGGAAATTTCGGATGTCGATTTTAGCCCATTTGTAAGCTCATTTTCTTCTTACTGCAGCGAAGTGTGTGAGCAGGTGCTGTGCTTGCATGGTGCAGCCAGGTAATCCTTCGCTTCTTTCCCTGTACTGCGGGAGACTGTTTGCTTCCACTCACTGTCTTCCCCACACCTTATTGTCAATATTATAGCACGGGGAATCAAAGCCGTGCGCTCCACTGTCCCTGTGCCACCAAACTGCTTCATGGTTTAGTATTTTTCGTACAAAAATATCTTGTTGGGTTAAGGCCAGGCTAAAGTGGGGCCCAATTCAATAAAAGAGAAGCCAAGAGATTTTGTCAAGAGCATCAGGTTCCCATTCAGTCGGTTCCACTACTTCTGTGTAGAAACCCAGTGCACCTGTGTGTACATAACCTTTTCAGATTCTCATGTTCACTGACTGTCAGATAAAAATATCCACGTGCCATAATTGAAAATCATTTTTGTGTAGCAATCAGTGTCACTGCTCCATGGTGTGAAGGGGGCCATGTTGACAGAAGATATCCTGAGCAGGAAGGGCATGGCCATGCCACAACTGTCTGAAGTGAACGTGACTTGGGAGATTCTAAAAATAACTAATTTGTGATATACTGGAGAGTGCAGTGAGTACAGAGTGTGCAATGTGAACTAAGAGTGCACTGAAATATTTAGTCATCCATTAAGCTTCAGTACTGAGAAGGCAGAATCTTTCCCTCCTGCCTCCTTTGGAAATATTTTCAGGTCCTTATCTGAGGAAGAATATATATATTGTTTTTTATTTTTTTTTTCGTTTATGGGATGTGAGCGTCGCTGGCAAGGCCAGCATTTATTGCCCATCCCTAGTTGCCCTTGAGAAGGTGATGAAGATGCTCCCGCAGAGCTGTTAGGGAGGGAGCTCCAGGATTTTGACCCAGCGATGATGAAGGATTGGCGATACACTTCTAAGTCAGGATGGTGTGTGACTTGGAGGGCAACTTGGAGGTGGTGGTATTCCCATGCGCCTGCTGCCCTTGTCCTTCTAGGTGGAACGGTCGGGGGGTTTGGGAGGTGCTGCTGAAGAAGCCTTGGCGAGTTGCTGCAGTGCATCTTGTAGATGGTACACACTGCAGCCACGGTACGCCGGTGGTGGAGGGAGTGAATGTTTAAGGTGGTGGATGGGGTGCCAATCAAACAACGGGCTGCTTTGTCCTGGATGGTGTCGAGCTTCTTGAGTGTTGTTGCAGCTGCACTCATCCAGGCAAGTGGAGAGTATTCCATCACACTCCTGACTTGTACCTTGTAGATGGTGGAAAGGCTTTGGAGAGTCAGGAGGTGAAACACTTGCTGCAGAATACCTAGCCTCTGACCTGCTCTTGTTGCCACAGTATTTATGTGGCTGGTCCAGTTAAGTTTCTGGCTTAACTTTGTTTTGCCTTAGAGGTGGTGCAACAAAGGTTCTCTAGCTTGATTCCTGGGATGGGGTAGATTGGGCCTATACTCTCTGGACTTTAGAAGAATAAGAGGTGATCTCATTGAAACACACAAGATTCTGAGGGGGATTGACAGGGTCGATGCTGAGAGATTGTTTCCCCTGGCTGGAGTGTCTAGGACTAGTGGGCTTAGTCTCAGGATAAGGGGTCGACCATTTAAGACTGAGATGAGGAGGAATTTCTTCACTCAGAGGGTTGTGAATCTTTGGGCTGTGGGTGCTGAGTCTTTGAGTATATTCAAGGCTGAGATAGCTAGATTTTTGGACTCTAGGTGAATCAAGGGATATGGGCAAGAAAGTGGAGTTGAGGTCGAAGATCTACCATGATCTCATTGAATGGTTAAGCAGGCTCGAGGGGCCGTATGGCCTACTCCTGCTCCTAATTCTTATGTTCCCGCCATCAGCCTACCTGAGATACACTTCCACTATTTCAGAAGGATTTAATGTTGCAAAGCAAATTTCAGTCCCAATACAGGACAAAAAAATAACCAGACTTCTTCTATCTAAAAACTGATTTTACGAGTGTTGAACTGCCTTGTTAATCCCATTCTCAGTTGATGCTTATACTTTGGATTCATAGAATGATGCAGCACAGAAGGAGGCCATTCGGATTTCTTGGACAATTTCAGTCTCAGCCAGAATGTTTGAGATATGAAAGAAAGACTTGCATTTATACAGCGCCTTTCACGACCACCGGACGTCTCAAAGCGCTTTACAGCCAATGAAGTACTTTTGAAGTGCAGTCACTGTTGTAAAGTGGGAAACGCGGCAGCCAATTTGTGCACAGCAAGGTCCCACAAACAGCAATGTGATGATGACCAGATAATCTGTTTTTGTTATGTTGGTTGAGGGATCAATATTGGCCAGGACACCGCTTCGAAAAAGTGCCATGGGATCTTTTACATCCACCTGAAAGAGCAGACGGGGCCTCGGTTTAACGTCTCATCCAAAAGATGGATGAGGTAGATGCCCTCTGGCGGAGGGGGTGAAAGAGGAACCTGTTTGTTCTGGAACACTGACGCAGGTCAGCCAAGGAGTTGGCAGGTGGGGGGCGACTCTGGAGGGGTATCCTTTATCACAGGAGAGTGGCGATGGGGTTTTTTAAAGATTAAAACAGACACTCCTGTTAGATCGGTTTCTAATTGGAAACTAAACGGGTGTCTGTGTGGAAAGCAGTACTGTATCAATTGTATCAGCTGGAGAGCCCCTGCAATGGTTTAGTGGGTGAATTCACTGCCTGATGTGGAACTAAGGCACACAAGGTAGGAGGTTAACTGTTTCAATGCCTTGTCTAAGCTTCATGATGCGGAGATGCCGGTGTTGGACTGGGGTGGACAAAAATGAGAAGTCGCACACCACCAGGTTATAGTCCAACAGTTTCATTTGAAATTACGAGCTTTCGGAGCTCTGCTCCTTCTTCAGGTACAGTGAGGGAATACAAATCGATTACACAGTATATATAGACAGAGAACAATGTGTCTGCAGAGATACAATCTCTGTCTTTGATGTGTCTTTGTGTCTTTGATGTAATGCCTCCCTGACGGATTGTATCTCTGCAGACACATTGTTCTCTGTCTATATATACTGTGTAACCGATTTGTATTCCCTCACTGTACCTGAAGAAGGAGCAGAGCTCCGAAAGCTCATAATTTCAAATAAAACTGTTGGACTATAACCTGGTGTTGTGCGACTTCTCATTTTTGTCTAAGCTTAGCTGATCTTAGCCAGGGCAGTTAAGGAGAAACAATAGTAGGTCTTGGGGGTTGTCCTTTTAGTCTGGTGAAAGAGAAAACACAGCCAGGGATCGATCTTCTGTTCACGATTTTAATAATGTTTTCAGAAAAATGTGTGTACTGAAGTCAACTGCAATGTTCCCCACGGTAAAGCAGTTCCTTGATACTGGCTACACTCACCCGTGAACCGTGCTTCTTGGGCAAGGTATGGGAGGGGCTGTCAGGAGCCGTGGAACTGCACCTCATTATAAGTATCTGCAGGAGAAGAGGGAAGGAAATTTGGGAGTGGGTCTGCAGCAGCTTTAGGGATGGAAGAAACCACAGCGGGTTTATTTACAGTCAATCAGGACTACAGTGTGATAGCATTTCTGGTACAGTGCTTTCTTTGATCACAAGCTCAATTATTCAAACCATACCTTTCTGGAGGCTTAACATCACACTGACTTCTAATCAATTTTAGAATGGTGCATTATTTAAAATGATCCCAACAGTATATTTTCCCCTCTCCATTAATATGCACAGTATTGCACCAATTCCACAGCAGCTGGAGTAACAAAGATTTTGCATTAAAAAAATGCTGCTTAATATTAGAGAGGAGCTTAAGCAAGTTTTAACTAAATGTCATTCACTGGTACTTAATAGTGTTTGTCTTGTATTCCGTTTGAGTGCATTTCAGTAAATGAGATAAGAGCATCATATTTCTTTCCCGTCTTTTTAATCCTGCTTTTCTTCCTCTTGGCTCTGCTGAGCCCCGGCTAGTTTTTAATGTAATACTGTTTACATCATAACTAAAGCAATATAATTTTTTAAAATCTGCTACGCTATCAAGATCTACTCCAATTTTTTTCTCTCTCACTGTAATTGAGCAAATTCTGTATACGTGTGTCTATTGCACCTATTTTAATACATGTGGTCACCAGAATCGTGAAGTGAAATGGGTTTCTTGATTCGGAGTCTATTTACCGATCAGGAACTTGTGTGAAATCTGCTGACTGTATAGAAAGGTCTGGGATGTTGAGACTTCCTGATTTGCAAATAGCTGTCATTCTACTCCATAAAAAGTTGCTGAGATTATTAATAACCTGTTGAATTATTATCTTATTGTAATCTACGTAAACCTGATTTCCGAACTGAATATTTTCATTAACTTAAGGTGAAAATGCACCAATTGCTCCTTGGTACAAACTAGGGTTTTTCCAGTTAAAATTAGTTTCATATAATGCACAATATATAATAGCAAAGGATATGAAGCAAGAAATTTATGTTCTTTTTTGGTTTTTTAAAGATGTGAACTAAGCTTTCCCTGTTCATTATCTGCAAGAAAACAATCTGACTACCCCTTGGATTTTTAATTTATAATTATAAATCAGTAAGACGCTATAGCTGCTACCTAGGAAACATCAACTGGTGGCTCATTGCCTCTTCTTCAGGATGGTTGGCTCGTCCCATCCCCTTGAAGTGTCTGGCTGTGGGGGTGGACGGCTATCGTGGTGAATAGAGGTAAGTAACTGGCTGCTGTTCCATCCCACCTCAAGAATACTGATTTCCCTAGATTTGGGAAGGTGGGGAGAAATTACTGAGGCACAGAGAGGAGGTATGAAGTAAAGCAACCTGTAAAGATGGCTGAAATTAAAAATAAGCTTCCTGTCAGAAAATATGACAGATGGGACTTTTAAAGGGGTGTTGGGAAGAGATGTATCGAAGTCAGCAAGTGGCAATTAGAATCGTAGAAGTTATAGCACAGGAGGTCATTCAGCCTATCGTGCCCGTGCTGGTGCTAGCTCTTTAACTAGATGTGTTTATTTTTTTTCCCCAATCAGTCTTCACAGTTAAAGACTGTCTAAATACTACATCTAGCTTTTTGGCCTGTGAAACTGCAACGTGGGTAGGAGAAACTAATTTTGAAAAAATGTCTGCCAGCTGGGATACAGTGTACATTTGTCCAGGAAATGAGGAAGGCAATAGGTGAGGCACTGATAAATATATTTAGAAATGTCGCAAATACAGGACGTTGTAGCCAAGGAATGGGATTCGCCAATCTTATCCTAATTGTTCAAAAAATGAAACTAGAAATTACAGACCGGGCTATCTAGCATCTGCAGTGGTGAAAGTGGTAGAAAGCACTTAAGGGATTCTAGTCGTGCTCCTCTCGAGTCCATAAGCAAGATTGGCATTGATTTTAGAAGCAATAGGTCAAGCTTCACTAATCTGATGGAATTCAAATGAATGAGGGCCATGAATCCAGTGCATGTAATTTATTTGGGTTTTCAGAGAGCTATTGATGATGCTCCATGTGAGATTTTTAAGAAACTTGTTGGATTGATGGCAGATTAGCTGGATTGACAAAGGGCTTGGCTGTAGGAAGGAGAAAATGATGAGAAATGGATGAAGTCGTGTTGGTATGTGGATAAGTACTGTGGCAACAAGAGCAGGTCAGAGGCTAGGTATTCTGCGGCGAGTGTCTCACCTCCTGACTCCCCAAAGCCTTTCCACCATCTTCAAGGCACAAGTAAAGAGTGTGATGGAATACTCTCCACCTGCCTGAATGAGTGCAGCTCCAACAACACTCAAGAAGCTCGACACCATCCAGGACAAAGCAGCCCACTTGATTGGCACCCCATCCACCACCATAAACATTCACTCTCTCCACCGTCGGCGTACCGTGGCTGCAGTGTGTACCATCTACAAGATGCACTGCAGCAACTTGCCAAGGCTTCTTCGGCAGCACCTCCCAACCCCCCGACCTCTTCCACCTGGAAGGACAAGGGCATCAGGCACATGGAAACACCACCACCTCCAAGTTGCCCTCCAAGTCACACACCATCCTGACTTGGAAGTATATCGCCGATCCTTCATCGTCGCTGGGTCAAAATCCTGGAGCTCCCTACCTAACAGCACTGTGGGAGTACCTTCACCACATGGACTGCAGCGGTTCAAGAAGGTGGCTCACCACCACCTTCTCAAGGGCAAATAGGGATGGGCAATAAATGCTGGCCTTGCCAGTGACGCCCACATCCCATAAACGAATAAAAAAAAAAGATAGGGGGTTGAAGTGTGACAGCAGTGATAGGTGGAGTTCTGCAGTGGCCTGTTCTATTTGTGGATAATTTGGAGGATGGTGCTTCTTGTAATATAAATTTGATAACCAGGTACATGGTCAGGTGATAAATGCGAGATATATGGCATTTAAAAATCTGGAACAATTAAGCAGATGGGTTAAGGAACGTCAGATGGATTTTGATGTGGGTAATACAAGGTAATGCAAAGTTGATCAGGAAATGTGTACATGAAGGAATGTTTATTAGCAAAAATGGAAAGGTTTTGAATTTGCTTACTGATTATTCCCTGAAAGTTCTCTTTCATTGAGAAATTATCAACCAATTTAATCCAGTACTCTTCTATATTTGAAGGCTATTTGACTAGGTTGGAACAAGTTATTCTAATCTCGTATAGATTGCTGATGAGAACCACATTTGTAATATTGTGCACCGTTTTGTGCAATCTCCCTCCAAAAGGAGAGGGTTCAGAGAATTACAACAAGGCCCTTTCTAGGAGATAGGGGGGCTGTAAGTTGGGAGGGGAGACTGTGGGCTGGACTTTTTATTGAAGGAAAGGCGTGGGGGTAGAGTGGAGGACAGGAAGATGATTGCAGTCTTCACTATGTTGATGAACAAGATGGCCTATACTGTGAGCATAGATTAAAGGACACGGGTTTAAAATGAATGAGCCTGAAATAAATGCCCATTGAGAGGTGAAGATGTGGAACAGTCCCAGCAAATGCATTTGCTGCTGTTTTGATTAACTCCTAATTTGGTAGGAAAAATAGAAAAGCAGAGTATTTTTTAAATGGTGAGAGATGGGGAAATGTTGGTGTTCAGAGGGACCTGGGTGTCCTTGTACACGAATCATTGAAAGTTAACATGCAGGTACAGCAAGCAATTAGGAAAGCAAATGGTATGTTGGCCTTTATTACAAGAGGATTTGAGTATAAGAGTAAAGACGTCTTACTGCAATTATATAGGGCCCTGGTGAGACCACACCTGGAGTATTGTGTACAATTTTGGTCTCCTTAGCTAAGGAAGGATATACTTGCCATAGAGGGAGTGCAATGAAGGTTCACCAGACTGGTTCCTGGGATGGGGGGATTGTCCTATGAGGAGAGATTGAGTAGACTAGGCCTATAAGAACATAAGAAATAAGAGCAGGAGTAGGCCATACAGCCCCTCGAGCCTGCTCCGCCATTCAATAAGATCATGGCTGATCATCGACCTCAACTCCACTTTCCCGCCCGATCTCCATATCCCTTGGTTCCCCTAGACTCCAAAAATCTATCTCTCTCAGCCTTGAACAATATCAAAGACTCAGCATGCACAGCCCTCTGGGGCAGAGAATTCCAAAGATTCACAGCCCTCTGAGTGAAGAAATTCCTCCTCATCTCAGTCTTAAATGGCCGACCCCTTATCCTGAGACTATGCCCCCTAGTTCTAGACACTCCAGCCAGGGGAAACAACCTCTCAGCATCTACCCTCTCAATCTCCTTCAGAATCTTTTGTTTCAATGAGATCACCTCTCATTCTTCTCAACTTCAGAGTATAGGCCCATTCTACACAATCTCTCATCAAAGGACAGCCCTCTCATCCCAGGAATCAATCGAGTGAACCTTCGTTGCACCGCCTCCAAGACAAGTATATCCTTCCTTAGGTAAGGAGACCAAAACTGTGCACAGTTCTCCAGGTGTGGTCTCACCAAGGCCCTGTACAATTGTAGCAAGACTTCCTTACTCTTATACTCCAACCCCCTTGCAATAAAGGCCAACATGCCATTTGCCTTCCTTACTGCTTGCTGTACCTGCATGCTAGCTTTCTGTGTTCCTTGCAAAAGGACACCCAAATTTCTCTGAACACCAACATTTGAAAGTTTCTCACCATTTAAAAAAATTCTGTTTTTCTATTCTTCCTACTAAAGTGATTAACCTCACATTTCCCTATGTTTATACTCCACCTGCCACCTTACTGCCCACTCACTTAGTCTATCTATATCCCTTTGCAGACGCTTTGTGTTCTCCTCACAGCTTACTGTCCCACCTAGCTTTGTATCATCAGCAAACTTGGATACATTACACTCGGTCCCTTCATCTAGGTCATTAATATAGATTGTAAATAGCTGAGGCCCCAACACTGATCCTTGCGGCACCCCACTAGTTACAGGCTGCCAACCTGGAAAAAGTCCGTTTATCCCTACTCTCTGTTTTTTGTCCGTTAACCAATCCTCTATCCATGCTACTATATTACCCCCAACCCCATGATCCCTAATCTTGTGTAATAACCTTTTATGTGGCACCTTATCGAATGCCTTTAGGAAATCCAAATATACTACATCCACTGGTTCTCCTTTATCTACCCTGCTAGTTACATCCTCAAAAAACTCTTATTATATTTGTCAAACACGATTTCCCTTTCATAAAACCATGTTGACTCTGCCTAATATTCTCTAGAGTTTAGAAGAATGAGAGGTGATCTCATTGAAAGATACAAAATTCTTACAGGGATTGACAGGGTAGATGCAGGGAGGATGTTTCCCCTGGCTGGGGAGTCTAGAACCTGGGGTCACAGACTCAGAATAAGGGGTTGGCCATTTAGGATTGAGATGAGGAGAAATTTCTTCACTCAGTGAGTGGTGCATCTTTGAAATTCTCTACCCCAGAGGGCTGTGGAGGCTCAGTCATTGAGTATATTCAGGACAGAGATCGATAGATTTTTGGATGTTAAGGGAATCAAGGGATATGGGGATAGTGCAGGAAAGTGGAGTTGAGGTAGAAGATCAGCCATGATCTTATTGAATGGTGGAGCAGGCTCGAGGGGCCGAATGGCCTGCTCCTGCTCCTATTTCTTATGTTCTTCTTCAAATTAAAGAGCTGGGTGATGATTTTTAAGAATAAATGTAGACTGAGGTGATCAAATACTCCATTGCAAATCAAAGCACTTGTGGGGGAGGAAGAGGCAGTCTCTGGGATGGGGAAACAAGTGAGGATGGAATCTTGATATTGGGTAAGTAGCTTTGCTGGAGTCGCTGAGGATCAGGAAGTATGTCTGTAGATAATTGAGCTTAGGTAAGGGTGGCAGAGTCCCCAACAGGGTATATTTTGTCTGTTCTGTGAAGGACTATCCTTGATAATTTGCACTGTCTAGTCAGATAAGCACAAAGTCTGAAAAACTTCGTTGGTGCAGACCACAGATGTGGATTTCATGAAAGCTCAAATACATTTTTGGCATAAGTTACTAGTTTTTTTAATGAACGGTGGTATGTAAACTGGGCTACTTAAAAAAATAAATGAATGGAAAATTTGAAACCCTTCAAAACTGACCCTTCAAACCCTGAAAGCTAAACTCCATTTTCAGCAAGAGGTTAAAAAGTTCTGTTTATTTTACCAGATTACTATCGGATGCTTTTTTTTTCTGTGAAAAGCAAGGAACAAGTGTACAGAAACAAAAACTTGGTATAAAGTAAAATAGGTTTTGCGCACTCACGGTCTTGTTTAGCTGGACCCTGCAGTAAAAGGTATTGGAAATCGGAATTTGCAGCAAATGAAGCTGGTATAAATAGTGCAGGTTTATTACAGACGAGTATCCAGCTGCAACCTATTAAACAATGAGTGGAGAAAGCGTCAAACTTCTGGGAGGCTTGGAGGGAATTTCAGCATCAGGACCCCTTTTCAAACATCTACCAGTTCAAAATAATTAATAGCAGCTTTGATGTCAGTTTTCCTTATAAATGTGAGTACTGATTTAAGGGGGAAGGTCACTTATAGAATAGTACAGCACAGAAGGAGGCCATTCGGCCCATCGAGTCTGCGCCGGCTCTTTCGAAGAGCAATCCAGTTAGTCCCACTCCCCCTGCTCTTTCCCCATATCCCTGCAGTTTTTTCTCCTTCAAGTATTTATCCAGTTCCCGTTTGAAGGCTACTATTGAATCTGTATCCACCACCCTATCAGGCAGTGCATTCCAAATCCTAACAATCGTTACGTTAAAAAAAAGCTTTTCCTCATCTCGCCTCTGGTTCTTTTGCCAATCACCTTGAATCTGTGCCCTCGCGTTATCGAACCTTCAGCTATTGGAAACAGTTTCTCTTTATTTACTCTATCCAAACCCTTCATGATTTTTAACACCTCTATCAACTCTCTGCTTAGCCTTCTCCGCTCTAAGGAGAACAACCCCCAGCTTCGCCAGTCTGTCCACGTAACTGTAATCCCTCATCCCTGGAACCATTCTAATAAATCTCAAATACAAATGATGGGAGGGAAAGTAGTGAGTGAGGAGGACATAAAAAACCTGCAAGGGGACATAGACAGGCTAAGTAAGTGGGCAGAGATTTGGCAGATGGAATACAACACTGGAAAGTGTGAGGTGATGCACTTTGGCAGGAAAAATCCTAGAGCAATTTATTATCTTAATGGCAAGAAACTGGAGAGTACTGAAGTGCAAAGGGATCTGGGGGTCCTGGTGCACGAAACTCAAAAGGTTAGTATGCAGGTGCAGCAAGTGATTAAGAAGGCAAATGGAATGTTGGCTTTCATTGCTAGGGGGATAGAATATAAAAATAGGGAGGTATTGCTTCAGTTGTACAAGGTATTGGTGAGACCGCACCTGGAATACTGCATACAGTTTTGGTGTCCTTACTTAAGGAAAGACATCCTTGCTCTCGAAGCAGTGCAAAAAAGGTTCACTCGGTTAATCCCGGGGATGAGGGGGTGGTCATATGAGGAGAGGTTGGGTAGATTGGGACTCTACTCATTGGAGTTCAGAAGAATGAGAGGCGATCTTATTGAAACATATAAGATTGTGAAGGGGTTGGATCGGGTGGATGCGGGGAGGATGTTCCCGATGACGGGTGAGACGAGAACTAGGGGACATAGTCTTAGAATAAGGGGCTGCTCTTTCAAAACTGAGATGAGGAGGAACTACTTCACTCAGAGGGTGGTAGGTCCATGGAATATGCTGCCACAAAAAGCTGTAGAAGCTACAACATTAATTAAATTTAAAACAGAAATAGACAGTTTCCTAGAAGTAAAGGGCATTAAGGGTTACGGGGAGCGGGCAGGAATTTGGACATGAGTCTAGGTTCGGATCGGTCATGGCCCTGTGGGTAGTGGAGCGGGCCCAGGGACTGTGTAGCCTGATTCTGCTCCTATTTCGTGTGTGCAATTCTGTTAGATGCAGGAGATGGTTCTGTGATAGATAGTAGATTGGCGGTTAGGATCAGATCAGCCATGATCTTATTGAATGGCGGAGCAGGCTCGAGGGGCCGATTGGCCTACTCCTGCTCCTATTTCTTATGTTCTTATGTTCTTATGTTCTGTACCCTTGGGCTGAGCCAGCTCTGAGTGAAATTAATTTATCCTCGTAACTGAAGTTGAAATGTCTGGAATCACTGTATCAATTGATACACTAGCTCTTTCAGTATCAGTAAATACTTTATTTAAAAAAAAAATGTAAATCTGTAAAACCAGTACCCCGGTATCACCAGAAAAAGTTTTAACTAAGGGTCTTTATACTGAGGCAAGTCTTCCTGATCGGCAGGTCTATGTTGGGGGAGGTGCGAGGAAACTGAAGCAGAAAATGGAAGGGATATTAATTGAAAGAACTCTCGGCTACGCTCCTGCCTCGCCAAATCTCTCCACATCATGAAAACCTTCCTCAAAATGGAGCTCATTGAGCACCACTTTGGTTATATCCCAACTCTGGCTTATGGTCCAACTTTCCTTGTGAAGTGTTTTCAGATGTTTCATTGCATAAAAGGTGCTATACAAGAGGAAGTTCTTTTCCTTTTCTGACTTTATCCGTGCGTGCGTGTCTGTCTTTTTCTCTCTCTCTATACCCGTCTCTCCTCCAGGCTCCTGCTCCACCAATGGGTTCTTTCATACCATATTTACATCTATTCAGGGGCTGTGTACCAGTGGATTAATGGCTTGGAAGCTTTATTTGTTTTCATGGTAACAAGTGACCATGTTAGAAAATATTTAATTTGTTGAGCAAACTTTACTTTCAATGGGTGAAAGAATTTTATAAGCAGCACGTACTGGATTTTTTTTTTTGCTTGTTTATCGTTCTGTTAAATGAGGTTCAACATGTTTTTCTCTCGAAATATCAAACTCGCAACATGTTGAGCAGAATTCTGTTCACAGTGGTCCAAAGACTGAACGTTTGAAATTGACGATGCACTTTTCAGAACAGTAAATTCATTATCGGGATTTGGTATGCAAGATTGTCCAAACCACTTCCTTTACAAACACGATCTGCACTCGAGATCGATGAAGAGGAGAGCACAGGTGCTGATGAAGCCCATTTTGGGATATCGGTGCTTAGTAACCAAAAATAAAAACCGAAAATGCTGGAAATACTCAGCAGGTCAGGCAGCATCTGTGGAGAGAGAAACAGAGTTAACGTTTCAGGTCGATGACCCTTCGTCAGAACTGGAAAAAGCTGGAGATGGAACAGGTTTTTAAGCAAGTGTAGGGGCAGGGAAAGGGGGGAGGGGAGGAAAGAACAAAAGGGAAGGTCTGTGATAGGGTGGAAGGCAGGAGAGATTAAGAGACAAAAGAAATGATGGTGCAAGGCAAAAGGAGATGGTATTGGGAAATAACAACAGAAAACGCTGGAAAAACTCAGCAGGCCAGGCAGCATCCGTGGAGAGAGAAACAGAGTTAACGTTTCAGGTCGAAGACCTTTCGTTCTGACGAAAGGTCTTCGACCTGAAACGTTAACTCTGTTTCTCTCTCCACGGATGCTGCCTGGCCTGCTGAGTTTTTCCAGCGTTTTCTGTTGTTATTTCGGATTTCCAGCATCCGCAGTATTTTGCTATCGTCGAGATGGTAATGGGACAAGTTAAGAAACAAAAGATGACTAGATGAAGTGTAAATGGCACTGGCAGAATGAAAGACAGCTGCCATGTGAGAGAGAGAAAAAAATAAATTAAAAATAAATTGAAAAAAAGATAGGGGCAGAGGTTATGGTCTGAAATTGTTGAACTCGATGTTGAGTCCAGAAGGCTGTAAAGTGCCTAATCGAAAGATGAAGTGCTGTTCCTCGAGCTTACGTTGAGCTTCATTGGAACAGTGTAAGAGGCCGAGGATGGTGAGGTCTGAGTGGGAGTGAAGTGGAGAATTAAAGTGACCAATCTTATTCCTGCTCTATAAAACAGATTGGGAGAACATATGCCCTAATTAAAAGCAGGCATGCTCAGAACTGAAATAGCTGCATTAAATATAACCATCCAGTGCAGGGAAATGGAAATAGCCAGTTCTATCAAAAAGTTCAATAACCAAGTAAAGATTTGATAACTGAATATCTTTAGTATTTACGGATCTTGTTTAGATTATCTTCTTTGTCCCTTGCCTGCCAAACTTTAAATATTTTAACAATCGTAAGACTGAAAATAGTTGTCAAATTCACTCTCTTTTTGCCTTTGACTTTACTGTCTAATGTTCTGAACTTCTTGCTTGCACTGGCTCTCTCCCTTCTATCTCTCACTTAGTCTTTCTTGTTCTTTTTCACGTGTCTTTCATGCTGTGTTGTCCATTTTGTAGCAGTCAATAATAATTGTTCGAGCATTTGTAGTTTGGCTAGAAAGGTGATTGTTCTAGTCGATTGTTCAAGTGGAGAGGCGTTGTGGTTTTTCTCAGTGTGGGAGGGAGAATGTGCTTTTGCAAAAGTTTGAGAGCCCCTGGTTTATTTAGTAGTTTTATAAAAAAAAATATCTAGGGCATTGAAGCTAATCTCAATTCTGTATAACAGCTTGATTTTGAAGCGGTCCTGATTTTCACATTCCCTCATCAAGCCTTTCCTCCTTGGGAAAATAAGTTGACAGTAACACTTTGCGCAGGGCTTGTATTCTGGGCTTATTGTTGAAGTCACTTCCTGAATCCTTGCTGCGCTCAGAAGTGTTAACGGGGAGGGTGTCTACAGCTGCCTACAGGCTACATCTGTCACCAGCTTTTAGCTGATTCACCTCCACTTCATGGATCATCGATTTGTGTTTGTTTTTCCAAACAAAGAAGGCTTTTAGTCTTCAGATGTGATTAGTGCAGTGTATTGTGCTCTCATGTGTGGCACCAACACGCAGTAAGATGTGATTTTGCACATTGACGTCTCGACAGTATTGCGGCTGAATAGGGGACTGGGACTCTCCCATTGAGTAGGGCTGGGCAAGAGACAGTCTGTGGGAGCCTCGTCCGCTTGCACATCTCCTACAGTTAGCCAATTCAGAGCCTGACTGCCCTCTCGGCCTCAGTATGTCTTTTGAAGAAGAATGGAAAGTAAATCATTTGGAAAAGGGGGGAGATTTTGACCTGCACAATTTCTTTTATGGAGGAAAGTTGGATGCTAGTGTTTTGAAAAGGAAATTTTGTTTTCAATAGCAGTGTTGCATCAACCTCAGTAATACCAACGCTATAGTCTGTAAATGCAGCTTCTTGGTTGAGGTACTTTGTGTGCTTTTGTCCCGCATTGTTTTTGTTTTGTGCTTCAGTTTGGGCACTAACTTGCTGTTGGCTCCCGACTGATGGGTAGTGTTGAGCTGCTGAGATGGAAGCCAGCTGCCGATATTCTCCACTTATCCTGCGGATCGCAAGATACATTCGACTGATCCTAATTCATCACCCAGAACAACCCTACACACACTCTCCCCATTGCTGCATCTAGTTGCTGCTTAAATGATTCCAAGGTTTTCACCTCCGCTACTCTGCTTGGAAGTCCATTCTGAGCGTTGATCACTCTTTGTGCAAAGAAGGATTTTTTTGCTCATCAGTTCTATTGTGCGGAACTAAGTACGCAAGGCTGCAGGGTTTACCACAGCCAACTTGTCACTTCTTCAAATAAGTCAAGGAGGTTGGTCAGGTAGCATCTTCCCCATCTAAAGCTGAGTTGTCTGCTCTTAACTAGGTTGTTGTGCAGATAATCTTCCAAGTTTATTTCTGATGATCAATTGCATTATTTTAAATGGAATTGAAGTAATACTCATGGGTCTGTAGTTGCCTATGCCTGTTTTGTAACTCTCTTTGAATACGGGCACTGGTAGTTTCCAATCTAGTGATGGACTCACTGCTCAACATGTCCAGCCAATGCAGGGCAGTAGATCAACAAAGCAAGAGAATGTTGGAACTATGTGGCCAAAACTGTAATATACAAGTGAGAGGAGGTTATACAATGTTCTGGTCAGATCACACCTTGAGCACTGTGTCCAGGGCTGGATGCTTAAAGCCAAGGGAAACATTCAAACACTAGAGGCAGTGCAGCAATTGGAAACAAGTTAGTGTTGTCCCCTGTGTCCATTGACTCCCTCATAATGATCGTCAGTGATTCACAAATCTTCTCCCTAGTGTGTTTCAAAACTCTTGGATGAAGGCCATCCTGTCCCTGGGGATTTATTTGTAATAAGCCCTTGCAGCTTGTCTACGACTTCCACCTCATTTCTGTCCAAGTCCTGAATGTTGCCTTGGTACTTCTCTTTTTGCGGGGGAGGTGATAATGTTCATGTCTTCCCTTGTGAATACATTGAGGAAGTAATCATTCAGTATATTAACTAACAGATGCTCATCCTCTCTTTCAAGGACATTAACATCTTTTAATACAATAGTGAAATACTGCCGATGTGGAAATCTGAAATAACAACAGAAAATGCTGGAAACACTCAGCAGGTCAGGCAGCATCTGTGGAGAGAGAAACAGAGTCAACGTTTCAGGTCTGTGACCCTTCGTCATAACTCTGACAAAGGGTCACAGACCTGAAACGTTAACTCTGTTTCTCTCTCCACGGATGCTGCCTGGCCTGCTGAGTGTTTCCAGCATTTTCTGTTATTTAACATCTTTTAATGTTCTTGCCTCTTCTCTGACAACCATCTTGCTATTGTAGTACTGAAAGAAATTGTTACCGTTCTGTTTCGCCTCTGCTCCTGTTTTTTTCTTTACCCTTCGAACCTATTTCTGCATGACACATTCATCCCATTATGCCCCTCCTCCTTTATCCCTATAGGATTTGGGGAGGTAATTGTTCCTAATCATTTCTCTTAATTTTCCCACTTAGGGTCACACTTAGTCTGAGCTTGCCGATCCTAGGTCTGTACTTGTCCTGCGTGCCCGGCATCTTCCTTTGCAAGGTGTCTTCTACTGAACTGTTACCATTCTCCTCCAAAGTATTTGTCTCCATTCTTCCTTCATCTCTTTGAATTTGGCCTTTTAGGCCTAGCTCCTGGTCTTTGGTGCAACGGGGTCCTAGATCCTGTTGAACTTGGTCATTCTGTGGTTACGAAGCACTGACTTCTGGGTTGTTTACTATTACCAGGTGAATATTAGGAACAGGAGCAGGCCATTCAGGCCCTCGGGGGCTGATCTGCACCTGAACCCCATTTACCCGCCTTTGCTCCATATCCATTGATAGACAGATTTTTGTTAGGTAAGGGTCTATCAGTCATGAAAGCTCCACAGCCTTTTGGGGGAGATTTCTACTACCCTTTGTGTGGAAGAAATGCTTCCTGATTTTGCTCTTGAATGATCTAGCTCTAATTTTAAGATTATGTCCCCTTGTTGATTCCCCTACCAGAGCAAATAGTTTTTCCGTATTGAATCCGTTTATTTTAAACACCTCGATCAGATCATCCCTCAATGTTCTATACAGAAGAGAATGCAAGCCAAGTTTATGCAACCTGTTTTCGTAATTTAACCCTTTTAGCTCGGTATCATCTGGTGAATCTGTGCAGCACCCCTTCCAAAGCCAATGACCCTGAAATTGCGGGGTTTGTGACGGCATGCTCTCTGAGTATGCTGTCGTATTCCCTTTGAAATGCCTCACAAATTCCGCACATGCGAAATCTGGAACTTGCAGCCGGTCAAAGCACGTGTTGACAGGCCATCCGCCGGGGGTCCGAAAAAGCAATCGCTGGTGCAGAGTTGGGCTATTTGCCCAGCGACTGGCCAGCAATCGCCCACGTAAATCTTATGGTTGATGCAAGCAGGCATAGGGCCTTCTTGCATCAGCGTAAGGGCATATCTAAGGCTTAAATGAAACATTTTAATCTCCTAAATTATGCACATACACTTTATTAAATGAGTTTATGCAGATATTGGCCTGGATTACAGTCTTAATGTATCAAATTATTATCAAAAAATTACATTTTTATTGAGGTTGGTGCAATGAAGGAACTTAAGAGTAAAATTACAATTCTGTACATTGTATAATTATTAGATTTGGGGATTCCATTGCATATCATTAGAGGATTCCCTTCCTAAATGACTGAAATGGAATTCTCCTTTGAGGTCCGGGCCCACGTGATCCTAGGTACGTTTCCGAACCGCCTGCATCCCTGGGATCCGTGGGCCATTACACTGCCCTCCGCCTTGAGACCCGAGACCACAACTTCTCGCAGCCAGCAGGTACTTTCATAATTGTTTCGCGGGTCGGAGGCGTTTGGTGCCCAGAACTGAACGTAGTACTCCAGATGGGGACTGACCAAGGCTCTATACAACTCAAGCATAACGTCCTCCCCTTTGTATTCCAGCCTCCTTGAGATAAAGGCCAACTTTCCAGTAGCCTTTTTTGATTACTTTTTGTATCTGACTACTGGTTTAAGTCAGGATAAGATTTCCTTTGAGTTCTGAATCATGAAGCAGTCATGCATTACCTTTACCAAATCTGACTTTATAGTGGGTTGATTGAAATCTCCCATTGAAATAACTTTCCTGTTCTCTCGCACCCTTTTTTTTTCTTTGTCGAGCACACTGTCCTCCTTGTAGCGAGCCAGTCTACTATAGTAAACTTCTCGTGAGCTTGGACTTGCATTAAAAACTTCTAACCAGAGTTGTTCTTTCTGTAGATTACCCCTTGCCACTGGATTAACTTTGTTTACCTCCCAGTTGTTCTTGACATATCTGACTACACTATGGTCACAGTCACAGCGGATGTTGTTGTGACTTTAGATAGGGACGCTTTGCTGCCATGGCAAGCATGAAACCTGATTGGAGAGTTTTAAGCATGGAGTTTCAGGAGAGAGAAGCACGGATTTGGGAGGCGACATGTTTCGCAGCTTTGCAGAGGAAAGGGAGGTTGGTGATGGAGTGGTTTGCAAGGACAGATAGGTTGAGGGTAGGTTTTTTGAGGAGAGCGATGATGTCTGGAGGGAGACAGTCAGTACCTGAGGAGAGGGAACTATTTAAAATGTCAGCTGGCGTAGAGACCAGGAAGGGAAGTTGGGTGGTCAGCAGTTTAGTGAGAATGGGATCAAGGAAATAGGAGGTCAGTCTCATGGATAAGTTGAGCTGAGAGAGAGCATGAGGGGAGATAGGAGACAGTCTAGAGAAAAATGCAGGTTGTGGGCTAAGGCAGAAGAGAGCCTGGGGGAAGGTTTACGAGGCAGATGAATAGATGGTCTTTTAGTGACAATGAAATCCAGGAGCTCCTCACATTTGTTGGTATTTAAGGAGATGGTTGATCGTGTAGAAAAGAAAACGGGGGTGGGGGGGTCGACTGGGATGAGAGAAAGTCAAGATTTTACTGGAGACAAAGGGCATAAAACGTGGACATGAGGGAGTGGTTGAGCAGATCAACGGCTGTAGAAGAATTGTGGCAAATGGAGGGCCAAAGGCTAGACAGTAGGGATTTAGAAAGTGCAACTATGAGTGAATCGGGGGAACAGGAAGGCAGTGAATTCAGAGGAGCGAAGGCAAGGGGAGCTGAGATGAAGATCAAAATTACTCCGTGTCGAGGGAGGATTTTATCTCCGAGAAACTTGGAGGAGGGGTGGGGAATGGTAGACAAAGAGAAATATAAAGGAAAGGTGAGACTGGTGGTACAAGGTGAGGTGCTCGAAGGAGCAGAACGAACCAGAGGGGTACTGCATAGGAAATTACATAGTTCAATATTTAGCGTATCAAGGAGGATAATGGAGTAGATTATTTGCTGTTTTGTACTTTTTACCTGTTATATTTAACAGGCTGTTGGTTCAATGACTGAATCTTGGTCTGATAGTGTATAATATGTTGGCTTTTCAACGAGAGGAGCTGTACCCCAGCAAGGAGTCGGTCTCTTCTGAAGTGGGGGGGGGGTGGTGGAGGGTGTGGGGAGTGGGTTGGAATTGCAGTCTGGAAAAAAAATTAAAATAATCATATCTGCCAATTAAAAACTAAAGCTCTATTTGGCTCATTAAGGATACATCAGTCTAGACCCTAGTGGATTCATGCTAGTTAGATCACTTCTCCTCTCTTCTCCACCCCACTGAGACAACATTCTTTTGTCCCACGCAATATATGAATCCCAAAGGACATTGAATGTTATGATTTAAAATGCTTTTCTTGTGCAATAATTACACCAGCCCTGTCTTTTGTTTTGCCTCTTTTCTGTCTCTGAATTACTCCAGCTATACCAAACGTGGAGGTTTTGTATTCTTACCGTAATGTAGTTCGGCCTGGAACAGCTGCACAAATATTTACCAAGGCATAAAGACATAAAAATTGATAGCATCCCCAACAGCAGGGAAGATCAATAACAGTGTGATTAATCGACTGCTGCTCCCTGTAAAACAAATATGTCCTAACTCATCCATCTTGCAAAGAAGGATTTGATAACACTGAGCTAAGATGTATATGGAAAGTGCCGTTGACTACGGGGCTGATAATGCAGAGCCCATCCCGATGAACGGCCCATGACGCGTTGAGAGTGCAAAAGGACAGGGGGAAGATTTTCAGGAGCAGCAGCGCTTGAGGTTGCCTGCTCTCTCTTCAAGCTGTCCTGAAAATGAGGAGGAGGAGGAGAAATGACCGCAACACCCCTTTCCATACAAAGCGCTGGGGGACACCACTCTAAACACGCCTGGAGCACACACACTGTTGGCCTATAAAAGGTGTGGTGTGCTGACGATTCTTTTGCTATGTGGCAGATTAGGGTAGTTGTGAGAAATGCTACTGTATTCAGAGGTCCTGCTCTAAGGTTGGGCAATGGGGAAGGCATTGGATTTGTGTAGGGTATTGGGCACATGCAGAAATGGAGGTTGTGCTTTGTGTCGTGCAGTTAACTAAAAATGTCTTCTATTAGAGCTGCCCGATCAGTCTGGCTGATTAGCCAGTTGGACAGATGTGGCTCTTGGTTGGGTCCTTATCTACAATTGGTTGATGTTGCATCTCTTCGGCAGTCTGCTCCTTCCTATGGCCCCTTTGTACAGCGCAGTAAAATGCATCATGCTACTTGGGGTGTAATTGCCTGGTCATACTGAGCACTACCTGTACTTGGGTCCAGGCATTTGAGTCTTTGATTAAGAATGCTGACAGTGTGTTTGACCAAGACCCTGGTAACAGAGTGCAATTTTCATTTCTTGTCCTTGGGTTCTTCGGTGCTGTAAGCAGCCTTGGCTGGAGTGGGTAGTCTTCCCCCAGTAGACATCCATCATAATCTCATAGAACCATATATTGCCGTAAAATAAATGAATGAGTGAATTGTTGCAACTGCCAAGGTAGCAGGCATAATCTGATGACTAAATACATGGACCAGCTGCACATCAGTAATAGTGGAATCCTTTTCTGCCCCTGAAAGGGCTTGACATTGGGAGTAGGAGCCGTCAGTAATGCATTTTGGAGAATTTAGCCAGACAGTGAAACTGCAGTAACAACAGAAAATGCTGGAAACACTCAGCAGGCCAGGCAGCATCCGTGGAGAGAGAAACAGAGTTAACGTTTCAGGTCTGGGACCCTTCGTCGGAACTGGAGAAGACTAGAGATGTAACAGATTTTAAGCAGGTGCAAGGCAGGGAAAGGGGGAGGGGAGGGAGGAACTGAAGGAACATTCTGTGCTAAGGTAGGAGGCAGGAGTGGTTAAATGTTGCAAATGGGGATGGCAAAAACATAAACAGCCTGAAAAATGGGGGCAGAGGTTATGGTCTGAAATTGTTGAACTCAGTGTTGAGTCCAGAAGGCTGTAAAGTGCCAAATCGAAAGATGAAGTGCTGTTCCTTGACCTTGCGTTGAGCTTCATTGGAACCGTGCAAGAGGCCGAGGACAGAGAGATCCGAGTGGGAGTGAAGCGGAGAATTAAAGTGACAGGCGACCGGAAGCTGTTTTGTGTTGCTGTCTATTTTCCATGGGGAAACTGATGAATTGTGAGGCTCGGACGAACAAGGCATCTGTCACCTGCATGATGCAACTGGTCACTGCAGGTTGGGAGATTTGGCAGATAACTTCTGTTACTTGGAAAGACCCTATTGCATAAAATTTGAAGGATGTGGTCACCTTGACTGCGAGACCGATGTCCATGTTGAAGTTGTTTGTAGGTCAAGTTCAGTGTTGGCCTCGTTGGAGAATTGTAATCTCTGTGTGCAGCTTTTGCCCGACATGTCCAGGTATGAATGTCCAGGTCTTTAAACAATGCTAGTGACATAAAGACAAGCTCGTTCAGATGCTCCTAGCACATTATCGGACCAAGTCTCTTTTGTGTATATGCTTCATACATAAAGAAAGTCTTGCATTTATATAGTGCCTTCATGACCTCAAAATGTCCTAACAGCCAATTAAGTACTTTCGAAGTGCAGTCACTGTTGTAATGTAGGAAATGTAGCAGTCATATTGCATACACAAGATCTCACAAGCAGCAATGTGATAACCACATGATCTGTTTTTAGTGATGTTGGTTGAGAGATAAATGTTGGCCAGCACATCGTGGAGAACTTCCCTGCTCCTCTTCGAAATACTGCCATAGGATCTTTTACGTCAGAGCAGACGGGCCCTCAGTTTAATGTCACGTCTGAAAGACGGCACCTCCGACAGTGCAGCACCCCCTCAGCACTGCACTGGAGTGTCAGCCTAGATTTTTGTGCTCAAGTCTCTGGAGCGGGACTTGAACCCACAACCTTCTGACTCGGAGACGAGGGTGCTACCCACTGAGCCACGGCTAATACATGTCAAGTGTCAGCTTTTTAGCTGGCAGTCAACGTTTGTTTGTTGGATTAGGTAGTTCTAGCCAGTAGGGTTATAGTGTTTATCAGAAACTCATTGTCGAACCCTTGACCACAACCTTCATTCCCAAAATCATGGTGTAGAGGGTAGGTCTCCATTCTGGGCAGAATAAGCTACTTAAGGGAATGTACGATTAAATACCATTAACCATAAAATAAGTATGCTTTTAACCATTATTATTTAAATGTCAGCATGTTCATTAATAATGTGGTAGAAGCTTGCAGGCGTTTAAAAAAATTTCAACTTTGCAAAATGTTTCTGCTTAATCAGGGTGGTTTCCGAGTGGGTTGCAGCACAGTAACACATTCCAGAAGCTATACACTCTTTCTCTGAAACTTCAGCGTGTACTCTAGCATCTTGTGAGATGTCCTCTTCACCACTTCCTTGTTCTAGGTCAGTTGTAACACCGTCCCTAAACACTTGTGCAGAAACCTCTCCCCTCGTGGATACAGGTGACAACTGTGAATGTGGTTAGTCATCTCTTCACTAAGCTGGACACCATCTATACTTCATCTTCTAATGCCTCCTGAGTTTGGGCAATACCTGTAAAAGTTTCTCTAACGCAAACTCTAAAAGCAATGGCCATCAATCAAGAATGTCATAGTCATCATTTTCATCAGTTCGTCACACAGTCTTCTTAAATCTTTAATAACAACAGAAAACGCTGGAAAAACTCAGCAGGCCAGGCAACATCCGTGGAGAGAGAAAGAGAGTTAACGTTTCAGGTCGAAACTCTTCGTCGGAACTGAAAGAGCAGGAAATAAACAGATAAAAATGCAAGGGGGAGGCTGGGGGGAGGAATAAAAGAACAAAAGGGATGGTCTATAGTAAGTAGAGACATTAAGAGATGCTCAAGGCAAGACGAGATGGTATGGGACAGGTTGAGAAACAAAAGGTAAGGTGTGAAATGCTGGCAGAATCAGAGACAGTTGCCGTGGGGGGAGAGAGAGAAAAAAAAAGGAAAAAGGCACGGACCAAAAGAGTGGATAAAATGTATACATATGTGGGAGGGGCCGGGGTTATGATCTGAAATTGTTGAACTCGATATTGAGTCCGGAAGGCTGTAAAGTGCCTAAACGAAAGATGAGGTGCTGTTTCTGGAGCTTACGCTGCGCTTCCGTGGAACAATGCAAGAGGCCGAGGACGGTGAGGTCTGAGTGAGCGTGGAGGGGTGAATTAAAATGACAAGCGACCGGAAGCTCGGGGTCACCCTTACGGACTGAACGGAGGTGTTCCGCAAAGCGGTCACCCAATCTGCGTTTGGTCTCCCCAATGTAGAGGAGACCACATCGTGAGCAGCGAGTACAGTATACTAGATTGCAAGAAGTACAAGTAAATCGCTGTTTCACCTAGAAGGGGTGTTTGGGGCCCTGGAGAGTGGGAAGGGGGGATGTATAAGGGCAGGTGTTGCATCTCCTGCGCTTGCACGGGAAGGTGCCGGGTGAAGGGGAAGGGGTGCTGGGGGTGATAGAGGAGTGGACTAGGGTGTCTCGGAGGGAGCGGTCCCTACGGAATGCTGAAAGGGGAGGTGAGGGGAAGATACGTTTGGTGGTGGGATCACGTTGGAGGTGGCGGAAATGGTGGAGGATGATCCGTTGAATGTGGAGGCTGGTGGGGTGAAAGGTGAGGACAAGGGGAACTCTATCGTGGTTCCGGGAGGGAGGGGCGGGGGTGAGGGCAGAAGTGCGGGAGATAGAACGGGCACGGTCGAGGGCCGTGTCGACCACGGTAGAGGGGAATCCTTGGTTGAGGAAAAAGGAAGACATGTCGGAAGCACTGGTATGGAAGGTGGCATCGTCGGAGCAGATGCAGCGGAGACGGAGAAACTGGGAGAAGGGAATAGAGTCCTTACAGGAGGCGGGGTGGGAGGAAGTGTAGTCCAGGTAGCTGTGGGAGTCAGTGGGCTTGTAGTGAATGTTGGTCAATAACCTATCCCCAGAGTTGGAGACGGAGAAGTCGAGGAAGGGGAGGGAAGAGTCGGAGATGGACCATGTGAAGGTGAGGGAAGGGTGGAAATTGGAGGCAAAGTGAATGAAATTGTCTAGTTCGGGGCGAGAGCAGGAAACGGCACCGATACAGTCGTCAATGTACCGGAAACAGAGGTGAGGGAGGGGACCCGAGTTTGTCTGCAACCACATCTGCAGTTATAGTGCCAAGTTCCTCTGTGCTTTCCACATTTTCCATGACTTCTCAGTTCTCCTCAGCAGGCACTGCACATTCAGATTATAAATTCAACCATTTCTTCTCCTCCCTCCACTGCTAGGTAACTGTGACCGGCCAAAATATATACAAGCTTTCCCTTCACTCTGTTACTCGTAACTGGAACTGGTAGTTCCATGCTGCTCTGACTTTCTGTGCACAAAGGGACAGTATTGATCAGGTGCTTCATTGCAGCCTGTGTTCCCAGTTGAATTTGGTCATTGGTGATTTCCAGCTGCAGCAGAGGGAGTTTTATGACCTGGTTTGTAAAGGCGGAAGTTCGAACTTTGAAGCAGCAAAGGATTTCATAGAACAGCACAGAAGGCCATTCGGCCCATCGAATCTGCGCCGGCTCTTTCAAAGAGCAATCCAGTTAGTCCCACTGCACGCCCATACATACACCACATATGCTCATTTTGATGCTTTTCAGATAATGGATTGGTGGTTGATCTATTACAATGGCCCTGAAATTCGCCTCTCTGGCTTGCCGTGGGGGTAAGGATCGCGCGCGCACTTACCTACTGCGCCTGCCGTTGTGTTTTGGGCCCACAGGAACTTCAGCTCCTGGGCCTGCTCCAAGAGCCGGCGCGCAGTGCTTGCGTGTCCCAGGGGCGTAGCTAGTGCGATGCGTCCCCTGGGATCACGTGGGCCATGGAGAGCCAATGGCAGCAGACCATCTTTCATTCATAGATTTGACAGGGAGACCTGTCAAATCTGTGAATTGAAATCGGCCCCAAAAGAACAGCTAAACTTAAAATAAATTTTTTAAAAAACCCCATCACATTTATAAAATAACTATAGTTAAATAAATTA
The DNA here is from genome assembly GCA_030390025.1 of Squalus acanthias. Classification (NCBI taxonomy): domain Eukaryota; kingdom Metazoa; phylum Chordata; class Chondrichthyes; order Squaliformes; family Squalidae; genus Squalus; species Squalus acanthias. The sequence goes on from CM059443.1 coordinate 51,191,741, forward strand.
ACCACTTTAAACAAAAATTTAAATTTTTGAAAAAATTAAAATACTTTTTAAGTGATAAAAAATAAACTTACCTTTCTTTAAAGTATCTAAAAAAGATAAACCTGTTGAAATTTTTTTTAAATTATACTTAATTAACCACTTACCTTGTTGAAAACGGCTCCTGCGCCTCCTTTTTATTAGCGTAGGTTCTTCACTACTTACCCTCCCGTAGAAACCTGAAAAAATATCTAAGTTCGCTGCGTGCGCGCAGCCTCTACCGCGCACGCGGTTCACCAAGGAACCGCCCCCTTCACCAGACCGGAAGTTCCGGTTTCCCGTGCATGCAGGAAACCGGCACTTCGGGACGCATTACGGGTGAGTACGCACTGTGTACTCACCCGGGAAGGGCCGAATTTTTGGCCCAATATGTCTGATTGTGTAAATTGATAAGCAGGCGTGTCACGAGCACTTCACTGTTCCTCTTCATGACGGTGTGCAGTACCACACAGATCCTTAGTGTTTCATGTTTGGGTATATGAACTGAATTGTTGGAATTAATGTGGTGAGCTTGCTCTCTCGCTTGTCATTGGACGGTTGGTGGGTGATTTGGCCTATTGAATCAGATACTGCTGTGCTCACCTTGGGTTCTTTTGTGGGTAGCCAGGAATTGAAAATAACGTCATAAGCAATAGAAAACTCATGGAAGAATAAATTCTTCTTCAGCAGAGGGTGTGGGGCCCTCTCGGTGTTGGAGATGAATGCAAGGATGCTCTTACTAAAATGACACAGTGCATAGCAGAATATGCACTCCATTCTCTCATGTATTGTGAACCAAAACAAAAAGCACACACTTTGCAAATTGGGCTTCAGCAAAGATACGATACAACGCAACTTTTCAGAACACACGTTTGCCACCATCAGCACCACGTAGAATTTTGCTGGGATACATCGTTGTAACGTTGACCACATTTTCCTGCAGACTTCAATCGCAAAACAATAACTCAAACTACAAAAACAATAACTCAAACTGGAACAACAACAACTTGCATTTATATAGTACCTTTTAATGTAGTAAAACATCCCAAGGAGGCTTGTCAAACAAAATTTGGTCAGGTGACCAAAAGCTTGGTCAAAGAGGTAGGTTTTAAGGAGCGTCTTAAAGTAGAAGAGAGAAGTAGAGAGGCGGAGAGGTTTCGGGAGGGAATTCCAGAGGTTCTGGCCCAGTCAGCTGAAGGCATGGCCACCAATGGTGGAGTGATGAAAATCGGGGATGTGCAAGAGGCCAGAATTGGAGAAGCGCAGAGGTCTTGGAGGGTTGTGGGGCTGAAGAAGATTAAGGGATAGGGAGAGGCGAGGCCATGGAGGGATTTGAAATCGAGCAGGCGATTACTTGCAGCTATCTCAATGTTCGTCAGTTACATTCTCTAATTTGGTCATTTCCATGAAAAGCCAATGAGATGAGGTTTTTTTTTTTGCCAGTGGTTGCCCTAAATAAGCAGTGTTGTTCTTCACTATCAGTGTGTGATCTTCGGTATAGCAGAGTGTTGCATCATTAGCAACTTTTTGTGTTTAATGAGAAACCTGTGAAGGAACAGTCGAACCGTTTCTGCTTTGCTGCATCCCGCTTCTTGCTGGGACTCGCTCACTCTCTGCCCAACAGGTTCACTGTCATCAAAAGGCATGTCCATAATTGAACCTGACAAAGTTTCCCCCTTCATAGTCACTATTTTATTATAACTCTCAAAGCGGGCACCCTCCTCAATTCAAGATTTTATTATTATGCGTGTTGTTACTCTAATTCTTTAGTTTCCTTGAAAATTTGTAAATTTTATTAATTCGCCAACTGGATTTCTTCTTGTGGGCGGGGAAGAAAAAAGAAATCTTTTTGTGACTAATTTCAAAGTTTTTGATTCTTGCAGCCAGGTTCCCCAGAGAGCTCCTCGTAGATTTTGGTTTGAATAAATTGCTATATTGATATTCTCAGTAAAGTTCTTTCTTCTTAAAAATCTGTATTTCCCCAAAAGTAACGATTTTTGGTAAGGTTTGGGGACAATAAATCCGTTTTTGTTTTGGTGTCTACAATTCCATCTTCTTCAATTCACTATCTCAATAAAGTATGTATAAATTGTAAACCGCAGAATTCTATGACTGTTTAGTTGATTTCCTTCCTGTTGTTAAAGTCTGTATATATTTTGAACAGTCCCTTCTCTTTTCCCTCTGGTACAAAGTATGTTCGTTTGTGGTTAACGCACTGTTTTCTTAGAGGTTGCGAGCTCTTTGCTGGTAGATTTCCAGCCTTTTTCTTGTTGGTTTAATTTAACTACTTTTCTTGTTCTCTTACAATTTTTGTTTCTCCGAGAAGGCGTTTTGTGTTTTCTTTTAGCCTTGTGATTACAAATTCTTCAAATTAATATCTCAGCTAGCACTGAGGGGTTTTAAATTACAGAATAAACTTACCCGCAGTTCTTGAATTGCTTATATATTCGGTCTCGTTGCAAATAAAATCAGTTCTGAAGTTATTTTTTCCAGACAGTGTCTCTTGGTGATAAACAGGTTGGCTACGGGGGCACAGGGCAATAAGGGCACAGCAGTTATCATGGGTGACTTTAATCTACGTATAGATTGGGCTAACCAAATTGGTAACAATACTGTGGAGGAGGAATTCCTAGAGTGTATACGGGATGGTTTCCTGGACCAATATGTCGAGGAACCAACTAGAGATCAGGCCATCTTAAACTGGGTATTATGTAATGAGAAAGGATTAATTAGCAATCTTGTTGTGCGAGGCCTCTTGGGGAGGAGCGATCATAATATGATAGAATTCTTCATTAAGATGGAGAGTGAAGTAGTTGACTCAGAGACTAGGGTCCTGAATTTAAATAAAGGAAACTACGATGGTGTGAGGCGCGAGTTGGCTAGGATGGATTGGGGAGCGTTACTTAAAGGGTTGACGGTGGATAGGCAAAGGCAAACATTTAAAGATCGCATGGATGAACTACAGTATTTGTTCATCCCTGTTTGGCATAAAAATAAAAGAAAAAAGGTGACTCAACCGTGGCTAACAAGGGAAATTAGGGATAGCATAAGATCCAAGGAGAGGACATATAAATTGGCAAGAAAAAGCAGCAAACCTGAGGATTGGGAGCAGTTTAGGATTCAGCAAAAGAGGACAAAGGGATTAATTAAGAAGGGGAAAATAGAATGAGAGTAAGCTTGCAGGGGACATAAAAACTGACTGTAAAAGCTTCTATAGATATGTGAAGAGAAAAAGATTGGTGAAGTCAAGCGTAGGTCCTTTGCAGTCAGAATCAGGGGAATTTATAATGGGGAACAAAGAAATGGCAGACCAATTAAATACATACTTTGGTTCTGTCTTCACAAAGGAGGACACAAATAAACTCCCAGAGATGTCGGGGAACATAGGGTCTAATGAGAGGGAGGAATTGAATGAAATCAGTATTTGTAGGGAAATGGTGTTAGGGAAATTGACGGGATTGAAGGCCGATAAATCCCCAGGGCCTGATAATCTACATCCTAGGGTACTTAAGGAAGTGGCCCTAGAAATAGTAGATGCATTGCTGGTCATCTTTCAAAATTCTATAGACTCTGGAACAGTTCCCATGGATTGGAGGGTAGCTAATGTAACCCCACTATTTAAAAAAGGTGGTAGAGAAAAAAAGGGTAAGCCTGACATCGGTAGTGGGCAAAGTGCTAGAGTCCATTATAAAAGATGTAATAGCAGAGCACTTGGAAAACAGTGACAGGATTGGACAAAGTCAACATGGATTTACAAAAGGTAAATCATGCCTGACTAATCTACTGGAATTTTTTGAGGATGTAACTGGTAGAATAGATAAGGGAGAACCAGTGGATGTGGTGTATTTGGACTTTCAGAAGGCTTTCGATAAGGTCCCGCATAAGAGATTAGCGTGCAAAGTTAAAGCACGTGGGATTGGGGGTTAGGTACTGATTTGGATAGAGAACTGGTTGGCAGACAGGAAGCAGAGAGTTGTTATTAATGGGTCTTTTTCCGAGTGGCAGGCAGTGACTAGTGGGGTACCGCAGGGATCGGTGCTAGGACCCCAGCTATTCACAATATATATGAATGATCTAGACGAGGGAACTAGATGTCATATCTCCAAGTTTGCAGACGACACAAAGCTGGGTGGGCATGTGTGCAGTGAGGAGGATGCAGAGAAACTCCAGTATGATTTGGACAGGTTGGGTGATTGGGCAGATGCATGGCAGATAAATGCGAGGTTATCCACTTTGGTGGCAAAAACAGGAAGACAGATTATTATCTGAACGGCAATAGATTGGGAAAAGGGGAAGTGCAACGAGATCTGGGAGTCCTCGTGCACCAGTCGCTGAATGTAAGCATGCAGGTGCAGCAGGCGGTTAAGAAGGCAAATGGTATGTTGGCCTTCATAGCGAGAGGATTCGAGTACAGGAGCAAGAATGTCTTGCTGCAGTTGTACAAGGCCTTGGTGAGACCACACCTTGAGTATTGTGTGCAGTTTTGGTCGCCTTATCTGAGGAAGGATGTTCTTGCCATGGAGGGAGTGCAGCGAAGATTTACCAGACTGATACCTGGGATGGTAGGAATGACGTATGAAGAGAGATTTGGGTCGATTAGGCTTATATTCGCTAGAGTTTAGAAGAATGAGAGGGGATCTCATTGAAACTTAGAAAATTCTAACAGGACTAGACAGACTAGATGCAGGAAGGCTGTTCCCGATGGCGGGGGAGTCCAGAACCAGAGGTCACAGTCACCTGACGAAGGAGCAGCGCTCCGAAAGCTTGTGATTTCAAATAAAGCTGTTGGACGAAAACCTGGTGTTGTGCGACTTCTCACATTTGTCCACCCCAGTCCAACACCGGCATCTCCACATTAAGGATAAGGGGTAAGCCATTTAGGACTGAGATGAGGAGGAATTTCTTCACCCAGACAGTGGTGAACCTGTGGAATTCTCTACCACAGAAGGCAGTTGAGGCCAATTCATTAAATATATTCAAGAAGGAGTTAGATATATTTCTTAAGGCTAAAGGGATCAAGGGATATGGGGAGAAAGCAGGGACAGGGTACTGAATTTGGATGATCAGCCATGATCTCATTAAATGGCGGAGCAGGCTCGAGGGGCCGAATGGCCTACTCCTGCTCCTATCTTCTATGGTACTGGGGCACGGGGACTACGGGGGCACGGAGCTCTTGGCTTTCTCACAGATCTTCACAAGTATTGATGCAGATTTGATGATGTGTTACTTCTGATACATTTTCCTCCTTCAGCCTAACACAGCTGCTTCTCTGCTATAACTAGATGTTCTTGTACACACCGATGTGGGTCCAATGCAGATCTTTCCCTCACAGATAACTATTTTGATGGTTCGGAGCTAGCTTGATCTTTTAAAGAATTGTGTTGATTGTTTAGGAGGATATTTGATTTGAAACTCTCTTCTCGCAATCAAACACAAATGTTCTCATTCTACCTGGACCTCTCCCTCTGGCCTCTTACCCTCTCTAGATCTTTTCATTGCAAACTGCCGACGTGACATCGGTTGTCTCCATTTTTCTGCTCCCCCTCACTCACTCCAACCTACCTCCCTCTGAACTAGCAGCACTCCATTCTCTCAGATCCAACCCCGACATTGTTATTAAACCTGCTGACAAAGGTGGTGCTGTTGTTGTTTGGCGAACCGACCTCTACCTAGCGGAAGCTGAACACCAACTCTCCGACACCTCCTCCTACCTCCACCTACCTCCACCTGGACCATGACCCCACTACTGAACATCAAGCCACCGTTTCCAAGACTGTCACTGACCTCATCTCCTCTGGAGATCTTCCCCCCCCCACAGCCGCCAACCTCATAGTTCCCTAACCCCGCACAGCCCGCTTCTACCTCCTTCCTAAGATCCACAAACAGGACTGCCCTGGTAGACCCATCGGTTCAGCCTGTTCTTGCCCCACGGAACTTATCTCTTCCTATGTCGACTCTTTTTTTCTCCCCTTGTCCAGTCTCTTCCCACCTACATCTGCGACTCTTCCGACGCCCTCCGCCATTTTAACAGTTTCCAGTTTCCTGGACCCAAACATCTCCTTTTCACTATGGACGTACAATCCCTCTACACCCTCATCCCCCACCAGGATGGCCTGAGGACGCTCCGCTTCTTCCTTGAAGAGAGGCCCAACCAGTCCCCATCCACCACCACCCTCCTCCGCCTGGCTGAACTTGTTCTCACATTGAACAACTTCTCCTTTGACTCCACTCATTTCCTCCAAATCAAAGGTGTTGCTATGGGTACCCGCATGGGTCCTAGCTATGCCTGCCTTTTCGTGGGATATGTGGAACACTCTTTGTTCCAGTCCTACTCGGGTCCCCTCCCTCACCTCTTTTTCCAGTACATTGATGACTGTGTCGGTGCCGTCTCCTGCTCTCGCCCTGAACTAGAAAATTTCATTCACTTTGCTTCCAATTTCCACCCTTCCCTCACCTTCACATGGTCCATCTCCGACTCTTCCCTTCCCTTCCTCGACTTCTCCGTCTTCCTCTCTGGGGATAAATGTGAGAAGTCGCACAACACCAGGTTATAGTCCAACAGCTTTATTTGAAATCACAAGCTTTCGGCGCGCTGCTCCTTCGTCAGGTGAAGGAGCAGTGCTCCGAAAGCTTGTGATTTCGAATAAAGCTGTTGGACTATAACCTGGTGTTGTGCGACTTCTCACATTTGTCCACCCCAGTCCAACACCGGTATCTCCACATCTCTGGGGATAGGTTATTGACTAACATTCACTACAAGCCCACTGGCTCCCACAGCTACCTGGACTACACTTCCTCCCACCCCGCTTCTTGTAAGGACTCTGTTCCATTCTCCCAGTTTCTCCGTCTCCGCCGCATCTGCTCTGACGATGCCACCTTCCATACCAGTGCTTCCTACATGTCTTCCTTTTTTCTCAACCGAGGATTCCCCTCTACTGTGGTTGACACGGCCCTCGACCGTGTCCGTTCTATCTCCCGCACTTCTGCCCTCACCCCTGCCCCTCCCTCCCGGAACCACGATAGAGTTCCCTTTGTCCTCACCTTTCACACCACCAGCCTCCACATTCAACGGATCATCCTCCGCCATTTCCGCCACCTCCAACGTGATCCCACCACCAAACGCATCTTCCCCTCACCTCCCCTTTCAGCATTCCGTAGGGACCGCTCCCTCCGCGACACCCTAGTCCACTCCTCTACCACCCCCAGCAGCCCTTCCCCTTCACCTGGCACCTTCCCGTGCAAGTGCAGGAGATGCAACACATGCCCTTATACCTCCCCCCTTCCCACTGTCCAGGGCCCCAAACACCCCTTCCAGGTGAAACAGCGATTTACTTGTACTTCTTGCAATTTAGTATACTGTATTCGCTGCTCACGATGTGGTCTCCTCTACATTGGGGAGACCAAACGCAGATTGGGTGACCGCTTTGCGGAACACCTCCGTTCAGTCCGTAAGGGGGACCCCGAGCTTCCGGTGGCCTGTCACTTTAATTCACCGCTCCACTCCCACTCAGACCTCACCGTCCTCGGCCTCTTGCATTGTTCCACGGAAGCTCAGCGTCAGCTTGAGGAACAGCACCTCATCTTTCGATTAGGCACTCTACAGCCCTCTGGACTCAACATCGAGTTCAACAATTTCAGATCATAACCTCGGCCCCTATCACATATATATTTTTTATCCTCACTTTTTGTTGGTGCCTTTTTTCCTTCCCTCCCACATGGCAGCTGTCTTTCATTCTGCCAGCGCAATTCACACTTCATCTAGAGCCATCCTTTGTTCCTTAACCTGTCCCATTACCACCTCCTCTTGCCTTGAATATCTCTTAATGCCTCTTCTCCTGCCTTCCATCCTATCACTGACGTTCCCTTTTGTTCTTTCATCCCCTCCCTAATTTCCCAGCCCCTGATCTTGCTTTAAAATCTGTTCCATTTCCTGCTTTTTTCCAGTTAGGGAACATTGCTGTATGCAGTATCATTTTTCTGGGTTCCGGCCTAATATGACACAATTAATCACAGAATGCCCCAATGTGAATTATAGTCGGGCGTATCAGTTTTATAGTTTTAACTTTTATTGTTGTCTGTTGAAAGCTTCAGGGGAAAGTATTTACACTGAATTTCCTTTATAATCTATCCATCCATCTCTTTATATGTACACAAGGAAAGTTTTTCTTCCTTAAGTTGTCTCTGTACCAGCAGCATAAAACATGGTAACAAGGCACTCCCAATAGGCACGGAGAAAAATCTAGCACGGGTCCATCATACCTACATTCTGTCAGATTTTCATTTAAAAAAAAATGAATGCCTCAAATTTCCCTGGAAACGATCAGAAAAGATGTTGACACTTTACTGCCTTTCATCACCTCTCTCACAAAGTTTTCCTCACTCTTTATGTTGCCATTTTACTTTCTCACCCGTCTCTTGCTTATTAAACAGCTTGTTCTCTGACTCATCGTGAGCAACTCCTGGGAGGTGGGCTAGTTAATCACTGAATGTTATTTAGGGAGATATCCGTCCCTTTGTTCGTGTTTTGTACTGCCAGGGGAACAATGTGACGAAAAGCATTTTGTGTAGAATTCCTCTCCTACTTCAGCTCACCATTTGCCAAACTGAAGCTGGCATATTTGGCTCACAGCAGAAAATGCACAGTAGCCCCTGATTCGATCTCCTGCCTGGCTGCTTGCTCGGGAAGAACAGCTTCACAACCTTGGTGTCTGAGCTTCAAACTCCACATCCTATCCCTCAGCCAGACTGTCTTTTTTCCACCTCCGTACCATTGCCTGCTTCCTTACCTACCCCCACCCCATAGTCATCCACCCTTCATCAGGTTTAATGTCATGCTGGCTTCCTGACTTCACCTGTTACAATCTCCAACTCATCCTAAGCGCTACCACTCCAGCTCACCGATCACCCCGTCCTCACCGATCTCCAGTGGTTCCCCATCCCACGCGTTCTCCTTCACAAGTCCCTCCTTGGCTTCGCCCTCCTTCATCCTCTGCAGCATCCTGAAGCCTGCTCCAGCTCTCACTCTCCACCCTTCCTATGTTGGTCTACTGCATATTGTTTTCCCACCTGGGTTCTCTGTTGGCAGCAGACCCTTCACCTACCACGTGCCTGCTCTCTTCCTAACCCCCCTGCACCTTGCTACATCTTTTGCCATCTTCCAAAGTCTCTTAATAACCTACCTCTTCAAGCAGACCTCCAGTTACATCTCCTAACTCCTGCTCTTTGTCCGTCCAAGGATACAACGTAAGTGCGGTCATTTTTTTCTACCAACAGGCAAGTGTGACTTTTTCTCACTGACAGAAAATGCTGTTTGGGATGTTATACAGTGTGTGATATCACCAACAGTCATTGGCTGTGGAGTTGTGAAGATAATAGGCAACTTGATAGATCACTCTATCCTGTTTGAACACGGTGTTCTTCGATAACCTGCCTGGCTGTTATTTTCTCAACATGAGTACTCACGCTCTCCTAGGTTACGTTAAATGTTTGTGTGGGTGCTGTGTCGAGTTTTTTGTGCAGCATAGCATTGCCAATCCAGTGTCGTCAGTAACACGATTGAGATCGCCTGTGAAAGGTTGTCTTATCAGTTAGTTTTGCACCAGCCTCGTTATGTAGGTGGAACCGATCCTACTTTATAAAAGGCCAAGAAGGTTACTTTTATATTTTCCATTGCCCTCGCACCTCTTTTTGGTTGGAAAGCACTGTAAATACAGAAGATTGGAACTTCACACGCATGGAAGCTCTGACATCCTCCTATCAATAGCAATGAGAGTGGACCGTGTACTGATAAATGGTGTAGGTACTGCACTAGTACAGATCGTGGAATGGGAGTTTAGCCGCTACAACCTGGCATTTACAATGGAAATACCAGCTTCGGTTTCCAGGCCAGTAGAACAGAGTGTGGTATCAATTAGTTGGTACAGCAAGGCCCGAAATCAGTCTTGCAACCACCCATTTCCCTTCCACTACTCTTGTGCATGTGCTCTCGGCCGTGCACTAACCCAAGCTAGACAGGAGCGACTGGCTACCTGTTCCCAATGCCGCTGCCGCTGCCCATACTTTGAAGCTGGCTGCCAGCAAATATGCGACAGTGGCCTTGGGATGATTCTTCTCAGTTTTAAATTTTTCTCCCTCCCTGTGTTGAACTGCTTGGCTTTCTGCCTGATGCATCCCAATAGTGACGCAGCTGAGATGGCTTGTGGGGAGTGCGGGTGTGAAACCGTCCCCCGCCACTCAAACTTCTGAACGAAAGTTTAATCTTTTCAACGGCCGGTTAGTTAGTTAAACTGAGAGGCCGCAAGACCTTGGTGTCAGCGGACGTTTCTGCTTGGCCAGCTCGAGCTGGTGGGAATTGCCAGATTTAGGGATTTCTGAGAAGGAAAGCAAGTCATTTCCACTTCAGTTAAGCACGACAATGGGGTTACTGCAGAATGTTATTGACAGTCACGGCACTATCCTGCACTTCCATTAAAATGAATAGTTTGATGCAGTAAGAATTGGGGAGGAAGGAATTACACAAATAATTGAAGTAAAGTTTTGAATTGGAATTTTTCTATGTACATACACGGGTCCACGTGGTTCTCATAGCAACTGTGAGCACTCAACATTAACATTTTTGGTGAGATTTTTAATGTAGTTAGTAGAACCTTTTTAGTGATCGCTGTTGTACGTGCAAACACTTTGCATTGTAACTTCTGTGTGCTGTAGTTCAAGCTTGGGCAGCTGCAGTTCGTGTCCATATACACAGAAACTGTACTATACTCAAGTGAAGTTAGACTTTAGATTAACTACCAATGGAGCCATCTTCATTCTTTAAACAGCCGCATCTACATAAGAACATAAGAGGTAGGTCATTTGGCCCCTCGAGCCTGCTCCGCCATTCAATAAGATCATGGCTGATCTGATCTTGGCCTCAACTCCTCTTTCCTGCCTGCTCCCCATAACCCTTGACTCCCTTACCTTTCAAAAATCTGTCTATCTCCGCCTTAAATATATTCAATGACCCAGCCTCCACAGCTCTCTGGGGAAGAAAATTCCAAAGATTCACGACCCTCTGAGAGAAGAAATTCCTCCACATTTCCGATTTAAAAGGGTGCCCCCTTATTCTGAAACTATGCCCCCTAGCTCTAGATTCCCCCACGAAGGGAAACATCCTCTCTGCATCTACCCTGTCAAGCCCCTTCAGAATTTTACATGTTTCAATAAGATCCCCTCTCATTCTTCTGAACTCCAATGAGTATAGGCTCAACCTTTCTTCATAAGACAACCCCTTCTACATAGGGTAGATGGAGAGAAACTCTTTCCTCTGCAGGGGGAGTCTAGAACAATGGGGCAGAACCTTAAAATTAGAGCTAGGCCGTTCAGGTGATGTCAGGAAGCACTTCTTCACACAAAGGGAAATGGAAATCTGGAACACTCATTACTAATGTTCCCTTTAATTTTTTTTGAGTGCGCAGCTCATTCAAATTTCCGCGCATGCCTGGTTTTTCCTATTGTAAAGCCGGCAAGCAGCCTGCATGGGACCTCCAGACTGTGCTTAACGGGAACATTGCTCTCTATCGAAAAGCTGTTGCGGCTAGGTCATTTGAAAATTTCAAGACTGGGATCAATCGATTTCTGCGAGGTAAGGGTATTAAGAGAGATGGAACCAAAGCAGGTAACTGGAGTTCAGATACAGACCAGCCACGATCTAATTGCATGGCGGAACTGGCTCGAGGGGCCGAATGCCCTACTCCTGTTCCTATGTTCATACATGCTACCAGATTTAGCCCCAAATTTTCAATAGGGAAAATCATATGAGCAATGTCCCTTTAAGACATTTTCACATTGGACAATATGATGTTGCTCTCGTGTCATCGCTCTTCCTTACCAGACCTATAAATAACTCTTTCCTGAGCTGGTTTGTCAGTTGTTTTTCTGAAAAATCAAAAGAGCTGAGCAAACTAGCAGAAAGCCACAGAAGTGTAATAATAACCATTCAATGATTTACAATTTTCTGGAAAAATACTGAGGTGAATGGGTGAGATTTTGTTATGCGGAGGATGATTTCATTCAAAGAATGAAGGAGACCATACAAGGTAGGTAATCTAACTTTCTGCAATCCAGCACCCCCCATGAGACTGGCTGCAATCCTAATCACGAACAAATAGGCTCACAGGCTAGATAGAACAGCCACAGATAAAACAAATCTTGAAGATAGATCCAAGCACTGACGGTTAATAAATCCATGACGGCTGCTTTAAATAGTGGCGCCACAGATATTGTCTATAGTAACTCGCTTGTTTACTCCCAAAGTTCCAGTATTTTTCCAGTTTGTGGTATATCAGCGAGGGTTTCTTCAAACTTGTATTACCTAATTGGCATACCTAATTCTATCTGGTTCTAAAGGTTTATGAAACTTTGTCCTATCCAACACTGGACACTGGTGCTGTCACTAACCATTATTGAGAGTACTGGTACCAATACGCCATAGGACAAATTGCACATGACTATGGTCAGTATGATGTCTATGTGGCACTCTTCATTCATCACCTCAGATTGCTCTCCCAACACGTTCCCGGCTACATCAGCCGATTGTTTCATAGCTGAAAGTGCTCTCGAGTACAGCAAAGTTTGGAGGGAGAACATCTGTATTACTATGGAGTGTTTTTAGTCCAAGTAGATATAGTATAAAAATTATATACACCCACCATTCTGTTTTACTGAAATCATATTGAAGTGCTGCAACAATGATCTGAAGGGCACTCTTAGCATTCAAATGATGGCATTTATGCTCTTGATCATGACTGATGCTGAGGTTGATAAAATGGTGCAACTATTAAAGATAAGAATTTGAGGTGAAGTCCAAGGAACGCACAATTGTCATGTTATTTTAACTATAAGCTGACTCACTCATGTAGCATGAGATCAGGTCCCAATAAGCGTTTGAAGGAAAGTGAATAGTTAGATTTCCAACTCCCTTTCAGAAACGGCTATAAAGAAATGGAACCCATCTGCAAAGTTGCAATTGCAGTAGCAAGCACTCCGTGATAGCACAGGCTAAAGTTGGATGTACGCATAAAGGCATGTTGCCACCCTGCATCATAAATTTGAATACTGACAACTTCCGTATGCTATTATACAATATATTGGTCTTTACTTTCTCGGACACCTTATGGTGTGTCATGGTAGGAAGATGCCCTCAAATTAACGGTAACCATACTCTGAAAGGGTGCATTCTTGGACCTGGATGAATTTGACCCAGGCATAGGAAGTTTCTGTTGGGTGATAAAGGTACTGGGCTGCCCCTTAGTGCTTATGGAGCCACTGAGTACCAATCAGTAAGAGAGGAGGGGAAGGCTTGATAATGCATACCAAAGTGTACAAGGAGAGCAAAGGTGGTTTGCCAATCATAAAAATGCTACTTTCAAGCTTCTGAACAATTACTTCGCTGGTACTTATTACTTATGATGGAAATAACAGATTTTAAAAAGAAATTATGTAAGGATTATCTGAATTGAAATCATTATTTTGGTGGTAGAGTGGGGTGGAAATGAACGCAATTGGGGGGGAGGGAAGAGGCCAAGATAATGTACTTTATAGTAACCTTTTAGGATATCTGAGAACCATGACCTTTGTGCCACCTAGTTACCAGAACTGGCTATAGAGCTCACTATTCTTTCCACAATGCTCTGAGAATCAGTGGCGGGTGAAGTGTAGAGAATGTTCTGTTGACACGCAATGTTGGCCCATTTATCTTCATTGTTTACTGCCTCTATCTACTATCAAATATCTACGGTTGAAAGCTGGTGTTGACACACCAGTTCGGAGAATTGGAAACTGAGGGTGTTGAGCAAGAAAGTGCAACTGCAAAATCTCACGAGTCATTGTCTGGTAGCAGAAAAATAACTCGCCACAAGACCATAAACCAAAGGTATTTGGCTGGATCTGATCTGCTTCCTGAAGAGTTCAGAGAAATTATTTTGAAAGATGACCGTTTGCAATGGAAACGTGAGCCCTTATGATTATAGGATCCTACGTAGGCTACATTTGACATTGACATTTCTCATAACTGATAATGCCTGCCTGACTCCTGACAGATGGGTAGCAGTTTAAGCAACGTCCTGGTAAGAAACCCTGATGAGCTAATCAGTGAGAGCACACCTGACTGTAGTACATTGTATTACTCCTCAAAGCTCTGTTGATGACTTTTGTCTGTAAACCGCATCATGAGCATCCCTGAACCATGCGACTAGAGAGGGTACAGAGGAGATTTATGAGGATGTTGCCAGGACTGGAGAATTTTAGCTATGAGGAAAGATTGGATAGGCCAGGGTTTTTTTCTTGAACAGAGGAGGCTGAGGGAAGACTTAATTGAGGTGTATAAAATTATGAGGGCCCTAGATAGAGTGGATAGGACGGACCTATTGCCCCTAGCAGAGAGGTCAATAACCAGGGGGCATAGATTTAAAGTAATTGGTAGAAGGATTAGAGGGGAGTTGAGAACTTTTTTCACCCAGAGGGTGGTGGGGGGTCTGGAACTCACGGCCTGAAAGGGTGGGAGAGACAGAAACCCTCATCACATTTAAAAAGTACTTGGCTATGCACTTGAGGTCCTGTAAACTGCAGGGCTACGGACCAAGAGCTGGCAAGTGGGATTAGGCTGGATAGCTATTTTTTGGCCGGCGCAGACAGGATGGGCGGAATGGCCTCCTTCTGTGCTGTAAATTTCTATGATTCAGTATCATACCAACATAGGAACAGAAGTAGACCATTCTGCCCCTCGAACCTGTTCCGCCATTCAATATAGAACACCGCTGATCTGTATCTCAACTTGGCTCCATATCCCTTTAATACCCATACCCAATAAAAAATCTATCAACCTCAGTTTTGAATTTTTTCAATTGACCCCAGCCTCAACAGCTTTTTGAGGGAGAGAGATCCAGATTTCCACTACTCTTTGTGTCCGACATGCTTCCCGACATCACCCCGAAGGACTTGCCTCTAATTTTAAGGTAATGCCCCCTTGTTCTGGTCTCTCCTACCAGAGGAAATAGTTTCTCTCTATTTACCCTATCATATCCATTAACTTAAACACCTCGATTAGATAATCTCTTAATCTCTTTCTTTAAGGAAATACAAGCCTAGCCTGTGCAACCTGTTCTCATAATATAACCCTTTTAGCCCCGGTATTCTGGTGAATCTGCGCTGCACCCCCTCCAAGGCCAAAATATCCTTCCTGAGGTGTGGTGCCAAGAACTGAAAACAATACTTCAGATGCGGTCTAACCAGAGCTCTCGTCAAGAATTGTTACGTCCTTTTGATGATGCCTTTTGTAGTGCTGAACAGAACATCCACTTGTTCACCAGTTAACCCTTTCACTGAAGAAGCACCTCAAGGAGTTTATTCTGTAATTCTGCCAAAACGCAGAAATTCTCCCTTTTCATTTCTCCATCGTGGTCGTAGAAATGCACATCTGACGATCGCCTCACTAAACTATCAAGAATCAAGCATTCCCTTGCTCAGAAGGAGAACTAGGTCAAATCCACATTTAAAAAAAAAAACCTGCAACAAAAGTGAATCGAATTCTCAGGAGGAGCCTTTGCAGGAGTACCAAGTTGAGCTTGTGAAGCGATTTACCGGCATTGCCACAATGCTATTGACTACCCATCTCTCCAGATCTGAATCTCTTCTGTGGATGAGGAAGACCTGAAGCAGCACCACAAAGGAGAGGCAACAACTTTTTTCTTTTTCAAATTTCCTATTTATGAAAATATTCTAAGGATGTTGATGTTAAAATACTAATTCACAGTCCCACATTGGGGTGGAAAAAATTGCCTTAAGCTGCAGACTGCATCCTTCGTTCTAGGGTCGTCTTCTTAGGCAGTCCCTCGGAACCGAGGATGACTTGCTTCCACACTAAAAATTAGTTTTCAGGTGACTGATGAGTCCAATGCGGGACCTCCAGTCTCTGTCACAGGTGGGGCAGACGGTGGTTGAAGGGGCGGGTGGGTGGGGTGCGGGTGGGTGGGGTGCTTGGGTTGACGTGCGCTCCTTCCGCTGTTTGCGCTTGGCTTCCGCTTGCTCCCGGCGAAGAGACTCGAGGTGTTCGGCGCCTTCCCGGATGCTTCTCCTCCACTTTGTGCGGTCTTGGGCCAGGGATTCCCAGGTGTCGGTGGAGATGTTGCACTTTTTCAAGGAGGCTTTGAGGGTGTCCTTGAAGCGTTTCCTCTGCCCACCTGGGGCTCTCTTGCCGTGCCGGAGCTCCGAATAGAGCGCATATTTTACGAGTCTCGTATCGGGCATGCGGACGATGTGACCCGTCCATCGGAGCTGATCGAGCGTGGTCAAAGCTTCGATGCTGGGGATGTTGGCCTGAGCGAGAACACTGACGTTGGTGCACCTATCCTGCCAATGGATTTGCAGGATCTTGCGGAGGCAGCGCTGGTGGTACCTCTCCAGTGCTTTGAGGTGCCTGCTGTACATGGCTCATGTCTCTGAAGCATACAGGAGGGCGGGTATCACTACTGCTCTGTAGACCATGAGCTTAGTGCTGGGTTTGAGGTCCTGGTCTTCAAACACACTCTTCCTCAGGCGACCGAAGGCTGCACTGGCACATTGAAGGCGGTGTTGGACTTAGTCATCGACGTCTGCCCTTGTTGACAGTAGGCTCCCGAGGTATGGAAAGTGGTCCACGTTGTCCAAGGCCTTGTTGTGGATTTTGATAATCGGGGGGCAGTACTGTGTTGCGGGAGCAGGTTGGTAGAGGACCTTTGTTTTACGGATGTTTAGTGTAAGGCCCATGCTCTTGTACGCTTCGGTGAAGGTGTTGACGATGGTTTGGAGTTCAGCCTCGGAGTGTGCGCAGACGCAAGCGTCATCTGCATAATGTAATTCGATGACCGGATGGGACGACCTTGGATCTGGACTGGAGGCAACGGAGGTTGAACAGTTTCCCGTTTGTTCTGTAGATTAGCTCCACTCCAGCGGGGAGCTTACTGAGGGTGAGATGGAGCATTGCAGCCAGGAAGATCGAGAAGAGCGTTGGTGCGATGACACAGCCTTGCTTGACCCCGGTCCGTACGTGAATTGGGTCTGTGGTGGATCTGTTGGTCAGGATCACGGCTTGCATGTCGTCGTGAAGCAGGCGGAGGATGGTGACAAACTTTTGAGGGCAGCCGAATTTGAGGAGGACACTCCATAACCCCTCACGGTTGATGGTGTCGAAGGCCTTTGTAAGGTCAAAGAAGGCCATGTACAGCGGCTGGTGCTGTTCCCAGCATTTCTCTTGTAGTTGACGCTCGGTGAAGATCATGTCCATTGTGCCCCTTAGTGGGCGGAATCCGCATTGCGACTCTGGGAGGAGCTCTTCAGCCACTGAGAGAAGGCGATTGAGGAGGATTCTTGCGATGACTTTCCCTGTGGCAGACAGCAGGGAAACTCTTCTGTAATTACCGCAATCGGACTTGTCCCCTTTCTTGAAGATGGTCACGATTACGGCGTCTCTGTAATGAAGGACTCATATTAGTCAATTGGGTCCCTAACTGAGACTAATTGAAGTAAACCTTCCCAGTGATTATGTTGGAGGTTATTCTCCTCTGAAGGGTTTCCTGCCTAAAAAAAAAGTGTCTGTCAAGAGTTCAGTCACCGGGACTCCTTATCTGGAGGGGCAGGATTGTGTACTAGAGTCTCATTGTGATAGAGGTGCACCTGAAGAGCAACTATATCATCGAAAGAAACATGGCTTCAGTGATGTTTAATAGAGCCATTAAGAACAGTTCGAGGAAAAGTGAATGGTTGCTTGCCAATGTCGCAGTAATCGAGAGAAGCTGGGATAGAAAATCCTTGAGAGATCGTACCTGATGACTGTTTGAAAATCCTAAGGAGTGGTTCGACACCATGAGCAGAGACTATTTTAAGACTGGGTCAAATGATCCAAATGCCTGGGTTAGGTTTGTTAAAAGCCCCCTGTGATTTCCATGAGGTCCTATTATCCTTTCTGCAGGATAGAAAATGATGAGCAGAAGGGCGTTAAAAAGATGGTTCGATACATCAGTGTGCTTCCTCACTATTTAATAATGCAACTTTAGGGTCCACCCTGGCTAACTCCTGGGTAAGTTGTAAAAATTGTAATCTGCAGCTAATTTTAAGGAAAAGTTTGTGAAATTGCTCCCCATCTCCCTAAGTTAATCAAGCAAGCTCCAGGAGATCATGGCTATCCATAATGCATGACAGGAAAATTTACCTAATTCTCACTTTTCTCCTGTCTGCCCCCTCAACCCTGCCCTCAATATACTTCAGTGACATCCTCCCTTAGGAATACCTTTTTAAAGGACTTCAACAAACCAATCTACCAGTATCCTGTTCCAGAGGGTGATAACCATGAGAAAGGAAATACTTCCTACCATCAAACCTGACTCCCTATAACGCTTATCTTATCCAAACTCCCTAAGCCTATTTAACTCTCCTGGGCTGACTTTGTAACTTCAAATATCTAAGTTCATATATAATTGTTTCTATCCTCGGCACCCTCTCCAAGTGCCTGATATCCACCATCAGAAATGAGGACCTAAATTAGACGCCATACTCCCAAGTGACGACACACCAAAACCTTATTCAAGAAACATAGCGCTCTTGGTTTCATAGTTTACTAATGCATCAGTATTTCCTAGAAGCCTCGTTGCTTTTCCCTATGGCGACCTCATATTGCGTGTGAACCTTCTTTATCTGCTTAAGAATTACTTTAAAATCCCTCTTCTGCTCACTGTGTCAGTTTGACTCTGTAGAACTCTTACTTCTGAGCCAGAAACCTGTGGACTTGAGCACATATTCTAGGTTGATGTTTCAGCACCGTACTGAAGGAGTGGTGCATTGTTGGAGGTGCTGTCTTTCTGACGAGATACTTAACCGAGGTCCCATCTGTGTTGTTAGGTGGATGTAAAAGATCCTATGGCACTCTTTGATGAACAACAGGGGGGTTCTCCTGGTGTCCTGGCCAACATTTGCCCCTCAACCAATACCATCAAAACCAAATTATCTGGCCATTTATCTCTTTGCTGTTTGTGAGTCTTGCTGTGCACAATTTGGCTGCCATGCTTGCTACCATAACAACAGTGATTACACTTGGAAAAAAAAAAAAATTAATTGGCTGTGAAGTACTTTGGGACCGTAGCCTAATGAATGACAAATGGCATTTAATATTGACAAATGCAAGGTGATGAGACTGGAGAAGGGAACTAAACAGTAAACTATATGGATCAAGGCTACAGGACACAGCACAAGGGTATTTGGGGGGTTTCATTGATAACTCACTGAAAACAAGCAGTAAGGAAAGCTAACTGGATCTTGGGTTGAATCACCCAGGAGATAATGAGCCTGTTCCAAACACTGCTATGGCCATACTTGGCCTACTGTGTTCCGATCTAGTCGCGATACTTCAGCAAGAATATCCATGTCTTGGAGACAGTGGAAAAAGGACAAGTAAGCTGATACCTAGCTTAAGACGTTGGAGCATGAGAAGAGGTTAAAGAGCTTGTGCTTGTTTACTCTGGAGGAGAAAAGGCTTGGGAAATATTATTCATGATCCTTAAGGGAATAAACAAATTTTACCCAGATAATGGGTCTCAGATTGTTAGAAGTTCTGAAACCAGGAAACGCAGGCTTGATTTAAGAGGGAAGGGGCTTACGCAGTTTCAATTTCAACCCAACACAAAAGACGAGGCTGAAACATTTGCAACCATCTTCAGCCAGAACTCCCAAGTGGATGATCCATATCAGCCCCCTCCTGAGGTCCCCACCATCACAGAAGCCAGTCTTGAGCCAATTCGATTCACTCCACGTGATATCAAGAAACGGTTGAGTACACAGGATACAGCAAAGGCTATGGGCCCCGACAATATCCTGGCTGTCATGCTGAAGACTTGTGCTCCGAAACTAGCCGCGCCTCTAGCCAAGCTGTTCCAGTACAGCTACAACACTGCCATCTGCCCGACAATGTGGAAAACTGCCCAGGTATGTCCTGTCCACAAAAAGCAGGACAAATCCAATCCGGCCAATTACCACCCCATCAGTCTGCTCTCAATCATCAGCAAAGTGATGGAAGGTGTCGTTGAGAGTGCGATCAAGCGGCACTTGCTCACCAATAACCTGCTCTCCGATGCTCAATTTGGGTTCCGCCAGGACCACTTGGCTCCAGACCTCATTACAGCCTTGATCCAAACATGGACAAAAGAGCTGAATTCAGAGGTGAGGTGAGAGTGACTGCCCTTGACATGAAGGCAGCATTTGACTGAGTGTGGCATGAAGGAGCCCTAGTAAAATTGAAGTCAATGGGAATCAGGGGGAAAACTCTCCACTGGCTGGAGTCATACCTAGCACAAAGGGAGATGGTTGTAGTTGTTGGAGGACAATGGAAAATAAGGAGATGGCAGTTGAATTGAACAGGTATTTTGCATCGGTCTTCACTATAGAGGATACAAGTACCATCCCAGAAATAGTTGTAAATCAGGAAATGGAAGGGAGGGAGGAACTCAAGAAAATTATAATCACCAGGGAAGTGATACTGAGCAAATTGTTGGAGCTGTGGGCTGACAGGTCCCCGGGTCCTGATGGACTCCATCCTAGGTCTTAAAAGAAGTGGCTAGTGAGATAGTTGATGCGTTGGTTTTAATTTTCCAAAATTCCCTAGATTCGGGGAAGGTTCCATTAGATTGGAAAATAGCGAATGTAACTCCTTTATTCAAAAAGGGAGGGAGACAGAAAGCAGGAAACTACAGGCCAGTTAGCTTAACATCTGTCATAGGGAAGATGTTGGAAGCTATTATTAAAGACGTTATAGCAGGGCACTTAGAAAAGTTCAAAGTAATCAGGCAAAGTCAACATGGTTTTGTGTAAGGGAAATCATGTTTAACTAATTTATTGGAGTTCTTTGAGGAAGTAACATGTGCTGTGGATAAAGGGGAACCGGTGGATGTACTGTACTTAGATTTCCAGAAGGCATTTGATAAGGTGCCACATCAAAGGTTATTGCGGAAAATAAAAGCTCATGGTGTAGGGGGTAACATATTGGCATGGATAGAAGATTGGCTAGCTAACAGGAAACAGAGAGTAGGCATAAATGGGTCATTTTCTGATTGGCAAGATGT
Source organism: Squalus acanthias (assembly GCA_030390025.1). Taxonomy (NCBI): domain Eukaryota; kingdom Metazoa; phylum Chordata; class Chondrichthyes; order Squaliformes; family Squalidae; genus Squalus; species Squalus acanthias. The sequence goes on from CM059443.1 coordinate 51,212,878, forward strand.
AACGAGTGGTGTGCCACAGGGATCAGTGCTGGGGCCTCAACTTTTTACAATTTATATAAATGACTTGGATGAAGGGACCAAAGGTATGGTTGCTAAATTTGCTGATGACACAAAGATAGGTAGGAAAGTAAATTGTGAAGAGGACATAAGGAGGCTACAAAGGGATATAGATAGGTTAAGTGAGTGGGCAAAGATCTGGCAAATGGAGTATAATGTGGGAAAATGTGAAGTTGTCCATTTTGGCAGGAAGAATAAAAAAGCATATTATCTAAATGGTGAGAGATTGCAGAGCTCTGAGATGCAGAGGGATCTGGGTGTCCTAGTGCATGAATCGCTAAAGGTTACTATGCAGGTACAGCAAGTAATTAGGAAAGCTAATAGAATGTTATCGTTTATTGCGTGGGGAATTGAATACAAAAGTAGGGAGGTTATGCTTCAGTTATACAGGGCATTGGTGAGACCACAGTACTGTGTACAGTATTGGTCTCCTTATTTAAGGAAGGATGTAAATGCGTTGGATGCAGTTCAGAGAAGGTTTACTGGACTACTACCTGGAATGGGCGGGTTGTCTTATGAGGAAAGGCTGGACAGGCTAGGCTTGAATCCGCTGGAGTTTAGAAGAGTAAGAGGTGACTTGATTGAAACATATAAGATCCTGAGGGGTCTGGACAGGGTGGATGTGGAGAGGATGTTTCCTCTTGTGGGAGAATCTAGAACTAGGGGTCACTGTTTAAAAATAAGGGATCGCCCATTTAAGACAGAGATGAGACATTTTTTATCAGAGGGTCGTGAGTCTTTGGAACTCTCTTCCTCAGAGGGCGGTGGAAGCAGAGTCTTTGAATATTTTTACGGCAGAGGTAGATAGATTCTTGGTAAGCAAGGGGGTGAAAAGTTATCGGGGGTAGGCAAGAATGTGGAGTAATCGGATCAGCCATGATCTTATTGAATGGCGGAGCAGGCTCAAGGGGCCGAGTGGCCCACTCCTGCTCCTAGTTCGTATGATAATCATCTCAGCCCCAGACATCGCTGCAGGAGTTCCTCAGGGCAGTGTCCAAGGCCCAACCATCTTCAGCTGCTTCATCAATGACCTTCCCTCCATCATAAGGTCAGAAGTGGGGATGTTCGCTGATGATTGCACAGTGTTCAGTTCCATTTGCAATTCCTCAGATAATGAAGCAGTCCATGCCCGAATGCAGCAAGACCTGGATGACATTCAGACTTGAGCTGATAAGTGGCAAGTAATATTCGTGCCACACAAGTGCCAGGTAATGACTATCTCCAACAAGTGAGAGTCTGACCACCGCCCCTTGACATTCAACAGCATTACCATCGCCGAATCCCCCACCATCAACATCCTGGGAGTCACCATTGACCAGAAACCTGGACCAGCCACATAAATACTATGGCTGCAAGAGCAGGTCAGAGGCTGGAAATTCTGCGGCGAGTGTCTCACCTCCAGACTCCCCAAAGCCATCTACAAGGCACAAGTAAAGGAGTGTGTTGGAATACTCTCCACTTGCCTGGATGAGTGCAGCTCCAACAACACTCAAGAAGCGCGACACCGTCCAGAACAAAGCAGCCCACTTGATTGGCACCCCATCCACCACCTTAAATATTCACTCCCTCCACCACCGGCGTACCGAGGCTGCAGTGTGTACCATCTACAAGATGCACTGCAGCAACTCGCCAAGGCTTCTTCGGCAGCACCTCCCAAACCCGCGACCTCTGCCACCTAGAAGGACAAGGGCAGCAGGCGCATGGGAACACCATCACCTGCAATTTCCTCTCCAAGTTACACACCATCCTGACTTGGAAATATATCGCCGATCCTTCATCGTCGCTGGGTCAAAATCCTGGAACTCCCTCCATAACAGCACTGTGGGAGTACCTTCACAAGGACTGCAGCAGTTCAAGAAGGCGGCTCACCACCACCTTCTCGAGGGCAATTAGGGATGGGCAATAAATGCTGGCCTTGCCAGCGATGCCCACATCCCAGGAACGAATAATAAAAAAAAAATTCAACTACTTTTATGCAAAGGGTAGCCAGTGTACAAAATGGACCGTCGGTGGAGTCACATGGTGTGGAAACATTTTAGCAAGTAGATGGTAGATATTTGATGGAGTGAGCAATTTTTTTTCATTCACAGGATGTGGACGCCACTGGCAAGACTAGCATTTATTTCCCATCCCTAGTTGCCCTTGAGAAGGTGCTGGTGAGCCGCCGCCTTGAACTGCTGCAGTCTGTGTGGTGAAGGTAATCCCACAGTGCTGTTAGGTAGGGAATTCCAGGATTTTGACCCAGCTACGATATATTTCCAAGTCAGGATGGTTTGTGATTTGGAGGGGAACTTGGAGGTGGCATTGTTCCCAAGCGCCTGCTGCCCTTGTCCTTCTGGGTGGTAGAGGTTGCGGGCTTGGGAGATGCTGTCGAAGAATAAATGGAAGGTATTCGTTTTTGGGACATGCCAGATGGATTACAGTCGCTTGTGGCCCTGTACTTTCCTGTGTTTCTATCTAAGTTAACTTCCAATCTACCAATCTCCTCCTATTGCCAGCCCATCACACTTTTTCATATGCAGCTATTAAACAGATGTCACAGTATTATATCATCTGAAAATTTAATATTACTATTTATGTCCTAATTTAAAATCATTGGTTAAAATAATTAACAGTAGAGGAGCCACCACAGAGCCCTGGGGAACTCCACTCAGCAACAGGCCCTGGTTTGAACCCTTCCCATCAATAACCATTCTGCTTTTGCTGTTCAGCTAACTTCCAATCCATTCCGCCACTTCCCAAATAATACTGTGACATCTGTTTAATAGCTACATACAAAACACCAACAAAATACAACTGAACAATCTCATGTATTTAGGTGAAAGATAACCAGTTCCTTGCTATTTTTTGATACTTTGCAATAACCTCACTCTCTTTCTTCACTCCTTTCGCTCGCTCGCTCGTTCCTTTCTTTCTCTCTCCTTTCTCTCTCTCTCTCTCTCCTTTCTCTCTCTCTCTCCCTTGGCCAGTCAGGCTGGTGATGCAGATTTAACATTTTCTGCAAGAAAGGGAGCCAAGGAGCTGTCACTCAGGAGAAACTTATCTTGGTCTGCTTTGTACTATTTGCAGTTATTTTCACAGTTTTTTTAAGTGTCTCTCTTTACCTGGCAGTTTGGCCTTTTTGTGCATTCTATACCTTTTCTTAAGCTCCTTAAGTACTTCTTTCTTCACTCACCGAGGCTTCACATTCTCTTCAACTCCTTTTTTCACCTGAGGATAATTTAAGGCTTCTTTGTATTCAAACAATGTTGTAGGGCTCTTCCATTGCTAAAGTTCTTCTGTGTTACTTCCCTCCCCAGTTGGCTGCTTCATTTCAGACCACACCACCGATGGATAGTTGAAATTCCCCCCTGTAATAATGACCCTCAACTCCTTTTCTCCCGCTTGCTCTGGAAGATTATAATAGATACCAACGGTCACCTTTGCACCTATCACAGGCCCGACTGTACCCAAACTGTTTCTATAGATTCCTTCTGATTAACTAGATTCTCCCCCTCAGTTATACCTAAAGCTTTTACAAATCTTTACACTTCCCTCTGTCTTGCCATAAACTTTTCATCCTTCTTGCTTTCCCTTTTCTTTCTCCCCCTTCTCCCTCTCCCTTCTCCCTTCTCCTTCTCCCTTCTCCCTCTCCCTCCTTCTCCCTCTTCCTCCTCCTCCCTCTCCCTCCTCCTCCCTCTCCCTACTCCTCCCTCTCCCTACTCCTCCCTCTCCCTCCTCCTCCCTGCTCTCCCTCCTCCTCCCTGCTCTCCCTCCTCCTCCCTGCTCTCCCTCCTCCTCCCTGCTCTCCCTCCTCCTCCCTGCTCTCCCTCCTCCTCCCTGCTCTCCCTCCTCCTCCCTGCTCTCCCTCCTCCTCCCTGCTCTCCCTCCTCCTCCCTGCTCTCCCTCCTCCTCCCTGCTCTCCCTCCTCCTCCCTGCTCTCCCTCCTCCTCCCTGCTCTCCCTCCTCCTCCCTGCTCTCCCTCCTCCTCCCTGCTCTCCCTCCTCCTCCCTGCTCTCCCTCCTCCTCCCTGCTCTCCCTCCTCCTCCCTGCTCTCCCTCCTCCTCCCTGCTCTCCCTCCTCCTCCCTGCTCTCCCTCCTCCTCCCTGCTCTCCCTCCTCCTCCCTGCTCTCCCTCCTCCTCCCTGCTCTCCCTCCTCCTCCCTGCTCTCCCTCCTCCTCCCTGCTCTCCCTCCTCCTCTCTGCTCTCCCTCCTCCTCCCTGCTCTCCCTCCTCCTCCCTCTCCCCTCTCCTCCCTCTCCCCTCTCCCTCCTCCCTGCTCTCCCTCCTCCTCCCTGCTCTCCCTCCTCCTCCCTGCTCTCCCTCCTCCTCCCTGCTCTCCCTCCTCCTCCCTGCTCTCCCTCCTCCTCCCTGCTCTCCCTCCTCCTCCCTGCTCTCCCTCCTCCTCCCTGCTCTCCCTCCTCCTCCCTGCTCTCCCTCCTCCTCTCTGCTCTCCCTCCTCCTCCCTGCTCTCCCTCCTCCTCCCTCTCCCCTCTCCTCCCTCTCCCCTCTCCCTCCTCCCTGCTCTCCCTCCTCCTCCCTGCTCTCCCTCCTCCTCCCTGCTCTCCCTCCTCCTCCCTGCTCTCCCTCCTCCTCCCTGCTCTCCCTCCTCCTCCCTGCTCTCCCTCCTCCTCCCTGCTCTCCCTCCTCCTCCCTGCTCTCCCTCCTCCTCCCTGCTCTCCCTCCTCCTCCCTGCTCTCCCTCCTCCTCCCTGCTCTCCCTCCTCCTCCCTGCTCTCCCTCCTCCTCCCTGCTCTCCCTCCTCCTCCCTGCTCTCCCTCCTCCTCCCTGCTCTCCCTCCTCCTCCCTGCTCTCCCTCCCTCTCCCTCCCTCTCCCTCCCTCTCCCTCCCTCTCCCTCCCCCTCCCTCCCCCTCCCTCCCCCTCCCTCCCCCTCCCTCCCCCTCCCTCCCCCTCCCTCCCCCTCCCTCCCCCTCCCTCCCCCTCCCTCCCCCCCCCTCCCTCCCCCTCCCTCCCCCTCCCTCCCCCTCCCTCCCCCCCCTCCCTCCCCCTCCCTCCCCCCCCTCCCTCCCCCTCCCTCCCCCTCCCCCTCCCTCCCCCTCCCTCCCCCTCCCTCCCCCTCCCTCCCCCTCCCTCCCCCTCCCTCCCCCTCCCTCCCCCTCCCTCCCCCTCCCTCCCCCTCCCTCCCCCTCCCTCTCCCTTCTCCCTCCTCTCTCCTCCCTCCTCTCTCCTCCCTCCTCTCTCCTCCCTCCTCTCTCCTCCCTCTCCCTCCTCTCTCCTCCCTCTCCCTCCTCTCTCCTCCCTCTCCCTCCTCTCTCCTCCCTCTCCCTCCTCTCTCCTCCCTCTCCCTCCTCTCTCCTCCCTCTCCCTCCTCTCCTCCTCTCCCTCCTTCCCATTATCTTCCTTCTCCCTCTTCTTCCTTTCTCTCTCCTATCTTTGGCCAGTCAGGCTGGTGATGCACATTTTGTTTCTAGATTCTCCTTTGCTTTTTGTGACTCTGCATGGCATTATCGTGCAATGATGAACTGACTGGTTCATTATTCATCTCCTATTTGTGACTGTTAGTGGAATATTAAATATACCGGAACCATGGGATTGCTTTGTGTTCGTGGGGTTTCTATCAAATCCAACCATCCTTGGACCCAGGTTATCAACCTTCATTAGCTAGCTGTTCTTCTGCTATAACTGCTCAGTAACCAGTTTCCTAAATAGCATATGTTTTTGATGTCAGTAGTGGTTCATAGAAAAATTGGGTGAAAGGAGTTGAAAGCCCAGTAGTGGTGAAAATTTAATTTACAAACCAGTGTGAATCTGTCCACTATACACACGTTCTCATTGGCTTTCTCTGTCTTTTTCTTTCCACTCCTAAGAGTGTTCGGGATCCATCAGGAGCATCCATTGCCCTCTTCACTGCCAAGTTACATCAACCCAACAAAACTCTGCAACATGTGGTGCTGCAAGCCTTGTTCTACCTGCTTGATCAAGCTATTGAAAGGTAAGCACTCACTCTTTCTCATGTACAGTCCTGAAGCTTTTAGCAAACCATGGAGGGGGAGTGCTCTTTGATTTTTATGAAACCCTTCAAATTGTGATAGTTAATGTCTACAGGTCTGTATGATTGATATTCTCCAATTCATTCAAATTGCATCAGAACTAAATGATTCAATTTAATAATGATGAATAATACTAGAATCTAGACAAATTAGCAGCGTCTATATAAATTTCTATAATTCATTTTCCATTTTGTAACGTTGGCTTGTAATCATAAATTTTATACGGTAAAATCTTTGTCAGGAATTGTTTATTCTGCACAAGGGGGAATTTATTCAAGATCCTTTAGGGAATCAATATGTTTGAGATTGTTATAAACTCTCGAATCAACCTTTAGAAAAGGAAAAGTGCAGAGTGTTTAGATTTAACTGTTGGATGTAAAGGGTTAAAATGTGGAGGCAGATAGTGTAGAACAATTTAAGGGAGGATTGGATAGATATTGAAGAGATTAGGTGATCGAGGGGTCTGCTGCTGGTGTATCTCCTCAGTTCAATGGTATGAGTTGCTCCCTTAAGCAGGCTGGTTGCCTGTTTTGTCAATGGAACTTGACTGGCACTGCCATGTTTGTGGTAGTGGGAGCCGGGAGGGCAACAATGAAACTCCCTTGTGATCGTGACTGGATTTCAGTGTCTTAAACATGAGTACTCCTTTAATCTCTGAAAGGGGACCGAATTAACACTAGGCGAGGTGAAGTTGGTTTGATTCGTAAGCTGCTTTATTGCACTGTAGGCAGTGTCTGACGAGAGCCACTTGGTACAAACCGTATAACTTGTGTCCTCGTACAGTTATAAAAAATAAATCTCGTACACTTGTACGCCAGCCCATTTCAGTGGGCACTTTACTCAATGTAAAGCACAAACTCTTCCCTGATCAGGGCTAAGGTTCTCCATTTGCAGCCTGCTGCTGCCAGACTGACCTCTGGTGTCCGTGTCGATTCTTAAAAGTCCTCCCTTCAAAATGCCAGCAGAGAGCAAAGAAACCTGTTAACACCGAGCTGCGAGTTGTCTCCTAAACAACCAGGCATTGCTAAGAAATTGTTTGCAAACTCTTCAAAACACTTCGGCAAGCTTCTGCTCGAAACGCATTTTAAGACGGCTCTTCTGGGTGGGGGAGAAATGGCCACAGCATCCTGAACCATGGCAAGGAGTTATTAGTTTGTGGAAGTGACCAGATGGAGTGCGTAGCCTTTTCTGGTCTTCCGATGATTAATCTGAACCTGTAATGGGCGAAGTTGGAAGCGTGAAAATCCCATCTGCTTTCATAAGAACATAAGAAATAAGAGCAGGGGTAGGCCATATGGCCCCTCGAGCCTGCTCCGCCATTCAATAAGATCATGGCTGATCATCGACCTGCTCATTGTCTAGTATTTCTTCACGCAAAAGTAATGTTCTCGTTCCTTTTGCTTTTCCCATTTGCTCTAACTCAAACGGGTATTGTTCACTTGGTGTTAGCACCCCCTCCACATCTTTTCCCTTCTCCAATTTAAAACAAAAAGGGGCTGATTCTCTACTTGGATCATTTCTACAGCAACAACAACTTATATTTATATTTTATATATTCTACAGCGAACTATTAATGGAAGTGTTGAAGTATATGAGGCAGAAAACACAGAAACAAGGCTGCACGTCCAGAGTAAAAAAAATTATGCACAATTTAAGGCTTTGAAAAAAAGGGTTTTAAAATAGTTGAGATTTAGTTTCCTTGCAGCGAGATTGTGGGAGCAACTTAAAGCCTATTATGCAGATCGGTGAGTGAGATTGGGTCACTGCTTACTTAGAATTATTGCAGTAACATAGTCCAGTGCAGATGTGCAGCACAGTTAAGCTGCATAACCTCAGATTTTATTTTAAGATTACTGATTAAAATGCGCTCTTGAAGAAAATTCTGTTTCGTTTTTGAAAATGTGATTTTTAAGTTGTGGCCTTGTTAGATGGCTTCTTGAACATGTCTGTCCTAGCCAAACATGAAGTGTGATTTTATGATCTGGTGAATGAGAAAAGCTGCGTCAAAGCAGACCGTTTTCAGTGTATAAGCAGTTTGTCTCCGTCAATTCTATCATCCGTGTACATGATGTAAATATGGCCTTTCCTGTCCAAACAAGGTATTTAAAATACAACCGCAGTTTAACACTAAAATCTCTTCAGAAAGTAGTGTTTTCCTCCCAGTAGTTCCTTTTAATATTTGAACTGATTCTCCAGCAATAAAAATGTCTCCTTCAGTGAGATTGATAGATTTTTGTTAACCGAAGGTATTGAGGGATATGGGGAAAAGGCAGGTATGTGGAGTTAGGTCACAAATCAGCCATGATCTCATTGAATGGCGGAACAGGCTCGAGGGGCTAAATGGCCTCCTCCTGTTCCTACGTTCAGTGTTCTAATCATTTCTTTGAACCAGTTTTTAATCTTCGTGGGCATTTTTGTTTTCTCAGTTTTGAGACTCAGAGAAATGGGCTGGTGTTCATTTATGATATGGCAGGCTCTGCGTACACCAACTTTGAGTATGACCTAAGCAAGAAGATTCTTCACCTGTTGAAGGTAGGTCATTGGCTTACGCGTTTTTGTCCGTCTGTGCGGACTGAAATGTTGGAAATGCAGCAACTCTTGGGACGATGGTTTCGGGCAGGGCAGGGGGCTCTGCTTCCCAAATCCAAGAGTTTGCAACTTATTCAGAGGTTGACTTTAAAAAAAAAAAAGAATAATAATGGGTTAGATGGCCCAATTCTGGTGCTTAGCAAGGCTATTTCAGACTTCTGGAAAATAATTCTTTGGTGACTCAATAGGACTTAATTGGTTGTTTTTTCCTTATTCTTTGAATGATGTTGTTGTCTACGTACCTAACTGCTACCATCTTCTTTCCACTGTTTCTAATTTTGATCTGTACGTGTTGTGGTTTCAGTTATTTGCGATTCACTGTGTCTTTTTTAAGGTTAAAAATGAATCAGGAGTGAATCTGTAGGAAAGTGGATTTCTTGGGTTTTTTAGAATTCATTCATGGGATGTGGGCGTCGCTGGCAAGGCCAGTATTTGTTGCCCATCCCTAATTGCCTTTGAGAAGGTTGGTGGTGAGGCATCTTCTTGAACCGCTGCAGTCCGTGTGGTGAAGATACTCCCACAGTGCTGTTAGGGCGGGAGTTCCAGGATTTTGACCCTGCAACAATGAAGGAACGGCGATTATATTTCCAAGTCGGGATGGTGTGTGACTTGGAGGGGAACTTGGAGGTGGTGGTGTTGCCATGCGCCTGCTGCACTTGTCCTTCTAGGTGGTGGAGGTTGCGGGTTTGGGAAGAACAGGGTGAAGGAATAGCTTAAGAGTGGAGTTGTATACGTCACAGTATAGGGCAAGAGAGGGGAGAAAATGCCGTGACCCAGTAGTCAAGCTTGCTGTTTCGCTGTGACTAGTCTTTTGCTACTCTATTGACTGCCTGGGGTTGTGTTCTTAATGTAATGGAAGTTAACATCTTTTGAATGAGGAACACCAAGGTAATTTTTCTATTTTTGAGGTCTTAGAAATAAAATGTAACTTTTCTGTGTGTATGGCTTAGTTGTAGTATCAGATAATAAAGTGCTCTTGAGATTCATGGTCTTCCTTTTTAGGGAGTTGTGTATATAAATAGCACGAGTTCTGTTTGAAATGTTTGATTTTGGTGCATTTTAACAGTTGCATGTGAACATACTCGATGTTTTATTTTTATTTCCTTTTCTTCTTATCCTGTTGATCATTCCATTTCCATTCTTTATTGTACCTGAAGATATTTGAAGTCTCTCCTCCAGCCCTACAACCCTCTAAGATATCTGCGTTCCTCCCATTCTGGCTTCTTGAGCATCCCCGATTTCATGTGCCCCACTATTGGCAGTCATGCCTTCAGCTATCTAGGCCCAAACCTGGAATTCCCTCCCTTATCCTCTCCATCTCTCTCTCCTTTTTTAAGACACTCCTTAAGATCTACTTATTTGGCCAACTGAACTAATATAAGAACATAAGAAATAGGAGCAGGAGTAGGCCATTCGGCCCCTCGAGCCTGCTCCGCCATTCAATGAGATCATGGCTGATCTGATCTTGGCCTCAACTCCTTTCCTGCCCGCTCCCCATAACCCTTGACTCCCCTGTTTTTCAAAAATCTCCGCCTTGAATATATTCAATGACTCAGCCTCCAGAGCTCTCTGGAGTAGAGAATTCTAAAGATGCACAACCCTCTGAGAGAAGAAATTCCTCCTCATCTCCATTTTAAATGGGCGACCCCTTATTCTGAAACTATGCCCCCTAGTTCTAGATTCCCCCACGAGGAGAAACATCCTCCCTGCATCTACCCTGTCAAGCCCCCTCAGAATCTTTTATGTTTCAATAAGATCACCTCTCATTCTTCTAAACTCCAATGAGTATAGGCCCAACCTGCTCAACCTTTCCTCATAAGACTACCCCTTCAATTCAGGAATCAACCTAGTGAACCTTCTCTGAACTGCCTCCAATGCAATAATATCCCTCCTTAAATAAGGAGACCAAAACTGTACGCAGTACTCCAGGTGTGGTCTCACCAACGCCCTGTACAGTTGTAGCAAGACTTCCCTACTTTTTTTATTCCAGCCCCCTTGCAATAAGAACATAAGAAATAGGAGCAGGAGTAGGCCAATCGGCCCCTCGAGCCTGCTCCGCCATTCAATAAGATCATGGCTGATCTGATCCTAACCGCCAATCTACTATCTATCACAGAACCATCTCCTGCATCTAACAGAATTGCACACACGAAATAGGAGCAGAATCAGGCTACACGGTCCCTGGGCCTGCTCCACTACCCACAGGGCCATGACCGATCCGAACCTAGACTCATGTCCAAATTCCTGCCCGCTCCCCGGAACCCTTAATGCCCTTTACTTCTAGGAAACTGTCTATTTCTGTTTTAAATTTATTTAATGATGTAGCTTCTACAGCTTTTTGTGGCAGCATATTCCATGGACCTACCACCCTCTGAGTGAAGTAGTTCCTCCTCATCTCAGTTTTGAAAGAGCAGCCCCTTATTCTAAGACTATGTCCCCTAGTTCTAGTCTCACCCGTCATCGGGAACATCCTCCCCGCATCCACCCGATCCAACCCCTTCACAATCTTATATGTTTCAATAAGATCGCCTCTCATTCTTCTGAACTCCAATGAGTAGAGTCCCAATCTACCCAACCTCTCCTCATATGACCACCCCCTCATCCCCGGGATTAACCGAGTGAACCTTTTTTGCACTGCCTCGAGAGCAAGGATGTCTTTCCTTAAGTAAGGACACCAAAACTGTATGCAGTATTCCAGGTGCGGTCTCACCAATACCTTGTACAACTGAAGCAATACCTCCCTATTTTTATATTCTATCCCCCTAGCAATGAAAGCCAACATTCCATTTGCCTTCTTAATCACTTGCTGCACCTGCATACTAACCTTTTGAGTTTCGTGCACCAGGACCCCCAGATCCCTTTGCACTTCAGTACTCTCCAGTTTCTTGCCATTAAGATAATAAATTGCTCTAGGATTTTTCCTGCCAAAGTGCATCACCTCACACTTTCCAGTGTTGTATTCCATCTGCCAAATCTCTGCCCACTTACTTAGCCTGTCTATGTCCCCTTGCAGGTTTTTTATGTCCTCCTCACTCACTACTTTCCCTCCCATCTTTGTATCATCTGCAAATTTTGATATGTTACACTTGGTCCCTTCCTCCAAATCGTTAATATAGATTGTAAAGAGTTGGGGACCCAGCACTGACCCCTGTGGAACACCACTAGTTACTGATTGCCAGTCTGAGAATGAACCATTTATCCCAACTCTTTGCTTTCTGTTAGATAGCCAATCCTCTATCCATGCCAGAATATTACCCCCAATCCCGTGATTTTTTACCTTAAGCAATAATCTTTTGTGTGGCACCTTGTCAAATGCCTTTTGGAAGTCTAAATACACTACGTCCACTGGTTCCCCTTTATCCACTCTATATGTTACTTCCTCAAAGAACTCCAGCAAATTTGTCAAACATGACTTCCCCTTCGTAAAACCATGCTGACTTTGTCCTATTAAATTATGATTATCCAAATGTCCTGTTACTGTTTCCTTAATAATGGACTTTAAAATTTTACCTACCACAGATGTTAGGCTAACCGGTCTATAGTTACCAGCCTTCTGTCTACTGCCCTTTTTAAATAAGGGTGTTACATTAGCAGTTTTCCAGTCTGCCGGGACCTTAGCGGAATAAAGGCCAACATTCCATTTGCCTTCCGAATTACTTGCTGTACCTGCATGCTAACCTTTTGTGTTTCATGTACGAGGACACCCAGATCTCTCTGTACCGCAGCATTCTGTAGTCTTTCTCCATTTAAATAATATTTTGCTTTTTTATTCTTCAAGCCAAAGTGGAAAACCTCATTTTCTCACCTTATACTCCATCTGCCAAATTTTTGCCCACTCACTTAACCTATCTATATCCCTTTGCAGACTCTTTGTGTCCTCCTCACAACTTGCTATCCCACCTATCTTTGTATCATCAGCAAATTTGGCTACAGTGCACTCGGTCCCTTCATCCAAGTCATTCATATAGATTGTAAATAGTTGAGGCCCCAGCACTGATTCCTGTGGCACCCCATTAGTTACACTTTGCCAACCTGAAAATGACCCATTTATCCCGACTCTCCATCCTCTATCCATGCTAATATATTACCCCCCAAAAAAATAAGACTTACATTTTTTGAGCGCCTTTCATGACCACCGGACGTCTCAACGCGCTTTACAGCCAATGAAGTACTTTTGAAGTGGAGTCACTGTCACGGACTCAATGGGCCGAATGGCCTCCTGTGCCGTTATGACCCTATGACTCTAATGTGGGACATCGTGAGCTCTTATCTTGTGCAGTAACCTTGTGTGTGGCACCTTATCGAATGCCTTCTGGAAATCCTTATGTGGCTCAGTGTCAAATTTTGTGAAAACGCTCCTGTGAAGGGCTTTGGGATGTTTTACTATGTTAAAGTTGCTAAATAAATGCAAGTTGTTGTTGATCAAGAAAATAAATTTCATTAGAAACTAGCAAGTATGAAGTGAAGACATTTTAACTGCTGGTGTTACATGAAGAAAACTCACAGTCTGTAGTGGAATAGTTTTCATTATTAATGTCATAGTAATGCAAGAAAATCCAGTCATTTCTGTGTGGTCACTGGGAGGTGTATGTCTCACCATTACTTGTCTCCCCATTCATATTTACGGTCAAGTTGTGTCACCGTCTGCCAGTCACCCTGCCACTCATTTAAATAGCGTGGTTGCACTTATTTGTTTAAAAAAGATGATGTATTTTTTTTTTGTCGACTACCTATGCCACTGGCTGACAGAATTTTACTGTCAGAGTCAAAACGACACAGAAGGAGGCCATTCGGCCCATCGAGTTTGTTTCGAGTAACCAGAGCTAACTTGCTGATTGTTTTGGTATCGATATTAGCAAATCTTGACGTGTTCGGCAGCTCCATTATTGTCTATTTGAAGAATTAGAAAATTGTATCTGAAAGCAACTGTTTCGTTTTTAATGTATGAATCCAGATAGTTTCACTTGGGTCAGCTGTGGCTCAGTGGGTAGCACACTCGCCTCTGAGTCAGAAGGTTGTGGGTTCAAGTCCCACTCCACAGACTTGAGCACAAAAATCTAGGCTGATGCTTCAGTGCAATACTGAAGGAGCGCTGCACTGTTTGAGGTGCCATCTTTCGATGAGATGTTAAACCGAGGCCCCGTCTGCTCTCTCAGGTGGACGTAAGAGATCCCACGGCACTATTTCGAAGAACAGCAGGGGAGTTCTCCCTGGTGTCCTGGCCAATATTTATCCCTCACTCAACATAACAAAAACAGATTATCTGGTCATTATCACATTGCTGTTTGTGGGAGCTTGCTGTGCGCAAATTGGATGCCGTGTTTCCTACATTACAACAGTGACCACACTCCAAAAGCACTTCATTGGCTGTAAAGCGCTTTGAGACATCCGGTGGTCGTGAAAGGCGCTATATAAATGCAAGTCTGTCTTTTTTTTAAACCCACCAGTTCTTCCCCCAGACTTGGTTTCCTTGAGTATTCTGGCTGTTTTCCTTGTTTTTTTACTTCTCACTGTGTGGCAACTATATGCCTTTTCAGAAGCAGCACTGCACTTAACTCAGCTTGCATTTATACATAGAAAAACATCCCAAGGCACTTCACGGATGTTAAATGAAAAAAACGACTTTGAGCCGAAGAAGGAGATATTAATTGGGGTTGATCAAAGAGATGGGGATACAGAGGGTCTTATAGGAGGAGAGGGAGGCGGAGGGATTTAGAGAAGGAATTCCAGAGCTTAGAGGCTAGACTGGCTGAAGGCACAGCCACTAATGGCCGGGTGGAGGGAAAGAGGAATGCACAAGAGGCCCGAGACCGAGGAACAGAGTTTGGGGAGAGCGTTGTAGGGCTGGAGGAGGTTACAGGGATGGGGAGGGGCGAGGCCATGAAGAAACTGATACAAAAACTGATGCTGATGGATTGAAGCTGGTTAATGGAAATATCCAGGGCCTACTGTACGGGTTGGGTTGTGATTAGATCAGCTTAATCCACTCATTATTCCAGTGGGAGTTGATCAGTGCTTAAGACTGTCCAAGGACGACGGTGGAGAATGTTTGAGTTATAAAATCTGTTTTTTGAGTACAGAAAACTTCCGGTGTACATTTCAAGGAGTTTTCATTAATGCATCACTTCTGTGCTGTGGATGATGTCGGACCGTGCCCCTTCCTTCCTTTTACGATGACCCCATTAACTGGTGTCTGTCAGGTCTGACAATGTATTGAATAGCTGCCCTGCTGTGGTATTGAGTCAGTATTACACACGTAATTAACTGTGTTTTCTTTAAAATGATTCTGCAGTAATGAGGAAATGTTTTTCTTGGGGAGTCGGTGTCACGGTGCAATTCACACCCGGTCCTTCCATGATGGATTCATTTTCCATTCATCCCTGAATCTCCCAACCCGGTCAGTGGGTAAGCAGCGAGCATAAGTACAATACACTGAAGCAAGAGCTAGATAGAGGGAAACTGTTCCCATTGGCGGAAGGGTCGAGAACCAGAGGACACAGATTTAAGGTGATTGGCAGAAGAACCAAAGGCGACATGAGGAAAAATTTTTTTACACAGCGAGTGGTTAGGATCTGGAATGCGCTGCCTGAAAGGGTGGTGGAGGCAGACTCAATCACGGCTTTCAAAAGGGAATTGGATAAGTACCTGAAGGAAAAAAATGTGCAGGGCTACGGGGATAGGGCGGGGAAGTGGGACTAGCTGAAGTGCTCTTGCAGAGAGCCGGCACGGGCTCGACGGGCCGAATGGCCTCCTTCTGTGCTGTAACCATTCTATGATTCTGTGATTGGTGTAGCTCCTATATCCATCTCTCAGGTTATCCCAAAGTTCATACAGTGAAACATTTTTAAAGCGGTCACTTGGCATTGTAGGTGAATTGGTGTGTGTTTCTGCTGCAAATATGTGGTTTGCCTGAAATTAATATTTCATTCAGTGGAGGATGCAATATCTTAACACCCTGCCTATGCTTTGATCTTCTAAATGAGCGCCTCCTGACTCTGGTAATGAAGGGGAAAAAACTCCATAATGGTTGGTAGTTTCATAAGCGAACATAATTGTCCACACCTTCAGCTGCCTAGGTCCTAAGCTCTGGAATTCCCTCCGTTATCCTCTCCGCCTCTCTTTCCTCCTTTAAGATGCTCCTTAAAACCTACCTCTTCGACCAAGTGTTTGATCATCTGCCCTAACATCTCCTTATATGGCTCTGTGCCAAATTTTGGTTCTTTTTTTGATAACACATCTGCGAAGTGCCTTGGGACGCTTTATTACATTAAAGGCGCTATATAAATATAAGTTGTTGTAATGCATCTCTAATGCAACTGATCCTTTCCTTCCTCCTCCCTCCCAATACACCAGCTATGATGACCTGTCAGGTGTGTTACTGTCATGATCAGGCCACAGATGGGTGGCAATACTCACAATCTGTTTAGCCCACCCACAGCAGAATATCAACATTACCGTGTAACAATGACATTAGTCCATTTGAGATTTTAAATTTAGGTGTTCTTTGCTTTAATCAAATTTTACTGCTGCCCGTTAAAGAAGACTCTCTTTCTCTTTCTTTCTCTCCCTTTCTTTCTTTCTCTCTCTCTCTTTTTCTCTTTTTTCCTTCTTCTGGTTTTGATTCTGGCAGCAGAAATTATACTGCTCCATATCTGTCTAGTTATGCAGGTGGGCTCCTGTCATGTGTACACTAACCTGTCACTGTCTTAATAAACTGCTGTTTTCCAAAACTAAATAAAATCATCAATCTAGTAAGGCTTTACTATATTAACTTGGAAGAAACATCCTTTTAGATCAGTCATACTATATCAAATGGTCAGTAAGTTATTTTTTTTGCAGGTGTTTGAGTTGTAATATGATATTGTAGTATCCACCTTTCTCTTTTCAGGGAGCCTTTCCTGCTCGTTTGAAAAAAGTGTTCATTGTTGGTGCTCCTGTCTGGTTTCGATTCCCATATTCCGTTCTAAGCCTAATTCTTAAAGAAAAGCTCCGAGAAAGAGTAAGTACTCTCCAAGCTTTACAGTAATGCTGTCGTCCAATTGTGTTGGCTGTAATTTTGAATATGTTCATTTAACAACTTTGTCCTGATGTGCCACAATGATCTGGGCATCACTTTTGAGTGTAGATAATATGTCAGTCCAATCAACTGTATCCCAGATTCATGACTGAGCCAGCGACAAAAGCTGGTAAGCCAGATGTGCTACGAGTCTTCAAACCTGACATCGGTAGTGGGGAAAATGCTAGAGTCCATTATAAAAGATGTAATAGCAGAGCACTTGGAAAACAGTGACAGGATCGGACAAAGTCAACATGGAATTACAAAAGGTAAATCATGCTTGACTAATCTACTGGAATTTTTTGAGGATGTAACTGGTAGAATAGATAAGGGAGAGCCAGTGGATGTGGTGTTTTTGGACTTTCAGAAGGCTTTCGATAAGGTCCCGCATAAGACATTAGCATGCAAAGTTAAAGCACATGGGATTGGGGGTAAGGTACTGACTTGGATAGAGAACTGGTTGGCAGACAGGAAGCAAAGAGTTGGAATAAACGGGTCTTTTTCTGAGTGGCAGGCAGTGACTAGTGGGGTACCGCAGGGATCGGTGCTCGGACCCCAGCTATTCACAATATATATTAATGATCTAGACGAGGGAATTAGATGTAATATCTCCAAGTTTGCAGATACACAAAGCTGGGTGGGCGTGTGTGCTGTGAGGAGGATGCAGAGAAACTCCAGTATGATTTGGACAGGTTGGGTGATTGGGCAGATGCATGGCAGATGCAGTATAATGTGGATAAATGCGAGGTTATCCACTTTGGTGGCAAAAACAGGAAGGCAGATTATTATCTGAACGGCAATAGATTGGGAAAAGGGGAAGTGCAACGAGACCTGGGTGTCCTTGTGCACCAGTCGCTGAAGGTAAGCATGCAGGTGCAGCAGGCGGTTAAGAAGGCAAATGGTATGTTGGCCTTCATAGCGAGAGGATTCGAGTACAGGAGCAAGGATGTCTTGCTGCAGTTGTACAGGGCCTTGGTGAGACCACACCTTGAGTATTGTGTGCAGTTTTGGTCGCCTTATCTGAGGAAGGATGTTCTTGCCATGGAGGGAGTGCAGCGAAGATTCACCAGACTGATACCTGGGATGGCAGGAATGACGTATGGAGAGAGATTGGGTCGATTAGGCTTATATTCGCTAGAGTTTAGAAGAATGAGAGGGGATCTCATTGAAACTTATAAAATTCTAACAGGACTAGACAGACTGGATGCAGGAAGGATGTTCCCGATGGCGGGGGAGTCCAGAACCAGGGGTCACAGTCTAAGGATAAGGGGTAAGCCATTTAGGACTGAGATGAGGAGGAATTTCTTCACCCAGAGAGTGGTGAACCTGTGGAATTCTCTACCACAGAAGGCAGTTGAGGCCAATTCATTAAATATATTCAAGAAGGAGTTAGATATATTTCTTAAGGCTAAAGGGATATGTGGAGAAAGCAGGGACAGGGTACTGAATTTGGATGATCAGCCATGATCTCATTGAATGGCAGAGCAGGCTCGAGGGGCCGAATGGCCTACTCCTGCTCCTATCTTCTATGTTTCTATGTATGTTTCTGTCAACTATACATGTCTTCGTGACTTAAAAATCTGTGCCTGCCCCGCAGTGGGATATTGTCAACTCTGGTAGGGTGCAGATTAAACCCAACTATTGCTCTGCGCGCATTTCAGTCCAAAACCACAGTTACTGGTTCGGAAAATGGTCCACTCTATGCCATGGTCCATATCCGAGCAGTGCAGCCAGACCAGTCCACAGAATTGTACCTAGAGCAGCGCGTGAAATGCTCCTGGTTATGTTGGGAGTTGGTGTGGCTGCATTTTGTATTAATCCACAGGATTCCAGCAACGCAAACCACTTCTTCCTGTCGATAGATTTCCAAAACAGCATCTTGACCTTGGAATTGAGCCCCTTGTATGCAGACGTTCAGTACAGGGTTAACGATCGTTTTCTGAACTCGGGTTGCCAAGGCGCACAATAGGCAGTAGAAGTCTGCCACTTTCCTAGTGGTATCCAGTGCAATTCATCCAAGTCTTTACTCCCGATAACTACTTGATAACAGTTGGAAGACACTGCCAAACATAGAAAGTACTTGTACTTTTTCAACTAGAATAAGACATTTTAATTAAGTGTATTTTTGTAGCTCCAGAGAATTAGTTGAAGCTGCTGGTCATGTAAGATTGTCATTGAGCGCTCATACCATTGCATGTTTTCATCAAAATAACTACACAGAAGTGTTTTAAAAAAAAAAAAAAAAATACCCTTGTGGCTATTGAAGAGTCCCTCACAGATGATTGCTGAAAATTGGGACACATGGACCGGAAGGAGACGTGGTAAATTGGTTAGACAATTGAAGACAGTCTTTATAAATACGACCTGTGACTAGTGCCTCTGGGCTCAGTCTGGCCTGACTGAAATATTCATCAGCCAACTGATAGTAGATGTGACAAATGGGTTTCAGTGATTAAGACGTTATGCATGTTGGATGGGTAAGATACTAAAAATGGGAGAGATTTCTTTAAGCACAAAGCTATAAATGGAATGCAGAATTGCCATGTGTTTGGCCCTGCTGTGTAGTATGGGAGAAATTTCTTATCACAGAGGGTTTTGGGAGCATGGAATGCTTTGCCACAGGGAGTGTTTGAGGCAGGGACCATTGCATCTTTTAAGGGAAAATTGGATAAATATTTGAAGCAGAGAAAGAGACAGGGCTATGAGGAGAGAGTAAGGAGTGGAGACTAGTTTTGCGTTGCTCGAAAGAAGAGCTGGTATACAAGATGGGATGAATGGCCTCCTTCAGTGCTGTAAATCTCTCTGGTTCTTTCTCGCTCCAGAATCTGTCCTTCCAAAAGGACAGAAATGATTGGGGAAGAGTTCAGAGAAAAGCAAGTGATTTGCTTGTGGAGCCTTGGACCAATGTGCTGCTTGCTAAAATGCAGGAAGTCAGGTTCTGCTCCACTGAGCACAGCTGGGAGGATATGGTTGAAGTACCTTAAAATAGAAATACATTAGCGGTGGTGAGTTCTTGCTGGCTGCAAAATATAGAGCAAGTTGTGACAGCAAGTTATGGAGGAAAAGATCTAGTGATGGTTTTGGATAGAAATTCTTCTGGTACTAATGCACAGAATAAATATTCAGGCAAGAATACCTGATGATTTTAAAAAAAAATGTTGGACAGATGTTTGTTGCAGGAGAGTAGCTAAGTCTACAGGTGTGGGACTGGGGCGGGGGCATTGGGGAAGCAGACCTGTATATCACTGGCAATAAAATGGAGATGGATTTGGATCACAGTGTACATCAGCCGAGTGCTTCAGACTGGCGAAAGGGCGGGGTGGATGGAATGCTTAATGATTAATGGTGCCCTTAAACTTTTGAGGGTTCAGCCTCCATGTCTGGTTTGGTTGCTGAAATGAGAAAACCTTTTTTTTTTAAATAAATGTCCTCCAGCCTTTCTTGCTCTGCATTCTCTCCAAGTGTCTTGCTCATTTTTCCAAGTATGAACCCTTCTAGGTTTGAATGGAGAACTTTTGGAAACCTAACCTAAATAAAATGTGTCGTTTTGGGAGTATGTCCTTTCAAATTTTTCTCTGATTTTTAAACTTCTCACCCTCTTCTCTCCACCCCCCCCCCCCCCCCCCCCCCCCCCCCCCAAATCATCATTCTCCGGCACTGGGCGGACGCGGACGCTTGAGGCACTGAATTGGGAGACTAGTAAACAATAATCAGATGGATTGTGAGAACCTTTTAACAAACTTCCTGCACAAACTTACTTAAATCATTCTTTTGCGCAGTACCATAACTCATTTAATAGCTCAAGTGAGAAACATAATTTGCCCTGGAGGTATACTTTGTAATTTAAAGCAGAGTGCCCGTGTCGTCCCAATTTGCGTTCTGCCTAGTGGACTTTGGTTACGTGCTCGGGTATCTTCCCCCATTATAGCAGATAATTAAGGTTCTGCTGTGGAAGGTAGCATCATTTGGGTTTCAGTCTCTTTGCTGGGCACAGAACTTTTTTATTTCAATAACCCAAAAAGAAATGAGGAAAAACCTTTTTATAAAATGAGCAACATTTTCCTTTTATTTCCACATATTTCAAATGTGTTTTACATTTAAAATGAAATAGTCAGTGGCAGACCAGGGGTGCGGTGCAGCAGACCCTTACACTCTCTGGGGCACTGACTTGCGATTAAATGATGCTAAAGCGAAACAATTAGCAAAATAGCTGCAGATGCTGGGAATTGGAAACAAAAACAGAAGATGCTGGGAACACTCTACTGGTTAGGCAGGATCTGTGGGAACAGTGAGAGGAGTTAAAGGGTCTGGACTCTTCGTCAGAAGGTTTCTGTACTGAATACCGTGGTGTGCAATTTTTTTTTGAATGTAACGTAAATTGAATTAGTTGTGGTTAGGATTTCATAAGCCGCCAGTCCCATGCTTCTGAATCCATGTGTCATGATGCTGTTTTGCGTCACATCATGAGCACATTCACATGGTTAACTGGCTGAGTGGGTTTAGTGAAGGTCACTGTGCTGCTAGGACATTGAGACCTGTGAAAAAGTGATTCTGTGCTGCTGTCAGCTGTGTGGAAGTTGGGTCATTGATGCAGCGAGTGATACCCTGATGTCTGTAGGACTGTACTCCATCAACTAAAGGTATCTTTACCTTGCCAGTACCCCAGCTCAGATCTGAAACCTACCTTGCCAGTACCCCAGCACAGATCTGAAACCTACCTTGCCAGTACCCCAGCACAGATCTGAAACCTACCTTGCCAATACCCCAGCACAGATCTGAAACCTCTGAATGCTGCTCATCCCTATTTTCTGTCCTGTGCTGCTGGTTCCTGTTGGAGAGGTATTTATTTTTCCATTACTTCAACATTTGCTCTCTGAACCCATGGAAAGTTGGGTGACAGCTGCCAGTGCTGTTGCGGAGTTCACATCCATGTATTACACGAGTAGAAGCGCGCACTCCATTCTAACGTGAGCTTCACAGCAGGAGCTAGTGTAAGAACTGGTCAGTCACAGAGAAGCAGACACAGGGAGGTCTGCAAATACAATGGATATCGGGTAAATGCATTCTCTACTTCAAACTGTGCTGTAGTCCAGATCTCCTGTGGATTTTGTTACAATTTTTTTTTCTCTACTCTCCATCCTTTCTGAGAGCAGGTTATTTTCTGAAAGTGATTTCTTTTTCTGCAGTGGAGAACATGTCTGAGATCAGGATCTCACCGTGGGGATTGGGCAGCCTTTTCCCCCTACCTTTCCCCGCTTGAAGTTATTGGCTCCCCGCCCGGGGAGTATGCTCCTACAGGCCTGGATTGCCCACCGGCAACCTTGGCCAAGTGACCATTATTCGTTATCTTTGATAGTGTAGTGTTGGCAGACTGTTTGACCGCAAGAGGCATCGCAGCTGCCCTTATCCACTATCCATGCATACGCACGCACGTGCACACACCCAGCCGGGTTTGCTGGGTAGCCATCAGGAGTGGGAATTGTGGCCAACTTTTCCCTCCCTAACCCAAGGCCAATCGTAGCTCCCCTACCCGAGGTCAGCTAACAGAACAGACTGACAATGGGACTCGGGACCTTTCTGGCTCGTGTGGCTCAGCACCTTGCTGAGTTACTGAAGAAGCCTTTCAATCGTTCTAATAATCTTAAACTAAAAGCTACCGTAACATCAGGAGCCTGTGGATTGCGCACATGTCTGATCATGAACACCATTAACAATCCTCCAGAGGGACCTGCTGCCTCGTGGCTGTTTTTGCAGCTGGTGGTGTCCCCATCACTTAAAACGTCCTCATTTAAAATGGGCAGTCGCTTACATCTGCCAAAAAGCGATAACCCATTAGTCATTTGTATTAACGTCAATTTCAAAGTTGCCGGTTGCAGCATCTTAAGTGCTCAGTTATTTCGGGCAGAAACAGCTAGTGAATTCCGGGAATTTTATTCTATTGCTATGCAGACCGGATGGTCGTGTTTCGCATCATTCCTATGGGAGCAACAAATATTACAAATACCCTTTAAGGAGAAGTATTTCCAGGGGACAGGTAAAGAATTTACTGAAATCTTTTAAGGGAAAAACTAGTAGGATATGCATCTTACGCTGGGCATGGCTAAGAGAACCAAGATCCCCTGGTTTAGAGCACACCTCACTCAGCTGGCAGAGTACAGCAAATCCTAACTTCTTCTGGCACTCCGGGTCCCCAGATGTCGAGTACATTAGACTGGCCATTACATATAGCAGGCAAATCGTATTCACAAGAGCACGCCCACAGTGAGCTGCAGGGACTGGATTGATTGTCTTTTTTTTGTGTTTGTGTTGCAGGTGCAAATGGTGAAGACGCACGAGTTGAAACAGTACCTGCCCAGGGACTGCCTGCCGGAGCATTTCGGCGGGGCACTGAAACTGGACCATTCCAGCTGGAACAAACAGTTTTTAACGTCGCCTAACGGACACAGTGACTCGCTGGACGAGCTGATCACGGGCTTCCCGCGGGATGAAGTGTCCATACACGTGCCGGGGCTGGAAGGCATGACGGTGGAGGAACTGTTGGACCACGTCAACACTGTTCAGAAAAGGGGAATCTATGAGGAATACGAAGACATCCGACGGGAGACCCCTCCAGGCACATTCAACTGCTCATTGTTAGTTCAGTCTTTGTTTGCTTGTAAATCAAAAAAACAGGGTTAAAAGGGTTGAATTACGAGGACAGGTTGCATAGACTAGTATTCCCTTGATTAAGGGGTGATCGAGTTGACATGTTGAAGATGATTTAAGGATTTGATAGTTTCTCTCTATCTACCCTATTGCCTCTGGTGGGGAGAGTCCAGAACAAGGGGACATGACCTTAAAATTCGAGCTAGGCCGTTCAGGGGTGATGTCAGGAAGCACTTCTTCACACAAAGGGTAATGGAAATCTGGAACTCTCTCCCAAAACAAGCTGTTGAGGCATGTGGGCCAATTGAAAATTTCAAAACTGAGATTAATAGATGTTTGTTAGGTAAGGGTGATAAGGGATACAGAACCAAGGTGGGTAGATGGAGATAAGATACAGATCAGCCATGATCTAATTGAATGGTGGAACAGGTTTGAAGCGCTAAATGGCCTCCTCCTGTTCCGATGTACAGTGTGTCAGTTATGTAAGAACATGCAGGCAATGATAGTGTACTGCTCCGTAACAACAATTTGCCACATGTCATGGTATTACTGAGGATTATAAACTGATCGAAATTGTAGCATTCCGACAGTGAGTGGCTCCTCTTCTGACCATGCATCATTGTGGGTTCACTGTTCAAAATATCAATCGGCAAAGCTGGTTTACTTACAGGTGCCACAGTGGAGTGGTAGGGTGTGTGGTATGTGCCTGATGGTGAGTTCCTGATTTCAGTCTGTCGAAGGCAGCAAAGGACAGAAGAGCAGAGGACGGGAAAGTCAGCTGTCGTGGCTAATTACAAATCAGCAATGGCAGAGGTCGGGGTCAACTCAGTTGCCTGCTCTCAACTGGAAATGGTACAGAAATGTTTTAAGTGGAAGGAGTAAATATTTTCCAAACTACTTGATGCATGACGTTGTATACGGTACGTAACTGGTACACCGCTCTGTGTACCGTGCGTAACCGGTACACCGCTCTGTGTACCGTGCGTAACCGGTACACCGCTCTGTGTACCGTGCGTAACCGGTACACCGCTCTGTGTACCGTGCGTAACCGGTACACCGCTCTGTGTACCGTGCGTAACCGGTACACCGCTCTGTGTACGGTGCGTAACCGGTACGCCGCTCTGTGTACGGTGCGTAACCGGTACGCCGCTCTGTGTACGGTGCGTAACCGGTACACCGCTCTGTGTACCGTGCGTAACCGGTACACCGCTCTGTGTACGGTGCGTAACCGGTACACCGCTCTGTGTACGGTGCGTAACCGGTACACCGCTCTGTGTACGGTGCGTAACCGGTACACCGCTCTGTGTACGGTGCGTAACCGGTACACCGCTCTGTGTACGGTGCGTAACCGGTACTCCACTCTGTGTACGGTGCGTAACCGGTACACCGCTCTGTGTACGGTGTGTAACCGGTACGCCGCTCTGTGTACTGTGCATAACCGGTATACCACAGAACATATAGTCTGTAAATTCAACTTTCAAGTCATAAAACTGAAGCGAAGTCTGTTTCTGTCCATCCATGGTTTCGCTCTGATCTAATTCCTATCCATCCATGGTTTCGCTCTGATCTAATATGGAAATCTCCCCCCTTCAGCTGGTGGTTTGCATTTCGAGAAGCTATCATCTGAAAAATTCTGTAATGGAGTTTCAGACAGAGCCACTCCTGCTGCCTTGCATGCAAGCAATCAGTTGCCATGGTACCAGTGTACTGGTATTCCTTCAGCATTCCATAAGAAGCAGAATATTCCCATTGGAAATGGAATCACTGAGATCATACGTTTCTTTTTACGTTGTAGTGTAAGGATGTCACTGTACAACATTTCCATAATTAATGGCACAGATTAAGAGCAAAATCTGTGTTCTTGGCCAGCAGTGCACAAATTACCAGTCTGTTCCACTTAATTCAAATTTATCTGGTAAAACCTCTATATTCCTATTTTCTATGATTCTAGAACAGTCCCCAAGAATTGGAAGGTAGCAAACATAACCCCGCTATTTAAGAAAGGAGGGAGAGAGAAAACGGGGAACTATAGGCCAGTTAGCCTGACATCAGTAGTAGGCAAAATGCTAGAATCTACTATTAGGGACACGTGGTAACAGGACACTTAGAAAATCGTAATATGATTAGGCAGAGTCAGCATGGTTTTATGAAAGTGAAATCGTGTTTGACAAATCTGTTGGGAGTTTTTTGAAGATGTAACTAATAGGATGGATAAGGGGGTACCAGTGAATGTGGTGTATTTGGATTTTCAAAAAGCATTCGACAAGGTGCCACACAAGGTTATTACACAAAATTGGGACTCATGGGATTGGGGGTATGGATTGATGATTGGTTAATGGACAGAAAACAGAGAGCAGGGATAAATGGGACTTTTTCGGGCTGGCAGGCTGTGACTAGTGGGGAACCGCAAGGATCAGTACTTGGGCCTCAGCTATTTACAATCTATATTAATGACTTAGATGGAGGGCGTATCCAAGTTTGCTGATGATACAAGGTTAGGTGGGAAAGTAAGCTGTGAGGAGGATGCAAACAGGCTGCAGAGAGATATAGACAGGTTGACTGAGTGGGCAAGAACATGGCAGATGGAATACAATGTGGGGAAGTGTGAAGTTATCCACTTTGGTAGGAAAAACAAAAAAGCAGAATATTTTTTGAATGATTGGGAACTGTTTGCATTCAGAGGGACCTGAGTGTCCTTGTACATGAATCACAGGAAGTTAACATGCAGGTACAGCAAGCAATTAGGAAAGCAAATGGTATGTTAGCTTTTGTTATAAAGGGATTAGAGTATAAGAGTAAAGAAGTCTTACTACAATTATACAGGGCATTGGTGAGGCCACACCTGGAGTACTGTGTACAGTTCTAGTCTCCTTCCCTAAGGAAAGCCATACTTGCCTTAGAGGGAGTGCAACGAAGGTTCACTGGTTCCTGGGATGAGGGGATTGCCCTATGAGGAGAGATTGAGTAGATTAGGCCTATATTCCCTAGAGTTTAGAAGAATGAGAGGTGATCTAATTGAAACACAAAATTCTTAAGGGGCTTGACAGGGTTAATGCTGAGAAAATGTTTCCCCTGGCTGGCGAATCTAGAACACGGGGTCACAGTCTCAGAATAAGGGGTCAGCCATTTAGGACTGAGATGAGGAGAAATTTCTTCACTCAAAAGGTTGTGAATCTTTGGAATTCTCTACCCCAGAGAGCTGTGGATGCTCAGTCATTGAGTATATTCAAGACAGAGGTCGATACATTTTTGGGAACTGAAGAAATTAAGGGATATGGGGATAGTGCGGGTAGCTGGAATTGAGGTAGAAGATCAGCCGTGACCTTATTGAATGGCGGAGCAGGCTCGAAGGGCCAAATGGCCTATTTCTGCTCTTATTTCTTATGTTCTTATGTTCTTTCCATTGTTTAAGGATATTTCAGTTACCAGGACTAGACTGTAATCTCTTCAGTGAGCTCCCTCATCAGCAACACTGAAGATTTTTATACCACAGGGTTTCTGTAGTGCAGCTGATTTTCCAGAAATGGATATCCCTGTATTGGAGCCAATAATCCAAACAGACTCCATTTAAAAAAAAAAAAAAAAAATCCAGAAATTGCTATTTGCTTTAATAAAGGGCTGATTGAGATTTTTACTATTTGTTCTTGGGATGTCGGCAACACAATGCAGTGTTTATTACCCAACCCTAGTTGTTCTGGAGGGCATTAGGAGTCCACAACATCGTGTGGGGCTGGAGTCGCATGTCAGCCAGACCAAGCAAGGGTGGCAGGTCCTCCTTGCAGGACAGTGGTGAACCAGTTGGGTTTTTAACGTCACTTCGGCAACTTTCATGGCCATTTTACTGGTGGCCGCCCAAAATTTACCAGATTGATTGAATTTCGATTCACAACTTGCCATGGTGGGATTTGAACTCATGACCTCTGGGTTGCTGGTCCATGTCTATAACCAGTAGGCTACCATACCCTGGATATTTACATTAGATGTATCTTTGTAGCAGTTGCAGCGAGCTTTTGAACAAATTAAGCCAGTGCTAGAAACGATACTTGACGTGTGCTATGCTGGCTATTGGGGTGAATTAGCACAGTCGCATAAAGATTTTTATCCTTTTTAGTATTAACACGTGTAGGAATGTTTGCAGGGGAGGAAGTGCTGATAATTCACATCATAAGCGTTCACGTCCGTTTGCTGAGCTCCTCTCGACCTGTTCACGGGGTTCCGTGTACAGACTGCAAGACCGTAAACTCGAGCGACAGTGGCCCATTTTAACGTTCAAGTTAAAAGCTGCTCGGTTAGAGAGATTACAGAGGGCAGCAGGAGGGGGCTTTTGTGTTGTGCTACCCTATGCAAGAACCTCTCGATCTCGGCCACGTCCGAGAAGGTCGAGCTGCAGGAAGAAGTCTGCCTGCCATTCAGGCACGTCGCTGATGCTGGGTTATTGTGAAGTGAAAAGTGTTGAAAGAGAGACAAAAGCAAGGAGAGAGAATCATAGGAATGTTTGACAAATACTGACTTCACCACCGGGATATTTCCTCTACAATGGTTCAGTTCTGCATTAGAATAAGTCGATATGTATTGGCTTCGAGCCGAATCCCATAAATCAGATGTAGAAAGGCCAAAGTTGTGTGCAAAAGTTTTGCATCTTCCGTCCTATGAGCTGTTTAATTTGTGCCTAACAGAGGATTTAGCACTGGTCGCGTGCCATAGGGTTTGCCACCCGAGTGTGGCATCCTCCTAATTGAGTGCCATAGTGGGACTAAAGTAAGCTGGAAATCTGAAACAAAAAAAAGTATTTCCAGCATTTTCTGTCTTTGTCCCAAGAATCTACAGTTACCAACGCAGTATTAACTGATGTTTCTATTCCTGTGTCTGTTGAGAATTTCTTTTATTTATTCGTCACGTTTTGGTTGTCGTGGTTACTAACACAAGCTGCGGCGCCTGTGGTAGCAACGCAAAGTGATCTATTCACACATCCGTAATTTTATTTTCATTGACGAGAAGTGCCAGTCGTAACCGAACATAACGTAAAATAGAGTGGCATGTAATAGAGTTTGATCTTTCAGCTACATTGGCATCTGCCCCTGCACAAATCACGTCATCTCATTGTCGATCAGTCACGTTGTTGATAGCTGTGAAGAAGTCCGTGGTCCAGTCAGTCAGTGTCCTTCTTGGCTGAAGACTGTGTCCTGTCAAATGACCTACGCTACCCCCAAAAAAAACCCCCACAGGTTCCATTTGTAGTGTGCTGCATCTTGGAATGGCAGGAGGCAGGTTATATCCACGACTGCCCACACAGCAGGATTGCCAGCTGTACCATTGTGGGAGCAGTGAGACACGGCAAAGGAAGGTATTTCCTCCGAGAGCAACCAAAGACGAGTAGACACCTGCTCTCTCGCACTTCCCAGAAGCTGATTTTCGAGCTGCAGTGGTCTAAGGGAGGCTGCTTGGTGCAAGAAGATTATAGGGTGAAAAGAAAGAACTGAGTTTA
This sequence comes from Squalus acanthias, assembly GCA_030390025.1. Taxonomy (NCBI): domain Eukaryota; kingdom Metazoa; phylum Chordata; class Chondrichthyes; order Squaliformes; family Squalidae; genus Squalus; species Squalus acanthias. The sequence goes on from CM059443.1 coordinate 51,241,699, forward strand.
AAATAAAACTTCCCTTGTAGCCTGGAGTCCGACCTGGTTAATTTGTAAACAATGAGAGAATCTCCATGTTGCATATTAAAAACCTGGACTGGTGAGAGATTAATGCACAGTTTCATTCTTCAGCTGGTACTTAACCTAGATTGCATAAACTGTGCATAAAATATTACAACATAGTGGCAAAAGGATCTTTTATTATCTTCTGACTGTCAAAGGAGTATCGGCGCAGGTAATGTTTCAATAACACAGTTATTGAAGGGCCACTTATTGCAGGTCTTGGATCTTTCCTGTCTTACTGTAACTCAGGTTCTTCAGTTGCTGAAGTGCTGCACAGCTGTTTAAAGTGACAATGAGTGAAGCCCAGGCTGTTGAATGTACGGTAAATAACGAGTTGGTGCATTCTTCCACAAGTGATCGATCGCCGTCCCTGTAAATTGTTGTGCAAATGAACAAACTTTTTAAAAGGTCCCAGTTCTTGTGCCTCTCTCTCCCAGTGAAGTGGCATGTGGCGCTGATTGTAACACCAGTTGGTTACAGTGCGTTTAACAGCACGCGCTTGGCTCACTAAAACTTCGAACAGCTGAGATGCTTTGGGAGCTCCGAGATTGAGCACAGAAAACTGTGGAAGCTCAGAGGATCGAGACTGGGGAATCTGCCCTCCCCCTACAGCAACAGTTTTTAGACAGCGTTTATATTTTGCGCTAACTCCAGTTTCAGGAGCACAGTGCACATGCTCTGTCAACAACTACAACAACTTGTATTTCTATAGCGCCTTTAACGTAGTATAACATCCCCAAGGCGCTGCACAGGAGCATTATCAAACAAAGTTTGACACAGAGCCACTCAAGGGCATGTTGGGACAGGTGACCAAACGCTTGGTCAAAGAGGTAGGCTTTAAGCAGCATCTTAAAGGAGGTAGAGATGCGAAGAAGTTTAGGGAGGGAATTCCAGAGCCTATCGGGGATGCGCAAGAGGCCAGAATTGGAGGAGCGCAGAGATCGGTGGGTCGTAGGGCTGGAGGAGGTTACAGAGATTGAGAGGGGCGAAGCCGTGGAGGGAGTCGAAAATGAAGATGAGAAGTTTAAAATCAAGACATTGCCAGACCAGGAGCCAGTGTAGGTCAGCGAGCACAGGGGTTATGGGTGATCGAAACTTGGTACGAGTTAGGATATGGACATCAGAGTTTTGCATGTCTTCCCACTTTTACATTGAGATTGGGGAGCCAGTCTCCACAGATTCCACTTTCCGACAAAGGCTAACTGAGAGCAAGCATTGCACCAGCGCCCTGCGTTTAGTCGTAAAACTGGCTTCCTTGTCCCTACGGCAGGATCGTGGGCCCACGTTTTAGTCAGCCTATGATCTGGAACCTGAGCTTGTTTACACTGTGGAGTGCAGCCAAGGAAGGAGCACCAGGACTATGGAATCAGCTGCACTCCTATGTTATGAAAGCAACTTGTGACGTCCACAAAAAGTCTTCAAACAATGGCAAACTGTTGGCGTTCAGCACTGTGATTGTGTGCAACTAGGTCACATTACTGGGTGATGATAATTGGCTTTTGTATTGGACAATGACGGTGTTTGATTCAATTCAGTTTTTCGAAGCATTCAGGTTAACCATGAGAAAAGCAGTAGTACGGGTTAGCAATGAAGAAGAGAATTCCAGATCCTCCGATTTCCGGACTAGTGTTACATGAATTAGGGGTCTGACCGTGTGTATATTTTTTTCCCATTTTTAACCCATTCACAACAGATTCCCATTGCCTTAACCAGCCTTACATATATTGTGGTACAGATGTGAAATTATTGCAGGTTTTTCTGAGGACCTCGTGCATGACACTATTGTGCAGCTATTATCCAGTGAAAGCTTTGTAGTTGGAGCAAATGTCAGCAGTTTACGTGAACAGGTACTTTCTAAACCGTGTTGATCCAAAGAGACTTGCGGATCCAGGTACATAGATCATTAAGAAGGATATACTTGCCATAGAGGGAGTGCAATGAAAGTTCACCAGACTGGTTCCTGGGATGGGGGGATTGTCCTATGAGGAAAGATTGAGTAGACTAGGCCTATATTCTCTCGAGTTTAGAAGAATGAGAGGTGATCTCATTGAAACATATAAAATTCTTACAGGGCTTGACAGGGTAGATGCAGGGAGGATGTTTCCCCTGGCTGGGGAGTCAAGAACCAGGGGTCACAGTCTCAGAATAAGGGGTCGGCCATTTAGGACTGAGATGAGGAGAAATTTCTTCACTCAGAGGGTGGCGAATCTTTGGAATTCTCTACCCCAGAGGGCTGTGGAGGCTCAGTTGTTGAGTATATTCAAGACTTAGATGGATAGATTTTTGAATATTAAGGGAATCAAGGGATATGGGGATAGTGCAGGAAAGTGGAGATGAGGTAGAAGATCAACCATGATCTTATTGAATGGCGGAGCAGGCTCGAGGGGCCAAATGGCCTACTCCTGCTCCTAGTTCTTATGTTCTTAAGCGGTCATGAACAGGTACAGAAAATAATCAAAAAGGCTAATGGAATGCTGGCCTTTATATCTAGAGGACTAGAATACAAGGACATAGAAGTTGTGCTGCAGCTATACAAAGCCCTGGTTAGACCACACCTGGAGTACTGTAAGCAGTTCTGGGCAGCACACCTTGGGAAGGATATATCGGCCTTGAAGGGAGTGCAGCGTAGGTTTACCAGAATGATACCTGGACTTCCAGGGGTTAAATTACGAGGAAATATTACACAAACTCGGGTTGTATTGCCTGGAATTTAGAAGGTTAAGGGGTGATCTGATCAAAATTTTCAAGATATTTAGGGGAACTGATGGGGTAGATAGAGAGAAACTATTTCTGCTGGTTGGTGAGTCTCGGACTAGGGCGTATAGTCTAAAAATTAGAGCCAAACCTTTTTCAGAAGTGAAATTAGGAAACACTTCTACACAAAGGTTGGTAGAAGTTTGTAACTCTCTTCCGGAAATGGCAATTGATGCTAGATCAATTGTTAATTTTAAATCTGAGATTGATAGCTTTTTGTTAACCAAAGGTATTAAGGGATATGGGGCGAAGGCGGGTATATGGAGTTAGGTCGCAGATCAGCCATGATCTCACTGAATGGTGGAACAGGCTTGAGGGGCTAAATGGCCTCCTCCTGTTCCTATGTTCCTATTACACGGTTTCTGGGTGGAGTGAGGAGCATAAGTATCAATATTGTGATGCATAAGGCAATGCAACTTGTGTGACAGGCTGGATGGACCAGTAGGTCTTTTCCTTTCCGCCATTTTTTTGTATGTTCATAGTTAGAAAAATGAGTATCATCCGTTAAATAAACTTTTCAGTCTGTGTGCAGTGGAGATTTAAAACTTGCTGTGTTGGCGGGGGGAGATGAGGGGTGAGGAATTTTTTTTACAGGTGTGGCAATATACATTCAGCAACCCAGAGGAAGGCACTTGCTTGTTAAAGGAGCACTGTTTTTTGTGGGGACAGAAACTTTGACAGTAATGGATGTCAGAAACTATTTATAGTTTGAGGATGCGTTCCACAAGGGAACCCTGCAGTCAACAGTTCCTCCCAAACAATACCGATTTACGTAAGTAACTATCTGTGGCGGTGGAGCCCAAATCATCGCTCCCTGATACAAGCCCTGCGCAAAATCAGACATCCGTTGGATTTGGAAGCAGCATAAACTGCTGTTTACTTTTAGTCTGATTTTGTCACTGGGAAGCGATGGCTCCAGAGAGATCCTGGCACAAAGGGAAGTTACTTTACATCACTGTTTCCGTGTTGTAAACAAACACTTCAGTGTGTTTACACAGCACTGATAGAACCCGTTAACCTAAAACTATTTTTACATTTTTTTTTGCAAGCGACCTTCTCGTTTTATATTCTCACTGCTGGCTGCCCTGCTGGAACCCTGCAGGAGTCGTTATTTTTCGGGCAAGTTTCAAGCTGACACAGATGAGGGGGTTCAACTTTGACTGCCGCGATGTGATCAGCGATGTCAACCGGTCCTATGTATTTAATGTGGAGACTCCTAAGCTTCTCAGTAAAATCCAGCTGTCTGAAGTTTCTGAGTTTGGAAGGTTGAATTATAGTAGGACCAGTATGTATTTCTGACGTTTCCTTGTTAATGTGTGCACATTTTCTGCTGTAGAATATCATTCCCTTGCAACACTTTTTAGATATATTCTCCCATTCTTTCTATTTGCCATGCACTGTAGCTCAATAAAAGGTGATGGGAACATGATTTCCCACCCTCCACCATACCCTCTGTATTGGTACATGCACCCTGCAGGTACAATCGGACTTGACCCTTCGTCTGAAGAAAATTTCACACATGGTAAACTTCAAAGACTGTAGTTTCAGAAAGTATTAGCTGATCCGAGTAATTCAAAGAGGCAAAAGTTGTGAGAAATCGGAGTGGGTTGCCTGGACAGGGAAGTGTTTTTTTTTGTGGTTTTTATTCAGCAAGTCTGCCTGATCTCATGTCTCCCTAAATACAGTCATAAGGCAAGTTATACAGGTCATGTCTCACCACAAGTGGAATAAATCCATACCAACCTGTTTTCTGTTCTCGTAGACTGTTATGCAATGGTGGCGTGATTTTCGTGTGCCGTCTGTGTTTGTGTTCTCTGTATCGCTCTCTGAGGAGAAAAGAATGACATTTCTTGGTGTAAAAAGGAGAGTAAGATGATTGTGAGGCAGCAAATTGACTTTGACATGAGGGGAATGTGCATATTGGATGCGAGAAATGTGGGTTGACTGAAGTTTGTGTTGGCCTTTCAGAATGAGGGAGGGAGGAGAGAAGATGCTGGACTAGAATCAACTTTCCTTGGCTTGCCTTCGAGCAGTTGGGTGCCTTAAAATAGGGATTTTTTTGGTTATTGTTGGTTTTATGGTGGCTGGAATATACTGGAGCTGGGGGTACGATTTTTGTACCCTGTGTTTTATTATTTTAGAATTACTTGTAAAATGAGTTTGTTTTTCCCTCTTGGTGCATAGTTAGTTTATTTATCTTTGGGCCGGAATTTTCTGTACAAATAGAATCGTAGAATGATGCAGCACAGGTGGCGGCCGTTTGGCCCATCATGCCTGTGCCAACTCTTTGGATGCACCATCCAATTGGTCCCACTGCCCTGCCCTTTCCCCATAGCCCTGTAACAAAAAATTCCCTTCAAGTATTTATCCAGTTCCCTTTTGAAAGTTGAATCTGCTTCCACCGCCCTTTCAGGCAGCGCGTTCCAGATACTTTCTAAGTTTAAGTATTAGGCAATTGAGGCAGAGGCATTTCTAGTTTGAGTAAAGAGATGATATTTTTTCTTTATACCATAGAAAGTTACGGCACAGAAGGAGGCCATTCGGCCCATCATGTCTGTGCCGGCCGAAAAAGAGCTATCCAGCCTAATCCCACTTTCCAGCTCTTGGTCCGGGGCCTTCAAGTGCGTACCCAAGTACTTTTTATATGCGCACAGTTTATTGGTATGTATTCAATATGTGCTAGAATAATTTGAGCTGGAGGTTCATTGCAGTTCTATACTTGCTGTGTGGTTGCACTGTGGTTACTATGTGTTTAGTAATCTTGGAAACTGAATAATTAGGTAGCACAGTGTGGTGTGAGCTCACGACTGTTTGTAGTAGCAATTGTGGTCATATGTAGCGTTCTGAGCGGTGCTGTTTGGTTGATCATGCCCCAGGATGATGTGATGCATCTCGCTTTGCTTTTATACAAAGGAAAGTTGTTGCTGCTAGATCCCAGGTACTGCAATTGAAAGCATCGACCCCACTGTTCCTACGAATGGACTATGTGAAAAGGTTTCTTTTTCACATTAATCCATATTGAGCTTTATTGAGAGTAAAGTGATCATCTTAGAATGCACTTTGGTTGATACGGGGGTGGGGGGGAAGGAACTTGCATTTATATAGTACCTTTCATGTCTTCAGAGCGTCCCAAAGTGCTTCACAGTCGATTAATTACCTTTGAAGTGTAGTCACTGCTGTTTTGAAGGCAAACACAGCAACCAGTTCGTGCACAGCAAGGTCCCTGCTCTTCATTGAATAGTTCCATGGGATCTTTTACGTCCACCTGGACAGGCAGACGGGGCCTCAGTTTCACGTCTCATCCAAAAGGCATCACCTCTGCCTGTGCAACACTCCCTCACTGCTGCACTGAAATGTTGGCCTAGATTATGTGCCCAAGTCCTCCAGTGGGGCTTGAACCCATAGTCATCGAATTCAGACACAATAGTGCTACCACTGAGCCAAGCTGAGGCTGAGGAGGGGAAGAGAAAGACTAAGAAGAATCGATCTTAGATGCCACAGTGTACATTAATAAATGCCAGTATTGTCTTGGCTGTATTTAGTTTGCAGATTCCAGGTTGCCTGGGTTTGGTGTGGCTGATTTTAGGGGAAATGACATGCTCATGATGTTCTCTAGTATTGTAATGCGCTTTCATAAGCAATGTAGTATTCCAGTTCTGCATAGGTCACTGGGTTTGTTTGCATGTTGTTCCTGAAGATGTTGATGATCCCACACTGAACTCAATGAATACAGCTCATTTAATAAGAAAGAATGAGGAATAGCATTCATCCGTTAGACATAAATTTAAATTACTGAAAAGTAAATGCAAAAAGGATCTTAGAAAAAAAATGATTCAATGAAGGAATGTTTGGAATAATTACCAGGTGAGATAGTTGGGGGTGATGTTGGATTGCGTGGGTTAGATAAGGCCATCCAAACTTTGGTCCAGGGCTATATCTGGCCCTCGAGCTCTGGTAATCTGGCTCTCAATGTCTAAATAACTCCCTTCTATTTAAGTTTATATTTCTTATGGTCACCTGTCACTTTAATTCTCCGCTCCACTCCCACTCTGACCTCTCCGTCCTCGGCCTCTTACACTGTTCCAATGAAGCTCAAGGAACAGCACCTCATCTTTCGATTAGGTACTTTACAGTCTTCTGGACTCGACATCGAGTTCAACAATTTCAGACCATGACCTCTGCCCCTATTTTTTTTCATGTGGCAGCTGTTGATGATTCTGCCATTGCCATTTACACTTCATCTAGAGTCATATTTTGTTCCTTAACTTGTCCCATTGCCATCTCCTTTTGCCTTGCACCATCATCCCTTTTGTCTCTTAATCTCTGCTGCCTTCCATCCTATCACGGACCTTCCCTTTTGTTCTTTCCCCCCCGCCCTTACACTTGCTTAAAAACCTGTTCCATCTCCAACTTTTTCCAGTTCTGACGAAGGGTCATCGACCTGAAACGTTAACTCTGTTTCTCTCTCTACAGATGCTGCCTGACCTGCTGAGTATTTCCAGTATTTTCTGTTTTTATTTTATATTTCTTACTGTTTGGCTGGTCCTGGTTGAATTTTTGTCGGGGGCCTGGAGATTTGTAAAGGATGGTGTTGGCTCATGGGTGGTTCAACCCTAAATCAGAACACCAAGACCTGTTACTATCAGCATCTTGAGATATGCAAATTATTGGAGCATGGCTGTCAGCTTTATATGTGGCTCCCCGCAGCTTGTAGTATGCATCTATCTGGCCAACAGAGACTAAAAGCTTGGACATCCCCGAGTTACAGTACTAGTGGGACAAGCTCAGATGAGCTGAATAGCCTTTTCCCTTCATTGACTTTCTCTTGTGTTTAGTTCCTCTGTGATTCTACTGGGAGCAGGAGGGAGGGTAGCTTTCAGGGTATGGCAGGCCCGTGTTACAAAACACTGCGTCCCTGGACTTAACTTGAGCACTGCTATAGCAAATCCAATAGCTGGCAAAATAGAACTGACACGAGCCTGTAAATATAACTCTTTATTTTTGTATCTGGAAATTGATTGACCTTGGCCCATAATTTGTAAGATTAGTCTAGTTTTTAAATGAAAAGAAAGACTTGCATTTCTATAGCGCCTTTCACTACCAGCGCACATCCCAAAGCGCTTTACAGCCAATGAAGTACTTTTGAAGTGTAGGAAACACGGCAGCCAATTTGTGCACAGCAAGCTCCCACAAACAGCAATGTGATAATGACCAGATAATCTGTTTTAGTGATGTTGGTTGAGGGATAAATACTGTCCAGGACACCGGGGATAACTCCCCTGCTCTTCTTCGAAATAGTGCCATGGGATCTTTTACGTCCACCTGAGAGGGCAGACGGGACCTCGGTTTAACGTCTCATCCAAAAGACGGCACCTCTGACAGTGCAGCACTCCCTCAGCACTGCACTGGAGTGTCAGCCTAGGTTTTTGTGTTCAAGTCTGGAGTGGAACTTGATCCCACAACCTTCTGACTCAGAGGCGAGAGCGCTACCCACTGAGCCACAGCTGACACTCTGCTCTTTAGATTGTGGTGGTTGTTTTTTTTTTAGTCAACTGGGTTTCTGATGCGCAGAAAACCCATCAGCAACAACAGGTTACATTTATATAGTGCCTTTAATGTAGTAAAACGTCCCAAGGTGCTTCACTGGAGCGTTATCAAACAAACATTGACCATATTCAAGAGCCCCTAAATCGGACGACTGCGAAATCTACACCCACCTGTAGGGTTTCTGTTTGCTTGATATGGAGTGCACAGACTCTGCCCATAGGGGCACATCCCACTTACCCAAGACAGGATAGCTTAGATATGGGTTGGCAGAGCCAATGCTTAGGAACTTCCAAGTATGCATAGAGATGCTGCTGGCCTTTAACCAGTTTATTAATACAGAGCACTGATTAGATGACTGCCGCTTGCCCAGGTTGGACAACCCTACCTTTCAGTCTATAACTGAGTAGCCCCCAGTGATAGGTCTATCCCTTCAGGGCCCCTTAGTGAGGCAGGCTGGCTGGTCAGCAGTGTTCTGCCTGGTTTAGGTATCAGTTACTGAGTCTAACATGGAAAGCTGATATAATGGGTTCTGCACGTCAGTTGTTAGGCATGTCACCTTGGAGCATCCTTGGCTTCAAAGAGACCCATCCCCAACCCAAAAGGAGCAAGATCAAGGCCACAGGTTTACCGTGACTGAACAAGTGAAAATCGGTTTTATTGTTCACGATTTAGGATTTTTGCTGGTGTTTTTTTGGGGATCATATTCCAGCTTCTGCCCGGACTCTGAAAATTAATATTGCAGTTTAAATTAGTGCTGCCCCATGTACAGAACTGTGCAGCTTAAAAACAAATGTGAAACAGTGGAAATAACTAAAACTGAAACCGCAATATTCTCGTGCGTTGTATTTTTTTCACACAATTTGAGTTTGCAAAATCAGAAGTGAGCTCGTAACAGAAGAGGGAAAAAGACACCAGAAGGAATTCGCTGCTAAACACTTGAAGGACCACAGTCAATGGAAAGAGCATTTTAATGATTTTAAACTGTTGCAAGTCAGCATCACCCCTCATCATTGGACTCCTTGTTGGATTTGTTTAACATTATAATGACTCTAAAACATAGGGCCAGTTCGGAACAGCTCTCTGATTTGTCACAAATGCCGTCCCAATAACACGGCACCTATCAACCCTTTTATAAAATGGAGATGTGTCCCTCCAGCTTTGAGGATCCAGATTGATAGGTGGTTATACTTGGAGTCAATGTGACTCACTGTCCTGCCAGAGGAATTGCATAAACCTCTAGGGTAAGCAAAATATTCCAAGAATTGCACCAAAAAATAAGCTGCTGAATCTTCCCCGTGAAATATTTAGCGCATTCATTCACACAGTTACTGAGTAGGAGCAGCCAGAGTCCAGTTAAATTTTTTTTTTTTAAATTCAGGCTTGAATAAGGAAGCCTCGTGCTCATGTGAGACTTCCATGGCCTCCTAATGCAAAACCCGGAATGTCTAATCACATTCTACAATGGTCAGGCATTTCTCCAGAGTAGGGGGGGAATAATCGTTTGCGTCCAACCTGCTGTAATGTGCTTCCTGGTATCTGGCTCAGAGAGCCATTGGTAGCGATCAGAGCGGGGCGCTCCTACTTGGAGCAGGCCTGTAATCTAGGAGATGGGAGGGAGTGGAAAATGGAGGGGGATTCGATACCCTTACAAGAAGATGGTGATTTTTCTCTAACAGTGTCTTTCCTTTGCACATAGACAGCCATACAACCAGCAGAAGAATCGATATGGGGACGTACTGTGCTTGGACCAAACTAGAGTGAAGTTGAAGTCCCTCAATCACGACGAGGTAAGAGACAAAGGTCTCTAAAGCCAAAGGGCTGAAACGCCACTTGATTCTAGATTGTGGTGGAGTGAGAGTGAGACTGCCTTGGACCTAAGCTCTGGCAATCCCTCCCTAAACCTCTCCGTCTCTTGACCTCTCTCTCCTCCTTTAAGATGCTCTTTAAAACCTACATCTTCGACCAAGCTTTTGGTCAACTGCCCTGAGATATCTCCTTCTGTGACTCGGTATCAAAAATGTTTTTATTGATATAGCCCTTGTTAAGAGCCTTGGGACGTTTTGCTACATTAAATGCGCTCTGTAAATGTAAGTTGTTGTTGGAAGTGGGTTTTGCCTTTTATATTTTCTCTCATCCTGCCCGCTCTTTCCCCTCCCCTCCAAACTGCTGCCCTTACTTTGTCTGCCGGATGGCCAGGGCTCAGCTGTCTTACTCACCGCTCGGACCAGCTGCCAGGCTTTGCTCTGCTGTGGTAGTTTTTTTAATTTCCCGGCCTTGTCACTGCAGGCAAGTGAAACTCTCCCCAACTGAGCTCAGATGAGACTGAGATCGAAACACCTGACACCCCTCTCTGAGAACTTGGTGTTCTTGGCAGCTTTCAGCACATTGCAAGTCTCGCTGCCTGCGATACCCGTGGAAAAATACCAACGGAAATCAAATCAGTGGTGTGACAATGCAGCGACAGTGACCTCGCAAGATGGTTTTAATTAACTTTCATGGACTACAAGGAAACCTTCCTTTAGTCTAAATGAAAACTTTATACAAGCGTTTGTTTCGGGTTGGAATGTGTTATGACTACCAGTGAAACACGATGAGTACAGCAGCGCGTCAGATTGCTGGACAACCTGAGAGATTTATCGAAGCACGACCCAGCCTTTTGCCTGTAATTGGGACTTGCAGGATAAGTAGTGAACTGTACAGAGCAATGAGAACACTTGGGGATTCTCTGCATTCTCGAGACCGATTAAACGAGAGCAGGTGTTCTTTTATTCAGCGTTAGAATCCCCGTTCGCGTACTCAAAAGACCAACTGGAACTCGGGAGTTACTGTCTTGCATTAATGAGATTTTCTGTGAGGGGCTGGTATTAAAAAAATAAATAAAAAATACCTCTCTGATGTAGTCGAAAGGCAGAACATGCATTTATGAACAGCCCATAAAGTCACTGAGGGCATCCCAAAGTGTCTCTCTCACAGTGAATTGCTTTTCAAGTCGCAGCCACTGTTGCTATGTAGGCAAGTGTAGCAGTTGTTTCAGATCCCATAAACAGCCAGTGAGATGAATGACAAAATACTGCGATGCTGGAAATCTGAAATAAAAACAGAAAATGCTGGGAACCCGCAGCAGGTCAGACAGCATCTGTGGAAAGAGAAACAGAATTGATGTGTCAGGTCGATGACCTTTCATCAGAACGACCAGAAGGTTCTGACGAAAGCTCATCGACTTGAAACGTTAACTCTGTCTGGTTTCCCTTTTCCTGGTCACCGGCAGATTGAGTGAGTGTTGAACCGACCTGTGCCGATTTTCCCCAACAACGGGCCTCGCACGTGGCCAGAAAATGAAAGTCATGATAATGAGTTAAACCTGAGCCCTGTCCAACAACAACTTGCATTTATACAGCGCCTTTAACATCGTAAAACGCCCCAAGGCCCTTCACAGGAGCAGTATCAAAAAAAATGTGAGACCGAGCCACTTAGAGATATGTTTATGTACTGTGAGTGGCAGGATGACTGACAGACAGTGACACAACTTGACCTTAAATATGAATAGGAAGACAAGTAATGGTGAGACATACACCTCTCAGTGACCACATAGAAATGACAGCCAGTACTGGATTTTCTTGCATTACTATATCATTAATAATGAAAACTATTCCACTGCAGGCTTTACTTTATGTAATACCAGCAGTTAAAATGCCTTCACTTCATACCTGCTAGTTTCTAATGAAATTTATTTTCCTGATCAACAACAACTTGCGTTTATATAGTGCCTTTAACGTAGTAAAATATCCCAAGGCGCTTCACAGGAGTGTTTGGTACCCAACAAAATTTGACACCGAGCCACATAAAGAGATTCTTGCTTTAAAGAGAAACTTGCTTTAAAATCTATTCCACTTCCTGCTTTTTTTCCAGTTCTGACGAAAGGTCTTCGACCTGAAACGTTAACTCTGTTTCTCTCTCCACGGGTGCTACCTGGCCTGCTGAGTTTTTCCAGCGTTTTCTGTTGTTATTTCACATAAAGAGATATTAGCTTGGTGAAAGAGGTAGGTTTTAAGGAGGAGAGAGAGGCGGAGAGGTTGAGGGAGGGAATTCCAGAGCTGGAATCGTCCACTGTGAAGTGGATCCAGATACTGTGTCCCAGGAGGGTTATCAGATCGCCTCATTGTGTGATGCACAAGCATAGCTGATTGTTTGCTTATTGTAATGCATCAACTCCACCTTTTTGAAAATATCCACTTGATCTTACTGGTTACTTGGTTGTCTTTTACTTTTTATGAGGTTGTTCTTCTCTAGGTCTGTACTTGTCTTATAATTAGGGATGGGCAATAAATGCTGGCCATGCCAGCGACGCCCACATCCTCTTAAATATCCGTGTGTCAAAGAGCTCCTCTTCTCAAAGTCTAACACACTTAAGCTTAGACTGCAATCTATTTTTCTATTTCTGCAGTTGCTTATATTTAATTTGGAGAAATAGGTGAGTCCAGCCCCTGCCTACCTTGCATGTCTGCATTTCCTCTCCAGAAGCCAATCCATATTCGTAGTTACCTCCTGCAGGTCCTAAGGATTCACACTTGGTGCTGCTGCCAGCTGGAGTTTCCCTCTGATGAGCTCAGGCATCATCCTTTTGCTCCTCGTCCTTGTTAACTGAAAGCTTTCCAGGAGCAGAGCAAAGTCAGTGGGGTCAGATCCTTATTCTTGGCCAAGTTCATGGTCATTTCAATTCCTCCTTCCTGCCTTTGTTTCTTCTGGCAGTTTACTTGGGATCTAATCCTAAACAGAACTGCCAGTCAATCTGTCTAGTGCTTTGCCTTCTTTCTAATCAGTCTGTGCCACTACTTTTCCCTCAATCACTTTGTTCCCAGACTGTTCCTATGTTCTCTCCAACATTTCTTTCCAGAATATTGGTGCCACTACATTCCTCTCCTTGCTGTGACTCTTCTGGTTTACCCAACTAATATCCTGATTGAATCCCACCTGTAGAGCACCAAATACACAGATCACTAAAAGTTGCGACACCGGTTAGCAAGGCCATAACAAAAGCAAACCAAGCACTAGGGTTTATTTCTAGAGGTATAGAATTGAAAAGTAGGGAAGTTATGCTAAACTTGTATCAAACCTTTGTTAGACCACACTTGGAGTACTGCGTACAGTTCTGGTCACCATATTGTAAAAAGGCACTGGAGAGGGTGCAAAAAAGATTTACAAGGATGATACCAGAAATGCGAGAGTGTACCTATCGGGAAAGGATGAACAGGCTGGGTCTCTTTTCTCTTGGGGGGGAAAAAAGGTTGAGGGGTGACCTAATAAAATTATGAAAGGTTTTGATAGAGTGGATACAGAGAGAATGTTTCCACTTGTGGGGAAGAGCAAAACTAGAGGCCATCAATATAAGATAGTCACCAAGAAATCCAATAGGGAATTCAGAAGAATCTTCTTTACCCAGAGTGTGAGAGAATGTGGAACTCGCTACCACAGGGAGTGGTTGAAGCAAATAGTATAGATGCATTTAAGGGGAGACTAGATAAGTACACGAGGGAGAAGGGAATAGAGGGCTATGCTGATAGAGTTAGATGAGGAAAGACGGGAGGAGGCTCGAGTGAAGCTTAAACGCCAGCATGGACTGGTTGGGCCGAATGGTCTGTTTCTGTGCCGTATATCCTACGTAGTCCTATGATGTAAATGCCAAGTCGAAGACACTTAATTCAGCTAATAACAGAAAACGCTGGAAAAACTCAGCAGGCCAGGCAACATCCGTGGAGAGAGAAACAGAGTTAACGTTTCAGGTCGGAACTGAGAGAAGAGCAAGAAATTAAACAGATAAAAATGCAAGGGGGAGGCTGGGGGGAGGAATAAAAGAACAAAAGGGTTGGTCTATGGTAAGTAGAGACATTAAGAGATGCTCAAGGCAAGACGAGATGGTAATGGGACAGGTTAAGAAACAAAAGCTGAGGTGTGAAATGCTGGCAGAATGAGACAGCTGCCGTAGGGGGAGAGAGAGAGAAAAAAAAGGGAAAAGGCACGGACCAAAGGGGGGGATAAAATGTATATATATGTGGGAGGGGCCGGGATTATGATCTGAAATTGTTGAACTCGATGTTGAGTCCAGAGGGCTGTAGAGTGCCTAATCGAAAGATGAGGTGCTGTTCCTCGAGCTTACGCTGAGCTTCCGTGGAACAATGCACGAGGCCGAGGACGGTGAGGTCTGAGTGGGCGTGGAGGGGTGAATTAAAATGACAAGCGACCGGAAGCTCGGGGTCCCCCTTACGGACTGAACGGAGGTGTTCCGCAAAGCGGTCACCCAATCTGCGTTTGGTCTCCCCAATGTAGAGGAGACCACATCGTGAGCAGCGAATACAGTATACTAGATTGCAAGAAGTACAAGTAAATCGCTGTTTCACCTGGAAGGGGTGTTTGGGGCCCTGGAGAGTGGGAAGGGGGGATGTATAAGGGCAGGTGTTGCATCTCCTGTGCTTGCACGGGAAGGTGCCAGGGGAAGGGGTGCTGGGGGTGATGGAGGAGTGGACTAGGGTGTCTCGGAGGGAGCGGTCCCTACGGAATGCTGAAAGGGGAGGTGAGGGGAAGATACGTTTGGTGGTGGGATCACGTTGGAGGTGGCGGAAATGGCGGAGGATGATCCGTTGAATGTGGAGGCTGGTGGTGTGAAAGGTGAGGACAAGGGGAACTCTATCGTGGTTCCGGGAGGGAGGGGCCGGGGTGAGGGCAGAAGTGCGGGAGATGGAACGGACACGGTCGAGGGCCATGTCGACCACGGTAGAGGGGAATCCTCGGTTGAGGAAAAAGGAAGACATGTCGGAAGCACTGGTATGGAAGGTGGCATCGTTGGAGCAGATGCGGCGGAGACGGAGAAACTGGGAGAAGGGAATAGAGTCCTTACAGGAGGCGGGGTGGGAGGAAGTGTAGTCCAGGTAGCTGTGGGAGTCAGTGGGCTTGTAGTGAATGTTGGTCAATAACCTATCCCCAGAGATGGAGACGGAGAAGTCGAGGAAGGGGAGGGAAGAGTCGGAGATGGACCATGTGAAGGTGAGGGAAGGGTGGAAATTGGAGGCAAAGTGAATGAAATTGTTTAGTTCGGGGCGAGAGCAGGAAACGGCACCGATACAGTCGTCAATGTACCGGAAAAAGAGGTGAGGGAGGGGACCCGAGTAGGACTGGAAAAAAGTGTTCCACATATCCCATGAAAAGGCAGGCATAGCTAGGACCCATGCGGGTACCCATAGCAACACCTTTGATTTGGAGGAAATGAGTGGAGTCAAAGGAGAAGTTGTTCAATGTGAGAACAAGTTCAGCCAGGCGGAGGAGGGTGGTGGTGGATGGGGACTGGTTGGGCCTCTGTTCAAGGAAGAAGCGGAGCGCCCTCAGGCCATCCTGGTGGGGGATGGAGGTGTAGAGGGATTGTACGTCCATGGTGAAAAGGAGGCGGTTGGGGCCAGGAAACTGGAAACTGTTAAAGTGGCGGAGGGCGTCAGAGGAATCGCGGATGTAGGTGGGAAGAGACTGGACAAGGGGAGAAAAAATAGAGTCGAGATAGGAAGAGATAAGTTCCGTGGGGCAAGAGCAGGCTGAAACGACGGGTCTACCAGGGCAGTCCTGTTTGTGGATCTTGGGAAGGAGGTAGAAGCGGGCTGTGCGGGGTTGGGGAACTATGAGGTTGGCGGCCGTGGGGGGGAAGATCTCCAGAGGAGATGAGGTCAGTGACGGTCTTGGACACGGTGGCTTGATGTTCGGTAGTGGGGTCATGGTCCAGGTGGAGGTAGGAGGAGGTGTCGGAGAGTTGGCGTTCAACTTCCGCTAGGTAGAGGTCGGTTCGCCAAACAACAACAGCACCACCCTTGTCAGCAGGTTTAATGACAATGTCGGGGTTGGATCGGAGAGAATGGAGTGCTGCAAGTTCAGAGGGAGGTAGGTTGGAGTGAGTGAGGGGAGCAGAGAAATTGAGATGGCCGATGTCACGGCGGCAGTTAGCAATGAAAAGATCTAGAGAGGGTAAGAGGCCAGAGGGAGGGGTCCAGGTGGAACAGGAATTCTGCCTGGGTTAAATTGTCAGCCATTCAACATAGTTTTAGTGAGATGGGGGAGCAGAGTTGTGGCGCCATCTAGCAGTATCTGAGGGTAAAAACACCATAGCACTTAACAAATTGACCATAAGGACCTTGCCCTCTACATTGAAACCAAGTGCAGCAGTAAGGCGGGGAATATAGAGTGGGTCCTTGTACTGCTGGGTCTCCTCCCTCTTCTTTAACTTGACAAATTCCAGCAGAGTGGGGAGAATGGGTGCTGCCCTTCCATTATGACATCAATCAAAGATGGAGTGGGTTGACGTCATTCCACCAGCGATCCTGCCAGCTCTGCTGGGGCTAAGGGAACGTGCACCTGCATGAAATAGGCTTGCTTTATTAACCTCCCTCTTGGACCAAGCTTATGTTCACCCCTGCCCCACCACCATATCTCCCCTTTACTTCAGCATCCTATTTTTTGATCACACCTCTGTGAAGCACTTTTAAATACTATATAAATAGAAGTTGTAATTGTCTCTTTTTAAGATGTTATAATAGATTAATCAGCAATGCATTTTAATTGCTGATATTTTTGCTCAGTACATGTGGTCAGAGTCTGAAGAGTCTATTTTGGTGATCGCTTGTTTAAGTGGAATGGGCAGATGGAGCCTGCCTTCCTTTGTCACTTCCTGTTGCCACCACTAGCAGGAAGCCCAGCTACCCCCCCCCCCCCCCCCCCCCCCCACCCGGTTCAATCCCAGTGTTAGCTTCATAGAAATGCACAATTTTGTGGCCGATTCTACATTTTTCACTGAAAGATTGCGTATTGTATATACAGGAGTGTTGCATCTTTTGCCAAACCAGATTTGCTTATTAAAACTCTTGTACACTGAACTCCATTTTACCCCAGGTTGGGAGTGAAAATTTTGTAAAACACTCCCACTTTGTGTCACGTGAAAGCTCAGTGGCTGTAACAGCAGCGGTGACACGAGATAGAACCCGGGTGCAAAGTTTCACTGATTTACAAGAGTCCTGACTCTCTTTTCCGCCCCCCCCCCCACCCCCCACCCCCCAAGACCATACTTCAGCTAAGCCACTCCCAAACTATATCCACAAGGCAGCCCCTGTCAGATTTTGCTTATGGGTTTTTTCCAAAAACGTTTGGTCACTCGCGTTGAGCAGCATCGCTTGAAAGAGAAAGGGAATGGTACCCTCATGCGGAATGAAAGTATTCCGTTGACTGAAAGTGCATCATCAGCAGTAACACACCCAAGGGGATTGGATGATTTTCTTTTAAACCACAGAAGTGAAGTCCACAGTTTGTTGGTAGAAACTCCCTTGAGTCTCCCTACTATCTAAAATAGATAAGGACAACCCATGTGGAACTGTTTTTCAAGGTAAGAATAGTCTATGTTTGGCTGGCTGAATACTAGTGGAACACCTATAGCCTGGTGCCGAACATCGATAAGAAATAAAGAACAAACAAACTTGCATTTATATAGTGCCTTTCATGTCCTCAGGCCGTCTCAAACTGCTTCAAGCCAATTAATAACTTTTGAAGTGCAATATAATGCAGGCAAACACAGCAGAAAATTTGCGAAAGCCCCACAAACAGCCATGAGATGAACCAGTTACTCTGTTTTGGTGGTGTTGGGTCAAGGATGAATGTTAGCTGAGAGAACTCCCTGCTCCTCTTCGAATGGTGCCACGGGATCCTTAACGTCCACCTGAAAAAGGAAAAGCACCTCCTTCGATGCAGCACTCCCTCAATACTGCACTTGGTGTCAACCTCAATTAAAGGGCTTTAAACTTTAAAAAAAAAAAATGAGAAGGGAGGGGTCAGCTGAGGGGAAATTTAGAAATCTAAAGAGAAAGGTCAAGGCAATAGAGCAATATAGCTCTAAAAATAAAAATAAGCAGGGTGTGATGGGAAGGGACAGAGTGTTTAACGGTAGCAGTGCAGCAGAGAATAAGGTCAAAGCAGGGAATAATGGTTACAAAATTAAATTAAAGGCTCTTTATCTGAATGCACGAAGCATTCGTAACAAGATAGACGAACTAGTGGCACAAATAGAGATAAATGGGTTTGACCTAATAGTCATTACAGAGACGTGGTTGCAAGGTGACCAAGGTTGGGAACTAAATGTTCCAGGGTACTTGACGTTTCAAAAAGACAGGCAAAATGGAAAAGATGGGGGTTAGCCCTGATAATAAAGAATGACATAAGGACAGTAGAGAGACAGGATCTCGGCTCGGAAGATCAGGAAGTAGAATCAATATGGGTGAAGATAAGGAATAACAAGGGGCAAAAAACACTGGTGGGTGTAGTATATAGGCCCCCTAACAGTAGCTATACCATTGGACAGAATATTAATCAAGCAATGGTAAGAGCTTGTAACAAAGGTTATGCAATAATCGTGAGGGACTTTAATCTTCATATAGACTGGATAAATCAAATTTGCAAAGGTAGTCTGGAGGACGAGTTCATGGAATGCATTCGGGACAGTTTCCTATAACAGTACGTCATGGGACTAACTAGGGAACAGGCTATTTTCGATCTTGTATTGTGTAATGAGACAGGGTTAATTAGCGATCTCATAGTGAAGGATCCTCTGGGGCATAGTGATCATAATATGATAGAATTTCACATTACGTTTGAGAGACTTGCCAAAGTCCGAAACTAGAGTCTTAAACTTAAATAAAGCCAATTACATAGGTATGAGGGGTGAGTTGGCTAAGGTAGATTGGAAAAATAGATTAAAAGTTATGGCAGTAGATAAGCAGTGGCTAGCATTTAAAGAAATATTTAATAATTCTCAACAAAAATACATTCCATTGAGAAACAAAAACTCCATGGGAAAAATGATCCATCCGTGGCTAACTAAAGAAGTTAAGGATAGCATTAGATTGAAAGAAGAAGCTTATAATGTTGCGAAGAATAGTAGTAAGCCTGAGGATTGGGAGAGTTTCAGAAACCAGTAAAGGATGACCAAAAAATTAATGATATGGGAGAAAATAGAATGAGAGAAAACTAGCAAGAAATATAAAAGCAGATTGTAAGAGCTTCTGCAAGTATGTAAAAAGTAAGAGAGTAGCAAAAATAAACGTTGGTCCCTTCGAGGCTGAGACAGGAGAAATTATTATTGGGAATTCGGAAATAGCAGAAACGTTAAACAAATATTTTGTATCTGTCTTCACAGTCGAAGACACAAAAAGCATTCCAAAAATGGTGGGGAATCAAGGGTCTAATGAGGGTGAGGAACTTAATGTAATTAATATAAGTAGAAGAAAAAGTACTAGAAAAACTAATGGGACTAAAAGCCAACAAATCCCCTGGACCTGACTGCCTGCATCCTAGGGTTCTAAAAGAGGTGGCTGCAGAGATAGTGGATGCATTGGTTTTGATCTCCCAAAATTCCCTAGATTCTAGAATGGTCCCAGCGGATTGGAAGGTAGCAAATGTAACACCGCTATTCAAGAAAGGAGGGAGAGAGAAAACGGGGAACTACAGGCCAGTTTGCCTGACATCAGTCGTCAGGAAAATGCTGGAATCCGTTGTTAAGGAAGTGGTATCTGGGCACTTAGAAAATCATAACATGATTTGGCAGAGTCAACATGGTTTTATGAAAGGGAAATCATGTTTGACAAATTTATTAGCATTTTTTGAGGATGTAACTAGCAGGGTAGATAAAGGGGAACCAGTGGATGTAGTATATTTGGATTTCCAAAAGGCATTCGATAAGACACCACATAAAAGGTTATTACACAATATAAGGGCTCATGGGGTTGGGGATAATAAAGTAGCATGGATAGAGGATTCGTTAACTGACAGAAAACAGAGTAGGGATGAACGGGTCTTTTTCAGGTTGGCAGGCTGTAACTAGTGGGGTGCCGCAAGGATCAGTGCTGGGGCCTCAGCTATTTACAATCTATATTAATGACTTAGATGAAGGGACCGAGTGTAATGTATCCAATTTTGCTGACGATACAAAGCTAGGTGGGACAGTAAGCTGTGAGGAGAACACAGAGTCTGCAAAGGGATATCGATAGACTAAGTGAGTGGGCAGTAAGGTGGCAGATGGAGTACAATGTAGGGAAATGTGAGGTTATTCACTTTGATAGGAAGAATTAAAAAAATAATATTTTTTAAATGGTGAGAAACTTTCAAATGTTGGTGTTCAGAGAGATTTGGGTGTCCTCGTGCACGAAACACAAATCTAGCATGCAGGTACAGCAAGCAATAAGGAAGGCAAATGGTATGTTGGCCTTTATTGCAAGGGAGTTCGAGCATAAGAACATAACATAAGAAATAGGAACAGGAGTAGACCAATCGGCCCCTCGAGCCTGCTCCGCCATTCAATGAGATCATGGCTGATCTGATCTGATCCAACCTCAACTCTAAAGAACACAAGAAGCAGGAGAAGGACCAGGCCACTCGGTCCCTGGGCCCGCTCCGCCACCCACAGGGCCTTGACCGATCCGAACTCAAACTCATGTCCAATTTCCAGCCCGCTCCCCGTAACCCCTGATTCCCTTTACTTCTAGGAAACGGTCTATTTCTGTTTTAAATTTATTTAATGAAGTAGCTTCCACAGCTTCCTGGGGTAGCAAATTCCACAGACCCACTACCCTCTGAGTGAAAAAGTTTCTCCTCATCTCAGTTTTGAAAGAGCAGCCCCTTATTCTAAGATTATGTCCCCTAGTTCTAGTTTCACCCATCATTGGGAACATCCTCACCGCGTCCACCCGATCAAGCCCCTTCACAATCTTATATGTTTCAATAAGATCGCCTCTCATTCTTCTGAACTCCAATGAGTAGAGTCCCAATCTACTCAACCTCTCCTCGTATGTCCACCCCTCATCCCCGGAATTAACCGAGTGAACCTTCTTTGTACTGCCTCGAGAGCAAGTATGTCTTTTCTTAAGTATGGACACCAAAACTGTATGCAGTACTCCAGGTGCGGTCTCACCAATACCCTATACAACTGCAGCAATACCTCCCTGTTTTTATATTCTATCCCCCTAGCAATGAAAGCCAACATTCCATTGGCTTTCTTGATCACCTGCTGCACCTGCATACTAACTTTTTGATTTTCTTGCACCAAGACCCCCAGATCCCTTTGTACTGCAGTACTTTCCAGTTTCTCGCCATTAAGATAATAACTTGCTCTCTGATTTTTCCTGCCAAAGTGCATAACCTCACATTTTCCAATATTGTATTGCATCTGCCAAATCTCTGCCCACTCACCCAGCCTGTCTATATCCCCTTGTAGGTTTTTTATGTCCTCCTCACTCTCTACTTTCCCTCCCATCTTTGTATCATCTGCAAACTTTGATATGTTACACTCGGTCCCCTCCTCCAAATCGTTAATATAGATTGTAAAGAGTTGGGGACCCAGCACCGACCCCTGCGGAACACCACTGGCCACTGGTTGCCAGTCCGAGAATGAACCATTTATCCCAACTCTCTGCTTCCTGTTAGATAACCAATCCTCCACCCATGCCAGAATATTACCCCCAATCCAGTGATTTTTTATCTTAAGTAATAATCTTTTATGTGGCACCTTGTCGAATGCCTTCTGGAAGTCTAAATACACTACATCCACTGGTTCCCCTTTATCCACCCTGTACGTTATGTCCTCAAAGAACTCGAGCAAATTTGTCAGACATGACTTCCCCTTCATAAAGCCATGCTGACTTTGTCCTATTAAATTATGTTTATCTAAATGTTCCGTTACTGTCTCCTTAATAATAGACTCCAAAATTTTACCCACCACAGATGTTAGGCTAACTGGTCTATAATTCCCAGCCTTCTGCCTACTACCCTTTTTAAATAAGGGTGTTACATTAGCAGTTTTCCAATCTGCCGGGACCTTTGCTGAGTTCAGGGAGTTTTGGAAAATTATTACCAAAGCATCCACAATTCCTACTGCCACTTCCCTCAAGACCCTAGGATGTAAGCCATCAGGTCCAGGGGATTTATCCGCCTTGAGTCCCATTATTTTACTGAGTACCAATTCCTTAGTAATTTTAATCGTATTTAGCTCCTCCCCCACTAGAGCCCCCTGTTTGTCCAGTGTTGGGATATTCTTAGTGTCCTCTACCGTAAAGACTGAAACAAAATATTTGTTCAGCATTTTTGCCATCTCCATGTTTCCCACCATTAATTTCCCGGTCTCATCCTCTGAGGGACCTACGTTTGCCTTAACCACCCTTTTTCTTTTTATATAACTGTAGAAACTCTTGCTATCTGTTTTTATATTTTTTGCTAATTTATTTTCATAGTCTATCTTCCCTTTCTTAATCAATCCTTTAGTTACTTTTTGTTGTCTTTTGAAGACTTCCCAATCTTCTATCCTCCCACTAACTTTGGCTACCTTATATGTCCTTGTTTTTAGTTGGATACTTTCTTTAATTTCTTTACTTAGCCATGGATGGCTGTCATTTCTTTTACACCCTTTTTTCCTCAGTGGAATATATTTATTTTGAAAGTTGTAAAATAACTCCTTGAATGAACACCACTGCTCATGTACCGTCTTACCCTTTAATCTATTTTCCCAGTCCACTTTAATCAATTCTGCTCTCATGCCATCATAGTCTCCTTTATTCAAGCTCAGTATGCTTGTTTGAGAACCAACCTTCTCACCCTCTAATTGGATATGGAATTCAACCATGTTATGGTCACTCATTCCAAGGGGATCCTTAACTAGGACATTATTAATTAATCCTGACTCATTACACAGGACCAGGTCCAAGGTTGCTTGCCCCCTTGTAGGATCAGTTACATACTGCTCAAGAAATCCATCCCTAAGACACTCAATAAACTCTTCCTCAAGGCTGCCCTGCCCAATTTGATTTGTCCAGTTAATATGATAGTTAAAATCCCCCATAATTATAGCTGTTCCCTTATTACATGCCCCAACTATTTCCTGATTAATACTTCTTCCAACAGTGTTGCAACTATTAGGAGGCCTATATACTACGCCCACCACTTTTTTTCCCCTTATTATTCCTTATCTCTACCCAAACTGTTTAATTATCCTGATCTTTTGACCCAATATCATTTATCTGTATTACAGTGATTCCTTCCTTTATTAACATAGCCACCCCCCCTCCCCTTCCTTCCTGCCTGTCCTTCCTGATTGTTAAATACCCTGGCATATTTAATTCCCAGACGTTTTCACCCTGCAGCCATGTTTCTGTAATGGCCACAAGATCATACCCATACATAGTTATTTGTGCCGTTAACTCGTCAATTTTGTTACGAATGCTACGTGCATTCAGATAAAGAACTTTCAAATGTGTTTTGCGACACTTACTTCCTGCTTTTTCCTTATTTAACACTTTACCTTTTACTCCATACCTTCTGTCCCTTCCTGACATGCGAGTAAGGAAGTCTTGCTACAATTGTACAGGGCCTTGGTGAGACCACACCTGGAGTACTGTGCACAGTTTTGGTCTCCTTATCTCAGGAAGGATATACTTGTCTTGGAGGCGGTGCGACGAAGGTTCACTAGATTGATTCCTGGGATGAGAGGGCTGTCCTATGATGAGAGATTGTGTAGAATGGGCCTATATTCTCTGGAGTTTAGAAGAATGAGAGGTGATCTCATTGAAACATATAAGATTCCGAAGGGGATTGACAGGGTAGATGCTGAGAGGTTGTTTCCCCTGCTGGAGTGTCTAGAACTAGGGGGCACAGTCTCAGGATAAGGGGTCGGCCATTTAAGACTGAGATGAGGAGGAATTTCTTCACTCAGAGGGTTGTGAATCTTTGGAATTCTCTGCCCCAGAGGGCTGTGGTGCTGAGTCTTTGAGTATACTCAAGGCTGAGATAGATAGATTTTTGGACTTTAGGGGAATCAAGGGATATGGAGATCGGGCGGGAAAGTGGAGTTGAGGTCGATGATCAACCATGATCTTATTGAGTGGCGGAGCAGGCTCGAGGGGCCGTACTGCCTACTCCTGCTCTTATTTCTTAAGTGCTCAGGTACTGGAGTATGGGCCATTACCCACAACCTTCTGATTTGGAGATAGGAATGTTACCACTGAGCCAAGGCTGACACTATAACCAGGTGCAACCAGTTTTATGAGCTGAAAGCTGCTGGCATTGCGATTGAAACTATTTAATAAGCTGATCAGTCAAAGGGTTGTAAATTCAGATAAATTACTATTCAAGAATGGATTTCATTCTAAAAAAAAATCACTGGCCATCCATGAAAAGTTCCTTCTAACTACAATATTTATCTGGGCAACAGTTTCATGATATCATCTAATTTGTGCAGTGACTGGAGCTCAGTGACGGGAAGGATTTCTAATTAAGATGTCTCCAGAAATGAAATTGTTTAATTAAAATGTTTGCATGTCAGAGTAACCTGTAATTGTATTCTTTCTGCAGAGGACGGATTACATCAATGCCAGTTTCATGGATGGTTATAAGCAAAAGAATGCCTACATTGGCACACAAGGTAAGGATTGTGCCAATCAGAAAAATTCCGCCTTTTATTTCCTAGTTTTAAAGAGTTGAAATGGAGCCTTCCCTTAGCAAATTTCAGAATCAAAATGTGAGACTCTCCAGATTGTTTGACCTGGAAATTAGCTAGGATAATCGTGGTGGTGATACAAGATTGATAAAGATTGTGAGTTCTCCTCCCACCATGGCAAGTTGTGAAATTGAATTGAATCCAGTTATCAAGTTGGGAGAGCTGTTCAGACAAGTCGAGGAACAGCCTGACATAGTCGTACTCTTAGAATCTTATATATCGGTGAACAACCCAGACTCTTTCATCATCAGCCCAGAGTACGTCCTGTCCGGCCAACAGGATAAACCCACCAGAGATGGGAGCACAGTGGTAAAGGGTCTGGTGGATCTGGCCCTGAAAGTCCTCACATTGACTTCAGACCTCATGAAGTCTCACGGCTTCAGGTCAAAAAAGCTCAAGGAAACCTCCTGCTGCCATCAACTGGTGAATCAGTACTCCTCCATGTTAAATATCACTTTGAGGAATCTCTGAGGGAAGCAAGGTTGGGGGACTTTAATGTCCACCACCAAGAGTGGTGACTGGGCCTGTGTCGGGTGGCGCGCGAACCAACATGAATCTACTTTAACTCGTCCTCACCAACTTACTTTCGTAGACCCGTTTGTCCATGATGACATTGGTATGATTGACCACTGCTACTTCTTTCGTATGGTAGTAGCAAAGTAAATCAAATGTCAATATCTAAGTTAGATATCCAGGCTAAAGCTTCTGGTGTAACAGCGTGGATATCTTGTTAGGCTGCCTGCAAATTTCCTCTGACCACTGCACAGGTCTTATGAAAATAAAGACTCCTCTCCACATCATGAAAGAAAGAAAGACTTGCATTTATATAGTATCTTTCAGGACCACCGGACGTCGCAAAGCGCTTTACAGCCAATGAAGTACTTTTGAAATGGTAGTCACTGTTGTAATGTAGGAAATGTAGTATGGCACTACCATTGTGGGCCATGAACAGCAGCGGAATTGTATATCACCACAGTCTGTAGCCTCATGGCTTGGCACATCCCTCACTCTTTAATCAACATCAAGCCAGAAGATCAATCCTGGTTGATTGGGGAGTGTAGAAGGGTGCGTCAGCATCAGGTATACCTTAGAATGAGGTATAAACCTTGTGGAACTACTACACACGGCTGAAGTGTTTACATGTGTCTTCAGCCAAATGGACGATCCTACTTGGCCTCCTCCTGCGGTTCCCATCATCGTAGATACCGGAGTCCAGCCAATTCGGTTCACTCCACGTAACATTAAGAAGAGGATTAGTACACTGGACACTTTGGTCCTTGACAACATCCTGGCTGTAGTGGCGAAGACCTGTGCACCAGAGCCAGCTACTCTCCTACCAAACCTGTTGAAGGAAGGAATCATCAATAGCGCCATCAAGTGAACCGACTCACCAATAACCTGGTCACCGCTCAGTTCAGGTTCCACCAGAACCACTTGGCTTCATATCTCATCACCGCCTTAATCCAGATGTAGACACAAGCTGCTCTCGACAACAAGGCAGCATTCGATTAAATATGGTGCAAAGGAACCCTAGCAAATCTCGGGTCACGGGAGAACCTGCCACTCGCTGGATTCTTACCTAACACAAAGGAAGGTGGTTGTGGTTAATGGAGGGCAGTCATCACAACTCAGGGAAGCGGACACCTTCACCTGCTTCATCAATGACCTTCCCATCATCAAAATGTCAGGAGTGGGCAGTTTGTTGGCAATTTCTTGGTGTTCAATTCACACTACTCCAATAATGAAGTCGTCCATTCCAGCCTACAGCAGGACCTGGATAACATCCAAGCTTGGGCTTCCAAGTGGCAGGTAACATTCACACTGCAAGTGCTAGGCAATGACCTTCTCGAACAAGAGAAATCCCAGCCATCACTCCCGGACCTTCCAACGGCATCACCATTGCGAGACCCCACCATCAACATCTCGAGGCTCACTAACTTAAGTGGACCAGCCATATTAACACCATGGCTACGAGAGCAGGGCTCGGTACTCTGTGGCTCACTTCCTGATGCTCAAAAGCCTCTCCAACATCGACACGACTCAAGCCAGGAGTGTGGTGGAATACGCACCACTTGGCTGGATGGGTGCAGCTGCAACCACACTCGAAGCGTGACACCCTCCAGGACAGAGCAGTGTGCTTGATCGCCCCTTTTGCCACTGGATTCAGTGTCCGCCACCAGCGCAATGTGGCTTCAGAATGTAATCTACAGGATGCGCTACAGAAACTCACCAAGGTTACTTCAGAAGTCCCTCCACCACTGAGAAGGACAAGAGCAGCACTGTTGTGGGAACACCATTACCTCTAAATTGCAAGTGTGGGGAAGAGAAACCACGAGGACATTGTTCATTTATTAGTTTGCAGAGTGGCTAGCCCTGTGTGTGCCCCTATTCTTGTGCCAGTTAAGTCCTATACCCTAATGCTGCTAGTTAGATCTTTTCACTGTTCAACTTCCACCAGTAGCCCTCTTATCACAGCTGGGGAAAAGGGTTACTTGACTTCTTGTCTTGCTGTTTTTCAGTTTGGTGTTTTGTAGCCATTTTAGCCTCCAGCCTTTTGAAATTAGTGAATTAATCGATGCCTTGATGTCCGTATTCGGTATTCCCAGTGATAATTTTCCTAAATGTGTTTTGGTTGAATCAAGCTTTTCAGGCCACGTTCTCAAACTTAATGAATCTTGTCGGCCTTTCCGGCTACAGACTGTCAGAACCTGTATCTTTATTGCCCCGTCAGTTTGACTTCACTCATACACATTATTTTGCACAGAAAGGAAATTCCAGAGTTAGCTTACCAGCACTGTTGAAGACACGTGCACTACTGGTTAAAGAGAAAATAGCAGCATACTAAGTCTTGGTTCTGAATTGATTCAGAGTTTTGGTTGTGGGAGCCCATGTCCCACCTTGTTTCGTCGAGGTTAGAGCATTGACCTTATCTTTGACTCATGAATCCATTGCCGCCTTCTTAGTCCCACCTCCTCAGTCCCTTCTCTGATGCGTCAGCATCAACTAGTGTTTGAACCGTCTTGGTTTCTTGCAGTATCTGTTGCAAGATCTTAGATCGTTGAGCTGTACCCCTCCCGGGTATCAATGTTTCTTCATACCTTCTCCTCATTCCCCCGTGAAACTGAGCATGGCACAAAAAACCTGTCTACAAGGACCAGCTGTAATGCTGGTAACCAGGCACTAGCAGAGTAAAGCTTGTGTATATTTTTATGCTGGGCATGTATCATTTTCCCAGCCTTCCTCTCAGGTTAGATCTCATGTCAGATGGGACAGTATCTGCTTGATCATGTTCTTCAGATCAACAGGGGATGCTGAGGGCCCTCTACCTTCAAGTATCTTTCCTAGTCTTCAGAGCAATCTTCCACCCTTAATCCATATAACAGAACATAGAAGGCATCTGTTACTATGGAGTTAGGGCAACTATTTTGACTTGCATTGATTCATTTTTGTCTCCAATCACTGCTATACCATAGAATCATTGAATAATAGAGCACAGAAGGAGGCCATTAGGCCCATCGAGTCTGCACCGGCTCTTTCGAAGAGCAATCCAGTTAGATCCAATTCCCCGCTCTTTCCCCATATCCCTGCAATTTTTTCTCTGAAGTATTTTTTATCCAATTCCCGTTTGAAGGCTACTATCGACTCTGTTTCCACCCTATCATGATGCAGAGATGCCGGTGTTGGACTGGGGTGGACAAAATTGAGAGGTCGCACAACACCAGGTTATAGTCCAACAGTTTTATTTGAAATCACAAGCTTTCGGAGCTATCGATTGCTCCTTCCTCAGGTGAAGTAAATTAGATACAGAATCGCCAAAGCATATATAGATAGAAAACAAAGCATGTGTACTTTACAATTGCAGACCAATAAATTAAATCATCCTGACTATCTGCCGAGGTGTGATAAAGTTAATTAAGTCAGCCAGGAAGGTACCACATCAAAGACATAGCAAGATACAACTGAGACAATGAGGTGTAGTCGCAGGGGTTCTAACGTGTCAAAAGCTGCCGTCTGTATGTAAAACGAAAAGCTTTAAAAAAATTTTACACGATTTTTTTACACGATACATGACGTGATCCGGACTCGAGTCGTCGTTAGCTTGTTCACAGATGTGATTCCCAGTAAAAAAGTAAAAATTTTCCCAGTAAAAAAGTAAAAATTTTTTAAAGCTTTTCGTTTTACATACAGACGGCAGCTTTTGACACGTTAGAACCCCTGCGACTACACCTCATTGTCTCAGTTGTATCTTGCTATGTCTTTGATGTGGTACCTTCCTGGCTGACTTAATTAACTTTATCACACCTCGGCAGATAGTCAGGATGATTTAATTTATTGGTCTGCAATTGTAAAGTACACATGCTTTGTTTTCTATCTATATATGCTTTGGCGATTCTGTATCTAATTTACTTCACCTGAGGAAGGAGCAATCGATAGCTCCGAAAGCTTGTGATTTCAAATAAAACTGTTGGACTATAACCTGGTGTTGTGCGACCTCTCAATTTTGTCCACCCTATCAGGCAGTGCATTCCAAATCCTAACCACTCGATGCATAAAAAAGCTTTTCCTCAGGTCACCTCTTGTTCTTTTGCCAATCACCTTAAATCTGTGCCCTCTGGTTGTCGAACCTTCAGGCATTGGAAACAGTTTCTCTTTATTTACTCTCCCTAAACCCTTCATGATTTTAAACACCTCTACCAAATCTCCTCTTGGCCTTCTCTGCTCTGAGGAGAACAAACCCCAGCTTCTCCAGTCTATCTACGTAACTGTAATCCCTCATCCCTGAACCCATTCTAGTAAATCTCATCTGTACCCTACCAAAGCCTTCGCGTCCTTCCTAAAGTGTGGTGCCCAGAATTGGACACAACACTCCAGCCCCTCAGCCTGGCTGTTGTAGCCATCAGGCCCACCGTCTGAATGCTGAATGTGTGGGTGCTACTTGAGCTGCACTGTAGGACCCACAAAGTTTTTTTTAATTCGTTCATGGGATGTGGGTGTCGCTGGCCAGCCCAGCATTTATTGCCCATCCCTAATTGCCCTTGAGAAGATGGTGGTGAGCCGCCACCTTGAACCACTGCAGTCCGTGTGGTGAAGGTACTCCCACAGTGCTGTTAGGGAGGGAGTTCCAGGATTTTGACCCAGCGACGATGAAGGATCGGCGATATACTTCTAAGTCAGGATGGTGTGTGACTTGGAGGGGAACTTGGAGTTGGTGGTGTTCCCATGCGCCTGCTGCCCTTGTCCTTCTAGGTGGAAGAGGTCGCGGGTTTGGGAGGTGCTGCCGAAGAAGCCTTGGCGAGTTGCTGCCGTGCATCTTGTAGATGGTACACACTGCAGCCACGGTACGCCGGTGGTGGAGGGAGTGGATGTTTAAGGTGGTGGATGGGGTGCAAATCAAGCGGGCTGCTTTGTCCTGGATGGCGTCGAGCTTCTTGAGTGTTGTTGGAGCTGCACTCATCCAGGCAAGTGGCGAGTATCCGTAGTTAAGCTGCACTTGATTCAGCAGCACAAAGTTTGTTAAGTAGATACTACATTCTAGATAACACTTGGTCCATGTGATGATCTGGACTGCTTTAGATCACCTGAGGGGTTGATAGAGGAATTTTTGAATATTTTTCCCCTTCTTGGCCCTGGATTTTTTGCCTCTCCCAGGAGATTAGAAGGTTGCAGGGCAGCGGAGGGGTGGGGGGAGCGGAGTGAGTGTCTAGTCATGATGCTCCGGGCGCTTCCAACAGGCCGCTGTTCTTCAGTTGTAAAATCCATCGTACTATTTGCTTTCATTTTAAATTCATGCCCTTTTATTTTCTACCCTAGGACCTTTAGAAAAGACGTACAATGATTTCTGGAGAATGGTATGGGAACAACATGTCCTGGTTATTGTCATGACTACAAGGTAAGTGGAACTGCTTCAGTGAGAAATAATGCATTTAATGCAACCCATAATCGCCTTGGCTTGTGCAGTTCTGAAGTTTTAACTTCTTGGCTCCAAGCAATGTGGCTGTTTTAGCTGTGTATGGTGTATTCTGAAGATCACATTTGTTTTTGCTTAATGCTAAAAGCAAAACTACTTTAAACTGTTCGCTTAAATAAATCATTACTCTTTGTTTGAAAGTAACTGTTTTGTTCTTTGGGGCGATTCCTTGCCGTGAGTACTCCGAATGGAATTTAATCTGGTCACTGGTCTTGCTCTTAATGCATGTGGGCAGATAGAGCAAGAGGGAAAGAAAGGTGTGCTTAGACAGGCATTGCACTTTTAAAAAGTTAACACTTAATGGAACAAAATAGTATTTTTTTTAAACTTTGCGTATTTTTTTTTTAACTGCGATTGACCTTGGTTTTTATAGACGTAACAAAATATTTGTTTAAACAGTACCTGAGTATAGCACAGGTGCTCCTGTTCCGCCCTACGCGGTGTTTCCTCCCTCGATCCCCTATAGTTTACAAGAGCAGTTTGTTGAGATCTTGTCCAGGGGTTGTGGTGATGTTCGTGCTGCCTGCTACGTAATGAGGGTGCAGTCCCTGAGGCCGAGGATGCTGGTCTTGGCTGTGTCCAACACTACGGAGCCTGCACTCTTGCTGTTCCCAGTTTGCTGAGCTTGGGGTCATATGTAGTGTGTAATTCAGAGCTGATAGGAATGTTTCCTGCTGCTCCGCCTCACCTTCAGAAGGATAATTTAAAGATTAATGGTGTGGCCCCGTGAGATTAATGGTGTGGCCCCGTGAGATTAATGGTGTGGCCCCGTGAGATTAATGGTGTGGCCCCGTGAGATTAATGGTGTGGCCCCGTGAGATTAATGGTGTGGCCCCGTGAGATTAATGGTGTGGCCCCGTGAGATTAATGGTGTGGCCCCGTGAGATTAATGGTGTGGCCCCGTGAGATTAATGGTGTGGCCCCGTGAGATTAATGGTGTGGCCCCGTGAGATTAATGGTGTGGCCCCGTGAGATTAATGGTGTGGCCCCGTGAGATTAATGGTGTGGCCCCGTGAGATTAATGGTGTGGCCCCGTGAGATTAATGGTGTGGCCCCGTGAGATTAATGGTGTGGCCCCGTGAGATTAATGGTGTGGCCCCGTGAGATTAATGGTGTGGCCCCGTGAGATTAATGGTGTGGCCCCGTGAGATTAATGGTGTGGCCCCGTGAGATTAATGGTGTGGCCCCGTGAGATTAATGGTGTGGCCCCGTGAGATTAATGGTGTGGCCCCGTGAGATTAATGGTGTGGCCCCGTGAGATTAATGGTGTGGCCCCGTGAGATTAATGGTGTGGCCCCGTGAGATTAATGGTGTGGCCCCGTGAGATTAATGGTGTGGCCCCGTGAGATTAATGGTGTGGCCCCGTGAGATTAATGGTGTGGCCCCGTGAGATTAATGGTGTGGCCCCGTGAGATTAATGGTGTGGCCCCGTGAGATTAATGGTGTGGCCCCGTGAGATTAATGGTGTGGCCCCGTGAGATTAATGGTGTGGCCCCGTGAGATTAATGGTGTGGCCCCGTGAGATTAATGGTGTGGCCCCGTGAGATTAATGGTGTGGCCCCGTGAGATTAATGGTGTGGCCCCGTGAGATTAATGGTGTGGCCCCGTGAGATTAATGGTGTGGCCCCGTGAGATTAATGGTGTGGCCCCGTGAGATTAATGGTGTGGCCCCGTGAGATTAATGGTGTGGCCCCGTGAGATTAATGGTGTGGCCCCGTGAGATTAATGGTGTGGCCCCGTGAGATTAATGGTGTGGCCCCGTGAGATTAATGGTGTGGCCCCGTGAGATTAATGGTGTGGCCCCGTGAGATTAATGGTGTGGCCCCGTGAGATTAATGGTGTGGCCCCGTGAGATTAATGGTGTGGCCCCGTGAGATTAATGGTGTGGCCCCGTGAGATTAATGGTGTGGCCCCGTGAGATTAATGGTGTGGCCCCGTGAGATTAATGGTGTGGCCCCGTGAGATTAATGGTGTGGCCCCGTGAGATTAATGGTGTGGCCCCGTGAGATTAATGGTGTGGCCCCGTGAGATTAATGGTGTGGCCCCGTGAGATTAATGGTGTGGCCCCGTGAGATTAATGGTGTGGCCCCGTGAGATTAATGGTGTGGCCCCGTGAGATTAATGGTGTGGCCCCGTGAGATTAATGGTGTGGCCCCGTGAGATTAATGGTGGGGCCCCGTGAGATTAATGGTGTGGCCCCGTGAGATTAATGGTGGGGCCCCGTGAGATTAATGGTGGGGCCCCGTGAGATTAATGGTGGGGCCCCGTGAGATTAATGGTGGGGCCCCGTGAGATTAATGGTGTGGCCCCGTGAGATTAATGGTGGGGCCCCGTGAGATTAATCGTGTGGCCCCGTGTGTCCTTTGTCCATCCAGGGATTTGCAGGTTTCTCCCCTGGTGAAATACTTTCATTTGGCATCCCAGCTATCGATTTTCATTCTCCAATGGTGCCTTTTGTTTGCCTCTGCCCCTCAGGAGTGCCCCCCTACGTTAATGGTTGTACTTCTCCACTGTTATGCCACTCCTTCTGTTGCTCCCTGTGACAAGACTTCTTCATTGCCTGACTCGCCAAGTCACTCGTCAGACTTGGGCTTAATGCGGTTGCTGAGTGCTTCTCGTGTCTTTCTCTTCTTTGGTGTCCGGGACATAAAAGAAGTTTTACTTTGTCAGGATGTCCTGCTTCATTGTACAGGTTACAGCGGCTCTCTTGCAGTTCTCTGGGCTGACCTTGTTGCAGTTCTTGCAAGTCATATATATGCGCAAGATATTGCAATTTGACTTAGTTTCCCACAGGAGCTGCGCCCTCGTCTGTGCTTCGTAGGTGAAGTGCCTCCTCGATTGCAAAGTTGTAGGAGTGAAGAATCCCTCAATTACATCGATCCAAAGCTTGACGTTGACTTGCTTTGTTTTTGTTTATGCAGCAAATGTGTTCCATAAACCGATCCTGCCGCTTGTCACCTCAAAGCCCCTTTGGGAAAATCAGCACGTCAACAACTGGTACATGCAGTGCTTCATCGGCCCCATCAACCTATCTTCTTAGGCAGTCCCTCGGAACCGAAGATGACTTGCTTCCAGATTAAAAATGAGTTCTCAGGTGGCTGATGAGTCCAATGCGGGACCTACAGTCTCTGTCACGGGTGGGGCAGACGGTGGTTGAAGGTGCGGGTGGGTGGGGTGCTTGGGTTGACGTGCGCTGCCTGCGCTTGGCTTCCACTTGCTCCCGGCGAAGAGACTCGAGGTGTTCGGCGCCTTCCCGGATGCTTCTCCTCCACTTTGTGCGGTCTTGGGCCAGGGATTCCCAGGTGTCGGTGGGGATGTTACACTTTTTCAAGGAGGCTTGGAGGGTGTCCTTGAAGCGTTTCCTCTGCCCACCTGGGGCTCTCTTGCCGTGCCGGAGCTCCGAGTAGAGCTCTTGTTTTGGGAGTCTCGTATCGGGCATGCGGACGATGTGACCCGTCCATCGGAGCTGATCGAGCGTGGTCAAAGCTTCGATGCTGGGGATGTTGGCCTGAGCGAGAACACTGATGTTGGTGCGCCTATCCTGCCAATGGATTTGCAGGATCTTGCGAAGGCAGCGTTGGTGGTACCTCTCCAGTGTTTTGAGGTGCCTGCTGCACATGGTTCATGTCTCTGAAGCATACAGCAGGGCGGGTATCACTGCTGCTCTGTCGACCATGAGCTTAGTGCTGGGTTTGAGGTCCTGGTCTTCAAACGCTCTCTTCCTCAGGCAACCGAAGGCTGCACTGGTACACTGAAGGCGGTGTTGGACTTTGTCGTCGACGTCTGCCCTTGTTGACAGTAGGCTCCCGAGGTATGGAAAGTGGTCCACATTGTCCAAGGCCTTGGCGTGGATTTTGATCAACCTATATTAGAACAATGATTACGCTTCAGAAATACTTATATGGCTGTGAAGCACTTTGGGACATCCTGGGGTTGTGAAATGTGCTGTATAAATGCATTTCTTGCATTGGAAGAAAAACCAGCAACTCCATTTGAGAGAGAGAAACATTGTTGTCGCCTTCTCACTCTCTCCATCCATCTTCAGGAGTTTTATTGAATGTGATATCAAAACCACGTCCTGCAAGCAGAAAATGGCCTCTGGTGCAAATTATCAGTGCTCCGATAGGGTTGTCTTCACAAAGAGGATGTGATCAGAGGTTTGACTGCATCCTCGGCCCTCACCTTGAGTCCCACTGCACTGATCCACAATTAAGTGTTGACGCGTTACATAAGGTTGCCGGATCTCCTGCTAGTTATTCGGCTGACACCAGCACTGACGTCCATCTGAAACTCAAACTTGCATTCCTTAAGCTCAAGGCACTCAGGATCCACAATATAAAATCTAAACTTAATCTTGGCCAGGAGACAGAGAAGCAATTAAATGGGATACTTTGAATTCTGACAAGTTTTTCAAATGTCCTGAATTATATCACTACCTTTATCCATTGAACAGTCGTGATTTGAATAGGTAATGTGAGGAAACGATCGACCTTTGTCATCAGTCCGAGTATTGGGAAGGGACTAAGTTAGTTAGTTGATCGCGGTGGGATGGCAGTAGTGGCCACTATACTTCGCTCCTGGGCGATGAAGGAAAAAATGGGGCACGAGTCCCATTCATGATTGCTATCAAGTGATCTGGTGAGGAGTGGCAGGATCTGCACTGATGCCACACTTGGTCTCTTTACGCTCATTGTCTAGGTCTACAGGAAATAACGGAACACTGGAGAGTGAACAGTACCAAACAAGGCCTTTAAATATCTCCGCATGAATCGGTCATTACAGGGCAGCGGAAGTGATTTAAAATGCATTCCCGGTTTTCATCTCCGTTTGGTAGAATTGAAATCTGCAGTTGCTGGAGGGACTTGGTACAGTGAAGTCTGTCCCCTTGTTTCCTCTCCCTCTGCTGGATTGGGTTGGTGTGGCAGAGTCTGTCCCCGTGTTTCCTCTCCCTTTGCCGGATGGGTTAATGTGGCAGAGTCTATCCCTTTGTTGCCTGCCCCTCTGCTGGAGGTGGCCAGTATGGAGGTGTCAGTCCCCTGGCTGTCTGCCCCCTTTGCTGGAGTTGGTATGGAACAGTTCTTTTGTTGCCCCGCCCCTCTCTGATATCACCTTGGTCTGGTATAACCGGTTGCTGGAAGGTGTATATCCATGTTGGTTGACTTGTATTTTTGCTTTCCCTGTGTGAATCCACCTTCCCTCCACAGAGGGACCAGCTGAGAATTGGCTCCATGTGGGAACTTACAGCAGGGAACCAATACCCTGACATGGCCTGGTGCATGGGAACAGGTTCTGTGTTTGGAAGTTTCCTCCTTAATTCAGTGGCTCTGACGTGTTTTGTGATGTCCTAAGAATGGAAGAGTCACTAATAATAAGCTTTTTCTTTCTTTCGATTGGCCTGTATTCTGTACTGTTGCCTGCATGTTATGTTTTCTAATGGTGTGTTTTACTGCTTTAGAATTGACGAGAGTGGCAGGAAAAAATGTGGTCAGTACTGGCCTCTGGACCAGAACATTCAGGGGAACTATGGACTTATTGGTGTCAAAAG
Organism: Squalus acanthias; assembly: GCA_030390025.1. Lineage (NCBI taxonomy): Eukaryota > Metazoa > Chordata > Chondrichthyes > Squaliformes > Squalidae > Squalus > Squalus acanthias. The sequence continues at coordinate 51,278,122 of CM059443.1, forward strand.
CCTGGCAGTAGAAAGCTTTAAACATTATAACAAAACAACACTAGAGATTCAGAATGTAGAGGTAAGGAATTATTACTTTCTGCTGTGCGCCTGTTTAAAAATGTTAATTGAACCGTTGACTGGGTTGGTGATTGAGCGCTTGTTGAATACTCAAGCCCCAGTGCTGCCTATCAGTCAAATGTGCTAGCTTTCGTTGGATCTGCTTTAATCCTTGTTCCCTTCCCTTTGGTAGAGGTGAGTAATAACTGACTCAGCCAGCTTGATCTCGCCCAGTTTATACAGTGCTTCCTTGGCACTCACGGAAAGGATTGGTGGCGGACATTCAGTCTTAAAGCAGAAAATCTTGCCCTTATAGCTGGAATTTTAGCAACAGGAGATTTGCCTTGGTTTCATGTAGGCATGTTTAGTTATTTAGGCTGTTATTTACCACTTCTCTGGTACAGTGCTAACATTTATTGCCATGAATCATTGTTACAACTTTTCCTTCCATTGTCTTTGCTGGTTTCCTCCAGAGTTCTTGATGGGAGTGTGTGTGTATGGATGTATATCGGTATTTAAAAAAAAAAAATCATTATTAGGATGTGGGTGTCGCTGGCAAAGCCAGCATTTATTGCCCATCCCTAATTGTCCTCGACAAGGTACTGGTGAGTCGTCTCCTTGAACGGTTGCAGTCCGTGTGGTGAAGGTGCTCCCACAGTGCTGTTCGAGAGGGAGTTCCAGGATTTTGACCCAGTGACGATGAAGGAATGTCCCAAGTCAGGATGGTGTGTGACTTGGAGGTGGCGGTGTTCCCATGCGCCTGCTGCCCTTGTCCTTCTAGGTGGTGTAGGTTTGGGAGAAGCTGCCTCTCTTTATGATATTCTTCCTGGATGGGGAGGAGGACGAACGGCTGCAAAGGTGGCCATTGAGGACTTGCTGCAGTGAAAAGTTGGCACTGGTCTTTCAGCCCAGATGATCAGTACTGCTGGAGCTCCATTGTTCTGAAAGCAGAGTGTTTTCCGCTGTAACATGGTGTGCAGGATTGATGTTTGTGTGCCAGTGGTCCTGAGATCCCCGATCACAACGCTGGCTTTGCTCCTGTGATGGCTCAGCAGATAGGTACGCTGCTGATTATGGAACTGAGCCAGGAAGCTCCAAAATCCCTGGTCTGCTGAGTCATAGAAACATAGAAAAATAGGAGCAGGAGTAGGCCATTCAGCCCTTCGAGCCTGCTCCGCCATTCAATATGATCATGGCTGATCCTCTATCGCAATACCATATTCCCGCTCTCTCCCCATACCCCTTGATGCCTTTTGTGTCTAGAAATCTATCTATCTCCTTCTTAAATATATTCAGTGACTTGGCCTCCACAGCCTTCAGTGGTAAAGAATTCCACAGTTCACCACCCTCTGAGTGAAGACATTTCTCATCTCAGTCCTAAATGCCCTACCCCGTATCCTGAGACTGTGACCCCTCGTTCTAGACCCCCCAGCCAGGGGAAACCTCCTCCCTGCATCCAGTCTGTCTAGCCCGGTCAGAATTTTATACGTTTCAATGAGATCCCCTCTCATTCTTCTAAACTCTAGTGAATACAGGCCTAGTCGACCCAATCTCTCCTCGTACGACAGTCCTGTCATCCCAGGAATCAGTCTGGTGAACCTTCGCTGCACTCCCTCTATGGCAAGTATATCCTTTTTTAGGTAAGGAGACCAAAACTGCACACAGTACTCCAGGTGTGGTCTCACCAAGGCCCTGTACAACTGTAGTAAGACATCCTTCTTCCTGTACTCAAATCCTCTTGCAATGAAGGCCAACATACCATTTGCCTTCCTAACTGCTTGCTGCACCTGCATGTTTGCTTTCAGTGACTGGTGTACAAGGACACCCAGGTCCCTTTGTACATCAACATTTCCCAATCTATCACCATTTAAATAATACTCTGCCTTTCTGTTTTTCCTACCGAAGTGGATAACTTCACATTTATCCACGTTATACTACATCTGCCATGTATTTGCCCACTCACTCAACTTGTCTAAATCGCCTTGAAGCCTCTTTGCATCCTCCTCACAACCCCACCTAGTTTCATGTCGTCAGCAAACTTGGAAATATTACATTTGGTTCCCTCATCCAAATCATTGATATATATTGTGAATAGCTGGGGCCCAAGCACTGATCCCTGCGGTACCCCGCTAGTCACCACCTGCCACCCCGAAAAAGACCCATTTATTCCTACTCTCTGTTTCCTGTCTGTTAACCAATTTTCAATCCATGCCAGTATATTACCCCCAATCCCATGTGCTTTAATTTTGCACACTAACCTCTTATGTGGGACTTTATCAAAGGCCTTCTGAAAATCCAAATACACCACATCCACTGGTTCTCCGTTATCTATTCTACCAGTTACATCCTCAAAAAACTCCAGTAGGTTTGTCAAACGCGATTTCCCTTTCATAAATCCATGTTGACTTTGTCTAATCCCATTGATATTTTCTAGATGTCCTGTTATCACATCCATTATAATAGACTCTAGCATTTTCCCTACTACTGATGTTAGACTAACCGGTCTGTAGTTCCCTGTTTTCTCTCTCCCTCCTTTTTTAAATAGTGGGGTTACATTTGCCACCCTTCAATCTGCAGGAACTGTTCCATAATCTATAGAATTTTGGAAGATGACAACCAATGCATCCACTATTTCCATGGCTACCTCTTTTAGTACTCTGGGATGCAGATTATCAGGCCCTGGGGATTTATCAGCTTTCAGTCCCATTAATTTCTCCAGCACTTTTTTTTACTAATACTAATTTCCTTTAATTCCTCCTTCTCACTCGACCCTTGGTTCCCTAGCATTTCTGGGAAGTTATTTGTGTCCTCTTCCGTGAAGACAGAACCAAAGTATTTGTTTAATTGCTCCGCCATTTCCTTGTTCCCCATTATAAATTCTCCCGTTTCTGACTGTAAGGGACCTACATTTGTCTTCACTAATCTTTTTCTTTTTACATACTTGTAGAAGCTTTTACAATCTGCTTTTATGTTCCTTGCAAGTTTACTCTCATACTCTATTTTTCCCCTCTTAATCAATCTCTTGGTCCTTTTTTGCTGAACTCTAAACTGCTCCCAATCCTCAGGCTTGCTACTTTTTCTGACAACTTTATATGACTCCTCTTTGGATCTAATACTACCCTTAATTTCTTTTGTTAGCCATGGTTGGGCCACTTTTCCTTTTGTGTTTTTGCACCAGAAAGGAATGTATAACTATTGCAATTCATGTATTCGTTCCTTAATTGTTAGCCATTGCCTATCCACCATCATGCCTTTTAATGAAGCTCCCCAATCTATCATAGCCAACTCACTCCTCATACCATCGTAGTTTCCTTTGTTTAGATTTAGGACCCTAGTTTCGGATTGGACTTCTTCACTTTCCATCTTAATGAAGAATTCTATCATGTTATGGTCACTCTTCCCTAAAGGACCCCTCACAACAAGATTATTAATTAACCCCTTCTCATTGCACAATACCCAATCTAGGATAGCCTGTTCCCTAGTTGGCTCCTCAATGTACTGGTCTAAAAATCCATCTCGTACACACTCCAGGAATTCATCCTCCACAGAATTATTGCTAATTTGGATTGGCCAGTCTGTATGTAGATTAAAGTCACCCATGATTACTGTAGTACCCTTGTTACATGCATCTCTAATTTCCTGTTTGATGCCGTCCCCTACATTACCACTACTGTTTGGAGGCCTATAGACAACTCCCACCAATGTTTTCTGCCCCTTGGTGCTTCTTAGCTCCACCCAGACTGATCCTACATCTTGATTTTCTGAGCCAATATCCTTTCTCACTATTGCTCTGATTTCATCCTTTACTAACAAGGCCATCCCACCTCCTTTTCCTTTTCGCCTGTCCTTCCTAAATATCGAATATCCTTGGATATTCAGCTCCCAGCCTTGGTCACCCTGCAGCCATGTCTCCGTAATCGCAATTATATCGTATCCGTTTACATCTATTTGTGCTGTTAATTCGTCTACCTTATTACGAATGCTTCGTGCATTCAGATACAGTGCCTTTAGATTTGTCTTTTTAACATTTTTAGACATCTTAAAATTTTTTTGTACTCTGGCCCTATTTGTCTTATTACCATTTTTTCTTACCCGGACCCTATTTGTTAGTGCACTCTTTTATTTGAACGCTCTGTCCCTTCCTGACACAATCTGGTTATCCTTACCCCAATCACTTTCCTGCACTGCTTCCTTGTCTTTTCTCTTTAGCATTCGAGATTTCTCTCCACCAGGACACCCGCCCCCCCCCCCCCTTATTTAGTTTAGGGTCAGCTGATCTCCAGCTGAGAGGCACTCGGGGTTCTACAGGACCCCAAGAGATGGGAAGTGTGAAAAGTGGCCACGGTTCCCCCTCCTGATCGCCACCCAGTGACCCCTCGTGGGGAGCGGTGTGAATAGCCTATCAGCAGCGACTGCCCTGTCAGGCACAGAGTGAGTGACACCATGAGGTCAGGCGAGAGAGAGAAGCTGGTACCTGTAACACTGTACCATAGCAGTCCTCACCAGAGAGAAGGGGAGGAATGGATCTGCCACAGTCCCCATGGGTACAATCCAATATGGTTTAAAACCGATACAATGGGACTAATGGGATAGTGCGGGAAAGTGGAGTTAATGTAGATCAGCCATGAATTATTGAATGGCGGAGCAGGCTCGAGGGTCCATTTGGCCTACTCCTGCTCCTACTTCTTATGTCCTTATGACTACAGGCAGCTCCAGGGAGAGGTAGATGTGCAACCACAGCTGATTGAAGTGAACCCAAGAAGAGCGTCCTTTGGGTCCCAGTTTTTGACTGGTGATTAAATCGTGCATTGAATGCAGCAATCCCAGCGTGAACTGTCTGTCGGGTTGTGCTGGTCGGTGCGGCTCATTCAGCTAACTCGTAAAATGACAAAAACACCCACGATTTGGGGAAATTGAGTTGCGAGTGAGGAGTTGCTGTAAAAAGAGCCTTTGGCTTGGTTCAAACAGTAGAAACTGTCAGCATGCTGGACTGTTCAGCTCCCAGACTTGTTTCCCCCCCCCGCCCGCCCCCCCCCCCCTTCCAGTTTTTGTCCCCCATCTCATGCTGGATGTTGCCCCCTGGCTACCAGTTGCTCTGCTTCCTTGCCCAGTGACCATTCACCATGTGTGAGCCACAGAGTGCCAGCAGGCTATTCAACAGTGTAGATTGTTGCTCTTAAGCCTGATCCTGTCTTCTCCCAACGTTACCTACACGTGGACTTCAGACATTGTAGTACGCGTACTGCTGCCCTGGCTAATATTGACTGACTGACACACTGGCTGGGGGTCGACCTTGCAACCTTCCTGGTCTGCATGCCTCAATACTGAGCGGCACAGCTACTAACCGAGCAACTGAGGGAGAGGCACCGACTGAAGGGTTTTTTAGTCGAACTTTACAACTTACGAAACAACAACAGAAAACTCTGGAAAAACTCAGTAGGCTAGGCAACATCCGTGGAGAGAGAAACAGAGTTAACATTTCAGGTCGAAGACCCTTCGTCAGAACTGAGGAAAAAAAGCAGGAAATGAAACAGATAAAAAAGCAAGGGGGAGGCTGGGGGGAGGAATAAAAGAACAAAAGGGGTGGTCTATGGTAAGTAGAGACATTAAGAGATGCTCAAGGCAAGACGAGATGGTAATAGGACAGGTTAAGAAACAAAAGATGGCTCAGAAGTGTGAAGTGTGAAATGCTGGCAGAATGAAAGACAGCTTACGACTTCTCTTGTGTCAGCTTGGCTAGTGGTAGCACTCTCGCTTCATGCGTTGACAGGTTCTGGGTTCAAGCCACATTCAATGATGATCACATAATCAAGGTATGTAGGAACAGAAAGTGGGCCATTCAGCCCCTCGAGCCATTCAATTCGATCATGGCTGATCTCTACCTCGACCTCATTTACCCGCCTTTGCTCCATATCCCTTGATGCCCTTACCCAACAGAAATCAGTCTTGAAATTTTAATTGACCCCCAGCATCTACAGCCTTTTTGGGGAGAGAGTTCCAGATTTCCACTACCCTTTGTGTGAAGCAGTGCTTCCTGATTTCCCTCCGAACTGGCCTGGCTCTAATTTTAAGGTCCTGCCCCCTTGTTCTGGATTCCCCCATCAGAGGAAATAGTTTCTCTCTCTCTCTCTCTCTCTCTCTCTCTCTCTCTCTCTCTCTCTCTACCCTATCGAATCCTTTTTATTATTTTAAACAGCTGGATTAGATTACCCCTCAAACTTCTAAACTCAAAGGAATAATAAAAACCATGTTTATGCAACCTGCCCTCATAATTTAACCTTTTAGCCCCGGTATCATTCTGGTGAATCTGTGCTGCACCCCCTCCAAGGCCAAAAAATCCTTCCTGAGGTGCCAATTTACAGATGAGACGTTAAACCGCTGCTCCATTGGCCTGTTTCAGGTTGGATGTAAAAGATCCCAGGGCACTATTTGAAGAGGAGTTTCCCTGTGTCCTGGTAAATAATTGTCCCTCAACCAATACTACCGAAAACAGATTATCTGGTCGTTTATCTTTTTGCTGTTTGTGGGACCTTGCTGTGCGTAAATTGTCTGCCACATTTGCTTACATAACTTTTGGGGGGGGGAAAAAGTAAGGGAAAGAAAGATTTGCAGTTATATAGCACCTTTCACAACCTCCCAAAGTGCTTTCCAGCCAGTTAAGTACTTTTGAAGCGTAGTCACTGCTGTAATGTAGGAAACGCTGCAGCCAATTTGCACACAGCAAGCTCCCGCAAACAGCAGTATGACAATGATCTGTTTTAGTGATATGATTGAAGGATAAATATTGGCCTGGACACTGGGGAAAACTCCCTTGCTCCTCTTCACAATACTGCCATGGGTTCTTCTATGTTGAGAGGGCAGACGGGGCCTCGGTTTACCGTCTCATCCGGAAGACGGCACCTCCGACAGGGCAGCACTCCCTCAAGGTGTCAGCCAAGATTTTGTGCTCGTCTCTGGAGTGGAACTTTGACCCACAACCTTCTGACTTAGGCGAGTGTGCTACCACTGAACCACGGCTGAAGCCTAATTCATTGACTGTGTAGCATTGGGACATGCTGAGGTCATAAAACGTACTATATAAACAAGGTTTCTCGAACACTCGCCTGCCTTGGGACTGCACTGCCCTTACTTTTCAGTTCCTTCCCACCAACAAACTGCCGATTGGCTGACCGGCTGTTTGCGATAGACCGCAAACTGAATCAAGGTCATCTAGTTCTGGGAACTGGCTAAATTTAATCCCATTGTGATACGATGAGGCTGACCCTGTCTCTCCTGGATATTTCTCTAGGGAACGCTCACAGCGACTTTGGCATTTGTTGCAGTCACGGTATGGTAGCACAGTGTTTATGCTGCTGGACTAGGAATCCTGAGGCCTTGACTAACGATCTGGAGACATGAGTTCAAATCCCACCACAGCAGCTGGGGAATTTAAATTCAATTAAATAAATCTGGAATAAAAAGCTAGTATCAGTAATGGTGACCATGAAACTACCCATCTGGTTCACTAATGTCCTTTAGGGAAAGAAATCTGCCGTCCTTACCCAGCCTTTTTGTGACTCCAGACCCACAGCAATGTGGTTGACTCTTAACTCAGTTGTATTCAAGCAGGCAGCTCACCACCACCTTCTCGAGGGCAATAAATGCCAGCCTTGCCAGTGACGTCATTATAAAATGAATTATAAAACCTCACTACTGCGCCCTGTCCCCCAATGAAACATTAACTGAAGAGAGATGGCGATTATTGGTGTGGTAAAACTTTTAAAATTGGCAATTGCTGCTCTCCTGTCGGGTCAATTCCTAACATTACTTTCAGCTCTGAGAATCCACTCTGAGAAAGGGACATCTTTTTGACAAAAAAAACTGATTGGTGGGCGATTGCTGATATCCCTTAAGTGAGCGGCTCCAACTTACGCAGGTGCAGGTTCGCCATGCACAGCAAGCTCCCACTCCTGCCTTTTCCATCAGGCGGTGTTTGGCAGTAATTGTGAGCTTCTCGGTCAAGGTGCGGAGATTGAAGGGCAAGTCATGCCCACCTGTTGTCCAGCTTCAGGGACATTTGCAAAGACCAGTGAGTGAGTGGCTTGCCCACTCTCTTGGACAGTCGGCAGTGCCTGACACACAGAAACTATTGGCGGGGAAGGAGAAAACTCATTCAGGGAAGAAAAAAAATCACTGAACTGAAGGACTGCGCTTGCGTTGATTTAATTTTAATTCTCTTTTTTTCTGTCACAGACCTACGAGACACGCCAGGTGATTCACTTCCAGTACCTGAGCTGGCCAGATTATGGGGTCCCATCTTCGGCGACAGCTCTCATTGACTTTCGGTCAGCTGTCCGACAGCAGCAAGGCCTCTCTGTCCACGGCCTGGCCAACAGGTGGAAGGGACACCCTGGAGGACCACCCATAGTCGTCCACTGCAGTGCCGGCATTGGGAGAACTGGTACAGTACAGAAAATCTAAGACATGCTGTATGATGGGGGGGAGGAAGGGGCAGAGGAGAAACGTACCAATAATTCACATCTCCGAGGCACATATTGCACATCTCATTGTGGTATCTTTGCACACTTCACGAAAAATGATAAAACCTCACTACCGCTCCCCATCCCCCAATGAAACATTAACTGAAGAGAGATGGCGATTATTGGTGTGGTAAGACTTTTAAAATTGGCAGTTGCTGCTCTCCCGCAGGGTCAATTCCTAACGTTACTTTCAGCTCTGAGAAAGGGGCAACTTTTTGTAAATTAAGTTTAAAAAAATAATGGTATTGAACATCGTGTTTCTGAGTAAATTTATCCAGCATTGTTGGAGTAAGTCTCCAGTGATATTGTGGAAAACAATTGACCCTCGTGTGAATGCCCTCCCGTACCAGGAAAATGCAGTGCAAAAAAAAAACCAAAGTGAATTTCTAAGAACAAAACTGTTTAAAAACAGTTCCCGGAGAACAGGTTCACATCTGTAACAGTCTGTCAGGGGTCATACCAATGTCATCTGTACCCTTGGCGTTGCCTTGTAATCTCCACTGGGTATCTGATTACGTTGTGGACATTTTTATCTCGTGAGGGTCATACGGTTTATCTCCCCTACTCCTTTCTGGCCTCTTTGATCCATCAGTCACCGATTCCTGTGCTCTGTACGTGTTGCTCTGAATGTGGCCATTAGGCCAACCGTGAGAGCTGCCCTCTCCTAATAGTTAATTTACTGATTGATGAACTGCCCCCTGCCAGGGCTTTGATACTGTAATCTCATAACCACCTCCCGACCCACACCCCTCGACTTTTTGATAATTACGCTAATCAGTTAAGATATACCGGAGACCATAATTTCACTGGAGCTGTTGCTTACAGTTGCTTATAGTAACGAGCTGTAAAAGGGTGAATCCGTTTCAGTAAGTGCTTACACTTTGAGCACCCAAGGTTGTGTTTTGCTCCACGTCCAAGCTGCGAGATTCTGGCCACGTCGGCGGCTATCTGATAACTTGTCCACTTCTTTGCTGTCTTGTTATTTTTGTTCCTGATCAGCTCTGACAGACTGCATCATGAACAGTGCAGAGACTTTCAGCTGCTTTGGTATTTGGTGCCACCTAGTGGTACAACTGCAGATTGTCAACTGCAGTGATTGGACCAAACATACTTTTTTGTATCTTGACTTGTGATGTGACTTGTGTACATTCAGTGTTACTGCATAGAATTAATTAGTATTTACAGCACAAACAGGCCATTCGGCCCAACTGGTCCATGCCAGTGTCTATGCTCCACATGAGCTTACTCGCACCCTACTTCATCTCACCGTATCAGCATATCCTTCTATTCCATTCCCACTCATGCACTTATCTGGCTTCCCCTTAAATGCATCTAGACTCGTGGAACAGTAGGAGGTCGTTCACCCCATCGAGTCTACTCCCCCGCTTTTTCCGCATATCCCTGCAATTCTTTCTACTTCCAGTATTTATCCAAATTCCCCTGCTATTGAATCTGTATCCCTCACCCTTTCAGGCAGTGCATTCCAAATCCTAACCACTCATTGCATAAAAAGATGTTCCTCATATTGCCTCTGGTTCTTTTGCCAATCACCTTAAACTTGTGCCCTATGCAATTCGCTTCAACCACTCCATGTGGTCGTGAATTCCACATTCTCACCACTCTCTGGATAAAGAGTTTCTCCTGAATCCCCGATTAGATTTATTAGTGACTATCTTGTATTTATGGCCCTGTAGTTTAGGACTTCCCCCACAAGTGGAAACATCTCTCTTTATACCCTATCAAACCCTTTCATAATTTTAAAGACCTCGATCAAGTCGCTCCTCAGGCTTCTCTTTTCTAGAGGAAAGAGCCCCAGCCTGTTCAATCTTTCCCGATGGGTATAATCTCTCAGTTCTGGTGTCATCCTAGCCCTGAGCGGCTTTGCCAGGCCACTTCAGAGGGCGGTTAAGAATCAACCGCGTTCGGTGTGCGGAGACTGGAGTCACGTATAGGCTATAGGATGTGACTGCTGTATACATTCAGTGGTACTATCGGATGTGACTGTTATGTACATTGTGTCACTTTAGGATATGACTGCTATATATATTCAGTATTACTATAGGATGTGGCTCTGAAAGATGTACTGTGATGGCAATTGGGCTTATTTAAGGGTTCCTTTTCACTGGTTTTACTCTGCTGTATTTCTGATTAACCCAGTCAAGTATGTAACTTTCATAAAGAACCCTGTTGTCAGAAAAAGGAATTTCTTTGTACACAGAACCATGGAGTCTGCACTTTTAATAGAACAGGTACAAATCCCCAACAATAATTGCTGGATTGTAATTTATCTTTTAACAAGCTAGCTTTGTAAGCAGCCATTTATCCTGCTGGCTTACTATCTTTTTGAAGGTAGTGTTCCTAATTATTTGTCCCTTTACTTTAAAAAAAAAAATCTTTAAGACTTGTTTTAATAATGACGTCCTCCCTACTCCCCCACCCATTTGCTGGTCCAGGACAGATAGGCGACCTCTACCATTGTGCTGTCTAACTGGGTGCTAGGGAATGCAGCAGAATAATCCGGGTTAAGGCCTTTGTGTTTTAGCATCATACAGCACAGAAGGAGGCCATTCGGCCCATGGTGCCTGTGCCGGCTCTTTGAAAGAACTCTCCAATTAGTCCCACTCCCCTGCTCTTTCCCCACAGCCCAGCACGTTTCTCCTTTTCAAGTATATATCCAATTCCCCTTTGAAAGTTACTGTTGAATCTGCTTCCACCACCCTCTCAGACAGCGCATTCCCGATCATAACTCGCTGCGTAAAAAGACCGCTTCCTCATTTCTCCCCCTGGATTTTCTTTGTATTAGAAGCTCCATTTGCATTTCTCTCAAACTGCGATCAGGAACTCGCTGCACCGGGAACCAAGTGGCTTTTATTGTTTTCCTTGTTTACCTGTATATACAGAATTTCCCTTTTATCTTATATTTTCAGTAAACCATCTTAACATAAGAATTAGGAGCAGGAGTCGGCCATTTGGCCCTTCGAGCCTGCTCCACCATTTAATAAGATCATGACTGATCTTCTACCTCATCTCCACTTTCCTGCACTATCCCCATATCCCTTGATTCCCTTAATATTCAAAAATCTATCGATCTCTGTCTTGAATATACTCATTGACTGAGCCTCCACAGCCCTCTGGGGTAGAGAATTCCAAAGATTCACCACCCTCTGAGTGAAGAAATTTCTCCTCCTCTCAGTCCTAAATGGCCGACCCCTTATTCTGAGACTGTGACCCCTGGTTCTAGACTCCCCAGCCAGGGGAAACATCCTCCCTGCATCTACCCTGTCAAGCCCTGTAAGAATTTTGTATGTTTCAATGAGATCACCTCTCATTCTTCTAAACTCTAGAGAATACAGGCCTAGTCTACTCAATCTCTCCTCATAGGACAATCCCCCCATCCCAGGAACCAGTCTGGTGAACCTTCGTTGCACTCCCTCTATGGCAAGTATATCCTTCCTTAGGTAAGGAGACCAAAACTGTACACAATACTCCAGGTGTGGTCTCACCAGGGCCCTATATAATTGCAGTAAGACGTCTTTACTCTTATACTCAAATCCTCTTGTAATAAAGGCCAACATACCATTTGCTTTCCTAATTGCTTGCTGTACCTGCATATTAACTTTGCGATTCTTATACAAGGACACCCAGGTCCCTCTGAACACCAACATTTCCCAATCTCTCACCATTTAAAAAATACTCTGATTTTCTATTTTTCCTACCAAAGTGGATAACTTCACATTTCTCCACATTATATTCCATTTGCCATGTTGTTGCCCACTGACTTAGCCTGTCTATATCCCCTTGAAGCCTCCTTGCATCCTCCTCACAACTTGCATTCCCACCCATCTTGTTTGCCTCCAGTTTTTTTTAAAGTAATGATTTTGTTTTTTTACTCCACTTGTTGCTACTGACCGGCTTCAGGCACTTGGTGCAGGCGGCAGCCAGTCTCAGGTCACCGACTAACACCCTTCATCCTTCCCTACAGTGAGTCCTCACACCAATCTCAGAACAGCAACTATCTAACTCCACCCCCCCGCTAAACTGGTATTAACCTTTCCACTTACTAATCTTCTGTATTCTTGCAGAGACCAGCTGGTGGCAGGTTACACTGACACTGGGACCAGCACCTTGCCAAATTGACCATCATTCCTGCAAGCCTGGTCCGTTAATGTTGGCGGGCAGTTAGACTGAGGGCCGACATCACAACCAAGTCTGACGATGCCCTTTCCCCACCTTCGCGCGCACTTTTATCAGCTGACCGTGGATAGCAACCAAGCGCAACAACTTTTTATTTTCAAACCCCAGTTCCCTAGCTCGGGAGCACCGCGCCATGTCTTATTGCCCTATTGCTACGCCAGCTAAGATCGGCTAACTCTACAGACAAGTCATTGGTCCTGGGAGCTTCTTGGCTTCATCAAACCGTAGCAACTTACAGGCCATTCAGCCCAAACGGTCTGTGCCTGTGCCACCTGCTCTAATCCCACTCTCCTTACTCTCCACACCCTTTGGTTTGTCTGGTTCAGTTACCCATCGGGGGGGACTTATTGTGGCTTCTTTGAGTAGCGGCACTGAGCTGTGGGAAGTTTTTGTCCTGGGAACATGTACCCACTTGGAACTGAGTTTAGGTTGCACAGACGTTAGATGAGGATCTCTGTCGTACCAGACAAGTGACCATTCTTCGCAAGTAAACCAAGACCGTGGGTGGCATTGAGCCGTGGAAGGGCATCATTGCCAACCTAGACCTATCCCACAGGAGGGCACGTTCCCACAAGGGCAGAGAAAAAGGGCCTTTCATTCTATCAGTCTGGTCTAGAATTCAGCCGTGGTACCAGAGGCAAAAAGATAGTGAGCTCACTGTGTTACCCAACCCTATCCGTTTCTCCTGGTGTTTTCCTCTGGATATTCCTGCATTTTTCCCCCCCATTGTTTGCTCCTCCTTTTGATCTTTTTCTTTCCATGTTCTTTTTCTCCCTCCTTCCCTGAACGTTCTGACCCATGCTGGGTTACAGTTCCACTGGTAAAGACAGCCCGTGACTCCCCCCCCCCCCCGCCCCCCCCCCCCCCCTCCCTCCCCAACCACCATTCTTCACAAGTAAGCGTATGCACTCAGTGCTATTGGTTCATGGAGGAAGATCATGTCCAACCCACATCTTATCCACAGGAGTGCACCAACAAGGGTCGCTGGACAACAACACCTTGCATTTATACAGCGCCTTTAACGTAGCAAAACATCCCATGAATCTTCACGGGAGGGTTTCCAGACAAAATTTGACATCGAGCCACATAAGAATATATTCGGGCAGGTGATCAAAAGCTTGGTCATCTTGGTAGGCTTTAAGGAGCGTTGTAAAGGAGGAGAGAAGGGCGGAGAGGTTTAGGGAGGGAATTCCAGAGCTTGGGGCCTCGGCAGCTGAAGGCACGGCCGCCAATGGTGGGGCGATGGACATCAGGGATGCACAAGAGGCCAGAATTGGAGGAACGCAGAGTTCCCGTGAAGTTGTAGGGCTGGAGGAGCTTACAGAGATAGGAAGGGCGAGGCCATGGAAGGATTTGAACACAAGGATGAGAATTTTAAAATCGAGGCTTTGTTGAACCGGGAGCCAAAGTCGTTGTCTTAGGCAGTCCCTCGGGCCCGAGGATGATTTGCTTCCATATTAAAAATGAGTTCTCAGGTGACTGATGAGTCCAATGCGGGACCTACAGTCTCCGTCACAGGTGGGGCAGCCGGTGGTTGAAGGGGCGGGTGGGTGGGGTGCTTGGGTTGGCGTGCGCTACTTGCGCTGTTTGCGCTTGGCTTCCGCTTGCTCCCGGCGAAGAGACTCGAGGTGTTCGGCGCCTTCCCGGATGCTTCTCCTCCACTTTGTGCAGTCTTGGGCCAGGGATTCCCAGGTGTCGGTGGGGATGTTGCACTTTTTCAAGGAGGCTTTGAGGGTGTCCTTGAAGCATTTCCTCTGCCCACCTGGGGCTCTCTTGCCGTGTCGGAGCTCCGAGTAGAGCACTTGTTTTGGGAGTCTCGTATCGGGCATGCGGACAGTGTAGGTCAGCGAGCACAGGAGTGATGGGTGAACAGAAATGTTCCTGTTGAGCTGTGTGGCTGTGCAGCGGTCTGGAGGTCCTGCGCAGGCCAGCCACCGGAATTTGAATGGGAAAAACCGTTCCTGCGCGGAAATTTGAATAGACAGCGAAGCCCGTTTAAAAAATAAATAAATAAATAAAATTACAGGGAACATTGGTGAACAGGACTTGGTTCAAGTCAGGATACAGGCGGCAGAGTTTTGGATGAGCTCAAGGTTACAGAGGGTGGAAGGTGGGAGGCCGGCCAGGAGAGAATTGGAATAATTGAGTCTGGAGGTAACAAAAGCACGGATGCTGAGGGTTTCAGCGGCAGATGGGCTGAAGTAGGGGCGGAGACGAGCGATATTACGGAGGTAGAAGTTGGCAGTCTTGGTGATGGAGAGGAGTCATTCGAAGGAACCTTGTCCTCGTGTTTAAAGGCACCACCCAATGAAGCAGAAACTATTCAGACCACAAGACTCCTTTCCAGGTCCGTGCTGAATTATCTGATCCCACCCCAGGGGATGGTTGGGCTCCATACCCCAGGCTGAAGGAGTGGGGGGGTGGCGGTAGAAATCAGCCGGGGTCCCTGCTTTTGTTCGCTATTCAGTGACCCCTGCTGGAAAGTGCGTGTGTGTGGATGGCGGCTGAGTGTAGGATCAGGCTCGGGTGGCCTGCTCACTCCAGTCAAATAGCCCACCGGCACCCACTGTCTAGGCTCATGAGGAGTGAAGAGTGGCCATTTGGGCAACATACAGGTGCCCATGAAATCAAAGCCCCAGGACAGAGCCCGCACCTCCAGACAAACAAACTCTGGATTATTTGCATCCCCTCAGCAACCCGTGAATCAAATCTACTCACCACCACATCCAGTACTGCCCTTACCTACCGAGTCATCGCTGACAACGGGCACACACATGACTCCAAATCCGAGCGAAACCTCTCGGGTATCTGTGCGAGGGAAAGTGCAAGAGAGGGAAAATGTGTTGACATTTGGATAATCAAAGTAGAAAACACACGTTTACATATCCTGGATGTAGTAATCCAAGGACCATACAAAGAGCTGGGTGTACTGGGTAGAGTGACCAGAGGAGAATACATGGAGCTGGATACAGGGAGAACAGGAAAATACACAGATCGTAGAATCATAGAATAGCACAGCACAGAAGGAGGCCATTCAGCCCATCAAGTTCGTACCGGCTCCTTCGAAGAGTAATCCAGTTAGTCCCACTCCCCTATTCCTTCCCCATATCTCTGCAATTTCCTCTCTTCAAGTATTTATCCAATTCTCTTTTGAAGGCTACTATTGAATCTGTATCCGCCATCCTATCGGGCAGTGCATTCCAAATCCTAAACACTCGTTGCTTAAAAATGTTTTTTCCTCATGTCGCCTCTGGTTCTTTTGCCAATCACCTTAAATCTGTGCCCTCTGGTTATCGACCCTTCAGCCATTGGAAACAGTTTCTCTTTATTTACTCTATCTAAACCCTTCATGATTTTAAACACCTCTATCGAATCTCCTCTTAACCTTCTCTGCTCTGAGGAGAACAATTCCAGCTTCTCCAGTCAATCCATGTAACTGTAATCCCTCATCCCTGGAACCATTCTAGCAAATCTCGTCTGTACCCTCTCCAAGGCCTTGACATGATTCTTAAGTGTGTGGGCCAGACTTGAACACAATACTCCAGCTGAAGCCTAACCAGGGTTTTATAAAGGTTTAGCATAACGTCCTTGCTTTTTGTACTCTGCCTCTATTAATAAAGCCAAGAATCCCATGCACTTTTTTTTAACAGCCTTCTCAACTTGTCCTGCCATCTTCAAAGATTTGTGTACATGCACCTGCAGGTCTCTCTGTTCCTGCATCCCCTTTAAAATTGTACCAGTTAGTGTATATTACCTCTCCTCACTCTTCCTACCAAGATGTGTCACTTCACACTTCCCTGCGTTAAAGTTCATTTGCTATGTGTCTGCCCATTTCACCAGTCTATGTCCTCCTGAAGTCTGTTATTATCCGCCTCATTGTTTACTGTATTTACGAGTTTCTTGTCATCTCCAAACTTTGAAATTATGCCCTGTATACACAAGTCTGGGTCATTAATATACGTCAAAAAGAGCAGTGGTCCCAATACCGAACCCTGTGGAGCACCACTGTGTAATTCCCTCCAGTCTGAAAAACAACTGTTCACCACTACTCTCTGCTTTCTGTCCCTTAACCAATGTTGTATCCACGCTGCCACTGTCCCTTTAATCCCATGGGCTTTAATTTTGCTAACAAGTCTATTATGCGGTACTTTGTCAAACACCTTTTGAAAGTCCATATACACAACATCAACTGCACTACCCTCATCAGCCCTCTCCGTTATTCCTGCGTATACTGGGTACAGTAATCGGGAGAATCTGGGTATAGTACTTAGAAGGTAGATAACCTGACATTTCGGAGACAGAAAATGCAGAGGCATCATTTATTTTACCCCAATAGATCTGTGGATTCAGGGTCATGATAAATATCAAACAAATATACTGCTGCAGCTTGCTGTGCAGTCAATTGTTCTTGTCAGTTTTCTTTGATAGTAGTTATGCTCACTGTGTATAAATGTAAACTCCTGCTAAAATCCATAGCAATAGCTAACTGTGGCTTATTGGATGTGTTCTGTTAAGTCCCTGTACTTACACTCCTTCCTCTTCCTCTCCAGGCACCCTGTGCACTCTGGATATATGCCTTTCTCAGCTGGAAGAGGTGTGTACTCTCAACGTATACCAAACCGTCCGAAGGATGCGAACACAACGAGCCTTCAGCATCCAGACTCCTGATCAGTACTACTTCTGTTACACGGCGATTATCGAGCATGCTCAGAGGCAGAACCTGCTGTCAGCCAATCATTAACGAGAGAGTCGACTGCCCCCCCTCCCCCGCCCCTCTCATATACCACTTCTGCGCACATGCAGATGAGTTCTACTAATATACTCCTAGTTCATCTGTAGACGTCCACCTTTTGTGATTGTACAAGATCATAGATTTAGTACTAGCCTTAACTACTTGGATAGAACTTATTTTACCATGGTTTAATGCCATCGTACCAGTATCCATCTTCATGGAGCATATAGACTTTTCCTGAAGAAAATATGTTACAATTCATTTATTCCAATAATGTAGCATTAGAAATAAAATCTACGGTACAGGAGACATGAATGGCCAATGAGAAATGAAGGCGATAATTTTTGCAGAGACTGAAACCACAATCTTTAGGCACCATGTTGCTCCAAATTGAATTCTGTAATCTGTCGTCTGTGGACCAGACTTCTTTTTCTTTTCTGAAAAAAGAAACTTGTTTATGACATATAAAAAAAAACGCAAAAAAAAAAAATTTTTTTTTACCTCAAGCATCATCTGAGGGATGGCAGCAAGCACCGTCTTGTACTTCTGTTACCTCGGGCCAAGAGTACCGCCGGGAACGCCACATGGACTCTCTACCCTGGAGGCCGTTCCCGCATCAGCGTCATTCACAAGACGAGCTGGAGAGCGAGACGTCCGTCAGCTGAGCTGTGTATTTGTCACTGATGTCCGTGCCTGTGAGATGAGTTTACTCTTTGTGCCTTCTTGTCTTTTATTCCTAGTCAGAGCTGCGCAGTACACGCAGCCAGAGTATTATTCGAAGCTAAACCTTTCTCTCAGGGGAACTTTTTTTTTCTTTTTTTTTCTCTCTCTCTCTCTTTCTCTCTTTGTTGGGTTTGGTTTGATTAAGGAATGATGAGACCATAATAACCCAACCTACCGTTCTGTTTTTGAAAAGCTGAAGCTCCCTCTCTCCCAAAGGCTTCCCTCAGGCTGCACTTGAGAGCAGAGGAGTTTAACACAGCTGGGCAAAGCCCCTCTTGTTCGTCACTGCCTTGGTTAACCCTTAACACAGGTTCTCCATACACACCCGAGCTGAGTTGGCCGTCTGATCTGGTTTGTCTCAAACTGCCTGTGCCATCAGGACTCTGTTGCTTGCTAGAAATTCCTCTGACATCGTAGAATTGTTATGCCGTGACTACATGTCATCAGTGGTGTCACTGAGCAGAACAAGTCCTGCATTTGAATAAGTGTAAATGTGTATATTCTGTGTCTTGGGCCGTTGTTTTCTGCCCCGGTCCAATTTTCTTTCACGAGGTCCATTACTATGGATGGCATTTTCCTGAACATTATCTCTGCTCTCAGCACCCATGGCATCTTGGATTGTTTTGTGTTTTTTTTCCTGGGGAAAGTGTGGGAATAGTCCTTGTGAGGTGGATATTCTTGAGACGAGAACTTGTAACCCTTCAGGTTGATGCGACCTTACATGTAGATAATCATTAGCTGACAGCAAGTGGCACTCTCCTGATGTTTTGAAGTGATTGCACCATAGGTGCACTGTGAGGGGAATTCAGGATGCATTCCAAGGTAGGAGTGCCCAATGCTGTCGCTGTGCAAAAATTATGGAGAAATAACACGGTACCTTTTAATGAGTTAAAAGTATCGTATCAGTGACCAAATCTCCCTACGTCCTTTTGAAGTTTGTCGCCAGCATTTTACCTTGTGTTACTTTAAACCTCTCAGTGCATTTTCTTGTGATCTTTATGATTGTTATCAAATTTTCACACTTCGTTTTTATTGGGAAGGATGGCAGCGATGGGGCAAACTCTGACTTTGAGAAGTTTGGTTTTCATATGTGGTGGGGGCTCAGCAAAAGAGGCTGCCACAGCCTTACAGCCCTCCCCTTCACTTTTGAATTGGTGTGATCCACCCATGAACTGTGTGTGGTGGGATCCACATGCAGTAACTAGGAGTCAGAGTGACCGCAGAGAAGCAGGTAGCCGGCATGACTTTCAGAATCGCATGCCTTCATTTCACTGGTGGGATATAAACCAAGGTAGTTAAGAGGGGTGGTTTAGCTATATTCTGTGTCGTGCCATGCCCTAATATGAGAATGTCATAGAGATTCTTGACCATGCGATCTGAACCGGGCTGTGTGTCTCACACAATGAGTCCTCATCGGAGACTTGCATTATCCCTTATATAGACACCTTTGATGGAGAGTTGTCCCACGCTAATTCATCAATCACTTCCAGCGTAGGTACAGAGTTACGCCAGTACTCCCAACACTCCACCTAAACTAGGCTTCTGGAGCCCTTGCACTCGGGAATATTCCAAGATGGAAATTATGCTTTAGTCTTGCAAGTGAAGCTTTGGAGACTTGAGTTCTGATCTAACTTTTACTTGAAGGATTTTCAGTAATTGGATTTTAAAAACATTGGAGTTGAGAAAGAAGTTGTAAACTTGCCCTCTGCAATTCCTGCTGCAAAATATTTTCGATTTTTGCATTAAACTACCCAATATTGTGTGAATAGTTTGAACTTTAAGAGCCTCAGAAGAGGCAAAAAGATGAGAGGACTATTTTGCCCGTCAAGCACGTCCTCAACATAGGAACAGTCAGCCCCATGAGCCTGTTCCGCCATTTCACGAGATCATGGCCGATCTGTATCCTAACTCCATCCGCCCGCCTTGGCTCCATATCCCTTAATACCCTTGTCTTGCAAAAATCTATCGCTCTCAGATTTAAAATTATTAATTGAGCTAGCATCTACTTCTTTTCGTGGGAGAGAGTTCCACACATCTACCCCCCTTTTGCGTGAAGAAGTGTTTCCTAACTTCTCTCCTGACTGGCCTGGCTCTGATTTTTAGGTTGTGTCCCCTTGTCCTAGACTCCCCCCACCAGTGGAAAAAGTTTCCCTCTATCTATCCTATCAATTCCTTTCAAAATCCTAAAAACCTCAATCAAATCACCCCATTACCTTCTATATTCCAGGGAATACAAGCCTAGTTTATGTGATCTCACTTCATAATCTAACCCTTGGAGTCCTAGTAACGTTTTGGTGAATCTGCGCTGCACTCCTTCCAAGGCCAATATATCCTTTCTAAGGTGCGGTGCCCAGAACTGTACACAGTATTCCAGATGTGGTCTAATCAGGGCTTTGTATAGCTGTAGCAAAACTTCCCTTTATATTCTAGCCCTCTAGATATAAGGGATTAACATTCCATTAGTCTTTTTGATTTATTTTTGTACCTGACCACTACATTTTAGTGATCTTTGTACATGGACCCCGAAATCTCTTCGGACCTCCATTGTTCCCAGCTTTTCTCCATTTAAATAAGACTCAAGTATCTCAAAATCACCCAATTTAGTATCCATCTACATCTTGAACTCCCCTAACACGGGGGTATCTGAACTGCCTTAATACCACCCATGTCTAGATGACTTGTTTGGGCGTTGCCTATTTGTCCTTATATTTCTTATTCGCTGATTTGTTTGAATTTTGTTGGCCTGGCGTTTGGAACTGGCTGTTTTTTGTTGCCTCGTTGCTGAATAAATCCTTAGCAGCGCGCATATATACAAATGAATGGGAACAGAGATTAAAACTTGATATGGGGGGGCCCCCTAAACTCCATGAAACACACCTATGTGACCCACAAAGACTGAAAGCTTGGGCATTCCTGCCCCACTGTATTCAATTCTGCCACCTTAGCTAGGAAACTGTTCCAAATGTTTCTCTCTTTGAGTCGAGACATTTTTCACCGAGATTGAACTTTGCTAATTTGGTCACGGCTGCTCGGCACTCGAGTGAAGAGAGTGAAATACGCAGCCGAATTATTGTTACTCTGTGCACAGCAGCGCCCCCACTGAGCACTGCCCTTACTATACAGTACCTGCTTTTAAAAAGAAAAACTTTGCTAAACTTAGCTCCCAAAAAGAAGCAATTCTGGAATTGAATACACGTCCGCTATCTGAAAGTTGAGAGCAACTTGTGAGATCATCAAAACTTTTCTTGTGGAAAGTCTAATTGTACCGGTTTTACAGGAGTAAGGGACAAGAAAGAATGGGAAAACGATGTTTTAGTTCATAGTAGCCAAGAACCCCAATTTGGCCTCGTCAACAAATACTGGTCAGTGTAGATTGGTAGATATAGATGGCACTGAATCCCCCACAATTTGATGATTAGTTGCTCCCAATGGGCCAGTCGCACCACTCCCCCCCCCCCCCCTCCTGCATCAACCCCCCCCTCCTGCATCGACCCCCCCGATTTGTACAACAATGAGTTGAGACCTCGAGTGATGTGTGCTTGTGGAAAAATGTTACCTGACTGCTTAAGAGAATAGAACAAATGGTTACCGAGCTCCTTCCCATTCTATTCCCTCGTGGTCTAAACTGATGGTTGCTTTATTCCAGTTCTCTTTAACCAGCTCTGGATGATGGGATTGTGTTGTAATGCTTTTTATTATTAGGCGAATTGCTCGTTAACTTCTCAGACTTCCTGTTAATGGAATTAGGCCAAATTTTGTTAGGATGTTTGAACTGTATCCAGCCACCAGTTCAGAGTGACCCAGCTCTTAACCCAGAAGGAAATGCCTCGACAAGCCATGAAGGATTTATCACATCCTTCAATGCAATGTACAAAGAAAGCTTTGGGAGTTGTCTTACAATAGGAGCTGTATAAGTGTGAAGGATTCTTCAGATTTGCTTTCCAAAGCACTGCTGAGTGATGCACTTCACACTTGTGAGCTGTTAGTGGTTCCAGTTTCTGTGTTGAAGATGGTGTAAAGGTGAAAACATAACAAGCGGAGAAACAGCAATTTGAATTAGAAGAGCTGACCGTAAACTAAACTGATTGGTATCAGTACCTTTGTTCAATCTTCTGCCCTGATCACCAAGGTATTGTGTGTTGGACTAAAGAGCTGCAGTGTGGACACAAGCTGGTCATTTTTGTTTGATCAGCCAGTGACTGCCCAACACTCAAACCCATCACCCTCATGTTTCCAACTCAACGACTGAGAAATCCATAGAGGTTCCATTGGGCCATATGGAGTATACAGTCGTCTCCTCGTCAAAACTCCCCCCCCCCCCCACTCTCCCAAAAGGATGCATCCCATTTAGATAAAAGCTTAGAGACTAGTAAGCTGCGTGATTTTAACTGGCATTTAAGCAGGCAGCACCACGCAGCTAACCAGCACACAGCACTCTAAGCTTCCTGCTGCTTGTTCGGGTCGAACCCATCTACCCATAGGGCATTGGCTTGCAGCGTTCTTCAGTGCCAAATAGAAATAATCCCAACTCTCAGTGATGGGTCTACCCCTCCAGATTCGATCGATAAGGCAGGCTGGCTAATCAGTTATCAGCCATGCACTGGAGCACTGCACATTTTCCTGGCCTGGATGCCCGATTACCCAGAGAGGATTAACTTGCTTCGAATCTTCCATCACCAGTGGTGTTATCTTGGAGCCAACTCCACCACAAGGAGACCCTGCTTCTCTACCTTGTTATCTCCGTCCACTCCCAACTGAGGACGAGAGTCACTGGTTGTCAAACTGATAGCATAACAAAATGAAACATTTAGATTGATATCCACATTTATCATCTGAACGGACCATCTACATATAATGCACAAAATATTCTTGGAAAAGTTGTTTTGTTCTAAGTTTATAGATGTATGTTTGTGTGTGTGTTTCAGTCTTCCTGTATATAATTGTGTCTCTGACTGCTTCTGTGTGTCTGTGATTGCATGTCTGTCTGGATGTGAGTGTAAGTCTGTCTCTGGATGTGTCTACCTATCTGTCTGTGACTGCGTGTGTGTGTGTGTGTGTGTGTGTGTGTGTGTGTTTCTGGTTGTGTCCTGGCCAATATTTATCCCTCAACCAACATCACCAAAATAGATTATCTGGTCTTTATCACATTGCTGTTTGTGGGACCTTGCTGTGCGCAAATTGTGTTTCCTACATTATAGTAGTGACTACACTTCAAAAAGTACCTCATTGGCTGTAAAGCGTCTTGGGACGTCCTGAGGCTGTGAAAGGCGCTATAGAAATGCAAGTCTTTTTTATATGTCTGTGTGTGTGTGTTGGCATTGTCTCCTCGATATTTCCTCCAAGCTGAGAGCTTGACCGTACAGGGTTTGACACCAGTGCTGTTTGGGGCTCAGTGGTAGGGTAGCCTGCTCAGAGCGGCTAGAAGAGATTTCCCAAACTGCAAAACTGGCAGTAGCTGGAGGACATCGGAGCGAATCTGTGATGCTGACACATGACCTGTGCCCAGAGTATCTGAAGTATGTTAGACGTAACATCCATGTTAACTATACGGATGAGTACCTGACAATCGTAAGAAGGTGCCTCACCTTTAGTCCTTTTAATTGATTACTAAGTGAGTTTATTATAGCAGATACATGGGACAAATACTGCGTAATCACAAAGTTGGGTACAGATGAGGGAGGCCACTCGGCCCATCTAGCTCATCATTCCAAAGAAACCCACAGACCAATTGCCATAGCACCCAACTGCCTTTTGAGCGCTTCTATAGCCTACTCCACGACTCTACTGATTCCAGGCATTGATCCCTGTGTGAAGGAGCGCTTCCTGAGGTTTCTAAACAGAGCCTAGTCGAGATGACACCATTTGAGCCTATTCACCTGCCCGTGTGCTCGTGCAGATTTTCTCAATGGAGTAGTATGTTGTAGATTTTACTGGCACTCGGAACTAGCTGTGACTCAGTGGGGACAGAGCAAAGACCTCACAGTGACATGCTCTGAAGAAGATGCTGGGATGCATCACTAGAGACCAGGATTAAACAGTTAATAACAGTCAGTCTGGGTTTGTACCAAAACCAAGCTTTTTCTGTCCTGGCTTTCTACCCAGGTTGAGGGGACAGTGGGTGATTTTTTTTTTTGTACTGCACTTGTAATCTGGATCCTAACCATCCTGTTTTGTACTTCAAACTCCACGCAGGTGGGAATAAAAAAAATTAAAGCTTTTCTGCCAAAGCCCACCTTGCCAGTTGCCATTATGAAGACACAGCTTTCAAACTGCAGGGCTGGACTTTTAAATCTTCATCTGTATAAAGTACCCTGGCATTTGCAAAGGGTGAGAGTTGAGACTATCACTGTATATGGTTTGTACAGAGGATCTGGTATAGGAGCAAAATTTGACAGCACAGTAGGCTGTTTTGCCTATAGTGTCTATGAAAGCTATCCACTTCGTCCCATTCCCTTGTTCTTTCCCCATATTCTTTGAAACTTTTCTTTTCCAAATATTTATCCACTTCCATTGTAAAAGGCATTATAGATTCTGCGTCCACCACTGTTTCTGGTCGGGCATTCCATGACCTAACAACTCCCGGCTTAAAAACATTCTCCCGAACCCCAAACCTCTCCCTTTATTCTTTTGGTGAACATCTAATTGGCAGTTCACCAGCCAGTGGAAATTGTTTTTCCTTATTTACCTGATCAAAGCCCCTCATAATTTAGAGCCCATCTATCGGATCTCCTCTTAACCTTCTCTGATGCAATGAAAAGCGCCCCTTTGGTGAGATTTGTTTGAAAGAGTATGTGTTTAAGTGGGTTTCTTCATCATCCTGTACACTGGCGAGTTGATCCATTACTCATTCAGTACAGGAGTAGTTGATACTGCCCTGATACTGTTTACTCACAACATTGATTATAACCCACTGTTGGTTTGACAGTAAATATTTTAAATATTGTGACTTATTAAAGGGGCGCCATCCTCTTGGGAATGTATCTTACAAACTATTGTTCTTAGCACACAGTCCAAGCCAAACGTCAGTGCATTGCTAGTGGGCCACGTCGTCACGGTGAACCTCACCTACAGCTCTTCTAGCTGATGTCCTTCCACAGACAAAATAGTTTTGCCAAACATGTTTTTTTTTCTCCAAGACTGTGCCCCTTTAACTGTGGAATCTGAAAACCACATTCATGAGTTCCGCAGGTTGTTTGTGTTGTGACTATCATCATACTGGATGGCTGTGTTTTTTGTATTTTATATTCAACATTTCACTTGGTTCAACGTGTAATGAAATATGCTCTTGCACCATTTGACTTGCACTGAATGGCTGAGCATGAAATGGGACACCTCACAGAGTAAAAGTAGCATCTTCCCATCGGTGCAGGGGTCGAAGACCCAATACCGATGTGGTGTGGGCTCAAGGCCGGTATGCCAACCTGTTGAGTATTGTTTCCGTAGTAACCGCCTTGTGACTCTGTGTGGCCTGCGGGACACCGGTAACCTCGCTCTCTGCAGCATTTGAATGCTCACACTTCCTTTGGTGCTGTGGCCAAATTTCAGCAAAAAACGGTCACGTTTTTGGGACCACCAATGGCAGCGTTTGCTCAGATTGGTGCAACGTTCCCAAATCAGTGGACAAGTTGTGTTACAGGACACGGTGGCTGAGATACAAACCCATTACTCGTCAACAATAGTTAAAGCAGCCTGCCACACAATAAGTTAAAGTGCTTTAAAAATATTTATTGTAACTCAACTGACAAAATTATGCTTTGTGAAGATTGTTATTACATTACGTATATTGTTAATTCCTGTTCTTTTTCCAGTGCAGTTCAAGTAATGTACTATTTATTATTTTTTTAAGTCAATAAACCATTTTATTTCACTACAATGGAAATGATTGATGGTGACTTACAGTTTGGTAACTAGGACACGTTTCATTGTATTTCCTACATTACGACAATGACCACACTTCAAAAGTACTTCATTGGCTGTAAAGCGCTTTGGGACATCCTGAGGTTGTGAAAGGCGCTATATAAATGCAAGTATTTCTTTCTGTATTTGACTTTTGGGCAGACTTATTTCAGTTAACATTCGATGGAACAACTCCTGACCCCACCCAAACTTAAATAAGACTTGCACCTGGATTAATAGTCACCCACCAACATCTACCATACGTTGTTAAAAGGGGGACGACAGACACTGCGGCCGAGTTCAAGGGTCGTTTGTTAAAGTGGTACTAAATCTGAATTGTTATTGGTTGTGCTGGGACGATGCTGACTGACCTTTTCACTCTGTGAGGCCAGGCACCTGATTCTGACGGCGCTCCAACTCGCGCGGAGCTCGCCCCAGCTTTCTGGAAAGTTTACTTGTGGAGGCCAAACTGCTTCTTCTGGCAGATGTTCGCCATCTCCTCCCACATGTCCCCACACCACTCTCGGCGCGTCGTACAGTCAACTTCATAAAGGTGGACAGAAATTGGACCGTAACTCGGTCTTGTGATACAGAAGTCATTGCTTGGAGAGCCCATTGGAAAATACCTCGAGGGTTGTTCATCTGCATCAAGTAACGATGTACAATAAACCCCACTAACGACCTTATTTTGAACTTACAGATGTGTGTTTTTTTAGAGGTCTAACATCTGGATGGAATGTGCAGGACAGCTCTTCCTGATGGTTCAGATATGGTCTGATTCCGCTCCACCTTGGGACTATGTTAGAGGCACGATATAAATGCAAGCTTTTGTTGTTCAGTGCATCACCTGATGTGATGCTGAAGCTACATAGGCAACAAAGGGTCTGTTTTCAAACTGTGATCTGTGCTGCGTTGACTTAAGAGGTACCCCAGCACAGCCTTCAAGGAGAAAGCTGAGGATAAAATGTATTTTAAATAAAAGTTGATTTAAAAACAACTATTTTCATGGATGTACCGAGTGAAAATACAATATCGCGAGCTGTACCAAGGATCTATCCATGTACACAACTTCCACACTGCACAAATTGAGCACCCATGGGGCGATTCTGTTCTGTGGCTGCGCCTACACCATGGAGAAGGTCCAGTATGATGGTGTCTATTCAAGTTATTTTGTAGGCAAACAAAGCAGGCACTTTTCCAACAGCAAAGTGAGATAAATGACCACTTAATCAGTTCTTGATGGTGTTGGTTGAGGGAAGAAGGTTGGCAAAGACACCAGGCTCTCTAGCATCCGCCTGTAAGGAAACTGGCAATAATTAGATACGGGTATAGAGTACATTTTGTGGTGATTTGGTTGTGGTGAAGGTGTGCATGTTTCCTGGGCTACATACTAGGTTCCTGGGTGACCTGCTCCTAAGCCTCTGCCCTTGCTGCTCTAAGATGGCCACCGGAGGATAAATGACAGCAGCCCAAGGTGGACTGTTCCGCGGCACGGCTAGGAGCCATTCGCAGCTTGCGGGGGGGGGGGGGGGTTGAACTTCCATTGCTGCCCTCTCCCAAACTTCATATTGGTGCGTAGCGGGACTCCTCCAGAAAAGACACTAAGTTTGGTACTGGGGTAGAGGCTCCGTCTCCATTTCACTTGGGAATTACCCCTGGGTCGCACTGTCCAGACCACACTGCCAAGCCCCAGTCTTTCATGTTGTTTTGGAGTTTGGGCAGTGGCTAGTTGGAACTTTGGGGCGGGCACAGTTTGAATTCCCATGCTCGTAGAACCACAACGCTGGAGTGCCATGCCTCGTCTCCGAGCACCCGCAGTGAGTATGTACCTCGCGCTCTGGGCTGTGGTCTGACCTTGTGTCATACGGTACGAGGACACCCAGATCCCTCTGTACATGAAACACAAAAAGTTAGCATGCAGGTACAGCAAGTAATTAGGAAGGCAAATGGAATATTGGCCTTTATTGCAAGGGGGATGGAGTATAAAAGCAGGGAAGTCTTGCTGCAACTGTACAGGACGTTGGTGAGACCACACCTGGAGTACTGCATACAGATTTGGTCTCCTTATTTAAGAAGGGGTATACTAGCATTGGAGGCAGTTCAGAGAAGGTTCACTGGGTTGATTCCTGAGTTGAAGGGGTTGTCTTATGAGGAAAGGTTGGGCCTATACTCATTGGAGTTTAGAAAAATGAGAGGTGATCTTATTGAAACATAAGATTCTGATGGGACTTGGCAGGGTAGATGTTGGGAGGATGTTTCCCCTTGTGGGGGAATCTAGAACTAGGGGGCATAGTTTCACAATAAGGGGTCACCCATTTAAAACGGAGATGAGGAGGAATTTCTTCTCTGAGGGGCGTGAGCCTTTGGAATTCTCTACCCCAGAGAGCTGTGGAGGTTCAGTCATTGAAAATATTCAAGGCGGAGATAGACAGATTTTTGAAAAACGGGAATCAAGGGTTATGGGGAGCAGGCAGGAAAGTGGAGTTGAGGCCAAGATCAGATCAGCCATGATCTTACTGAATGGCGGAGCAGGCTCGAGGAGCCGAATGGCCTAATCCTGCTCCTATTTCTTCTGTTTTATGTGCTGTGACCTTGTGTCCTGCGTGCCCTGTCCTTCTGTGTCCCGCGTGTCCTGACACCTTGTGTGTCCTGCGTGCCCTGACACCTCGTGTCCTATCCTGCGTGCTCTGACCTGCTATCAGCAACTATCGCAAACCAACTACAGTGAATTTCACACAGCAATAAGATGGTCTATCTCTTAATACGTAATCATACTTAAATCTTTCCCCACAAGGGCTGTGCCTCTCATTCTTGGAGCTTGGATCCTTGAGGTCTCCCTTGGGTTCTGGTAATTTCTGGACCTGTTGCCCCCAGCCCTCGCAGTGCTTGGGGGGAGGGGTGTCTATCTCTCTGTCTCATGTTTGCTTTCATTATATTTTTCGTTTTTGTTTTCACTTCCTTTTCCTAAGATACCAAACCCAGGTCTCAACACCCTACCCCAAGCGCCTCCACTTATTCACACATATAGCATCACTTGCTGGAAGTTCCCTACTGGATCTGGTATTTAAAAAGCACAAACTGGTGATTGCAAACTGCTCTACCTTTCATCATGATGGAAGGACTCGGGTTCCAACACCACCATTTTGTTTAATACCAGCATTCATTTGCTTTCAGACAACAGAAGAGACGCCTCCATCACCTTACCCAGTGCATGATGGCTGCCATCCTGTTATCTATTCTGGCCTTCAAAAAATGTAAGCTGGAAATTGAATACATTGCTGAAGGAACATGTTGGGAAATATACAATATAGAGAGTAGACACATTGAACAGAAGACTTGGCAAAGACTGAAAGGCACAGTCTAATACAAAGACAGATGTGCAGAAGAATGAGAGAGAGAGGGACAGCACACAAAGGAGAGAGAGAGAGCGAGATGGACACCACGCTAAGGAGAGAGAGAGAGCGATGGACACCACACTAAGGAGAGAGAAAGAGCGATGGACACCACACCAAGGAGAGAGAGAGAGAGATGGACACCACACCAAGGAGAGAGAGAGCGAGAGAGATGGACACCACACTAAGGAGAGAGAGAGAGAGATGGACACCACACTAAGGAGAGAGAGAGAGATGGACACCACACTAAGGAGAGAGAGAGAGAGACGGACACCACACTAAGGAGAGAGAGCGAGAGATGGACACCACACTAAGGAGCGAGAGAGAGAGATGGACACCACACTAAGGAGAGAGAGAGCGAGAGATGGACACCACACTATGGACAGATAGAGTGAGATGAACACACGAAAGAGAGAGAGAGATGGACACCACACTAAGGAGAGAGAGAGAGATGGACATCACACTGAGGAGAGAGAGAGAGGGACACCACACTAAGGAGAGAGAGAGATGGACACCACACTAAGGAGAGAGAGAGAGAGAGATGGACACCACACTAAGGAGAGAGAGAGAAATGGACACCACACTAAGGAGAGAGTGAGAGATGGACACCACACTAAGGAGAGAGAGAGAGAGAGATGGACATCACACTGAGGAGAGAGAGAGGGACACCACACTAAGGAGAGAGAGAGCGAGAGATGGACACCACACTAAGGAGAGAGAGAGAGATGGACACCACACTAAAGAGAGAGAGAGATGGACACCACACTAAAGAGAGAGAGAGAGAGATGGACACCACACAAAGGAGAGAGAGAGAGAGATGGACACACTAAGGAGAGAAAGAGAGAGATGGACACCACACTAAGGAGAGAGAGAGAGAGATGGACACACTAAGGAGAGAAAGAGAGAGATGGACACCACACTACAGAGAGAGGAGAGAGAGATGGACACCACACTAAGGAGAGAGAGAGAGAGATGGACACACTAAGGAGAGAAAGAGAGAGATGGACACCACACTACAGAGAGAGAGAGAGATGGACACCACACTAAGGAGAGAGAGAGATGGACACCACACTAAGGAGAGAGAGAGATAGAGAGAGAGATGGACACCACACTAAGGAGAGAGAGAGAGATGGACACCACACTAAGGAGAGAGAGAGATGGACACCACACTAAGGAGAGAGAGAGAGAGATGGACACCACACCAAGGAGAGAGAGAGCGAGAGAGATGGACACCACACTAATGAGAGAGAGAGAGAGATGGACACCACACTAAGGAGAGAGAGAGAGAAATGGACACCACGCTAAGGAGAGAGAGAGAGAGAGAGATGGACATCATACGAAGGAGAGAGACAGAGAGAGAGATGGACACCACACGAAGGAGAGAGAGAGAGAGATGGACACCACACTAAGGAGAGAGAGAGAGAGAGATGGACATCACACTAAGGAGAGAGAGAGAGATGGACACCACACTAAGGAGAAAGAGAGAGAAATGGACACCACGCTAAGGAGAGAGAGAGAGATAGACACCACACAAAGGAGAGAGAGAGAGAGATAGACACCACACAAAGGAGAGAGAGATAGACACCACACAAAGGAGAGAGAGAGAGAGATGGACACCACACTAAGGAGAGAGAGAGAGAGATCGACACCACACTAAGGAGAGAGAGAGAGAGATGGACACCACACTAAGTAGAGAGAGAGAGAGAGATGGACACCACACTAAGGAGAGAGATGGACACCACACTAAGGAGAGATAGAGATGGACACCCCACTAAGGAGAGACAGAGATGGACACCACACTAAGGAGAGAGAGAGAGAGATGGACACCGCACTAAGGAGAGAGAGAGAGATGGACACCGCACTAAGGAGAGAGAGAGAGAGAGAGAGAGAGATGGACACCACACTAAGGAGAGAGAGAGAGAGAGATGGACACCGCACTTAGGAGAGAGAGAGAGAGACACCACACTAAGAAGAGAGAGAATGAGAGAGATGGACACCACACTAAGGAGAGAGAGAGATAAAGGGTGTACAGGCAGGAAGTGAATGGGTGAACACCAGGCAGAGTTAGAGGTGCAGGCAGGTAGTGCAGGGGTCCCCTGTAGACATCCCCCTCTCAAACAGATATACCACTTTGGATACTGTTGGGGGGGATGAGTTATCAGGGGAAGGTAGCAGCAGCCAACTTCCTGGCACCATGGGTGGCTCTGCTGCACAGGCTGGGAGGAAAAAGTGTGGAAGAGCTATAGTGATAGGGGACTCAATTGTAAGGGGAATAGATAGGCGTTTCTGCAGCCGCAAACGAGACTCCAGGATGGTGTGTTGCCTCCCTGGGTCAAGGATGTCTCGGAGCGGCTACAGAACATTTTGGAGGGGGAGGGCGAACAGCCAGTTGTCGTGGTGCACATAGCCATCAACGATATAGGTAAAAAAGGGGATGAGGTCCTAAAAGCAGAATATAGGGAGTTAGGAGGTAAATTAAAAAATAGGACCTCAAAGGTAGTAATCTCAGGATTGCTACCAGTGCCACGTGCTAGTCAGAGTAGAAATAGGAGGATATTTCAATTGAATACGTGGCTAGAGGAATGGTGCAAGGGGGAGGGATTCAAATTCCTTGGACATTGGAAACAGTTCTGGGGGAGGTGGGACCAGTACAAACCGGACGGTCTGCACCTGGGCAGGGCCGGGACCGATGTCCTAGGGGGAGTGTTTGCTAGTGCTGTTGGGGAGGGTTTAAACTAAAGTGACAGGGGGTTGGGCACCTGAGCAGGGAGACAGAGGAAAGGGAAACAAGGATAAAAGCAAAAGACAGGAAGGAGAAAAACAAAATTGGAAGGCAAAGAACTCAACGGTTTAAATCAAACATGGTCACAGTAAATAATAATTCATATAGGTCTGAGAGCGTTAAAAAAACAAGCCTGAAGGCTTTGGGGGAGAAATTCAGTATCGCCCCATTTGGGGCGCAATTATCGGCCGGGCGCAAAGATTAGCGCCTGGCGCTAATTATCACCACCGACTGCAAACTTGACTTTTATCGCCCCTGGAGTTGATTGGAGCGCTAAATCAGGCGCTTCACACCTGTCTTAAGGCGCAAAGGCCGAGGAGCGAAGCGCTACCTCAGAGCGCTGGCGAAGCTCATGTAATGTCAGTCAGCAATGGAACACACACAATGGCACGGGCCAGTTCTGAAAGGGGATGGTTGATCTTGCTTTCCATCCACATCCTGCTCATTGCAGCCTTGAATCTCGGCCTGCAGAGACCTGCACATCAAATCTGCTGGAAAGAACAATGGAGAGTACCAGGGAAAGAGCTCAGACTGCAGCCCCCACAGATTCTTCTAAATCGATACAAAAATGAGAAGTCGCACAACACCAGGTTATAGTCCAACAGTTTTATTTGAAATCACAAGCTTTCGGAGCTATCGATCGACCCTTCCTCAGGTGAAGTAAAGAGTTAAAGAATCGCCAAAGCATATATAGATAGAGAACAATGCATGTGTTACTTACAAAAGCAGACGACTACATTTAAATCACCCTGACTGTTTATCTGCCGAGGTGTGACAAAAGGCAATCAGGTCACATCAAAGACATAGCAAGATACAACTGAGACAATGAGGTGGAGCCACAGGGGGTCCAATGTGTCAAAAGCCGCAGTATGGGAAACGATAAACTTTAAAATTTTTACTTTTTTACTGGGAATCACATCTGTTAACAAGCCAACGACGACTCGAGTCTGGATCACGTCATGTATCGTGACATAAACCCAAGATCCCGGTTGAGGCCGTCCTCATGAGTGCGGAACTTGGCTATCAGTTTCTGCTCGATGATTTTGCGTTGTCGTGTGTTTCTAAGTCCGCCTTGGAGAACGCTTACCCGCAGATCCGAGGCTGAATGTCCTTGACTGCTGAAGTGTTCCCCGACTGGGAGGGAACACTCCTGCCTGGTGATTGTTGCGCGGTGTCCGTTCATACGTTGTCTCAGTGTCTGCATGGTCTCGCCGATGTACCATGCCGCAGTGCATTCTTTCCTGCAACGTATGAGGTGGACAACGTTGGCCAAGTCACATGAGTATGTACCATGTACCTGGTGGGTAGTGTCCTCACGTGTGATGATGGTATCTGTGTTGATGATCTGGCATGTCTTGCAGAGGTTGCCGTGGCAGGGTTGTGTGGTGTCGTGGTCGCTGTTATCCTGAAAGCTGGGTAATTTGCTGCGAACGATGGTACTTCTGAGGTTAGGCGGCTGTTTGAAGGCAAGTAGTGGAGGCGTGGGGATGGCCTTAGCGAGGTGTTCGTCATCATCGATGACATGTTGGAGGCTGCGAAGAACATGGCGTAGTTTCTCCGCTCCGGGGAAGTACTAGATGACGTAGGGTACCCTGTTGGTTGTGTCCCGTGTTTGCCTTCTGAGGAGGTCTATGCGATTTTTCGCTGTGGCCCGTCGGAACTGTCGATTGATGAGTCGAGCGTCATATCCCGTTCTTACGAGGGCGTTTTTCAGCGTCCGTAGGTGTCCATCGCGTTCCTCCTCGATACAAGGAATGGCAAATCAAAATGAAACTGCAAAGTGCTGCTCAATACCCAAAACTCCTTCACACAATGTTGAATCTCTCCAGAAGTCTCTCTCTCTCTCTCTCTCAGAATGCGTAGTTCAAAAATGGCACCAACAATAAAAGGCAGGAAGCGGTCACCTTTAAATAGCGCTCCTCCTTTCCCTTCATGACTGCAGAACGCTCCCCTCAACCTGTCGTTGCTAGCGTCAGGCGGTAAGGCAGGGGGCGCCACTCAATATCCGCTCCGGGGTGATACCGGGGCGTTGCGCACTCGACTGACGTCACGATCTGCCGGCGCAGGAGATCGTGGCGGTAGTGTTTAGCGCCGCCGCAAAATGTCTAGTTAATTTCGCGAGCGGCGCAAACTTCGCCGCGCATGGGCGCTAGATGCTTTGCACCCCATTAGCGCCCTCTTAAGGTGCTAACGGGAGGCGCAATCAACTGCATTTTTCCCCCATAGAGTCATAACGGCACAGAAGGAGGCCATTCGGCCCATCGAGTCCGTGCCGGCTCTCTGTAGAGCAATCCAGTCAGTCCCATTCCCCCCACTCTATCCGCGTGGCCCTGCAAGTTTATTTCCCTCAAGTGCCTATCCAATCTCCCCTTGAAAACATTGAGGGGGAGAAATTCAGTATCGCCCCATTGGGGGCACAATTATCGGCCGGGCGCAAAGATTAGTGCCTGGCACTAATTATCGCCACCGACTGCAAACTTGACTTTTATCGCCCCTGGAGGTGATTGGAGCGCTAAATCAGGCATCATTCCTGTCTTAAGGCGCAAAGGCCGAGGAGCGCGGCGCTACCTCAGAGCGCTGGCGAAGCTCATGTAATGTTAGTCAGCAATGGAACACACACACAATGGCACGGGCCAGTTCTGAAAGGGGATGGTTAGTCTCACTTTCCATCCACATCCTGCTAATTGCAGCCTTGAATCTCGGCCTGGAGAGACCTGCACATCAAATCTGCTGAAAGAACAATGGCGAGTACCAGGCAAAGAGATCAGAGTGCAGTCCCCACAGTCTCTTCTAACTCAATACAAGGAATCGCAAATCAAAATGAACCTGCAAAGTGCTGCTCAGTACCCAAAACTCCTTCACACAACGTTGAAACTCTCCAGAAGTCTCTCTCTCTCTCTCTCTCTCTCAGAATGCGTAGTTCAAAAATGGCACCAACAATAAAAGGCAGGAAGCGGTCACCTTTAAATAGCGCTCCCCCTTTCCCTTCATGACTGCAGAACGCTCCACTCAAACTGTCGTTGCTAGCGTCAGGCGGTAAGGCAGGGGGCGCCACTCAATATCTGCTCCGGGGCGATACCGGGGCGTTGCGCACTTGACTGACGTCATGATCTGCCGGCGCAGGAGATCGTGGCGGTAGTGTTTAGCACCGCCGCAAAATGTCTAGTTAATTTCGCGAGCGGCGCAAACTTCGACGCGCCTGGGTGCTAGATGCTTTGCGCCCCATTAGCGCCCTCTTAAGGCGCTAACGGGAGGCGCAACCAACTGAATTTTTCCCCATTTGTGTCTTAATGCAAGGAGCATTCGGAACAAGCTGGATGAATTAGCTGCGCAAATAGACGTAAATGAATACGATTTGATTGGGATTACAGAAACATGGCTCCAGGGTGGCCAAGGCTGGGAACTCATCATCCAGGGGTATTCAATATTTAGGAAAGATAGGCAAAAAAGAAAGGGAGGTGGGGTAGCATTGCTGGTTAAAGAGGGGATTAACAGAATTGAAAGGAAGGATATTAGCTCTGATGATGCGGAATTTGTATGGGTAGAACTGAGAAATAACAAGGGGCAGAAAACGTTAGTGGGAGTGGTGTATATAGACCTCCAAACAGTAATACGGAGGTTGGGGACGGCATTAAAAGGGAAATTAGAGAAGCATGCAGTAAGGGCACAGCAGTCATCATGGGTGACTTTAATTTACATATAGATTGGGCTAACCAAATTAGTAAAAATACTGTGGAGGAGGAATTCCTAGAATGTTTACGGGATGGTTTTCTGGAACAATATGTCAAGGAACCAACCAGAGATCAGGCCATCTTAGACTGGGTATTATGTAACGAGAAAGGATTAATTAGCAATCTTGTTGTACGAGGCCCCTTGGGTCAGAGTGATCATAATATGATAGAATTCTTCATTAGGATGGAGAGTGAAGTCGTTGAATCAGAGACTAGGGTCCTGAATTTAAATAAAGGAAACTACGATGGTATGAGGCGCGAATTGGGTAGGATTGATTGGGGAATGTCACTCAAAGGGTTGACGGTGGATAGGCAATGGCAAACATTCAAAGACTGCATGGATGAACTACAGAATTTGTTCATCACAGTGTGGCATAAGAATAAAACAAAAAGGGTGACTCAACCGTGGCTAACAAGGGAAATTAGGAATAGCATAAGATCCAAGGAGAGGACATATAAATTGGCCAGAAAAAGCGGTAACCCTGAGGATTGGGAGCAGTTTAGGATTCAACAAAGGAGGACAAAGGGATTAATTAAGAAGGGCAAAATAGAATATGAAAGTAAGCTTGCAGGGAACATAAAAACTGACTGTAAGAGCTTTTATAGATATGTGAAGAGAAAAAGATTAGTGAAATCAAGTGTAGGTCCCTTGCAGTCAGAAGCGGGGGAAGTGATAATGGGGAACAAAGAAATGGCAGACCAATTAAATGCATATTTTGGTTCTGTCTTCACAAAGGAGGACACAAATAACCTCCCAGAGATGTTGGATAACATAGGGTCTGATGAAAGGGAGGAACTGAAAGAAATCAGTATTTGCAGGGAAATGGTGTTAGGGAAATTGATGGGATTGAAGGCCGATAAATCCCCAGGGCCTGATAATCCACATCCTAGGGTACTTAAGGAAGTGGCCCTTGAAATAATAGATGCATTGCTGATCATCTTCCAACATTCGATGGAATCTGGAACTGTACCCATGGATTGGAGGGTAGCTAATGTTACCCCACTATTCAAAAAGGGTGGTAGAGAGAAAGCGAGGAATTACAGACCGGTAAGCCTGACATCGGTATTGGGGAAAATGCTAGAGTCCATTGTAAAGGATGTAATAGCTGAGCACTTGAAAAACAGTGACAGGATCGGACAAAGTCAGCATGGATTTACAAAAGGTAAATCGTGCTTGACTAATCTACTGGAATTTTTTCAGGATGTAACTGGGAAAATAGATAAGGGAGAACCAGTAGATGTGGTGTATTTGGACTTTCAAAAGGCTTTCGATAAGGTCCCGCATAAGAGATTAGCGTGTAAAGTTAAGGCACATGGGATTGGGGGCAAGGTATTGACTTGGATAGAGAACTGGTTGGCGGACAGAAAGCAGAGAGTAGGAATTAATGGGTCTTTTTCCGAGTGGCAGGCAGTGACGAGTGGGGTACCGCAGGGATCGGTCCTTGGACCCCAGCTATTCACAATATACATTAATGATCTAGATAAGGGAACTAAATGTAATATCTCCAAGTTTGCAGATGACACAAAGCTGGGTGGGCGTGTGTGCTGCGAGGAGGATACCGAGAAACTCCAGGATGATTTGGACAGGTTGGGTGAGTGGGCAGAAGCGTGGCAGATGCAATATAACATGGATAAATGCAAGGTTATCCACTTTGGTGTCAAAAACAGAAAGGCAGACTATTATCTGAATGGCAATAGATTGGGAGAAGGGGAAGTGCAACGAGACCTGGGTGTCCTTGTGCACCAGTCGCTGAAGGTAAGCATGCAGGTGCAGCAGGCGGTGAAGAAGGCAAATGGTATGTTGGCGTTCATAGCGAAAGGGTTTGAGTATAGGAACAGGGATGTCCTGCTGCAGTTGTACAGGGCCTTGGTGAGACCACACCTTGAGTACTGTGTGCAGTTTTGGTCGCCTTATCTGAGGAAGGATGTTCTTGCCATGGAAGGAGTTCAGCGAAGATTCACAAGGCTGACACCTGGGATGGCAGGAATGACATATGAGGAGAGATTGGGTCGATTGGGCTTATACTCGCTGAAGTATAGAAGAATGAGAGGGGATCTCATCGAAACATATAAAATTCTGACAGGTCTGGACAAACTGGATGCAGGAAGAATGTTCCCGATGGTCGGAGAGGCCAGAACCAGGGGTCATAATCTAAGGATAAGGGGTAAGCCATTTAGGACAGAAATGAGGAAGAATTTCTTCACTCAGAGAGTGGCGAACTTGTGGAATTCTCTACCACAGAAGTTAGTTGAGGCCAAGTCATTAAATATATTCAAGAATGAGTTAGATATATTTCATAAAGCTAAAGGTATCAAGGGATA
Source organism: Squalus acanthias (assembly GCA_030390025.1). Taxonomy (NCBI): domain Eukaryota; kingdom Metazoa; phylum Chordata; class Chondrichthyes; order Squaliformes; family Squalidae; genus Squalus; species Squalus acanthias. Next base: position 51,316,452 of record CM059443.1, read on the forward strand.
TGGGGAGAAGGCAGGTACAGGGTACTGAGTTTGGATGATCAGCCATGATCTCATCGAATGGCGGAGCGGGCTCGAGGGGCCGAATGGCCTACTCCTGCTCCTATCTTCTATGTTTCTATGAGATGGACACCACACTAAGGAGAGAGAGAGAGATGGCCATCACACTAAGGAGAGAGAGAGAGAGAGATGGACACCACACTAAGGAGAGAGAGCGAGAGAGATGGACACCACACTAAGGAGAGAGAGAGGGAGAGAGATGGACACTACACTAAGGAGAGAGAGCGAGAGAGATGGACACCACACTAAGGAGAGAGAGAGAGAGAGAGATGGACACCACACTAAGGAGAGAGAGAGAGAGAGAGATGGACACCACACTAAGGAGAGAGAGAGAGAGATGGTCACCACACTAAGGAGAGAGAGAGAGATGGAAACCACACTAAGGAGAGAGAGAGAGCGAGAGATGGAAACCACACTAAGGAGAGAGAGAGAGAGAAATGGACACCACACTAAGGAGAGAGAGAGATGGACACCACACTAAGGAGAGAGAGAGAGAGAGAGAGGGATGGACACCACACTAAGGAGAGAGACAGAGAGAGAGAGATGGACATCACACTAAGGAGAGAGAGAGAGATGGACACTACACTAAGGAGAGAGAGAGAGAGAGAGAGATGGACACCACACTAAGGAGAGAGAGAGAGAGAGAGATGGACACCACAGTAAGGAGAGAGAGAGAGAGAGATGGAAATCACACTAAGGAGAGAGAGAGAGAGATGCACACCACACGAAGGAGAGAGAGAGAGAGAGATGGACACCACACTAAGGAGAGAGAGAGAGAGATGGACGGCACACGAAGGAGAGAGAGAGAGAGATGGACACCACACTAAGGAGAGAAAGAGAGAGAGATGGACACCACACTAAGGAGAGAGAGAGATGGAAACGACACTAAGGAGAGAGAGAGAGAGAGATGGACACCACACTAAGGCGAGACAGAGAGATGGACACCACACTAAGGAGAGAGAGAGAGAGAGATGGACACCACACTAAGGAGAGAGAGAGAGATGGACACCACACTAAGGACAGAGAGAGAGATGGGCACCACACTAAGGAGAGAGAGAGAGAGATGGACACCACACTAAGGAGAGAGAGAGAGAGAGAGATGGACACCACACTAAGGAGAGAGAGAGAGAGATGGACACCACACTAATGAGAGAGAGGGATGGACATCACACTAAGGAGAGAGAGAGAGAGAGAGAGATGGACACCACACTGAGGAGAGAGAGAGATGGACACCACACTAAGGAGAGAGAGAGAGAGAGATGGACACCACACTAAGGAGAGAGAGAGAGAGATGGACATCACACTAAGGAGAGAGAGGGAGAGATGGACATCACACTAAGGGGAGAGAGAGAGAGATGGACACCACACTAAGGAGAGAGAGAGAGAGAGATGACACCACACAAAGGAGAGAAAGAGAGAGACAGAGAGATAGACACCACACTAAGGAGAGAGAGAGAGAGATGGGCACCACGCTACGGAGAGAGAGAGAGAGAGGTGGACACCACACTAAGGAGAGAGAGAGAGAGAGATGGACACACGAAGGAGAGAGAGAGAGACAGATGGACAGACTAAGGAGAGAGAGAGAGTGAGATGCACACCACACTAAGGAGAGAGAGAGAGAGTGAGATGGACACCACACGAAGGAGAGAGAGAGAGATAGACATCACACTAAGGAGAGAGAGAGAGATGGACACCACACTAAGGAGAGAGAGAGAGACAGATGGACATCACACTAAGGAGAGTGAGAGAGAGATGGACACAGTAAGGAGAGAGAGAGAGAGAGATGCACACCACACTAAGGAGTGAGTGAGAGAGAGATGGAAACACGAAGGAGAGAGAGAGAGAGAGAGATGGACACACTAAGGAGAGAGATTGAGAGAGATGGACACACTAAGGAGAGAGAGAGAGTGATCGACACACTAAGGAGAGAGAGAGAGAGATGGACGCCACACTAAGGAGAGAGAGAGAGAGAGAGAGATGGACACCACACTAATTAGAGAGAGAGAGAGAGATGTGGACACCTCACTAAGGAGAGAAAGAGAGATAGAGATAGACACCACACTAAGGAGAGAGAGAGATGGACACCACACTAATGAGAGAGATGGACACCACACTAAGGAGAGAGAGAGAGAAGGTCATCATAGTAAGGAGAGAGAGAGAGAGATGGACACAACACGAAGGAGAGAGAGATGGACACCACACTAAGGAGAGAGATGGACACCACACTAAGGAGAGAGAGGGAGAGATGGACACCACACTAAGGAGAGAGAGAGAGAGAGAGATGAACACCACGCTAAGGAGAGAGAGAGATGGACACCACACTAAGGAGAGAGAGAGAGAGATGGACACCACACTAAGGAGAGAGAGAGATGGACACCACACTAAGGAGAGAGAGATACAGAGAGATGGACACCACACTAAGGAGAGAGAGAGAGAGAGATGGACACCACACTAAGGACAGAGTGAGAGAGAGATGGACACCACACTAAGGAGAGTGAGAGATGGACACCACACTAAGGAGAGAGAGATACAGAGAGATGGACACCACACTCAGGAAAGAGAGAGATGGACAGCACAATAAGGAGAGAGAGAGAGAGAGATGGACACCTCACAAAGGAGAGAGAGAGATGGACACCACACATAGATACATAGATACATAGAAGATAGGAGCAGGAGTAGGCCATCCGGCCCTTCGAGCCTGCTCCGCCATTTAAGGAGATCATGGCTGATCCTCCAATTCAGTATCCCGTCCCCGCCTTCTCTCCGTAACCCTTAACCCCTTTTGCCTGTAGAAATACATCTAATTCCCTCTTAAATATATTTAATGAGCTGGCGTACACTGCCCTCTGTGGCAATGAGTTCCACAGGTTCACCACCCTCTGAGTGAAGAAATTCCTCCTCATTTCTGTCCTAAATGGTTTAGCCCTTATCCTTAAATTATGTCCTCTAGTTCTGTTCTCACCCGCCAAGGGAAACATTCCTTCTGCATCTAGTCTGTCTAGACCTGTCAGAATTTTATACACTTCTATGAGGTCCCCTCTCAATCTTCTAAACTCCAGTGTGTACATCCCTAAACTACATAGTCTCTCCTCATAGGTCAATCCCGCCATTCCTGGTATCAGCCTGGTGAATCGCCGCTGCACCCCCTCCATGGCAAGAACATCTTTCCTCAGATGAGGCGACCAAAACTGTACACAGTACTCGAGGTGTGGTCTCACCAGTGCCCTGTACAGCTGCAGCAAGGTATCCCTGTTCCTGTATTCCAACCCTTTTGCTATGAAGGCCAGCATACCGTTTGCCTTCTTGATCGCCTGTTGCACCTGCATGCTCGCCTTCAGTGACTGGTGTACAAGAACACCCAGGTCTCTCTGTACTTCCCCCTCTCCCAATTTATTGCCATTTAAATAATAATTTGCCCTCCCGTTCCTGCACCCAAGGTGGATAACTTCGCACTTGTCCACATTATAGTGCATCTGCCATTTATCCGCCCAATCACCCAGTCTGTCCAAATCGCTCTGGAGCTTCCTGGTCTCCTCCTCTGAGCCCACCCCCCCTCCTAGTTTAGTGTCGTCTGCAAATTTGGAAATGCTGCATCCGACTCCCTGCTCCAGGTCATTAATGTAAATTGTGAACAGCTGGGGACCCAGGACAGATCCCTGTGGTACCCCACTTGTTACTGCCTGCCATTCAGAAAATGAGCCGTTTATTCCAACTCTCTGTTTTCTATCTGACAGCCAGTTCTCTATCCACGTCAATACTTTCCCCTTTATCCCATGAGCTTCAATTTTCCCTGCTAATCTTTTATGTGGGACCTTATCGAAGGCCTTTTGGAAGTCCAGGTACACCACATCTACTGGCTCTCCCCCATCTATTTTACCAGTTACTCCCTCAAAAAATTCCAATAGATTAGTCAAGCACGATTTACCCTTTGTAAATCCATGTTGACTCTGTCCTATCCTGTCCCCATTTGCTAAGTGCTCCGCTATTTCATCCTTAATGATGGACTCCAGCATTTTGCCCACAACTGATGTAAGGCTTACAGGTCTGTAATTACCTGCTTTTTCCCTACCCCCCTTTTTGAATAGTGGGGGTAACGTTAGCTACCCTCCAATCCATGGGCACTGTTCCCGAGTCTAATGAATTCTGAAAAATCATACTTAGTGCATCCGCTATCTCTAGGGCCACCTCCTTCAGTACCCTAGGATGCATGTTATCAGGCCCTGGGGATTTGTCCGCCTTCAATCCCTTTAGCTTCCTTAACACCATATCCTTAGAGATATTGACTTGCGTCAGTTCCTCCTTTGCAAATGTCCCTATTTTTCCCGATATCCCAGGGAGGTTTTTTGTGTCTTCCTTCGTAAAGACTGACCCAAAGTATGCATTTAGTTGGTCTGCCATTTCCTTATTTCCCGTTATATATTCCCCCGTATCTGACTGCAATGGGCCAACTTTGGTTTTCACCAGTCTTTTCCTCTTGATATACTTATAAAAGCTTTTGGAGTTAGTTTTTATATTTTCCGCCAGCTTGCTTTCGTAAGCTATTTTGCCCCTCTTGATTAAGCCCTTTGTCCTCCTTTGCTCTATCTTAAACTGTTCCCAATCTTCCGCTCTGGCGCTTTTTTTGGCTATTTTATACGCCCTATCTTTGGATTTTATGCTGTCTCTAATTTCCCCTGTTATCCACGGTTGAGTCACCTTTTTAGATTTCCTTTTATGCCAGATTGGTATAAACAATTTTTGCAATTTTGTCATTCTATCTTTAAATGCTTGCCATTGTTTATCTACCTCCAGTCCTCCCAGGAACGTTGTCCAATCAGACCTACTCAGTTCCCGTCTAATGGCATCATAATTCCCCTTGTTTAAATTCAGGACCTTAGTATCTGAGTCAATTTCTTCGCTCTCCATTTCGAGTGAGAAATCGATCATGTTATGATCGCTCTGACCCAAGGGTCCCCGTACAACAAGATTACTAATTAGTCCCTTCTCATTGCACAGTACCCAGTCCAATATAGCCTGTTCCCGAGTTGGTTCCTCGACATATTGATCCAGATAACCATCCCTTAAACACTCAAGGAATTCCTCCTCCTCATTATTTTTACTGATTAGGCTATTCCAATCTATATGTAAGTTAAAGTCACCTATGATGACAGCTGTGCTCTTATTGCACGCTTCTCTAATTTCCCTCGTGATGCCCTCCCCAACCTCTATTTTACTATTTGGAGGCCTATATACCACTCCTATTAATGTTTTTCGCCCCTCGCTATTTCTTATCTCCACCCATATAGATTCTGTATTAACTGAGTTAATATCCTTCCTTTCAATTGCATTTATCCCTTCTTTTACCAGCAATGCTACCCCTCCTCCCTTTCTTTTTCGTCGATCCTTCCTAAATACTGAATACCCCTGTATGTTAAGCTCCCAGCCCTGCTCACCCTGCAACCATGTTTCCGTAATCCCAATTAGATCATAATTATTAACCTCTATTTCCACAGCTAATTCATCTACCTTGTTCCTGATGCTTCTCGCATTAAGGTATAAAACCCTCAGGCTTTTTTTATGCTCACATTTTTTATGAATTAGTTTGGCCCTTTGTTTTTTGTTCCTCACTCTTTTACCATTTATTTCTGTCTGCCTTTCACTTTCCTCTATTTCACTACATAGGTTTCTAGCCCCCTGCCATACTAGTTTAAATGCTCCCGAACTGCTTTATCAAAAATTACCCCGAGAACATCAGTTCCATCTTTGCACAGGTGTAGACCGTCCCTTTTGTATAGGTCACACCTACCACAAAACTGGTTCCAATGCCTCAAAAATTTAAAACCCTCCCTCTTACACCACTGCTCAAGCCACGTATTTAGCCTAACTATCCTGTTCTCTGTACTCTTACTAGCACGTGGCACTGGTAGTAATCCAGAGATTACTACCTTCGAGGTCCTACTTTTTAGCTTGGCTCCTAACTCCCTAAATTCTACTTGTAGGACCTCTTCCCTTTTTTTAGCTACGTCGTTGGTACCAACATGTATCACGACAACTGGCTGTTCCCCCTCCCCCTCCAGAATGTTCTGCACCCGCGCCGAGACATCCTTGACCCTTGCACCAGGGAGGCAACATACCATCCTGGAGTCTCGGTCGCGACCACAGAAACCCCTATCTATTCCCCGAAGGAGAGAGAGAGAGAGAAAGAGATAGACACCAAACTATGGAGAGAGAGAGAGAGATGGACACCACACTAATGAGAGAGAGAGAGAGATGGACACCAAACTAAGGAGAGAGAGAGAGAGAGATGGACACCACACTAAGGAGAGAGAGAGAGAGAGAGATGGACACCACACTAAGGAGAGAGAGAGAGAGAGAGACGGACACCACACTAAGGGGAGAGAGAGAGAGTTGGACACCACACTAAGGAGAGAGAGAGAGAGAGATGGACAACGCAATTCAGAGAGAGAGAGAGAGAGAGATGGACACCACAATAAGGAGAGAGAGAGAGAGAGAGATGGACACCATACTAATGAGAGAGAGAGAGAGAGATGGACACCACACTAAGGAGAGAGAGAGAGAGAGAGATGGACACCACACTAAGGAGAGAGAGAGAGAGAAAGAGAGAGAGATGGACACCACACGAAGGAGAGAGAGAGATGGACACCACACTAAGGAGAGAGAGAGAGAGAGAGATGGACACCACACTAAGGAGAGAGAGATGGACACCAGATGAAGGAGAGAGAGAGAGATAGAGAGATGGACACCACACTAAGGAGAGAGAGAGATGGACACCAAACTAAGGAGAGAGAGAGAGAGATGGACACCACACTAAGGAGAGAGAGAGAGAGAGATGGACACCACACTAAGGAGAGAGAGAGAGAGAGAGAGATGGAAATCACACTAAGGAGAGAGAGAGAGAGATGCACACCACACGAAGGAGAGAGAGAGAGAGAGATGGACACCACACTAAGGAGAGAGAGAGAGAGATGGACGGCACACTAAGGAGAGAGAGAGAGGGAGATGGACACCACACTAAGGAGAGAAAGAGAGAGAGATGGACACCACACTAAGGAGAGAGAGAGATGGACACCACACGAAGGAGAGAGAGAGAGAGAGAGATGGACACCACACTAAGGAGAGAGAGAGATGGACACCACACTAAGGAGAGAGAGAGAGAGATGGACACCACACTAAGGAGAGAGAGAGAGATGGACACCACACTAAGGAGAGAGAGAGAGAGAGATGGACACCACACTAAGGAGAGAGAGAGAGAGAGATGGACACCACACTAAGGAGAGAGAGAGAGATGGACACCACACTAAGGAGAGAGAGAGAGAGAGATGGACACCACACTAAGGAGAGAGAGAGAGATGGACACCACACTAAGGAGAGAGAGAGAGAGAGATGGACACCACACTAAGGAGAGAGAGAGAGATGGACACCACACTAAGGAGAGAGAGAGAGAGAGATGGACACCACACTAAGGAGAGAGAGAGAGAGAGATGGACACCACACTAAGGAGAGAGAGAGAGATGGACACCACACTAAGGAGAGAGAGAGAGAGAGAGATGGACACCACACTAAGGAGAGAGAGAGAGAGATGGACACCACACTAATGAGAGAGAGGGATGGACATCACACTAAGGAGAGAGAGAGAGAGAGATGGACACCACACTGAGGAGAGAGAGAGATGGACACCACACTAAGGAGAGAGAGAGAGAGAGATGGACACCACACTAAGGAGAGAGAGAGAGAGATGGACATCACACTAAGGAGAGAGAGAGATGGACATCACACTAAGGGGAGAGAGAGAGATGGACACCACGCTAAGGAGAGAGAGAGAGAGAGATGGACACCACACTAAGGAGAGAAAGAGAGAGACAGAGAGATAGACACCACACTAATGAGAGAGAGAGAGAGATGGGCACCACACTACGGAGAGAGAGAGAGAGAGAGGTGGACACCACACTAAGGAGAGAGAGAGAGAGAGATGGACACACGAAGGAGAGAGAGAGACAGATGGACAGACTAAGGAGAGAGAGAGAGTGAGATGCACACCACACTAAGGAGACAGAGAGAGAGTGAGATGGACACCACACGAAGTGGAGAGAGAGAGACAGATGGACATCACACTAAGGAGAGTGAGAGAGAGATGGACACAGTAAGGAGAGAGAGAAAGAGAGATGCACACCACACTTAGGAGTGAGTGAGAGAGAGATGGAAACACTAAGGAGAGAGAGAGAGAGAGAGATGGACACACTAAGGAGAGAGATTGAGAGAGATGGACACACTAAGGAGAGAGAGAGAGAGATCGACACACTAAGGAGAGAGAGAGAGAGAGATGGACGCCACACTAAGGAGAGAGAGAGAGAGAGAGAGATGGACACCACACTAATTAGAGAGAGAGAGAGAGAGATGGACACCTCACTAAGGAGAGAAAGAGAGCGAGAGATAGACACCACACTAAGGAGAGAGAGAGAGAAATGGACACCACGCTAAGGAGAGAGAGAGAGAGAGAGATGGACACCACACTAAGGAGAGAGAGAGATGGACACCACACTAATGAGAGAGATGGACACCACACTAAGGATAGAGAGAGAGAAGGTCATCATAGTAAGGAGAGAGAGAGAGAGATGGACACAACACTAAGGAGAGAGAGAGATGGACACCACACTAAGGAGAGAGAGAGATGGACACCACACTAAGGAGAGAGAGAGAGATGGACACCACACTAAGGAGAGAGAGAGAGAGAGATGAACACCACACTGAGGAGAGAGAGAGATGGACACCACACTAAGGAGAGAGAGAGATGGACACCACACTAAGGAGAGAGAGAGATGGACACCACACTAAGGAGAGAGAGATACAGAGAGATGGACACCACACTAAGGAGAGAGAGAGAGAGAGATGGACACCACACTAAGGACAGAGTGAGAGAGAGATGGACACCACACTAAGGAGAGTGAGAGATGGACACCACACTAAGGAGAGAGAGATACAGAGAGATGGACACCACACTAAGGAAAGAGATAGATGGACAGCACAATAAGGAGAGAGAGAGAGAGAGATGGACACCTCACTAAGGAGAGAGAGAGATGGACACCACACTAAGGAGAGAGAGAGAGAGAATGAGATGGACACCAAACTATGGAGAGAGAGAGAGAGATGGACACCACACTAATGAGAGAGAGAGAGAGAGAGATGGACACCACACTAAGGAGAGAGAGAGAGAGAGAGAGATGGAAACCACACTAAGGAGAGAGAGAGAGAGAGATGGACACTACATTAAGGAGATAGAGAGATGGACACCACACTAAGGAGAGAGAGAGAGAGAGAGAGATGGACACCACACTAAGGAGAGAGAGAGAGAGAAAGACGGACACCACACTAAGGGGAGAGAGAGAGAGTTGGACACCACACTAAGGAGAGAGAGAGAGAGAGATGGACAATGCAATTCAGAGAGAGAGAGAGAGAGAGATGGACACCACAATAAGGAGAGAGAGAGAGAGAGAGATGGACACCATACTAATGAGAGAGAGAGAGAGAGATGGACACCACACTAAGGAGAGAGAGAGAGAGAGAGATGGACACCACACTGAGGAGAGAGAGAGAGAGATGGACACCACACTAAGGCAGAGAGAGATGGACACCACATGAAGGAGAGAGAGAGAGATAGAGAGATGGACACCACACTAAGGAGAGAGAGAGATGGACACCAAACTAAGGAGAGAGAGAGAGATGGACACGACACTAAGGAGAGAGAGAGAGAGAGATGGACATCACATGAAGGAGAGAGAGAGATGGACACCACACTAAGGAGAGAGAGAGATGGACACCACACTAAGGAGAGAGAGAGATGGACACCACACTAAGGAGAGAGAGAGAGAGAGAGATGGACACCACACTAAGGAGTGAGAGAGAGAGATGGACATCACACGAAGGAGAGAGAGAGATGGACACCACACTAAGGAGAGAGAGAGAGAGATGGACACCTCAAGAAGGTGAGAGAGAGAGAGAGAGAGATATGGACACCACACTAAGGAGAGAGAGAGATGGACACCACACTAAGGAGAATGAGAGAGAGATGGACACCACACTAAGGAGAGAGAGAGAGCGAGATGGACACCACACGAAAGAGAGAGAGAGAGAGATGGACACCACACTAAGGAGAGGGAGAGAGAGAGAGATGGACACCACAATAAGGAGAGAGAGAGATGGACACCACACTAAGGAGAGAGAGAGAGAGATGGACACCACACTAAGGAGAGAGACAGAGATGGAAACACTAAGGAGAGAGAGAGTTGGACACCAACTAAGGAGAGAGAGAGAGAGATGGAAACCACACTAAAGAGAGAGAGAGAGAGATGGACACCACACTAAGGAGAGAGAGAGAGAGAGAGATGGACACCACACTAAGGAGAGAGAGGGAGAGAGATGGACAGCACACTAAGGAGAGAGAGAGAGAGATGGACATCACATGAAGGAGAGAGAGAGAGATGGACACCACACTAAGGAGAGAGAGAGATGGACACCACACTAAGGAGAGAGAGAGATGGACACCACACCAAGGAGAGAGAGAGAGAGATGGACATCACACGAAGGAGAGAGAGAGATGGACACCACACTAAGGAGAGAGAGAGCGAGATGGACACCTCAAGAAGGAGAGAGAGAGAGATGGACACCACACTAAGGAGAGAGAGAGAGAGAGAGAGAGATGGACACCACACGAAAGAGAGAGAGAGAGAGATGGGCACCACACTAAGGAGAGAGAAAGAGAGAGATGGACACCACAATAAGGAGAGAGAGAGATGGACACCACACTAAGGATAGAGAGAGAGAGATGGACACCACACTAAGGAGAGAGAAAGAGAGAGATGGAAACACTAAGGAGAGAGAGAGAGAGATGGAAACCACACTAAAGAGAGAGAGAGAGAGATGGACACCACACTAAGGAGAGAAAGAGATAGAGAGATGGACACCACACTAAGGAGAGAGAGAGGGATGGACACCACACTAAGGAGAGAGAGAGATGGACATCACACTAAGCAGAAAGAGAGAGATGGACACCACACTAAGGAGAGAGAGAGAGAGAGATGGACACCACACTAAGGAGAGAGAGAGAGATGGACACCACACTAAGGAGAGAGAGAGAGAGAGATGGACACCACACTAAGGAGAGAGAGAGAGATGGACACCACACTAAGGAGAGAGAGAGAGAGAGAGATGGACACCACACTAAGGAGAGAGAGAGAGATGGACATCACACTAAGGAGAGAGAGAGAGATGGACACCACACTAAGGAGAGAGAGAGAGAGAGATGGACACCACACTAAGGAGAGAGAGAGAGAGATGGACACCACACTAAGAGAGAGAGAGAGATGGACACCACACTAAGGAGAGAGAGAGAGAGATGGACACCACACTAAGGAGAGAGAGAGAGAGATGGACACCACACTAAGGAGAGAGAGAGAGAGAGATGGACACCACACTAAGGAGAGAGAGAGAGAGATGGACACCACACTAAGGAGAGAGAGAGAGAGAGATGGACACCACACTAAGGAGAGAGAGAGAGAGAGATGGACACCACACTAAGGAGAGAGAGAGAGAGATGGACACCACACTAAGGAGAGAGAGAGAGAGAGATGGACACCACAATAAGGAGAGAGAGAGATGGACACCACACTAAGGAGAGAGAGAGAGAGATGGACACCACACTAAGGAGAGAGAGAGAGATGGACACCACACTAAGGAGAGAGAGAGATAGACACCACACTAAGAGAGAGAGAGAGAGATGACACACATAAGGAGAGAGAGAGATGGACACCACACTAAGGAGAGAGAGATAGAGATGGAAACCACACTAAGAGAGTGAGAGAGATGGACACCACACTAAGAGAGAGAGAGAGAGAAGATGGACACCACACTAAGGAGAGAGAGAGAGAGGAAACCACACTAAGGAGAGAGAGAGAGTTGGACATCACACTAAGGAGAGAGAGAGAGAGAGATGGACACCACACTAAGAGAGAAGAGAGAGAGATGAGACATCCTCACTAAGAGGAAGAGAGAGAGATGGACACCACACTAAGGAGAGAGAGAGAGTGATGGACACCACACTAAGGAGAGAGAGAGATGGACATCACACTAAGCAGAAAGAGAGAGATGGACACCACACTTAAGGAGAGAGAGAGAGAGAGATGACAACACACTAAGAGAGAGAGAGAGATCGGACACCACACTAAGGAGAGAGAGAGAGAGATGGACAACACACTAAGGAGAGAGAGAGAGATGGACACCACACTAAGCAGAGAGAGAGAGATGGACACCACACTAAGGAGAGTGAGAGAGAGAGATGGACACCACACTTAGGAGAGAGAGAGATGGACACCACACTAAGCAGAGAGAGACTGATGGACACCACACTAAGGAGAGAGAGAGAGAGAGAGATGGACACCACACTAAGGAGAGAGAGAGAGAGAGAGATGGACACCACACTAAGGAGAGAGAGAGAGAGATGGACATCACACTAAGGAGAGAGAGAGAGAGAGATGGACACCACACTAAGGAGAGAGAGAGAGAGATGGACACCACACTAAGAGAGAGAGAGAGAGATGGACACCACACTAAGGAAGAGAGAGAGAGAGATGGACACCACACTAAGGAGAGAGAGAGAGATGGACACCACACTAAGGAGAGAGAGAGAGAGATGGACACCACACTAAGGAGAGAGAGAGAGAGAGATGGAAACACTAAGGAGAGAGAGAGTTGGACACCAACTAAGGAGAGAGAGAGAGAGAGATGGAAACCACACTAAAGAGAGAGAGAGAGAGATGGACACCACACTAAGGAGAGAGAGAGATAGATAGATGGACACCACACTAAGGAGAGAGAGAGAGAGATGGACACCACACTAAGGAGAGAGAGAGGAGATGGACACCACACTAAGAGAGAGAGAGAGAGATGGACACCACACTAAGGAGAGAGAGAGAGAGAGAGATGGACACCACACTAAGGAGAGAGAGAGAGAGAGAGATGGACACCACACTAAGGAGAGAGAGAGAGAGATGGACACCACACTAAGGAGAGAGAGAGAGAGATGGACACCACACTAAGAGAGAGAGAGAGAGATGGACACCACACTAAGGAGAGAGAGAGAGAGATGGACACCACACTAGGAGAGAGAGAGAGATGGACACCACACTAAGGAGAGAGAGAGAGAGATGGACACCACACTAAGGAGAGAGAGAGAGAGAGATGGACACCACACTAAGGAGAGAGAGAGAGAGAGATGGACACCACACTAAGGGAGAGAGAGAGAGTTGGACACCACACTAAGGAGAGAGAGAGAGAGAGATGGAAACCACACTAAGGAGAGAGAGAGAGAGAGAGATGGACACCACACTAAGGAGAGAGAGAGAGAGAGAGATGGACACCACACTAAGGAGAGAGAGAGAGGGATGGACACCACACTAAGGAGAGAGAGAGATGGACATCACACTAAGCAGAAAGAGAGAGATGGACACCACACTAAGGAGAGAGAGAGAGAGAGATGGACACCACACTAAGAGAGAGAGAGAGAGAGATGGACACCACACTAAGGAGAGAGGGAGAGAGAGATGGACACCACACTAAGGAGAAGAGAGAGAGATGGACACCACACTAAGGAGAGAGAGAGAGATGGACACCACACTAAGGGAGAGAGAGAGAGAGATGGACACCACACTAAGGAGAGAGAGGAGAGATGGACCACCACACTAAGGAAGAGAGAGAGAGAGATGGGACACCACACTAAGGAGAGTGAGAGAGAGATGGACACCACACTAAGGAGAGAGAGAGAGATGGACACCACACTAAGAAGAGAGAGAGAGATGGACACCACCTAAGAGAGAGAGAGAGAGAGAGATGGACACCACACTAAAGGAGAGAGAGAGAGAGATGACACCACACTAAGGGAGAGAGAGAGAGTGTGGACACCACACTAAGGAGAGAGAGGAGAGAGATGGACAACCACACTAAGGAGAGAGAGAGAGAGAGATGGACACCACACTAAGGAGAGAGAGAGAGAGACGGACACCACACTAAGAGAGAGAGAGAGAGATGGACACCACACTAAGGAGCAGAGAGAGAGAGAGATGGACACCACACTAAGGAGAGAGAGAGAGAGATGGACACCACACTAAGGAGAGAGAGAGAGAGATGGACACCACACTAGGAGAGAGAGGAGATGGACACCCACTAAGGAGAGAGAGAGATGGACACCACACTAAGGAGAGAGAGAGAGAGAGATGACACCACACTAAGGAAGAGAGAGAGAGAGATGGACACCACACTAAGGGAGAGAGAGAGAGAGATGGACACCACACTAAGGAGAGAGAGAGAGAGAGATGGACACCACACTAAGGAGAGAGAGAGAGAGAGGGACACACACTAAGGAGAGAGAGAGAGAGAGATGGACACCACACTAAGGAGAGAGAGAGAGATGACACCACACTAGAGAGAGAGAGAGAGATGGACACCACACTAAGGGGAGAGAGAGAGAGAGATGGACACCACACTAAGGAGAGAGAGAGAGAGATGGAACACCACACTAAGGAGAGAGAGAGAGATGGACACCACAATAAGGAGAGGAGAGAGAGATGGACACCACACTAAGGAGAGAGAGAGAGAGAGATGGACACCACACTAGAGAGAGAGAGAGAGATGGACACCACACTAAGGAGAGAGAGAGAGAGAGATGGACACCACACTAAGGAGAGAGAGAGATGGACATCACACTAAGCAGAGAGAGAGAGATGGACACCACACTAAGGAGAGTGAGAGAGAGAGATGACACCACACTAAGGAGAGAGAGAGAGAGAGATGGATACCATCCTAAGGAGAGAGAGCGAGAGAGAGATGGACATCACACTAAGGAGAGAGAGAGAGAGAGAGATGGACACCACACTAAGGAGAGAGAGAGAGATGGACACCACACTAAGGAGAGAGAGAGAGATGGACACCACACTAAGGAGAGAGAGAGAGAGAGATGGACACCACACTAAGGAGAGAGAGAGAGAGATGGACACCACACTAAGGAGAGAGAGAGAGATATGGACACCACACTAAGGAGAGAGAGATAGAGAGAGATGGACACCACACTAAGGAGAGAGAGAGAGATGGACACCACACTAAGGTCACAGAGAGAGAGAGATGGACACCACACTAGGGAGAGAGAGAGAGAGATGGACACCACACTAAGGAGAAGAGAGAGAGAGATGGACACCACACTAAGGAGAGAGAGAGAGAGAGAGATGGACACCACACTAAGGAGAGAGAGAGAGAGAGTGACAACCACACTAAGGAGAGAGAGAGAGATGGACACCACACTAAGGAGAGAGAGAGAGAGATGGACACACACTAAGGAGAGAGAGAGAGGAGATGGACACCACACTAAGGAGAGAGAGAGAGAGAGATGGACACCACACTAAGGAGAGAGAGAGAGATGGACACCACACTAAGGAGAGAAGAGAGAGATGGACACCACACTAAGGAGAGAGAGAGAGAGAGATGGACACCACACTAAGGAGAGAGGAGAGAGAGATGGACACCACACTAAGGAGAGAGAGAGAGATGGACACCACAAGGAGAGAGAGAGAGAGAGATGGACACCACACTAAGGAGAGAGAGAGAGAGATGGACACCACACTAAGGAGAGAGAGAGAGAGAGATGGACACACACTAAGGAGAGAGAGAGAGAGAGATGGACACCACACTAAGGAGAATGAGAGAGATATGGACACCACACTAAGGAGAGAGAGAGCGAGATGGACACCACACTTCAGAGAGAGAGAGAGAGATGGAAACCACACTAAGGAGAGAGAGAGAGAGAGATGGACACCACACTAAGGAGAGAGAGAGATGGACAACACACTAAGGAGAGAGAGAGACAGAGAGACGGACGCCACACTAAGGAGAGTGAGAGAGATGGACACCACACTAAGGAGAGAGAGAGAGAGATGCACACCACACTAAGGAGAGAGAGAGAGAGAGAGATGGACACCACACTAAGGAGAGAGAGAGAGGGATGGACACCACACTAAGGAGAGAGAGAGAGAGAGAGAGATGGACACCACACTAAGGAGAGAGAGAGAGATGGACACCACACTAAGGAGAGAGAGAGAGAGAGAGATGGACACCACACTAAGGAGAGAGAGAGAGATGGACACCACACTAAGGAGAGAGGGAGAGACAGATGGACACCACACTAAGGAGAGAGGGAGATGGACATCACACTAAGCAGAGAGAGAGATGGACACCACACTAAGGACAGAGAGAGAGAGATTGACACCACACTAAGGAGAGAGAGAGAGAGAGATGGACACCACACTAAGGAGAGAGAGAGATATGGACACCACACTAAGGAGAGAGAGAGAGAGAGATGGACACCACACTATAGGAGAGAGAGAGAGATGGACACCACACTAAGGACAGAGAGAGAGAGAGATGGACACCACACTATGGAGAGAGAGAGAGAGAGATGGATACCACACTAAGGAGAGAGAGAGAGATGGGCACCACACTAAGGAGAGAGAGAGAGGAGATGGACACCACACTAAGGAGAGAGAGAAGAGATGGACACCACACTAAGGAGAGAGAGAGAGAGATGGACACCACACTAAGGAGAGAGAGAGAGAGATGGACACCTCACTAAGGAAGAGAGAGAGAGAGATGGACACCACACTAAGGAGAGAGAGAGAGAGATGGACACCACACTAAGGAGAGAGAGAGAGAGATGGACACCTCACTAAGGAGAGAGAGAGAGAGATGGACACCACACTAAGGAGAGAGAGAGAGAGATGGACACCACACTAAGGAAGAGAGAGAGATGTGGACACCACACTAGGAGGACAGAGTGAAGATGGACTCACCACTAAGAAAGAGAGAGAGAGAGAGATGGAACACCACACTAAGAGAGGAGAGAGAGAGATGGACACCACACTAAGGAGAGAGAGAGAGGATGGACACCACACTAAGGGAGAGAGAGAGAGAGAGATGGACACCACACTAAGGAGAGAGAGAGAGAGATGGACACCACACTAAGGAGAGAGAGAGAGAGATGGACACCACACTAAGGAGAGAGAGAGAGAGAGATGGACACCACACTAAGGAGAGAGAGAGAGAGAGATGGACACCACATTCTAAGGAGAGAGAGAGAGATGGACACACACTAAGGAGAGAGAGAGATGGACAAGCCACACTAAGAGAGAGAGAGAGAGATTGACACCACACTAAGGAGAGAGAGAGAGAGAGATGGACACCACACTAAGGAGATGAGAGAGAGATGGACACCACACTAAGGAGAGAGAGAGAGAGATGGACTCCACACTAAGGAGAGAGAGAGAGAGAGAGATGGACACCACACTAAGGAGAGAGAGAGAGAGAGATGGACTCCACACTAAGGAGAGAGAGAGAGAGAGAGATGGACACCACACTAAGGAGAGAGAGAGAGATTGGACACCACACTAAGGAGAGAGAGAGAGAGAGATGGACACCACACTAAGGAGAGAGAGAGAGAGATGGACACCACACTAAGGAGAGAGAGAGATGGACACCACACTAAGGAGAGAGAGAGAGAGAGATGGACACCACACTAAGGAGAGAGAGAGAGGAGAGATGGACACCACACTAAGGAGAGAGAGAGAGAGAGATGACACCACACTAAGGAGAGAGAGAGAGATGGACACCACACTAGGAGAGAGAGATGGGCCGACACACTAAGGAGAGAGAGAGAGAGATGGACACCACACTAAGGAGAGAGAGAGAGAGATGGACACACACTAAGGAGAGAGAGAGAGAGATGGACACCACACTAAGGAGAGAGAGAGAGATGGACACCACACTAAGGAGAGAGAGAGAGAGAGATGGACACCACACTAAGGAGAGAGAGAGATGGACACCACACTAAGGAGAGAGAGAGCGAGATGACACCACACTAGGAGAGGAGAGAGAGAGATGGACACCACACTAAGGAGAGAGAGAGAGTGATGGACACCACACTATGAGAGAGAGAGAGAGAGATGGACACCACACTAAGGAGAGAGAGAGAGATGGACACCACACTAAGAGAGAGAGAGAGAGAGAGATGGACACCACACTAAGGAGAGAGAGAGATATGGACACCACACTAAGGAGAGAGAGAGAGAGAGATGGACACCACACTAAGGAGAGAGAGAGAGAGAGATGGACACCACACTAAGAGAGAGAGAGAGAGAGATGGACACCACACTAAGGAGAGAGAGAAGAGAGAGATGACACCACTCTAAGGAGAGGAGAGAGATGGACACCACACGGAAGGAGAGAGAGAGAGAGATGGCACCACCTAAGGAGAGAGAGAGAGAGAGATGGACACCACACTAAGGAGAGAGAGAGAGAGAGATGGACACCACACTAAGGAGAGAGAGAGAGAATGGACACCACACTAAGGAGAGAGAGAGAGAGATGGACACCACACTAAGGAGAGTGAGAGAGAGAATGGACACCACACTAAGAGAGAGAGAGAGAGATGGACACCACACTAAGGAGAGAGAGAGAGAGAGAGATGGACACCACACTAAGGAGAGAGAGAGAGATGGACACCACACTAAGGAGAGAGAGAGAGAGAAATGGACACCACACTAAGGAGAGAGAGAGAGAATGGACACCACACTAAGGAAGAGAGAGACTGATGGACACCACACTAAGGAGAGAGAGAGAGAGAGATGGACACCCCACTAAGGAGAGAGAGAGAGAGAGATGGACACCACACTAAGGAGAGAGAGAGAGAGAGATCGACACCACACTGAGGAGAGAGAGAGAGAGAGAGATGGACACCACACTAAGGAGAGAGAGAGAGAGATGGACACCACACTAAGGAGAGTGAGATAGAGAGAGAGATGGACACCACACTAAGGAGAGAGAGAGAGCGATGAACACCACACTAAGGAGAGAGAGAGAGAGAGATGGACACCACACTAAGGAGAGAGAGAGAGAGAGAGATGGACACCACATTAAGGAGAGAGAGAGAGAGAGAGAGGGACACCACACTGAGGAGAGAGAGAGAGAGAGATGGACACCACATTACGGAGAGAGAGAGAGAGAGATGGACACCACACTAAGTAGAGAGAGAGAGAGAGTGATGGACACCACACTAAGGAGAGAGAGAGAGATGGACACACTAAGGAGAGAGAGAGAGAGAGATGGACACCACACTAAGGAGAGAGAAGAGAGAGATGGACACCACACTAAGGAGAGAGAGAGAGATGGACACCACACTAGAGAGAGAGAGAGAGAGAGATGGACACCACACTAAGGAGAGAGAGAGAGATGGACACCACACTAAGGAGAGAGAGAGAGAGATGGACACCACACTAAGAGAGAGAGAGAGAGATGGACACCACACTAAGGAGAGAGAGAGAGAGATGGACACCACACTAAGGAGAGAGAGAGAGAGATGGACACCACACTAAGAGAGAGAGAGAGAGATGGACACCACTAAGGAGAGAGAGAGAGATGGACACCACACTAAGAGAGAGAGAGAGAGATGGACACCACACTAAGGAGAGAGAGAGAGATGGACACCACACTAAGGAGAGAGAGAGAGAGAGAGATGGACACCACACTAAGGAGAGAGAGAGAGATGGACACCACACTAAGGAGAGAGAGAGAGATGGACACCACACTAAGAGAGAGAGAGAGAGATGGACACCACACTAAGGAGAGAGAGAGAGATGGACACCACACGAAGGAGAGAGAGAGAGATGGACACCACACTAAGGAGAGAGAGAGAGAGATGTACACCACACTAAGGAGAGAGAGAGAGATGGACACCACACTAAGGAGAGAGAGAGAGAGATGGACACCACACTAAGGAGAGAAAGAGAGAGATGGACACCACACTAAGGAGAGAGAGACATGGAAACCACATTAAGGAGAGAGAGAGAGAGAGATGGACACCACACTAAGGAGAGAGAGAGAGATGGACACCACATTAAGGAGAGAGAGAGAGAGAGATGGTCACCACACTAAGGAGAGAGAGAGAGATGGACACCACACTAAGGAGAGAGAGAGAGAGAGAGAGAGATGGACACCACACTAAGGAGAGAGAGAGAGAGAGATGGACACCACACTAAAGAGAGAGAGAGAGAGAGATGGACACCACACTAAGGAGAGAGAGAGAGATGGACACCACACTAAGGGAGAGAGAGAGAGAGATGGACACCACACTAAGGAGAGAGAGAGAGAGAGATGGACACCACACTAAAGAGAGAGAGAGAGAGAGCTGGACACCACACTAAGGGGAGAGAGAGATGGACACTACACTGAGGAGAGAGAGAGAGATGGACACCACACTAAGGAGAGAGAGAAAGAGAGATGGACACCACACTAAGGAGAGAGAGAGAGAGATGGACACCATATTAAGGAGAGCGAGAGAGAGATGGACACCACACTAAGGAGAGAGAGAGATGGACACCACACTAAGGAGAGAGAGAGAGAGATGGACACACTAAGGAGAGAGAGAGAGAGTTGGACACCACACTAAGGAGAGAGAGAGAGTGATGTACACCACACTAAGGAGCGAGAGAGAGTTGGACACCACACTAAGGAGAGAGAGAGAGAGAGATGGACACCACACTGAGGAGAGAGTGAGATGGACACCACACTCAGGAGAGAGAGAGAGAGAGAGATGGACACCACACTAAGGAGAGAGAGAGAGAGATGTACACCACACTAAGGAGAGAGAGAGAGATGGACACCACACTAAGGAGAGAGAGAGAGATGGACACCACACTAAGGAGAGAAAGAGAGAGATGGACACCACACTAAGGAGAGAGAGAGATGGAAACCACACTAAGGAGAGAGAGAGAGAGAGATGGACACCACACTTAGGAGAGAGAGAGAGAGAGATGGACACCACACTAAGGAGAGAGAGAGAGAGAGAGATGGACACCACACTAAGGAGAGAGAGAGAGAGAGAGTTGGACACCACACTAAAGAGAGAGAAAGAGCGAGATGGACACCACACTAAGGGGAGAGAGAGATGGACATCACACGAAGGAGAGAGCGCGAGAGAGATGGACACCACACTAAAGCGAGAGAGAGATAGAGAGATGGACACCACACTAAGGGGAGAGAGAGTTGGACACCACACTAAGGAGAGAGAGAGAGAGATGGACACCACACTAAGGAGAGAGAGAGATGGACACCACACTAAGGAGAGAGAGAGAGAGAGATGGACACCCCACTAAGGAGAGAGAGAGAGAGATGGACACCACACTAAGGAGAGAGAGAGAGAGAGATCGACACCACACTGAGGAGAGAGAGAGAGAGAGAGATGGACACCACACTAAGGAGAGAGAGAGAGAGATGGACACCACACTAAGGAGAGTGAGAGAGAGAGAGAGATGGACACCACACTAAGGAGAGAGAGAGAGCGATGGACACCACACTAAGGAGAGAGAGAGAGTGAGATGGACACCACACTAAGGAGAGAGAGAGAGAGAGAGATGGACACCACATTAAGGAGAGAGAGAGAGAGAGAGAGGGACACCACACTAAGGAGAGAGAGAGAGAGAGATGGACACCACATTACGGAGAGAGAGAGAGAGAGATGGACACAACACTAAGTAGCGAGAGAGAGAGTGATGGACACCACACTAAGGAGAGAGAGAGAGATGGACACACTAAGGAGAGAGAGAGAGAGAGATGGACACCACTCTAAGGAGAGAGAGAGTGAGATGGACACCACACTAAGGAGAGAGAGATGGACACCACACTAAGGAGAGAGAGAGAGAGAAATGAACACCACACTAAGGAGAGAGAGAGAGAGAGATGGACACCACACTAAGGAGAGAGAGAGAGAGATGGACACCACACTAAGGAGAGAGAGAGAGAGAGAGAGGAGGCACCACACTAAGGAGAGAGAGAGAGAGAGATGGACACCGACACTCGGAGAGAGAGAGAGAGATGGACACCACACTAAGGAGAGAGAGAGAGAGAGATGGACACCACACTAGAGGAGAGAGAGAGATGGACACCACACTAAGGAAGGAGAGAGAGAGATGGACACCACACTAGGTGAGAGAGAGAGATGGACACCTCACGAGAGGAGAGAGAGAGAGAGAGATGGACAACCACACTAAGGAGAGAGAGAGAGAGAGAGATGGACACCACACTAAGGAGAGAGAGAGAGAGAGAGAGATGGACACCACACTAAGAGAGAGAGAGAGAGAATGGACAACCACACTAAGGAGAGAGAGAAGAGAGAATGGACTCACATCTAAGGAGAGAGAGAGAGAGATTGCACACCACACTAAGGAGAGAGAGATGGACACCACACTAAGGAGAGAGAGAGAAGATGACAACCACACTAAGGAGAGAGAGAAGAGAGATGGACACCACACTAAGGAGAGAGAGAGAGAGAGAGATGGACACCACACGAAGGAGAGAGAGACATGGAAACCACACTAAGGAGAGAGAGAGAGAGAGATGGACACCACACTAAGGAGAGAGAGAGAGAGAGATGGACACCACACTAAGGAGAGAGAGAGAGAGAGAGATGGACACCACACTAAGGAGAGAGAGAGAGAGAGAGTTGGACACCACACTAAAGAGAGAGAAAGAGCGAGATGGACACCACACTAAGGGGAGAGAGAGATGGACATCACACGAAGGAGAGAGCGCGAGAGAGATGGACACCACACTAAAGCGAGAGAGAGATAGAGAGATGGACACCACACTAAGGGGAGAGGAGAGTTGGACACCACACTAAGGAGAGAGAGAGAGAGATGGACACCACACTAAGGAGAGAGAGAGATGGACACCACACTAAGGAGAGAGAGAGAGAGAGATGGACACCCCACTAAGGAGAGAGAGAGAGAGAGATGGACACCACACTAAGGAGAGAGAGAGAGAGATGGACACACTAAGGAGAGAGAGAGAGAGAGTTGGACACCACACTAAGGAGAGAGAGAGAGAGATGGACACACTAAGGAGAGAGAGAGAGAGAGTTGGACACCACACTAAGGAGAGAGAGAGAGTGATGTACACCACACTAAGGAGCGAGAGAGAGTTGGACACCACACTAAGGAGAGAGAGAGAGAGAGATGGACACCACACTGAGGAGAGAGTGAGATGGACACCACACTCAGGAGAGAGAGAGAGAGAGAGATGGACACCACACTAAGGAGAGAGAGAGAGAGAGATGGACTCCACACTAAAGAGAGAGAGAGAGAGAGAGATGGACACCACACTAAGGAGAGAGAGAGAGATGGACACCACACTAAGGAGAGAAAGAGAGAGATGGACACCACACTAAGGAGAGAGAGACATGGAAACCACACGAAAAATTGGGGAGTCTGTGAAGGTCATAAGAGCATAGGAAATAGGAGCAGGAGTAGGCCATTCGGCCCCCTCGAGCCTGCTCCACCATTCAATAAGATCATGGCTGATCTTCTACCTCATCTCCACTTTCCTGCACTGTCCCCATATCCCTTGATTCCCTTAATATTCAAAAATCTATCGATCTCTGTCTTGAATATACTCAATGACTGAGCCTCCACAGCCCTCTGGGGTAGAGAATTCCAAAGATTCACCACCCTCTGAGTGAAGAAATTTCTCCTCATCTCATTCCTAAATGGTCAACCCCTTATTCTGAGACTGTGACCCCTGGTTCTAGACTCCCCAGCCAGGGGAAACATGCTCCCTGCATCTACCTTGTCAAGCCCTGTAAGAATTATGTATGTTTCAATGAAATCACCTCTCATTCTTCAAAACTCTAGAGAAAATAGGCCTAGTCTACTCAATCTCTCCTCATAGGACAATCCCTCCATCCCAGGAATCAGTCTGGTGAACCTTCGTTGCACTCCCTCTATGGCAAGTATATCCTTCCTTAGGTAAGGAGGCCAAAACTGTACACAATACTCCAGGTGTGGTCTCACCAGGGCCCTATATAATTGCAGTAAGACGTCTTTACTCTCATACTCAAATCCTCTTGTAATAAAGGCCAACATACCATTTGTTTCCTAATTGCTTGCTGTACCTGCATGTTAACTTTCAGTGATTCGTGTACAAGGACACCCAGGTCCCTCTGAACACCAACATTTCCCAATCTCTCAACATTTAAAAAATACTCTGCTTTTCTTATTTTTCCTACCAAAGTGGATAACTTCACATTTCTCCACATTATATTCCATTTGCCATGTTCTTGCCCATTCACTTTGCTTTGTCTATATCCCCTTGAAGCCTCTTTGCATCCTCCTCACAACTTACATTCCCTTCCGGCGAGAAGAGGGGTGACAGGGGAGTGGGACAATGTGCAGAATAGGATTCAGGAGAGAGGTTGGAGTGTGTACAATGTGGGACTCAGAAGGAAAGCGTTGGAAAATTGGAGCCTGTGGGTGATACAGGGTCCTGCTACAACACCAGCAGATTCAGGGTCCAGCTACCAACCAGCAGATACAGGATCCTGCTACCACACCAGCAGATACAGGGTCCAGCTACCAACCAGCAGATACAGGGTCCCGCTACAACACCAGCAGATACAGAGTCCCGCTACCACACCAGCAGATACAGGGTCCCGCTATCAACCAGCAGATACAGGGTCCTGCTACCACACCAGCAGATACAGGGTCCAGCTACCAACCAGCAGATACAGGGTCCGGCTACCAACTAGCAGATACAGGGTCCCGCTATCACACCAGCAGATACAGGGTCCTGCTACTATATGAGCAGATACAGGGTCCTGCTACTACATCAGCAGATACAGGGTCCTGCTACTACATCAGCAGATACAGGGTCCTGCTACTACATCAGCAGATACAGGGTCCCGCTACCAACTAGCAGATACAGGGTCCTGCTATCACACCAGCAGATACAGGGTCCTGCTACCGCACCAGCAGATACAGGGTCCTGCTACTATATCAGCAGATACAGGGTCCTGCTACCACACCAGCAGATACAGGGTCCCGCTACCAACTAGCAGATACAGGGTCCCGCTACCACACCAGCAGATACAGGGTCCCGTTAGCACACCAGCAGATACAGGGTCCCGCTACCACACCAGCAGATACAGGGTCCCGCTACCAACCAGCAGATACAGGGTCCAGCTACCAACCAGCAGATACAGGGTCCCACTATCACACCAGCAGATACAGGATCCCGTTACCCACCAGCAGATACAGGGTCCCGCTACCAACCAGCAGATACAGGGTCCCACTATCACACCAGCAGATACAGGATCCCGTTACCCACCAGCAGATACAGGGTCCCGCTACCACACCAGCAGATACAGTGTCCCACTACCACACCAGCAGGTACAGGGTCCCGCTACCACATCAGCAGATACAGGGTCCAGCTACCAACCAGCAGATACAGGGTCCTGCTATCACACCAGCAGATACAGGGTCCTGCTACCACACCAGCAGATACAGGGTCCTGCTACTATATCAGCAGATACAGGGTCCTGCTACTACATCAGCAGATACAGGGTCCTGCTACTACATCAGCAGATACAGGGTCCCACTACCAACTAGCAGATACAGTGTCCCGCTATCACACCAGCCGATACAGGGTCCTGCTACCACACCAGCAGATACAGGGTCCGGCTACTATATCAGCAGATACAGGGTCCTGCTACTATATCAGCAGATACAGGGTCCTGCTACTACATCAGCAGATACAGGGTCCCGCTACCAACTAGCAGATACAGGGTCCCGCTACCACACCAGCAGATACAGGGTCCCGTTAGCACACCAGCAGATACAGGGTCCCGCTACCACACCAGCAGATACAGGGTCCCGTTAGCACACCAGCAGATACAGGGTCCCACTACCACTCCAGCAGATACAGGGTCCTGCTATCACACCAGCAGATACAGGGTCCCGCTGCCAACCAGCAGATACAGGGTCCCGCTATCACACCAGCAGATACAGGATCCTGCTACCACACCAGCAGATACAGGGTCATGCTACCACACCAGCAGATACAGGGTCCTGCTACCACACCAGCAGATACAGGGTCCTGCTACTACACCAGCAGATACAGGGTCCTGCTACTACACCAGCAGATACAGGGTCCTGCTACCACACCAGCAGATACAGGGACCCGCTATCACACCAACAAATACAGGATCCTGCTACCACACCAGCAGATACAGGGTCCTGCTACCACACCAGCAGATACAGGGTCCTGCTACTAAACCAGCAGATACAGGGTCCCGCTAGCACACCAGCAGATACAGGGTCCCGCTACCAACCAGCAGTTACAGGGTCCCACTACCACTCCAGCAGATACAGGGTCCCACTACCACTCCAGCAGATACAGGATCCCGCTACCAACCAGCAGATACAGGGTCCTGCTACCACACCAGCAGATACAGGGTCCCGCTATCACACCAGCAGATACAGGGTCCTGCTACCACACCAGCAGATACAGGGTCCCGCTACCACACCAGCAGATACAGGGTCCCACTACCACTCCAGCAGATACAGGATCCTGCTACCACTCCAGCAGATACAGGATCCTGCTACCACTCCAGCAGATACAGGGTCCTGCTACCACTCCAGCAGATACAGGGTCCTGCTACCACTCCAGCAGATACAGGATCCTGCTACCACTCCAGCAGATACAGGGTCCTGCTACCACACCAGCAGATACAGGGTCCTGCTACTATATCAGCAGATACAGGGTCCTGCTACTATATCAGCAGATACAGGGTCCTGCTACTACATCAGCAGATACAGGGTCCCGCTACCAACTAGCAGATACAGGGTCCCGCTACCACACCAGCAGATACAGGGTCCCGTTAGCACACCAGCAGATACAGGGTCCCGCTACCACACCAGCAGATACAGGGTCCCGTTAGCACACCAGCAGATACAGGGTCCCACTACCACTCCAGCAGATACAGGGTCCTGCTATCACACCAGCAGATACAGGGTCCCGCTGCCAACCAGCAGATACAGGGTCCCGCTATCACACCAGCAGATACAGGATCCTGCTACCACACCAGCAGATACAGGGTCATGCTACCACACCAGCAGATACAGGGTCCCACTACTACACCATCATATACAGGGTCCCACTATCACACCAGCAGATACAGGGTCCTGCTACCACACCAGCAGATACAGGGTCCCGCTACCACACCAGCAGATACAGGGTCCCGCTACCACACCAGCAGATACAGGGTCCCACTACCAACCAGCAGATACAGGGTCCTGCTATCACACCAGCAGATAGAGGGTCCTGCTACCACACCAGCAGATACAGGGTCCTGCTACCACACCAGCAGATATAGGGTCCTGCTACCAACCAGCAGATACAGGGTCCGGCTACCAACTAGCAGATACAGGGTCCCGCTATCACACCAGCAGATACAGGGTCCGGCTACCAACCAGCAGATACAGGGTCCTGCTATCACACCAGCAGATACAGGGTCCAGCTACCAACCAGCAGATACAGGGTCCCACTATCACACCAGCAGATACAGGATCCCGTTACAAACCAGCAGATACAGGGTCCCACTACCACACCAGCAGATACAGGGTCCCACTATCACACCAGCAGATACAGCATCCCGCTACCACACCAGCAGATACAGTGTCCCACTACCACACCAGCAGATACAGGGTCCCGCTACCACATCAGCAGATACAGGGTCCTGCTACCACACCAGCAGATACAGGGTCCTGCTACCACACCAGCAGATACAGGGTCCTGCTACTACACCAGCAGATACAGGGTCCTGCTACTACACCAGCAGATACAGGGTCCTGCTACCACACCAGCAGATACAGGGACCCGCTATCACACCAACAAATACAGGATCCTGCTACCACACCAGCAGATACAGGGTCCTGCTACCACACCAGCAGATACAGGGTCCTGCTACTAAACCAGCAGATACAGGGTCCCGCTAGCACACCAGCAGATACAGGGTCCCGCTACCAACCAGCAGTTACAGGGTCCCACTACCACTCCAGCAGATACAGGGTCCCACTACCACTCCAGCAGATACAGGATCCCGCTACCAACCAGCAGATACAGGGTCCTGCTACCACACCAGCAGATACAGGGTCCCGCTATCACACCAGCAGATACAGGGTCCTGCTACCACACCAGCAGATACAGGGTCCCGCTACCACACCAGCAGATACAGTGTCCCACTACCACTCCAGCAGATACAGGATCCTGCTACCACTCCAGCAGATACAGGATCCTGCTACCACTCCAGCAGATACAGGGTCCTGCTACCACTCCAGCAGATACAGGGTCCTGCTACCACTCCAGCAGATACAGGATCCTGCTACCACTCCAGCAGATACAGATCCTGCTGCCACTCCAGCAGATACAGGATCCTGCTACCACTCCAGCAGATACAGGGTCCCACTACCACACCAGCAAATGCAGGGTCCCGCTACCACTCCAGCAGATACAGGGTCCCGCTACCACTCCAGCAGATACAGGGTCCCGCTATCACACCAGCAGATACAGTGTCCACTACCACTCCAGCAGATACAGGGTCCCACTACCCCACCAGCAGATACAGGGTCCCACTACCACACCAGCAGATACAGGGTCCTGCTATCACACCAGCAGATACAGTGTCCACTACCACTCCAGCAGATACAGGGTCCCGCTATCACACCAGCAGATACAGGGTCCCACTACCCCACCAGCAGATACAGGGTCCCACTACCACACCAGCAGATACAGGGTCCTGCTATCACACCAGCAGATACAGTGTCCCACTACCACTCCAGCAGATACAGGGTCCCGCTATCACACCAGCAGATACAGTGTCCCACTACCACTCCAGCAGATACAGGGTATCACTACCACTCCAGCAGATACAGGGTCCCGCTACCCCACCAGCAGATACAGGGCAGTGGGAATCAACTAACATAAAGAAGCAGGCAACCAGACTGCTTAAGGGAATGACTGACACACTGCTGATCCCAAAATAAATACCTGTGGCAGACCCAAATTCAGAACACCAGCCTCCAAAGCCCTTCACAAATAGCAACTCATTCAAAACCCTGCTGCCTGCTTCATGTCCATCAATAAGTCCTGCTCTGCTATCACTCCAGCTCCTGACAACCTTCAGTGCCTCCCTGACCCCCAATGAATCTATTTCAAAAGCTTTGTCTTCATCGATAAGCCCCTCCATGGCCTCGCTGCTCCCAACCTGTGCAACCTCCTTCAGCAATTTGCTCCTCCGCTCTTCTGTCTCGAACCTTTCGGCACCCCCTCTCTCCCACTCTACCTTCACCCTAGGAGGCTTCAGAAATCCTGGTCCCACACTCTTGAACCCTCTCCCTGAACCTCCTTCACAAGCCTCCTCAAAACCTATTTCTTAGACCTCGTCTTCGCTCACCGTCCCTAACCTGTCTTCCCGCTGTCGCTTGGTCACCCGGTTATCCCCATCCCTGTGGAACATTTCTGGGACACTTTCATCGTGTAATAGTGCAAATTGTCGTTGATTTTGTTCTTTGATAAGGACAGGAGGACGATACGGTTAAAGCTTTGCTGGGGTTCGGATGACTGGGAATGTTGAATTCCAAAAAGAACTACTGGTTGAGGAAAGAATTACATAGAAATTACAGCACAGAAACAGGCCATTCGGCCCAACAGGTCGTTGCTGTTTGTGCTCCACCTGAGCCTCCTCCCACCCTACTTCATCTCACCCCGTCAGCATAACCTTCCACTCCTTTCTCCCTCATGTACGTATCCAGTATCCCCTCAAATGCATTTATGCCACAGAAATAAATAATCAGGTCGGGGAAGCTACAGAGAAATTACTGCCTCTTTGGCCAGAACAACCAACCTCCTCCCAGCCCTTCCTCCCTCGCTGGAGCAGCAGTGAGTGGAATACCTGCTTGGGACAGCGTCTCAAGGAAGGCTAGAGGCTGGCCGAGAATCCACTTTACAGCGTGGCTTCAATGAAGGTTACTGAGAGGGTGTGAAGAAGATGTTGGTCCCCGGACAGCTGAAAGAGCTTCTGAGTGCCTTGTTGACAAGGTATCACCTGAAAGGAAGTGATCCAGCATAAATGAATGTGTGCTCGCTCCTTTTATGCTACTGGCCGTACCCTAGGGTTTGGGATGGGGTCGAGGTCGAGCCACACTGGCTGCCGTCGAACGGATTTGTCCCGAGCTCGGGGAATTTCAGCCCTGACGTTTTTGGCATGAATATTTCCGTGAAAAGTTCTGCAATTGGGGAGGGAGGGATCACAAACTTAACCTTAGACTAGGCTCGACAGTTTTCTCTTCCCTTTTCCACAAACACCGCGACATCATCGATTCTGGGTGCAAGTCCCCCAGCCCTCCACCCATCAATTCCACCCATCAATTCCACCCAGCCCGCTGAATCTATGTTCAGAGCCCCAGTGTGATGGTCTGACTGGAAGCAAAGGAGTTTGCCTCGCATGTAGGAGAGTAGAGTTCCCAGCATAGCTCGCATGACAAGGACTCCTGCACATAAGAACATAAGAAATCGGAGCAGGAGTCGGCCATTTGGCCCCTCGAGCCTGCTCCGCCATTCAATAAGATCATGGCTGATCTTCTACCTCATCTCCACTTTCCTGCACTATCCCCATATCCTTTGATTCCTTTAATATTCAAAAATCTAGCGATCTCTGTCTTGAATATACTCAACGACTGAGCCTCCACAGCCCTCTGGGGTAGAGAATTTCGAAGATTCACCACCCTCTGAGTGAAGAAATTTCTCCTCATCTCAGTCCTAAATGGCCGACCCCTTATTCTGAGACTGTGACTCTGTGTTCTAGACTCCACAGCCAGGGGAAACATCCTCCCTGCATCTACCCTGTCAAGCCCTGTAAGAATTTTGTATTTTGTATGTACTTACTCAGACTTGCCTTCTCCTTTAATTATTCGCTCTGACAAATTAGGTGGGTGTACTTGTAATCTTTCGCTTGTAAAAAAACTTTTCCGATTACCTTTTAACCCATACTTGCTGATTTGTATTTCCTAAATGGTGGCATGAGTCGTACATGTCACTCAAATAGTGTCCTGTGTTGATCGAGTGTGGGGGAACTATTTAACCGATTGTATGGGGATTCTGAAGGGGATTGACAGGGTGGATTTCCCCTGGTTGGAGTGTCTAGAACTAGGGGGCATAGTCTCAGGATAAGGGGTAGGCCACTTAAGACTGAGATGAGGAGGAATTTCTTCACTCAGAGGGTTGTGAATCTTTGAAATTCTCTGCCCCAGAGGGCTGTGCTGGCTGAGTCTTTGAGTATCTTCTTCTTAGGCAGTCCCTCGGAACCGAGGATGACTTGCTTCCACATTAAAAATGAGTTCTCAGGTGACTGATGAGCCCAATGCGGGACCTACAGTCTCTGTCACAGGTGGGGCAGACGGTGGTTGAAGGGGCGGGTGGGTGGGGTGCTTGGGTTGACGTGCGCTCCTTGCGCTGCCTGCGCTTGGCTTCCGCTTGCTCCCGGCGAAGAGACTCGAGGTGTTCGGCGCCTTCCTGGATGCTTCTCCTCCACTTTGTGCGGTCTTGGGCCAGGGATTCCCAGGTGTCGGTGAGGATGTTACACTTTTTCAAGGAGGCTTTGAGGGTGTCCTTGAAGCGTTTCCTCTGCCCACCTGGGGCTCTCTTGCCGTGCCGGAGCTCCGAGTAGAGCGCATGTTTTGGGAGTCTCGTATCGGGCATGCAGACAATGTGACCCGTCCATCGGAGCTGATCGAGCGTGGTCAAAGCTTCGATGCTGGGGATGTTGGCCTGAGCAGGAACACTGACGTTGGTGCACCTATCCTGCCAATGGATTTGCAGGATCTTGCGGAGGCAGCGTTGGTGGTACCTCTCCAGTGCTTTGAGGTGCCTGCTGTACATGGTCCATGTTTCTGAGGCATACAGCAGGGCGGGTATCACTGCTGCTCTATAGACCATGAACTTATTGCCGGGTTTGAGGTCCTGGTCTTCAAACACTCTCTTCCTCAGGCGACCGAAGGCTGCACTGGCACACTGAAGGTGGTGTTGGACTTCATCATCGACGTCTGCCCTTGTTGACAGTAGGCTCCCGAGGTATTGAAAGTGGTCCACGTTGTCCAAGGCCTCGTCATGGATTTTGATAATCGGAGGGCAGTACTGTGTGGTGGGGGCAGGTTGGTAGAGGACCTTTGTCTTACGGATGTTTAGTGTAAGGCCCATGCTCTTGTACGTTTCGGTGAAGGTGTTGACGATGGTTTGGAGTTCGACCTCCGAGTGAGCGCAGACGCAAGCGTCGTCTGCATACTGTAATTCGACAACAGAGGATGGGACGACCTTGGATCTGGACTGGAGGCAACAGAGGTTGAACAGTTTCCTGTTCTTGACAGATCGGACGCCTGCCCTGGAGAAGGGCCTCTGCGGGCGGATAGTTCCGCTTTCTGGAGAACCTCCGCCCACAGAAAACCCTTAGAAATCTTACGCCTGGTAAAAGCAGGCGTAAGGCCTGCTTTTACCAGGATAAGAGTTGAAAAAAAGTTTTCACTCATTTATCATTTAAAAATACTTTGAAAATAGGTAAGCTTATTTTTAGCCCCGTAAAAAACTTTAATTATTTTTTTCAAAATTTTTTATTTTTGTTTAAAATATTTAATTTATTGTAATTTCAACTAATTTTAACAAGGTGATGGTTTTTTTAAAATTTATTTAAAGTTTTACTATGTTTTTGGGGTGATCTCCATTCATATATTTGACAGGTCTATCAGTCAAGTGTATGAAGTGAGATTCCCTTCTTTGATTGGCTCCCCATGGCCCACGTGATCCCAGGGACGCTTGCGAACTGCCTGCACCTCTGGGATACCTGGGCCCTGCGCACTTGGAGTTTGGAGAGGCCCAGGATTGGAAGTATACGCACCTCAGGAGCCCTCAGGTAAGTTCATAGATTTTTCCAGATCGGAGCTCCGATCGGAAAATACGGCCCAATATAAAATAAATAATCAGGACAAGGGAGGTAAGAATGCTGGTCGTGTCTATTAACACCACCAAATTTCTGATTGGTCCCCTTGGAGGACAAGACCAGATTTCTGATTGGTCCCCTTGGAAGACAAGACACACCCAACAGTTTGTCTGGAATGTGTAATTTGATCCTGCCTGGCTGGAGTAATCAAGATCTTTGCAGTGTGTAATTTGATCCATTCATTGTGACAGCCAGGCTCCAGAGCTGACAGTCTAACACTGCTGTGTTCAGAGAGGAAGGGGCGAGGCTATGGAGGGATTTTAGAATTGTCAAGTTAGTGGCGTCTAAACTGAGATATCTGTATATTAATGCACGGGGCATAAGACACAAAATTGGAAAACTAGAATCATTGACTAAAATAGAAAATTGTGCTGCTCCATTTGTAGGTCATTTTGTCAGTATCACTCTGGATAGTTTTGCAGACTGTTCTAGTGGCTCAGCTCTCCGGTATCGCCAGGAGTACTTCCACTCACCCTGACTTGTGGGTAAATTTCACAGCACATCTGGGTATAATGAACAGAGAACTGTGTTTTTTGTATGTTTTAAGATTCCTCCCGTCGCTGGTTCTATCCCGAGCCCTCCCAGGATCATCCTTGTTTTCAAAAGCAGAAGAATAACTGTGTGCTAGATATTGTTTGGGCTTTAACCGTAAAACAGAGTTCTTAAACAGCAGTAGAACAAGTGAATAGCAACAACCTGCATTTACAATAGTTGCGACCCTGCTAGTTCCTTGTATAGTAGAGGACAGAGCAGCCCGCTTGACTGGCATCCACCACCGTAAACATTCACTCCTTCCACCACCGGCGTACCGTGGCTGCAGTGTGTACCATCTACAAGATGCACTGCAGCAACTCGCCAAGGCTTCTTCGGCAGCACCTCCCAAACCCGCGACCTCTTCCACCTAGAAGGACAAGGGCAGCAGGCGCATGGGAACACCACCACCTCCAAGTTCCCCTCCAAGTCACACACCATCCTGATTTGGAAGTACATCACCATTCCTCCATCGTCGCTGGGTCAAAATCCTGGAGCTCCCTCCCTAACAGCACTGTGGGAGTACCTTCACCACGTGGACTGCCGCGGTTCAAGAAGGCGGCTCACCACCACCTTCTCAAGGGCAATTAGGGATGGGCAATAAATGCTGGCCTTGCCAGCGACACCCACATCCCATGAATGAATTAAATAAAAACGGTTCACAGCCCTACTGCTAAGCAATGTTGAACTGTACACAATACTAATTGCAGTTGGAGTATTGTATACAGTATTGGGGGTCCCATTATAAAAAGGCCACAAAAGCAATGGGGAAGATGTAGTGTAGGTTTACTTGGATCTTAGCAGGTTTGAGAGGTGACAGTGATGGAGAGAGTTGAGAAGTTATTTATTTTTCACAAAGTGGAGGAGAAGCATCCGGGAAGGTGCCGAACACCTCGAGTCTCTTCGCCGGGAGCAAGCGAAGCCAAGCGCAGGCAGCGCACGTCAACCCAAGCACCCCACCCACCCGCCCCTTCAACCACCGTCTGCCCCACCTGTGACAGAGACTGGAGGTCCCGCATTGGACTCATCAGTCACCTGAGAACTCATTTTTAGTGTGGAAGCAAGTCATCCTCGGTTCCGAGGGACTGCCTAAGAGAGAGATCAGGACATATGTACTTTTGATTAGTGGTACCAATTCTGGAAACAATTTGACTTCATAAATTGCTCAGTGATGACGATCTCTTCCTTTTTTTTTTAACTCCAGACTCTTGCAGGCTGCCTGGTAACTGCATCGCCCGCCAGTGTGCAACAGGCGGCCAGTGATCCCTGCGTACAGTCAGGGTAATGTTAAGACAACTAATTCATAACTGATTGAATGTTCTGCATGCTGATAACTTCATGAGCAGAACAAAAAACCGCTCTGCGAGCTTCCTCGGGGGGGTCCTCCTGATCGGCTGGCGTAACTTCACCGGAAGATCGGAGGGGATCCCCAAATAGAGGCGTAAACGGGGTTTGCACCGAAGTTACAGAAATCGATCAGGAGGATTTCCCCCCCCCCGAGCGAATACCCGGCAACCATTCAAAATATAACAGTAAAATGTAAATATGTTTTCTCGTTTGTTTCTGGTACATGTTAAGGTTAAATACACTATGTAGTTCCTTCAGAAATGATTGATTAATAGTTCCCTTAGTCTGGCATTCTGCCATTCTCTCCAGAATTCTAAATTCAGTTCCAAGGATTTGAATAGTCTCGCTTTATTTACTCACCTCATTATATCTTTTGTACCGTTCAGCCTTTCTCCCAATGGATTTCTTCTGTGTTCAAGGCAAAGGAGTGGTTTCCATTAGCAGGCCAGGTCTCCTATGCACTGAGACATTGCACTATTGCACTGGATAGTGAGCCCATAGGAACAGGAGGAGGCCATTCAGCCCCTCGAGCCATTCAGTGCCTGATCTGTGACCTCAACTCCATTTACCCTTTGCTCGATATTACCCTTACCCAACTTCTATTGGCTTCTATTGGCCCAGCATCCACAGCCTTCTAGGGGAGAGAGAGTTCCAGACATTGACCACTGGAGATCATGTGGACTGCCCAGCTCATTCTCCTGCCACTTTCAAAAATGTTAAAAAAAAAACATCAAAGCAATGCGCAAAGGCTACAGTAGATTCATTTGAACACTCAGTACACAGAAGCAGCAAGACACTGAGAGTAAAATATTTAAAAAATCAAATCAAACTGAAATAATATGCCTTGTAGAATGTATTTCTTCTGCTCTTTGGTAAGCCACAAGATTTTTGGTTGGAAATATTTCACAATGCAACGTTCATATTTCAGTTCATCTGTGGGTTTCAAATCTGCGGCCAGAACTGGAGGCACTCGCCTGAGGCCAGTGTCAGTGAATGATCCGCGATTGGACAAGATGGTGCAAAACTAGAATTCTGTTCGGTGTGTGCTGATCCCGAGCTCCCATAATCTGCCAAGTGCCTGTACCACGTTTAACTCGACCTGCAGTGGAAAGCCAAGTTCTTTACATTCTGACTAATTCCCCAAATCAATCAGCCTGGCCTGGGTCTCACAGGCAACTTATGACCCAGCCTCCATTTTGAGATTTGGCAAGGAAGAATAGCTTCCATTTTAACCTCTACCTCTTTTTAAAATTACTGTCTGAAGGGAAGGCAGCAATTCCCCCTGGTCCTTCGCCCCTGAGTCATCTCTGTTCTCATCCGTTAAGGAAGAAGAATGAGCTTTGTTCTTTTCCATGCCTAGTCTTGCCTTCCCTTGACACCTTTTTCAGTGAACCAATGTCTGACGAACAGCATTTTGCAATGGCCTGTTTGTATTATTCAACCATCCTGGAGAATAGGGCATTTTTAAGCCACACTGAAATAAAATAAACAACTTGATAGTTGCAGCATTTGAGAATACCTGTTTGATTAAAAAAAAACACCAGAGCCTGCTCTCTTGAATGCAAATTTGTCAAAGGGAAGCACACAGTACAGTCATGACCCCTTGAACTCTAAAGCAAATGGTTACCTCACAGCATGGGTTAGAACTGCACCCCATGTTTGATCGAGAAAAAAAAGACTTGCATTTCTATCGCAGCTTTCACGACCTCAGGACGTCCCAAAGCACTTTACAGTCAATGAAATGTAGTCACTGTTGTAATGTAGGAAACGCAGCAGCCAATTTGCGCACAGCAAGCTCCCGCAAACAGCAATGTGACAATGACTAGATCATCTGTTTTAATTATGTTGTTTGGAGGCTTAATGTTGGCCCAGGACACCAGGGATAACTCCCCAGCTTTTCTTCAAAATAGTGGCCATGGGATCTTTTACGTCCACCTGAGAGAGCAGATGGGGGCCTCAGTTTAATGGCTCATCTGAAAGACGGCACCTCTGACAGTGCAGCACTCCCTCAGCACTGCAGTGGGAGTGTCAGCCTAGCTTTATGTGTTCAAGTCTCTGAGGGTGGGACTTGAACCCACAACCTTCTGACTCTGGAGGCTGAGAGTGCTGCCCACTGAGCTACAGCTGACACAGTAGATCAGACCCTCACAGTGGGTAAAATTTCTCTCCTCATAAATAGCAATATTAACAACCTGTGGCAGAGTCTTAGGAGTGCGCAGCCGTGACATAAAAAGTAACTGAACCGCTGGATCAACGAGGATGGGGGATAATGGGTGAGTAGGAATTAGTGTGGGAGGTGTGAGGGGTAGAGTTTTGGACAATTGGAATTTTATGGAGGTTGGAAGACTGGCAAGGGCGGCACTGGAGATTTCGAGTCTAGGGTGCAATGTTTTTGGTGGTGGCCAAAGACAATGACCAGCCTTTTCGATATTCAACTGTAGAAAAATTGTGCTTATTAGAATGATTAGAACAGGCTGAGAAAGAGGAGGGACTAAGAACAGATCCTTGGGGAACTCCAGACATGTCTGTGGAGGTTTGCAGGAGAAGACATCTGCTGGAGAAGCGTTGGCTGCGTTGGGACGGGCAAGGGTAGAACCACGCAAGAGCAGTGCCAATGAGGAGGACCATAGAGGAGAGGTGTTAGAGGAGGATGGCATGATTGACCATGCGGAATGGGGCAGAGACGTCAAGGAGAGATAAAGAACCACAGTCTCAGTCACAGAAGATATCCTTCGTACCTTGACCAGGATGGCCTCAGTGCTGTGAACAGGGTGGAAATCAGACATTTTTTAACACTTTCTTTGAAAACTTATTTACAGTAGTTCTTTCATATTCTCCTCTGATTCTCCTTCAGTCCCACTTGCACCCTCTAAGGACTGAGGTGAAATGCTTATTAAGCATCTCCAATATTCCTTTGCTCTCAAGTACAAGAGGGCCTCTTTCATCTCTAAGTGGTCACACCCCTTCTATGATTATCCTTGGCATATGCTAATGAAAACCCTTGCTATTTCCCTGTATATTGGCTGCCAATCTTCATTAACCCTCTTGTCTCTCCTAATCTCCCTTTTGTTTCTCTCATGTTTTTTTTCTGTAATTACAGGAAACTCTTTATTAACCGGCACCCAAATATCCGGAAATCTCTCTTAACCGGCAAAATTCTTGAGTAGGTAACCGGGGTTTTCCTTCATCTCTCCTTTAAAATTAACTTTAAAAAAACCCCGAGGCGTTTGCCTTGTATCGGAGCGTGTAGATTGGGAGGGGAATGTGCAGCCCGGGTAGGCAGCGGACACGACAGATGGCAGCTGGCGGTCCCCGGGGAGACGGAGCTCCGAATGCAGGCGCATGTCAATGTGTACGGGGCTCTCGTACGTTGGGAGATATAACTCTCCGTTATCCGGACTTTTTGATTAACCGGCACCACGCCGGTCCTGTCGGTGCCGGTTAATAAAGAGTTTCCTGTATCCCCTTATATTTATCGCATGCTTTTGCACACCTCATTTTTGCTCTAACTTCTCTATCCAAGGAACCCCAAGCCTTTGATGCACCCACTTTATTTTTAGCCAGAATGTATTCAACCTGCACTTTATCCATCCTCTGTATTTAGATATCTCTCATTGCTGGTCTGCTGTTTGATTTGCCATCTTGTCCAAACAATTGACCATGCTTGAGCATCCCCGATTTCCTTCGCCCCACCGTTGACAGCCGTGCCTTCAGCTGCTGAGGCCCTAAGCTCGGAATTCCCTCCCTAAACCTCTCCGCCTCTCTTTCCTCCTTTAAGATGCTCCTTAAAACCTACCTCTTTGACCAAGCCTGTCCTAATAAGTCTTCATGAGGCTCGGTGTCAAATTTTGTCTGATAACACTCCTGTGAAGAGCCTAGCTATATTAACGGTGCTGTGTCAGCTGTGGCTCAGTGAGCAGCACCCTCACCTCTGAGTATCTAGGAGGTTGTGGGTTCAAGTCCCACTCCAGGGACTTTAGCACATAAAGCTAGGCTGACACTCCAGTGCAGTGCTGAGGGAGTGCTGCACTGTCGAGGTGCCGTCTTTCGGATGAGACGTTGAACCCGTCTGCTCTCTCACGTGGATGGAAAGATCCCATGGAATTATTTCGAAGTAAGAGCAGGGGGAGTTAATCCCCGGTGTCCTGGGCTAATAGTTATCCCTCAACCAACATCACTACAACAGATTATCTGGTCATTATCACATTGCTGTTTGTGGGACCTTGCTGTGTGCAAATTGGCTACCGCGTTCCCTACATTACAGCAGTGACTCCACTTGAAAAAGTACTTCATTGGCTGTAAAGTGCTTTGAGATGTCCAGTGGTTGTGAAAGGTGCTATATAAATGTAAGTCTTTCTGTATAAATGTAAGTTGTTCCTCCATTTCACTGAATCAGTGTTTTTTTCTTTATCTGTTTTCATTGTGAACCCAATTAGGTCGATCACTATTTCCTAAGTGTTCTCCTATCTTCATTTTCCCTGCCTCGTTATCCAAACCCAGACCTGGCAGTACATCCTACCCTTGTTGGAGCTCATTAAAGAAACACTCGCAGACGCAATTAGATCCCAATAAGAGTTCAATATACGCAGGTCAGACAACCTCTTCTCATTTCAGTTCAAACTACTTTGGTACTTTACAACAATCACTTAACACTTTGGGGGAGAAATTCGGTATCGCCCCATTTGGGGCGCAATTATCGGCCGGGCGCAAAGTTTAACGCCTGGCGCTAATTATCGCCTCCGACTGCACACCTGTCTTAAGGCGCAAAGGCTGAGGAGCGAGGCACTAACTCAGAGCGCGGGCGCAGCGCAGCGCAGGTGATGTCAGTTAGCGATGGAACACAGACACACTGGCGCCGGCCAGTTCTTAAAGGGGAGGGTCGATCTTGCTCTCCAGCCACACCCTGCTCATTGCAGCCTTGAATCTCGGCCTGGAGAAACCTGTGACTACATTTTCCAGCCAAGGACTATGGAGAGGGTGAGAGAACGAGCTCAGCGCTTCAGCGAGCGGGCCTTGGAGGCTCTGGTTGGCGCGGTGGAGCGCAGAAGATCTACCTGAGAGTGGCAGGAGGCCTTTGCCGTGCGACTACAGAAGAGTGTGGAGGGAGGTGGCTCAGCACGTCTCCTCCAGGAGCATGGTGCCCAGGACCCACACACAATGTTGCAAAAAGTTCAACGACCTCACTCGGGTCGTCAGGGTGAGTGGCTTTTTTTCAATACCTCTCCATCCCTCCATTTCAACCTCACTCTATGGTCAGAGGGTCTTAAAACCGCAATGGCCAACACTCATCCAACACCTATGGCCCTCTCATGAAACACACACGCACATTCCACACCTTGCATACAGTAAGGGCTATTCAATTATGGGAGGCACATCATGCAAGACCATGGCTGTATATT
This sequence comes from Squalus acanthias, assembly GCA_030390025.1. Taxonomy (NCBI): domain Eukaryota; kingdom Metazoa; phylum Chordata; class Chondrichthyes; order Squaliformes; family Squalidae; genus Squalus; species Squalus acanthias. Next base: position 51,356,748 of record CM059443.1, read on the forward strand.
TACTCAGACGCCGTCCTTTTTCTTGCAGACCAATCTATCTCATAACAGGAGACAGCAGCAACGGACAGAAGGGCGGCCTCAGCTGCAACCCCTCAGCGATCTTGAGGCGCGCGTCCACAGGATTGTGGCAAGCCAGGTGATCGGTCCCGTCGCCCCTGGAGAGGTCGACCCCGTTTGGGACAGCAATGGTAAGGTCATCAGCTTTCTCTCCTCTCTCATTCCACTTGTCCCTCACAACACCAGCCTTTGACACTTTCAATCCAACTTACTATATCTCTCCAGTCCTTCCTCCCTTACTGCCCCCCTGTCCTGACGCTAAAGCCACTCTTGTACCTCCCTGCTTTCAGATGGAGCATCAGCGTCACCCTCTCCCGAGGAAACCCATGCCCACACTGGGAACACGCCTTCCCTGGAGGGGAGCAGGGAGGAAGGGTCTGATGAGGGTGAAGCTCCGGGACCCATCGGGCTGCAGCAACGCGATGTGGCTAGGGAAGCTCGGGGGCCTTCTCCCCGGAGGGAGAGTAGGCCAGCGAGTCCTGCTGCACTGGACACAGTGGAAGAGCGGCTCGTCGCTGAAATGAACACCCAGGTGGTGGACATGCACACTCAGCTCATGGGTGCAGTGGGAAGGGTGCCCGAATGCATTGATGCACTGGCAAGGAGTGTGGAGCACTCCGCTATAGCACAGGCGGATGCCACGCAAATGCTTAGTGCTGCAATTCAGTCACTGGCTGCCGTGATCCAATCTCAGACTGGTCTCATGCAGACTCAGATTGAGGCCACGCAAGCACTGACTGCTGCCATTGTCACTGGTTCGGACACATTTCCCCTGGGCTCTCACCGCGCCGCAGCAGGCCAGCAATCTGTGCTCCAGCAGATTGCTCCGGATGCTGAAGTGCTGCCCCATGAGAGTGCCAGTGTGTCGGTCGAGCAGGGAGTTGCTGTCCTCTCTCAAAATGATAGCATTCCTGCTGCCACCACTGTCACTTCCCCATTGCACTTGCAACCGCCTGTAACCCAGACTGTTGCCGTCCATGCAGAGTTGGTGCAGTCTGCAGCCGGGCCCTCCAGGCCCAGAGCTGGTCGAGGGCGTCCTTCAAGGGCATCTGTAGTCTCAGGTTCTGACCATCAGCAGCCTTCCACCAGCCTTGCTGCAGCCACTGGGGCCCCATTACAGAGGAGCAGTAGGGTGGGAAGGGGGGAAGTGCGCAAGGGAAGGAGATCACCCTCGAAGGGCAAAAAGTAGGAGATGTGACGAAATGTTGGGAATTATTTTATTAAAGGTCGAGGTTCGTGTTCAAACTTTTGTTTAGTGTTTTGGACATCATCTCCAGGTTGTGAGAACCAGTTATGTTAATTAATTTTTTTTGTGTTTGTTTCTATTAGTTTGTCATGAAGAAATGACACACACAGAGTTTGTAAAATAAAAAAGTTTTTGTATTCAAAATGTACATGTTTGGCCTTTGGAATCATTGCTGCCTTGGCCGGCTATAGGGGTTGCGGGTTGCTTTCCATCATGTTGTTCTCCATGCCAGAAGCCATTGCCTCAGTAGGGGCCTAGAAGCGGCTTGTTATCAGTCGCTGACGGACGGCCCTTGCAGTTTCAACATTGTGGGCCTCCCTCCCGCCTTGGTGCTGCTGCTGATCATCCTCCTCCTCTTCCTCCTCCTCTTCCTCTTCCTCCTCCGGTGGTGCTCCAAGGCCTGGTGGCATTGGCTGGGTTCTGAGGATTGCCAGGTTATGAAGAATGCAGCACACAACTATGAAGAGGGAGACTCACTCAGGCGAGTACTGCAGGGCTCCTCCTGAGTGGTCCAGACAGCGGAACTGTTGCTAGAGCACGCCAATCGTCTGCTCAATTATGTTCCTGGTGGCGAGATGGCTCGCATTGTATCGCAGCTCAGCAGGGGTGTTGGGGTTACGGAGCGGTGTCATCAGCCAGGTGCACAGTGGATAACCCTTGTCCCCAAGGAGCCAACCACTTGGCTGATGCGGTGCCTGGAAAAGGTCTGGCACACCAGACTGGCGCAGGATGAAAGCCTCGTGGCTGCTGCCAGGATAGCGGGCATTGACAGCGAGTATCAGCTGTCTGTGGTCACAGACCAACTGGACGTTTAAGGAGTGGAACCCCTTGCGGTTTCAGAAAACCTCTGCATTCTCCTGCGGTGCCCGCAATGCCACATGCATGCAGCCAATGGCGCCCTGCACCATGGGGAAGCCCGCTATCCTCGCAAAGCCCAATGCGCATTCATGCTGTTTGGCCCGGGTCATCGGGAAAGAGATGTACTGGCGTCTCCTTTTATAGAGGGCATTTGTGACCTGATGGATACAGCAATGGACCGTGAACTGGGAGATATTGGCGATGTCCCCAGTAGCTGCTTGAAAGGAGCCAGTGGCATAAAAATTCAGAGCCACTGTGACCTTCACTGCCACTGACAGAGACGTCCTGGTCCTCAGTTGAGGCTGCAGATCTGGCTGCAGCAGGTGGCAGAGCTCAGTGACCACCTCCTTGCTGAAGCGCAGCCTGCGCAAACACTGCTCCTCAGACAAATTAATGTAGGAGAATTGTTGGCGAAATACCCTGGGAGGGTAAGGTCTCCTGTGCAGAGGCCTGTTGGCCCTCCTCCGTCTGGCCATCATTGCCACTCTCTCTCTGTGTCTCTGTTGCCTCCGATTCTGCAGGCGCAGGATGACGCCCCGAATCAGTGCAGCCCCCAAGTCTCTTGGCAATCGAAGTAATGAAGGTCAAATCCAAAAGTACCTGCAAAGTGATGCTCAGTAGCCAAAACTACTTCACACAGCGTTGACTCTATGCAGAAGTCTCTCTATCTCTCTGTCAGAATGAGTGGTGCCAAAATGTTTACCACAGAAAAAGCCAGGAAGAGGGTGCCTTTAAATAGCGCCCCCCCAGCCCCACGCTGACTGGGAAACGTTCTAGTCTCCCTGTCGTTGCTTGCGCCAGGCGGAAAGGAGGGGGGCGCCACTCAATATGCGGTCCGGGGCACCACCAGGGCGTTGCACGCTCGACTGACGTCACGATCTGCGGGCGCAGGAGATCGGGGCAGTAAACTTTTGCGCCGCCGCAAAAGCTCTAGTCAATTTCGTGAGCGGCGCAAACATCGCCGCGAACGGGCGCTAGTTGCTTTGCGCCCCATTAGCGCACTCTTATGGCGCTAACGGGAGGCGCAAACCAACCGAATTTTTCCCCCTTTGTTTTTACACAAGAAACTAATGCGATGAGAGGTCTGCAGGCAAGTATTCTCTTCAATACATCAAGCTGTGCCATTCAGAGTGTCTTAGAAATAGCTGAGGGCTTCAGCTGACAGCATAGCTGGTGGTGATGAAGCTTGAATGTCATCTCAACCCCTGAGATGTTTTACATGGTGGAGGCAGTCCTACCTGGGTCACTCCAAAAACATACAGGTGGCGGGTTCATTCTGTCTTTGAACGAAAGAGCAATTCTGGTGGTGCCATCATTGCAATTCAATAAGTGACTTGAACTGAATTAGCGTAAGTTCCACATGAACTGAACAGAAATCAGACTGGATTTTATTTCAGTCTGTGTTGCAGCAGAATGGGGCACTCCGTCTAATGGAACCTTAGTGTACCCAGCATCAGGCACTTCTTGCAGGAGAAGAGGGTAAAGGGAAGTGGGAGCAAAGTGGTTATGTTACTGGACTCGTAATCCAGAGGCCTGGACTAATGATCCAGAGACATGAGTTCAAATCCCACCACGGCAGCTGGGGAATTTAAATTCAGTTAATTAAATAAATCTGGAATTAAAAAGCTATTATCAGTAATGGTGACCATGAAACCTGGAGTATTGTGTACAGTTTTGGTCTCCTTACCTAAGGAAGGATATACTTGCCATAGAGGGAGTGCAACGAAGGTTCACCAGACTGATTTCTGGGATGGGGGGATTGTCCTCTGAGGAGAGATTGACTAGGCTTATATTCTCTAGAGTTTTGAAGAATGAGAGGTGATTTCATTGAAACATACATAATTCTTACAGGGCTTGACAGGGTAGATACAGGGAGGATGTTTCCCCTGGCTGGGGAGTCTAGAACCAGGGGTCACAGTCTCAGAATAAGGGGTCGGCCATTTAGGACTAAGTTAAGGAGAAATTTCTTCACTCAGAGAGTGGTGAATCTTTGGAAATCTCTACCCCAAAGGGCTGTGGATGCTCAGTCGTTGAGTATATTCAAGACAGAGATCGATAGATTTATGAATATTAATGGAATCAAGGGAGATGGGGATAGTGCAGGAAAGTGGTGATGAGGTAGAAGATCAGCCATGATCTTATTGAATGGCGGAGCAGGCTCGAAGGGCCGAATGGCCTACTCCTGCTCTTATGTTCTTATGTACTACCTGATTGTCATAAAAACCCATCTGGCTCACTAATGTCCTTTAGGGAAGGAAATCTGCCGTCCTTACCCGGTCTGACCTATATGTGACTCCAGACCCTCAGCAATATGGTTGACTCTTAACTGCCATATGCAACTTAGTTGTACCATTCGCTACAAAGAAGTAAACTAAGAATAAAAACCAGATGGACCTTCACCACACGCAAGAAGGCAGCTCACCACCACCTTCTCAAGGGCAGTTAGGGATGGACAATAAATGCCGGCCTTGTCAGCGACGCCCACATCCCAGGAAATAATTTTTTTTTTAAATCTGTGTCCAAGTTATTCACCTTCCTACATTACAACAGTGACTGCACTTCAAAAGTACTTCATTGGCTGTAAAGTGTTTGGGACGTCCTGAGGTTGTGAAAGGCGCTATGGAAATGCAAGTTCTTTCTCTCCCAATTATTCGTGGGTCAAAGCCTTGCAGAAGACATTGTCCTAGTGCGCACCCCTCCTGTCTAACATAAACCAACCTCACGGCCCCAGAAAGGTTCAATTGATTTTTTTCCTACTGATTCCATTCCCATTCCGAGAGTATTGTCGTACCATTTGTGCAAGGGCCAACTGCTAACGTTCATAATCGAACGGAGGAGGAAAAAGGGCTTCATTATAGTGGATAATGGAAGCTCCAATGTTTATATGATATAAAGAATAATAATAGATATGTAGGCGTGATTACAAGTGTGTAGTCTAATTGAGTTTAAATGGCATCATAAATCCTTATACTTGAGTTATTTATAACTGTATAGGACTCTTAAAATCAGATTATTGCTTTGGAAGCATTGTTTTGTAATTTATGGTGTGCACTTTTTGAAGTAGTTTTTGTTCAGATTGAGATCTACTTGTTTTGTGATGATGGTACCATGTGTCAGTGATATATGATGACGTTGACCTTCAGTGATTAAGAACATCATTAATACAAGTTTATTGAGAAATGATCTCAGTTGGTTATGAGTAGGGCTGGAGGAGCTTGCAGAGATAGGGTGGGATGAGACCATGAGGGGTTTAAAGCCCAGAAATTTAATGTGTTGGAGGACGGGAAGCCAATGTGTGCAGGCGAGTTCAGGGATGATGGGCGAGTGGGACTGAGTATGGGACAGGATACGTGTGGCAGAATTTGGGAGAAGTTGGAGTTTATGGAGGTGGAGGATGGGAGGTCAGTAAAGAGAATATTGGCGCAGTCAAGTCTGGAGGTGACAAAGGCGCGGCGGGTAAGAGTCTCAATGGTGCAGGAGCTAAAATAGGGGTGTGAGCGGGCAATGTGCAGTAAGCGTTCCTTGTGATGGATAGGATGTGGGGTTCAGAGCCCAGCTCAGGGTTGAGCAGGACACTGAGATTATGGACAGTCTGGTTCAGCCTGAGAGAGCAATTGGGGATAGGGTTGGAGTTATCGGCAAGGGAGCAGGGTTTGTAGCAGGGGCCAAAGATGATGGCTTCCATCCTCCCGTTGTTTAACAGGCGGGAGTTGTGACTGATTCATGACCTAATGTCTGGCATCATGGAGGCATTTAAGGGGGTTGAGAGAAGTGGCTGAGAGGTAGAGCTGAGCACCATCAGGGTACAAGGTGAAAGCTGGCCTTGCCACCTGCGGATGTTGTTGCTGAGGTCAGCATGTAGGTAAGGAAGAGGAGAGGGCCGAGGATTGCATTGGTGACAGTGCATGGAAAAAGAAGAGAAGCAATTGCTGGAGATGTACAGGTTGCGTTCAGATAAGTAAGGAGTCCCTTGGAGCTGGATGAAGGAGAGGTTGCATTGGAGATGGATGGTGTGGTCAACTGTATCAAATGCTGTGGAGAGGCACAGAAGGAAAAAGGGGAATAAAGCACCACAAAGTAATTTGTGATTTTTGTTAGGGCAATTTTTTATTGCGACAACTGGACCGGAAAGAAAAAAGACAGACTTGCATTTATATAGCGCCGTTCACGACCACCGGACGTCCCAAAGTGCTTTACATCCAATGAAGTACTTTTTGAAGTGCAGTCACTGTTGTAATGTAGGAAACGCAGCAGCCAATTTGTGCACAGCAAGATCCCACAAACAGCAATGTGATAATGACCAGATAATCTGGTTTTTTTTTTAGTGATGTTGATTGAGGGATAAATATTGGCCAGGACACCGGGGATAACTCTCCTGATCTTCTTTGAAATAGTGCCATAAGATCTTATAGGTCCACTTGAGAGAGCAGTTTAACATCTCATCCGAAAGACGGCACCTCCGACAGTGCAGCACTCCCTCAGCACTGCGCTGGAGCGTCAGCCTAGATTTTTGTGCTTAAGTCCCTGGAGTGGGACTTGAACCCACAATCTTCTGACTCAGTGAGGTGAAGAGTGCTACCCACTGAGCCACAGCTGATTTGAATGGGGAATTTTAGGAAAGATGGGCACAGCTAGGATGTGATAACATGCTCAAGGACCTCAGAGAGAAAAGAGAGGCTGGCGAGGATGGAGAGGATGGATAGGTCAAGCAGAGGAGTGATGATGATCGTTTTCAAAGAGGGAGGACCGGTGACCAAGGAAGGGAAAGCATTGACTATTCATTATCTGAGGGTCAGGTAAGGGAGTTGAATGGGGAGGGAATCAAGAGAGCAGGCGGTAGATCTCATATCGATCATAACAAATTCTGGAAAAAGTTATTTAATGGATTTCAAACAGAGAACATAAGAACATAGAACATAAGAAGTAGGAGCAGGAGTCGGCCATACGACCCTTCGGGCCTGCTCCGCCATTCAATAGGATCATGGCTGATCCGAACCTAGACTCACGTCCACTTCCCTGCCCGCTCCCCATAACCCTTAATTCCCTTATCAGCTAGGAAACTGTCGATCTCCGTTTTAAATTTATTTAATGTCGCAGCTTCCACAGCTCTCTGAGGTAGCAAATTCCATAGATTTACTACCCTCTGAGTGAAGAAGTTTCTCCTCATCTCAGTTTTGAAACGGCAGCCCCTTATTCTAAGATTATGCCCCCTAGTTCTAGTCTCACCCATCAGTGGAAACATCCTCCCCGCATCCACCCTATCAAGCCCTCTCACAATCTTATATGTTTCGATAAGATCTGGGCCTGCACATTGAGTGAATGCCAAACTAAAGTTGTACTTCTGAGATACGGGATGGAGATTGATGGGATTGGAAGGGCTATGTCACTGAAACAGTACATAAACACACAGCTGTGTCAATACCACAAGTTACATAAATCAACAAGCTCTTGCATATAATTATTCACATTTATTTCAGAAAAAGTCCAAACGTTCACGGTTTTGTGTTGTTTTCTCTTTGACTCCCAGGCTTTGCCAATGGACTGGAAGGGGGGGGGGGGGGGGGGGTAGTACTTACATACAGTAGGGGCCTGGCACACCTTGTGAATGTATTACGCTCAGAAGGAAAGAGTCACTCACTAGCATTCTGGCAGCCAGAAGATAGAAGGGTGGGGCTTGCCGTGATTAACATGGGAAGCACAGCCAATCAGGAGAAACCAAAGTCCTTACACTGTAAGGAACAGCAATGTCCACTGATCCAAACTGGGCGTTAAACTTGCAACACTGGAGTTGGTGTCGCTGAGAAAACGTTTACCAGATATTCAAAACATCACACAGACAACTTTGAGTAAGAATAAGCATTTTATTGAGCATTTATTTTTAATAGTGTTCGCATGTTATAAATGTTAATTTTATTGATACATTTTGAGCGGGGGGAAACTTTAAGATTGAAAGTAATAGTACAGTGTTTTCAGCGATTTGATTGGTTCAGCTGCCGCTTTGTTTCTATTGGTGGATTTTCCTTGCTGCTCATCCTTCATTCATTCTTTTCTTACTTGGGGTCGTCCTTCCTCATTGGTAGCTTTCTAGCTACTTAGTTTACTTTTGATTTGTGTGTTTCCTACTTGCTGAGCTCTGATAGGTTGCTATTTTATGAATATGAAATGGGATGTGACACAAGGATTGTGATGCCATGGACGCTAAATGCGTGCCGTCGCGCTATTTATAATTATGTGACCGGTGGATCCCCTGCAACATTCCTCATGGGTAGTTCTGGGTGTGGAAGGTTGTTATGATGTTTACCTGTTAATGTGGCCTGTGCCTTTAAGACTACGACTATAAATAGGAAATTCAAGGTCATTGTAGCCACTTATAAACTGGTGAGTTCAATGAGAAAATACTTTTGATACTTCGAACTGTGGCCAACACACACAAATTTTAGATTGATAATTATATATTATTTTGGTCTATTACTACTGGTTAATATAATTTCTCTGTTGTCTGCATCTATGATTAGCACCTCTTATGTGTAATTATTTCAGTGGATTACTGCTCCACTGTGTGCCCATGCATCACTTCTTTCTTCCCCACAACCTGTGTTTCGTTGTTGTTTCCAGTTCAAGTCTTAGTGGTTCTCTTGAGCTGGCTTTATTCCCTCGGATGCCATGTTCCTGCTCACTACTCTCCCACTGATCAGTGAGGCAGATCACAAGTTGGACACGATGGGCCGAATGGCCTCCTTCTGTGCCGTAAATTTCTATGATTCTATGAAAGTTTCACTACGTAATCTCTTCTGTACAGATAACAGTCTCACTCTATTGTTACGATTCCCCTGGCTGGGGGGGTCTAGAACGAGGGATCACAGTCTCAGGATACGGGGTAGGACATTTAGGACTGAGATGAGGAGAAATTTCTTCACTCAGAGGGTGGTGAACTTGTGAAATTCTCTACCACAGAAGGCTGTGGAGGCCAAGTCACTGAATATATTTAAGAAGGAGATAGATAGATTTCTAGACACAAAAGGCGTCAAGGGGTATGGGGAGAGAGCGGGAATATGGTATTGAGATAGAGGATCAGCCATGATCATATTGAATGGCGGAGCAGGCTCGAAGGGCCGAATGGCCTACTCCTGCTCCTATCTTTCTATGTTTCTATGACTCTCAATTGCTCCCACTGTATATGTTGCTGGATGTGGCCACCGCTGGACTGTTTTGGGAAGTGGGGTGGGAGGTGATGGAAACAGACAGCGAAGCTGAAAGGAATAACAAGGGCATTCATGGAGTTAGTGCAAAGTGAGTGCCTGGAGTAGGCTCCTCAGAGAACATATTCACCAGGGACATGAACATACAGACAATTCTATAAGTAAGAACAATTATCTTTTTGAGAATTATTTAACTTTTTATAGGTTTGTAATAAATGTTATACTTAGTTGTAAATTTTTAACTGGAAGAAAAGTTCAACTTGATTGCTCAAAGCAACGGCATGGAAATTTTTGAGTGCTCTGGTTGGTTAAAGTTGTGTTCTGGTTGGTTAAGGCTGTGTTCTGGTTGGTTAAGACTGTGTTCTGGTTGGTTAAGGCTGTGTTCTGGTTGGTTAAGGCTGTGTTCTGGTTGGTTAAGGCTGTGCTCTGGTTGGTTAAGGCTGTGTTCTGGTTGGTTAAGGCTGTGCTCTGGTTGGTTAAGGCTGTGCTTTGGTTGGTTAAGGCTGTGCTCTGGTTGGTTAAGGCTGTGTTCTGGTTGGTTAAGGCTGTGCTCTGGTTGGTTAAGGCTGTGCTCTGGTTGGTTAAGGCTGTGCTTTGGTTGGTTAAGGCTGTGTTCTGGTTGGTTAAGGCTGTGCTCTGGTTGGTTAAGGCTGTGTTCTGGTTGGTTAAGGCTGTGTTCTGGTTGGTTCAGGCTCCTCGGAGAACATGGTTACCAGGCATTTTTACAGACAAAAATAGAAGGGTGGGGCTTGCCATGATTGATATGGGAGCACAACCAATCAGGAGAAACCAAAGTACTTACACAGTAAAAAACCAGCATGCCCACTAATCCAAATTGGGCCTTAAACTTGCAACACAAGAGTAGGTGTCGCTGAGAAAACGTTTACCAGGTATTACACAGGCAACTTTGAGTAAGAATAAGCATTTTATTGAGAATTATTTAATTTTTAATGGGGTTTGCATGTTAGAAATGTTAATTTTATTGATAAATTTTCAGCGGGGGAACAATTTATGATTGATGCTAATAGAGTTTTCAGTGATTTGATTGGTTCAGCAGCTGCTTTGTTTCTATTGGTGGATTTTCCTTCCTCTCTGGTTGGTTGAACTGTGCTCTGTTTTAGTGAGATTGCTGCTGGATTGCTGTTAACATTTGCAATCCGTGCACGCTCACCCATTGAGTTCTTAGTTGCGTCTCTTCATGAATACCAAATTTGGGTCAATCAAAGTGTGACACAGGAAATGACCTGAAAGACACGATTACACAATCTCTGTCAAAGACTGAAGCTGGGTGAAGGTCTGGGCTATTTTCTCCCTGTTGATCAGACTGCAGGTTGTTAGTTGAGGGATACACATTGGCCAGGACATCAGGAGGACACCCCTACTCTTCTTCGAAAAATGCCGCAGGATCTTTTACATCCACCCGTTTAATTTCTCATCCGAAAGGCGGCACCTACGTCAGTGCGGCACTCCCTCAGTACTGCACTGGGAGTGTCAGCCTATGCTCAAATCTCTGGAGTGGCATTTAAACCCACAACCTTCCGACTCAGAGGCGAGAGTGCTACCCACTGCGCCGAGTAGAAACATAGAAAAATCGGAGCAGAAGTCGGCCATTCGAGCCTGCTCCACCATTCAATATGATCATGGCTGATTCTCTATCTCAATACCATATTCCCGCTCTCTCCCCATACCCCTTGATGCCTTTTGTGTCTAGAAATCTATCTATCTCCTTCTTAAATATATTCAGTGACTTGGCCTCCACAGCCTTCTGTGGTAGAGAATTCCACAGGTTCACCACCCTCTGAGTAAAGAAATTTCTCCTCATCTCAGTCCTAAATGTCCTACCCCGTATCCTGAGACTGTGACCCCTCGTTCTAGACCCCCCAGCCAGGGGTTTAGTAAGGTTTAGAACCACAGTAAGGTTTAGAACCACGCTAGCTCATTACCCAATGTGTAATCAGGGAAGCAATAAAACCAACTTGAAGGATAGATATGAGCCACATACAACAACAACTACTTGCATTTATATAGCGCCTTTAACGTAGTAAAATGTCCCAAGGCGCTTCTATACATACAGGTGATGTATCACATTGGAATACAATATTGCCTTCTCCGTTTACCAGAGTTTTCACCCAAGTCTCTATTTACTTTTTCTTAAAAAATATAAGTATGGAGCCCGAGTGTATGTAGTAGAATTTTTTTAATCGATGTCATTGTGTGCATGGAGAGGAATGGCAATGTTGGGAAAAAGGAGCATGTTGTATTTTTTGCACCAAGTGTCAGAATCAATTGTCCTCTTCTCCACCCACACCGGTTGGTCAGCTGTAGCACGAGTTAGAGTCAGGGTAAAACTTGCTGCACACGCTCCTGTCCTTAATAGATTATTCATTGTGACATTCCTATTTCCCATGGCCAATTAAATATAATTAAATACATTTTAAAAATTGTGACTGCCACTGCATTCAGGTGCAATGCTGCAAATGTACAAATGTACTGGAGGTGTAGTCTTTCGAACTTATTCCTCCCTCTTTCTCGATCTGCACCTTAACATTTTTACACAAAATCTACAGCACAGAAACAGGCCATTCACCCTCCTGGTCTATGCTGGTGGCTCTGTGGTAGCACATTCACCACATGCTCAGAAGATTGTGGGTTCAAGCCCCGCTCCAGAGACTTGAACATAAAATCTAGCACTGACCCTCAGTACTGCACTGGAGCATAGATCTTGTGTTCAAGTCCGACAGTGCAGCACTCCCTCAGTACGACGCTGGTGTGAGTGCTGCCCTGTCGGAGGTGCCGTCTTTCGGATAACCGGGGTATTGTCTGCCCTCTCAGGTGGACGTAAAAGATCCTGTGGCACTAATTCGAAGAGCAGGGTAGTCCTGGCCAATATTTATCCTTCAACCCACACCACTAAAACAGATTATCTGGTCATTGCTGTTTGTGGGAGCTTGCAGTGCGCAAATTGCCAGCTGTGTTGCTAACATTACAACAGTGACTACACTTCAAAAGTACTTAATTGGACTGTAAAGCGCTTTGGGACGTCCTGAGGTGGTGAAAGGCGCTTTATAAATACTAGTTTACATCAGATTGCATGTATCCGGAGAAACAAACTCCCAAATGGCCATGGACACTTTCTGCAGCCATTGCCCTCCCTCCCCGGGCCTGCTGTCGCCCGTAGCCCACCCTCACACCACAGGAGAACAAAAAACCTTGCATTTATATAGCGCCTTTCACACCCTCAGGACGTCCCAAAGCGTTTTACGACCATTAAAGTACTTTTTGAAGTGTAGTCACTGTTGTAATGTAGGAAACGGGGCAGCCAATCTGCGTACAGCAAGCTCCCACACGTGATAATGACCAGATAATCTGTTTTTTTGTTATGTTGATTGAGGGATAAATATTGGCCAGGACACCAGGGAGAACTCCCCTGCTCTTCTTTGAAATAGTGCCCATGGGATCTTTTACGTCCACCTGAGAGAGCAGACAGGGCCTCGGTTTAACGTCTCATCCGAAAGACGGCACCTCCGACAGTGCAGCACTCCCTCAGTACTGCACTGGGAGTGTCAGCCGAGATTTATGTGCTCAAATCCCTGGAGTGGGACTTGAACCCACAACCTTCTGACTCTAGAGGCGAGGGTGCGACCCACTGAGCCACGGCTGACACTGCAAGGAAAAAAGACTTGCACTTCAATCGCGCCTTTCACGCCCTCAGGACGTCCCAAAGCACTTTACGGCTGACGGATTACTTTTTGAAGTGCGGTCGCTGTAAGGTAGGAAACGGGGCGGCCAAAATTGCGCACAGCAAGCTCCCGCAAACGACGAGATAAATGACCCGATCTCCCACATTACGACAGCGACTACGCTTCCAAAAAAAAGTACTTGACCGTAAGGCGCTTCGGGTGGTGGTGAAAGGCGCTGTAGAAATGCAAAATCCTTTCAGATAATCTTTTTTTTAAAAAAGTGATTGAGGGGATAAATATTGGCCGGGGACAACTCCCCCCCCCCCCCCCCCCCACTTGCTCTTCTTCGAAATAGTGGGTGTGGGATCCTTTTTTTTAAACAAGCAGCTGAAGGAGACACTGGCTTGTGGACGGTGGAAGGAAGCAGGGGAGGGGAGGGGGTGGGAATGGCTGCAGGAGGCCGGCTCTTTTTGGCGGGGTTGTGTTTGAAGCGGTGACGCGGCCTCCTCCCGGGCCTGTGTCAATGAAAAAAAAGGGGGGAGTTTCCATCTTTGGAAGCTCGGGGCTGCCCGGGAGCCGAGCGACCTCCCCAGCTGCTAGTGGCGGTGAGCAATCCAACCCTTTCCCCCCTTTCCTTCAATGGTTGCTGTGGTTTGGGTTATTTTTTTTGGCTTCCCCGTGTGTTGTGTGTTGTGGAGAGAGAGAGAGAGAGGAAAGCAAGGGCTGGGGTTTGAAAAGGGGAGACAAATCTCAGCTGCTCCCCCCCGACCACCACCACCAAAACTCAGCCCATCCCCTCCCCGGGGCACCGGCTGCCTCTGCCCCCCTCTTCCCCCACACAGGCTGGCCTGTTTTTTAAAGGGGGTGAGAGAGAGAGAGAGAGAGGGACAAGAGAGGGAAGCCGCTCGCTCGGTGCTTCTGGCCAGCCTCCAGTCCCAGTGAGAATCCACAGGGCGCGGATCGAGCCAGCAGAGCGGCATCCGCCAGCCGGCCGGTCTGTGTGTGTGTGTGTGTGCGGGGCTCGGGCTCTGACTGTGTCTGTGTGTCTGGCCCGGATTACAGAGGCTGAAAATGGAGCGTGTAGCGGAAGGGAAGGTGCGCAGTCTGCATGTTGTCTGAGCCATTTTTTTTTGTGTGTGTTGTTGCTGCGATCGGGAGGGAGAAGCGGGGGCGGGGGATTGAGATTTGAAAGGAGGGAGGGAGGGAGGGGTGTATTTAGTTTTATTTGTGGTTGGGGTGCGGTGCTGCCTCTCCTCCCTTACCCTCTATCTCCCCTCGCATTGCCCTCTCCCCGGGCAGTGATCGACCTCCGTCTTTCCCCGGGCAGTGATCGACCTCCGTCTTTCCCCGGGCAGTGATCGACCTCCCTCTCTCCCCGGGCAGTGATCGACCTCCCTCTCTCCCCGGGCAGTGATCGACCTCCCTCTCTCCCGGGCAGTGATCGACCTCCCTCTCTCCCGGGCAGTGATCGACCTCCCTCTCTCCCGGGCAGTGATCGACCTCCCTCTCTCCCGGGCAGTGATCGACCTCCCTCTCTCCCCGGGCAGTGATCGACCTCCCTCTCTCCCCGGGCAGTGATCAACCTCCCTCTCTCCCCGGGCAGTGATCAACCTCCCTCTCTCCCCGGGCAGTGCCCTCCCTCCCTCTCTCTCCCCGGGCAGTGCCCTCCCTCCCTCTCTCTCCCTCCCTCTCTCTCCCTCCCTCTCTCTCTCTCCCCAGGCAGTGCCCTCCCTCCCTCTCTCTCCCCGGGCAGTGCCCTCCCTCCCTCTCCCCGAGCAGTGCCCTCCCTCCCTCCCTCTCTCTCCCCGGGCAGTGCCCTCCCTCCCTCTCTCTCCCCGGGCAGTGCCCTCCCTCCCTCTCTCTCTCCCCGGGCAGTGCCCTCCCTCCCTCTCTCTCCCCGGGCAGTGCCCTCCCTCCCTCCCTCTCTCTGGGCAGTGCCCGCCCTCCCTCCCTCCCTCCCTCTCTCTCCCCGGGCAGTGCCCTCCCTCCCTCTCCCCGGCAGTGATCGACCTCCCTCTCTCCCCGGGCAGTGCTCTCCCCCCCTCCCCGGGCAGTGATCGACCTCCCTCTCTCCCTGGGCAGTGCCCTCCCTCTCCCCCCTTCCTGGGCAGTGCCCTCTCTCTCTCTCTCTCCCTCCCCCCCTCTCTCTCCCTCCCCCTCTCCGGGCAGTGCCCTCCCTCTCCCGCTCTCCCTCCCTCTCTCTTTCTCCCTCTCCGGGCAGTGCCCTCCCTCTCTCTCTCTCTCCCACCCTCCCCGGGCAGTGCCCTCCCTCTCTCTCTCCCCCACCCTCCCCGGGCAGTGCCCTCCCTCTCTCTCTCCCCCACCCTCCCCGGGCAGTGTCCTCCCTCTCTCTCTCCCACCCTCCCCGGGCAGTGCCCTCCCTCTCTCTCTCCCCCACCCTCCCCGGGCAGTGTCCTCCCTCTCTCTCTCCCACCCTCCCCGGGCAGTGCCCTCCCTCTCTCTCTCTCTCCCACCCTCCCCGGGCAGAGCCCTCCCTCTCTTTCTCCCCCCCATCCCACCCCTTCTTCCTCTCCCCCTTCCCCACCCCTTCTTCCTCTCCCCCCTCCCCACCCCTTCTTCCTCTCCCCCCTCCCCACCCCTTCTTCCTCTCCCCCCTCCCCACCCCTTCTTCCTCTCCCCCCTCCCCACCCCTTCTTCCTCTCCCCCCCTCCCCACTCCTTCTTCCTCTCCCCCCCTCCCCACTCCTTCTTCCTCTCCCCCCCTCCCCACTCCTTCTTCCTCTCCCCCCCTCCCCACTCCTTCTTCCTCTCCCCCCCTCCCCACTCCTTCTTCCTCTCCCCCCCTCCCCACTCCTTCTTCCTCTCCCCCCCTGCCCACCTTCCATTCTCTCCCGCTCCTCCTCGCCCTGAATTTGCACCAACAGCCTCTCTCCCTGTAACAAAAGTCCCCACTACGGAGCGCCAGGGACACCAAACGGAACGCGCTCGTCCGACCCCCCTTTATAGAAACTCGAAACCGGCGCTCCGGCCGCGGAGGAACGGTTTTGCTTTAATGTTGAAGATTGTGTGAAAAGGGTTTGTGTTCGAGTATAAGATGAGAGGACTCCAGTCCTCCGCCGTCCTTTTGAACAGCGGCCATGGCGAGTCGCCCGATGATTCCGGCGGAGTAAACACGACCTAGCCCCGCCCCCAATACCACACAGATACGCCCCTTTGTTGACGTCACCCAAACACGCCCCCTTACGTATGTTATACCACGCCCCTTTCGCCAGCAGTTTTGATTGGCTGTTCGTCTGGACGCGCGCCGCCTCCTCTCTTTTGTGATTAAATGTGAGAAGTCGCACACCAGGTTATAGTCCAACAGCTTTATTTGAAATCACAAGCTTTCGGAGCGCTGCTCCTTCGTCAGGTGAAGCGCTCCGCAAGCTTGTGATTTCAAATAAAGCTGGTGTTGTGCGACTTCTCCCATTTGTCCACCCCAGTCCAACACCGGCATCTCCACATCTTTTGTGATTGGCTGTGGGGGGTGGAATTTGGAGGGCCCGCTTGCAGCTGATTGGTCTCCCCGCACCAGACCACGCCCCCCCGGCGGGCTGCCATTGGTGATTTGTTTGTTGCGCGTAAGGAATGTGGTGCGTCACAATGGGCGGTCAGGTGTGAGGGGGCGGGTATTCCCCGGCTAGGGTGGGTTGTAACAATGTGAGAGCGGCTACGCTCCCAGCCAAAGGCAAAGGAGGCTCAGACAGCCTTCCTCGGGGACCAGTCCCCACTTATCCCCCATTCCCCACTTATCCCCCCCGACACACACACACACATGAGGCACACGCAGTTGAGCTAACCCGCCGAGCCACGGCGTTTGTTACCACCCGGCGCTCGGAAACAAGAATCGATTCGATGCCTCCAGCTGCTTCCGGGGTGGGACAGTCTCAAGGTTTATCCATTTGAGGATAGCAGCCGCTGGACGTGAAATAACCTTCAGTGGCAGAGATATCTCAGTGATTCTGCACACGCTTTGCACACTTGCATTGGTTCTTATCACCTCCCGCCCCCCATCTCCCTCCCTCATCTCCCTCCCTCCCTCATCTCACCCCCTCCCTCATCTCCTCCCCCTCCTTCCCTCATCACCCTCCCCCTCCCTCCCTCATCACCCTCCCTCCCTCATCATCCTCCCTCCCTCATCATCTCCCTCCTCCCTCCTCATCTCCCTCCCTCCTCATCACTTCCCTCCCTCCCTCCCTCATCATCTACCTCCCTCCCCATCTCCTCCCTCCCTCCCTCCCTCATCTCCTCCCACCCTCCCTCCCCATCTCCTCCCAACCTCCCTCCCCATCTCCTCCCACCCTCATCATCTCTTCCCTCCCTCCCTCATCTCCCTCCCTCCCTCATCTCCCTCCCTCCCTCCCTCATCTCCCTCCCTCCCTCCCTCATCTCCCTCCCTCCCTCCCTCATCTCCCTCCCTCCCTCATCATCTCCTCCCTCCCTCCTCATCTCCTCCCTCCCTCCTCATCTCCTCCCTCCTCATCTCCTCCCTCCCTCCTCATCTCCTCCCTCCCTCCTCATCTCCCTCCCTCCTCATCTCCTCCCTCCTCATCTCCTCCCTCCCTCCCTCATCATCTCCTCCCTCCCTCCCATCTCCTCCCTCCCTCCCTCATCATCTCCTCCCTCCCTCATCATCTCCTCCCTCCCTCCTCATCTCCTCCCTCCCTCCTCATCTCCTCCCTCCCTCCTCTCCTCATCTCCCTCCCTCCTCATCTCCTCCCTCCCTCCCTCATCATCTCCTCCCTCCCTCCCTCATCATCTCCTCCCTCCCTCCCTCATCATCTCCTCCCTCCCTCCTCATCTCCTCCCTCCCTCCTCATCTCCTCCCTCCCTCCTAATCTCCTCCCTCCCTCCCTCATCATCTCCCTCCCTCCTCTCATCATCTCCCTCCCTCCTCATCTCCTCCCTCCCTCCTCATCTCCTCCCTCCCTCCCTCATCATCTCCTCCCTCCCTCATCATCTCCTCCCTCCCTCCCTCATCATCTCCTCCCTCCCTCATCATCTCCTCCCTCCCTCATCATCTCCTCTCTCCCTCCCTCATCATCTCCTCCCTCCCTCCCTCCCTCATCATCTCCTCCCTCCCTCCCTCATCATCTCCTCCCTCCCTCCCTTATCATCTCCTCCCTCCCTCCCTCATCATCTCCTCCCTCCCTTATCATCTCCTCCCTCCCTCCTTCATCTCCTCCCTCCTCCCTCATCTCCTCCCTCCTCCCTCATCATCTCCTCCCTCCCTCCCTCATCATCTCCTCCCTCCCTCCCTCATCATCTCCTCCCTCCCTCCCTCCCTCCCTCATCATCTCCTCCCTCCCTCCCTCATCATCTCCTCCCTCCCTCATCATCCCTCCCTCCCTATCTCCTCCCTCCCTATCTCCTCCCTCCCTCCCTATCTCCGTCCTCCCTCCCTATCTCCTCCCTCCCTCCCTCCCTATCTCCTCCCTCCCTATCTCCTCCCTCCCTCTCTCCTCCCTCCCTCCCTCTTAGAAACATAGAAATATAGAAGATAGGAGCAGGAGTAGGCCATTCGGCCCCTCGAGCCAGCTCCGCCATTCAATGCGATCATGGCTGATCATCCAAATTCAGTACCCTGTCCCTGCTTTCTCCCCATATCCCTTGATCCCCTTAGCCTTAAGAAATATATCTAACTCCTTCTTGAATATATTTAATGAATTGGACTCAACTGCCTTCTGTGGTAGAGAATTCCACAGGTTCACCACTCTCTGGGTGAAGAAATTCCTCCTCATCTCAGTCCTAAACCCCTTATCTTTAGACTGTGACCCCTGGTTCTGGACTCCCCCGCCATCGGGAACATCCTTCCTGCATCTAGTCTGTCTAGTCCTGTTAGAATTTTATAAGTTTCAATGAGATCCCCTCTCATTCTTCTAAACTCTAGCGAATACAAGCCTAATCGACCCAATCTCTCTTCATACATCATTCCTGCCATCCCAGGTATCAGTCTGATGAATCTTCGCTGCACTCCCTCCATGGCAAGAACATCCTTCCTCAGATAAGGCGACCAAAACTGCACACAATACTCAAGGTGTGGTCTCACCAAGGCCCTGTACAACTGCAGCAAGACATCCTTGCTCCTGTACTCGAATCCTCTCACTATGAAGGCCAACAGACCGTTTGCCTTCTTAACCGCCTGCTGCACCTGCATGCTTACCTTCAGCGACTGGTGCATAAGGACACCCAGGTCTCGTTTCACTTCCCCTTTTCCCAATCTATTGCCGTTCAGATAATAATCTGCCTTCCTGTTTTTGCCACCAAAGTGGATAACCTCGCATTTATCCACATTATACTGCATCTGCCATGCATCTGCCCAATCACCCAGCTTTGTGTCGTCTGCAAACTTGGAGATATTACATCTAGTTCCCTCGTCTAGATCATTAATATATATTGTGAATAACTGGGGTCCTAGCACCGATCCCTGCAGTACCCCACTAGTCACTGCCTGCCACTCGGAAAAAGACCCGTTTATTCCAACTCTTTGCTTCCTGTCTGCCAACCAGTTTTCTATCCAAGTCAGTACCTTACCCCCAATCCCATGTGCTTTAACTTTGCACGCTAATCTCTTATGTGGGACCTTATCGAAAGCCTTCTGAAAGTCCAAATACACCACATCCACTGGTTCTCCCTTATCTATTCTACCAGTTACATCCTCAAAAAATTCCAGTAGATTAGTCAAGCATGATTTACCTTTTGTAAATCCCTGTTGACTTTGTCCGATCCTGTCACTGTTTTTCAAGTGCTCTGCTATTACATCTTTTATAATGGACTCTAGCATTTTCCCCACTACCGATGTCAGGCTTACCAGTCTATAATTCCCCGTTTTCTCTCTATCACCTTTTTTAAATAGTGTGGTTACATTAGCTACCCTCCAATCCATGGGAACTGTTCCAGAGTCGATAGAGTTTTGGAAGATGACCAGCAATGCATCTACTATTTCTAGGGCCACTTCCTTAAGTACCCTAGGATGTAGATTATCAGGCTCTGGGGATTTATCGGCCTTCAATCCTGTCAATTTCCCTAACACCATTTCCCTACAAATACTGATTTCATTCAGTTCCTCCCTCTCATTAGACCCTATGTTCCCCGACATCTCTGGGAGGTTATTTGTGTCCTCCTTTGTGAAGACAGAACCAAAGTATGTATTTAATTGGTCTGACATTTCTTTGTTCCCCATTATAAATTCCCCTGATTCTGACTGCAAGGGACCTACGCTTGACTTCACCAATCTTTTTCTCTTCACATATCTATAGAAGCTTTTACAGTCACTTTTTATGTTCCCTGAAAGCTTACTCTCATACTCTATTTTCCCCCTCTTAATGAATCCCTTTGTCCTCTGCTGAATCCTAAACTGCACCCAATCCTCAGGTTTGCTGCTTTTTTTGGCCAATTTAAATGTCCTCTCCTTGGATCTTATGCTATCCCTAATTTCCCTTGTTAGCCACGGTTGAGTCATCTTTTTTGTTTTATTTTTATGCCAAACAGGGATGAACAAATTCTGTAGTTCATCCATGCGATCTTTAAATGTTTGCCATTGCCTATCCACCGTCAACCCTTTAAGTAATGTTCCCCAATCCATCCTAGTCAACTCGCGCCTCATACCATCGTAGTTTCCTTTATTTAAATTCAGGACCCCAGTCTCTGAGTCAACTACTTCACTCTCCATCTTAATGAAGAATTCTATCATATTATGATCGCTCCTCCCCAAGGGGCCTCGCACAACAAGATTGCTAATTAAGGAGTTTGCACATTCTCCCTGTGTCTGCGTGGGTTTCCTCCGGGTGCTCCGGTTTCCTCCCACAGTCCAAAAATGTGTGGGTTAGGTTGATTTGGCTATGATAAATTGACCCTTAGTGTTAGGGGGGATTAAATATGTGGGGTTATGGGGATAGGATGGGATATGTTAGGGGGAATTAAATACGTGGGGTTACGGGGGTAGGGTGGGATATGTGTACTGTGGGGATTAAAGCAGGGACAGGGTACTGGATTTGGATGATCAGCCATGATCGTATTGAATGGCGGAGCAGGCTCGACGGGCCGAATGGCCTACTCCTGCTCCTAGATTCTATGTTTCTATGTTTCTATCCTTTCTCATTACATAATACCCAGTCTAAGATGGCCTGATCTCCAGTTGGTTCCTCGACATATTGGTCCAGGAAACCATCCCGTATACACTCTAGGAATTCCTCCTCCACAGTATTGTTACTAATTTGGTTAGCCCAATCTATATGTAGATTAAAGTCACCCATGATAACTGCTGTGCCCTTATTGCACGCGTCTCTAATTTCCCGTTTAATGCCATCCACAACCTCAGCATTACTTTTTGGGGGTCTGTATACAACTCCCACTAACGTTTTCTGCCCCATGGTATTTCTCAGCTCTACCCATACCGATTCCACATCATCAGAGCTAATATCCTTCCTTACTATTGTGTTAATCTCCTCTTTAATCAGCAATGCTACCCCACCTCCTTTTCCTTATTGCCTGTCCTTCCTGAATATTGAATACCCCTGGATGTTGAATTCCCAGCATTGGTCACCCTGGAGCCATGTCTCCGTAATCCCAATTGTATCATATCGGTTTACATCTATTTGCGCAGCTAATTCATCCACCTTATTACGAATGCTCCTCGCATTAAGACACAGAGCCTTCAGGCTTGTTTTTTTAACACTCTTAGACCATTTAGAATTATTGTTTACTGTGGCCATGTTTGATTTACACCCTTGATTTCTCTGCCTTCCACTTTTGCTTTTCTCATTCCTGTCTTTTGTTTCTATCCTTGCTTTCCTTTCCTCTGTCTCCCTGCACAGGTTCCCAACCCCCTGCCATTTTAGTTTAAACCCTCCCCAACAGCACTAGCAAACACTCCCCCTAGGACATCAGTCCCGGTCCTGCCCAGGTGCAAACCGTCCAGTTTGTACAGGTCCCACCTCCCCAGAACCGGTTCCAATGTCCCAGGAATTTGAATCCCTCCCCCTTGCACCATTCTTCTAGCCATGTATTCATCTGAAATATCCTTCTATTTCTACTCTGACTAGTTCGTGGCACTGGTAGCAATCCTGAGATTACTACCTTTGAGGTCCTATTTTTTAATTTACCTCCTAACTCATCATCTCCACCCTCCCTCCCTCATCATCTCCCTCCCTCCCACATCATCTCCTCGCTCCCTCCCTCATCATCTCCTCCCTCCCTCATCTCCTCCCTCCCTCATCATCTCCTCATTCCCTCATCATCTCCTCCCTCCATCCCTCCCTCATCATCTCCCTCCCTCCTCATTTCCTCCCTCCCTCATCATCTCCTCCCTTCATCCCTCCCCATCTCCACACTCCCTCCCTCATGATCTCCTCCCTCCCTCATCATCTCCTCCCTCCCTCATCATCTCCTGCCTCCCTCATCACCTCCTCCCTCCCTCATCATCTCCTCCCTCCCTCATCATGTCCTCCCCCCCTCATCATCTCCTCCCTCCCTCCCACCCTCATCTCCTCCCTCCCTCATCATGTCCTCCCCATCTCCTCCCTACCTCATCATCTCCTCCCTCCCTCATCATGTCCTCCCCATCTCCTCCCTCCCTCATCATCTCCCTCCCTCATCATCTCCTCCCTCCCTCCCTCATCATCTCCTCCCTCCCTCATCATCTCTTCCCTCCCTCATCATCGCCTCCCTCCCTCATCAACTGCTCCCTCCCTCCCTCATCATCTCCTCCCTCCCTCATCATCTCCTCCCTCCCTCCCTCATCATCTCCTCCCTCCCTCATCATCTCCTCCCTCCCTCCCCATCTCCTCCCTCCCTCCCTCATCATCTCCTCCCTCCTCACTCCCTCCCTCATCATCTCCTCCCTCCCTCATTCCTCCCTCCCTCCCTCCCTCATTCCTCCCTCCCTCCCTCCCTCATCATCTCCTCCCTCATCATCTCCTCCCTCCCTCATCATCTCCTCCCTCCCTCCCTCATCATCTCCTCCCTCCCTCCCTCATCATCTCCTCCCTCCCTCCCTCATCATCTCCTCCCTCCCTCCCTCATCATCTCCTCCCTCCCTCCCTCATTCCTCCCTCCCTCCCTCCCTCATTCCTCCCTCCCTCCCTCCCTCATCATCTCCTCCCTCCCTCCCTCCCTCATCATCTCCTCCCTCCCTCCCTCCCTCATCATCTCCTCCCTCCCTCCCTCCCTCCCTCCCTCATCATCTCCTCCCTCCCTCATCATCTCCTCCCTCCCTCCCTCCCTCATTCCTCCCTCCCTCCCTCCCTCCCTCATTCCTCCCTCCCTCATCATCTCCTCCCTCCCTCCCTCCCTCATCATCTCCTCCCTCCTCTCCCAGTAAAAAAAATCCGAGTGGGCAAACAGTGCAGTAACCAGGGGAAGCGGTGTTGACTGAGCCAAGCTGGCAGCCGTGGAGCCCCTCGAACCTGTTCCGCCAATCAGTGAGATCCGGGCTGATCTGGGACCGAACTCCATGCCCCCGCCTTTGCCCCACATCCCTCAATCCCTTTGGTTGACAAAGAGCTATCAATTTCTCCGATTTCAAACTAACAATTGATCCAGCATCAATTGCCGTTTGCGGAAGAGAGTTGCAAACTTCCCTTTGCCCGCAGAAGTGTTTCCTAATTTCCACTCCTGCTGTCGCCCAAGTTATAAAACAAAGTTTGCTCGGCTGTTTCATGTCTGCCCCACGAGTAACTCCTCGTGTAGAGAGCATGCAGGCGCTGTTGCTGTGTCTCCACCGAGCTTCCGACGTGAATGCTGCCGTCGGAAATAGAGGCAGCCAACCATACACCGTGTGTGTGTATATATATATAGAGAGAGAGAGAGAGAGCAAAAAAACATGGTCGCTGGGGGGGCTGAACAGCTGAAGCAGTCCCACCCGCCGCCCTATTAGGCAGCTGAGCACTTTAAGCAGCCGCTCACTTGTAAGGCCCGGGGGGGTGGGTGGAGAGAAAGGAGATTGACTTTAAAAACAAGTGCACACGCTTGGGGCTGGAGAAGCCCGCCTGCAGGAAGTGGCTCTTTGCTGAATCCGCACACACGGTGTGAAAATGCGTATGAGCCGAATCCGTCTCCCCACGACTCACTTGGCACCTCCTTCTTTTCAGCGTCCAACCCAGTCGGCTCTTTATTTGTAAACACATTTAATAAAACAAATATTGACCTATTTATGTGGGGGGTTAGGGGTCACGGTTGAACAGCAGTTCGATTTTTTTGCAGCCACTGACTCATTCTTACACACACTGCACTCGGGAAATGGCATGAATGTAAGTGTAGTTGCAGAGCCGCTTTTACACACATCCAGCCGATTGATATCAAAACAAAACAAGTTATTTGTTGAGTCCCATTATATTACCTACTGCCAGCGAAGTATATTGCACCGTGCAACACATCAATGCATGTCAAGATCAGATCACTGACTTCAGAGACTGATCCCAGTCTGAGTCTTTGAGTATATTTGCTGAGTCTTTGAGTATATTCAAGGCTGATTAGATTTTTGGACTCTAGGGGAATCAAGGGATATGGGGATCGGCGGGGGGGGGGGGGGGGAAGTGGAGCTGAGGTCGATGATCAGCCATGATCTTACTGAATGGCGGAGCAGGCTCGAGGGGCCGTACGGCCTACTCCTGCTTCTATTTCTTATGTAAACTTTGGTCTGTTTCTGATTTGGACGGATTTTTTTGAACCTGTCTCTGGTTATTAAAGGCGCAACGTTGAGTGCTGGCGTTGTTTACCAGTGAGGGCATGCTGTATTGTCATTCCTCCGAAAGTGAAGCTTTTTAAAAAAAAAATCAGGTCGGTCTTGTCTCCGAGCCCCATGGACCTGTCCTTTCACCAGAAGCAACCTGGGGCTGCGGGTGGACAGGAGTGCCCGCGTTGAAAGAGGCGCCTGTACCGGAAATTTAAAATAGATTATTAATTGGCATTTAAAAAAAAAGGTAGAATGTCATATTCACTAAAACTACGTAAAGATTGCGGCAGGTTTAAGGCGAACACTATGGAAAGTCAAGGCTGTAAAATGTTCAGCTTATCATTCATAGAGTAAATCCACCAGCACGGGATTAATGTCACAGACCCGAAGTTACATGCAAAGGACACATTCATGCCGAGGACATAGTCAATGGGCCTATTTGAATGGATCAATAGGGCACTGAGTTGCCCCAATGTCACCTGACAAGAGCCAGAACTACAAGTGCCTCTTTAAGCGCTCCACTAGTATAATAAACAAACAAGTGGTCCAATTAAACTAAAGATGCTTAAACTAAAGCAACAATACCAAGAGTAACCATACCAACTAAATGGTAATGTTGTTATCAGTGTCTATGAGACACTCTATACCCTGCGGTGCCCATCGGTCACGGAATGGAAAATAGTCATTGGTAAGTTCTGAGAGCGATCCCAAGTTTGGCACTTTTATTATTCGTTCGTGCGATGTGCAAGGCCAGCATTTATTGCCCATCCCGAGTTGCCCTTGAGAAGGTGGTGGTGAGCCGCCTTCTTGAACCGCTGCAGTCCGTGTGGTCACGGTGCTCCCACAGTGCTGTTAGGGAGGGAGCTCCAGAATTTTGACCCAGCGACGATGAAGGAACGGCGATAGACTTCCAAGTCAGGATGGCGTGTGACTTGGAGGGGAACTTAGCATAACAGCCCTTGACTTTGGCAACTGTAGCACACAGTTCAGAAACCTTCGGGTTATTGACAGTTTCTAACCCTCAACTTCAGCGAATATTTAGATAATATATCATGGACCATACCAGTCACACACTGTGCTTTATTGGGTCTAAATCGTGTAGCCAGAAGCTAGCTGAGAATTGCTAATGGCCAGATGAATGTTGATTTTTTTCCCCTCGAGGCTGTTTCCTGTTCTTTGTGTAGAATTAAACGGGTTTTATTTCCATCCAGTTTTCCCACTGTCTGACAGGTGCTGATCCAGCCCCCTTCCCCCCCCCCCCCCCCGCAATAATATTTGGCTGCTCCCACTGGGGAAAGTTCCCAAAAGTTAAAATGATTCCATTGATGCCAAGTGTGTTGAGGCTGTGATCAGCTAATTCCACACATTGAACCTGGGACGTTGCTGCTCAGTAGGTAAGAAAGGAGCTTGTATTTATATAGCACCTTTCACCACCCCTTTCACCACCAATGAAGTACTTTTGAGGTGCAGTCACTATTGTAATATAGGGAAATACAGCAGCTAATTTGTGCAAAGCAAGGTCCCAAAAACAGCAATGAGATAAATGACCAGATAATCTGTTTTAGTGATGTTGGTTGAGGGATAAATATTGGCCAGGATACCGGGGAGAACTCCCCAGCTCTTCTTCGAATCGGACCGTTGGATCTTATATGTCCACCTGAGAGGGCAGAGGTTTAATTTCTCATCTGACAGATGGAACCTCCGACAGTGCAGCATACATGCTCCAAGGTGGTGGAGTGGGGGCTTGAACCCATGACCTTCTGACCCCAAGGCAAGAGTGCTACCCACTGAGCCAAGTCTGATAGTAAGGTTTAGTACCACACTAGCTCGTTACCCACTGTGTAATTGGAGAAGCAATAAAACCAGTTTGAAGGCTAGATATGAGCCACATACAGATGATGTATGACATTGGAATATAATATTTCCATCTCTGTTTGCCAGAGGTTTCACCCAAGTCTCTCTTTTATTTTTCTGAAAAAAAAATGAAATAAGTATGGAGCCCGAGTGCCTATAGTTCGGATTGTTTTGTTGATGTCATCTTGTGCATTGAGGAATGACAGTGCTGGGAAAAGGAACATGTTGCATATTTTGCACCGAGTGTCAGAATCAATTGCCCCCCCTCCCCGCTTCCCTCCCAGGTCAGCTGTAGCACGGGTTAGAGTCAGGGTAAAACGTGCTGCACACTAGGATATAGGATATACGGCACAGAAACAGGCCATTCGGCCCAACCAGTCCATGCCGACGTTTATGCTCCACACGAGCCTCCTCCCGTCTTTCCTCATCTAAATCTATCAGCATAACCCTCTATTCCCTTCTCCCTCATATGCTTGTCTAGCCTCCCCTTAAATGCATCCATACTATTCGCTTCAACCACTCCCTGTGGTAGCGAGTTCCACATTCTCACCACTCTTTGGGTAAAGAAGTTTCATCTGAATTTCCTATTGGATTTCTTGGTGACTATCTTATATTGATGGCCTCGAGTTATGCTCTTCCCCACAAGTGGAAACATTCTCTCTGTATCTACTCTATCAAAACCTTTCATAATTTTAAAGACCTCTATTAGGTCACCCCTCAGCCTTCTTTCAAGAGAAAAGAGACCCAGCCTGTTCTTGTCGTGATGCCAGTCTAGTTATTATTGACCCTGTGCTCACATACTTCACCGAATGCGTAATTGTTAACTAATTTCTCTTTTTACTTTTGCTCCTCTCAAACTGGCCTTTGTCTTAACCCCCTGTCAGCGGACATAACTGTCCAGCAGAAAGCTCCTGTAGTTTGCTACAAATGGCGTTCACTTGACAAGAGCATGCGGATGGCCGATGTGGGAGTTACAGAAGTCACACTATTCTGAGATTGGGGCAGTGTAGAGCAGATTCTGTAGCTTACCTGAACCCAGCTAAACCTGACCCTAGGAGATGACTGACATGAGTTCATTTCCGTCCTAGAAATAATTTTAGTTTTATTCTCATTTGGCTTGGAGTTTCAAAGAAATTTAATCCTAGTTTGGGAAAAAAATAGATAAAATTGTAGTTTTTTTTGCATATTTTTCATTTGAGACTTTTCAAGAATTTTTCAAAAGTTGTCAGGCAACTCGAGGTCACGTGAATGTTAAGAAACAGTGAAGAGATTTTTGAATGTTAGCTTGGCTCAGTCCTGCCTCTGAGTCAGAAGGTTCTGAGGTTAAGCCCCATCCAGGATGAGGCATCAATGCAGTACTGAGGGAATGCTGCACAGTCTGAGGTTCTTTCAGGTGAGATGTTAAATTGAGGCTCCATCTACCTGTTCAGGTTGGTGTAAAAGATCTGCAGACACTTTTCCCCCCCCAAAAAGAGTGTCCACACCACTAAAACAGATTAACTGGTAATTCATCTTATTACTGATTGTGGGACCTTGCTGTGCGCAGATTGACTTTCCCATTTGCCGATCGAACAACAGTGACTGCACTTTAAAAGTAATTCATTAGCTGTGAAGCACTTGGGAATGTTCTCAGGTTGTGAAAGGCGCTATATAAATGTACATCTCCTCTTTGGAATAACAATGAAGATGTTATTTGTCTGTTTCAATTTCCAACATCCGTTCCAAAAAATATGGATTGCTGACCAGAATTATTTTAGTCTTAGAAAAAAATACTTCTTTCTTTATCTCAAATTTTAGTTCTTAGAAGTGTAGTTCTTGAGTTTAATTTATTTGGCAAGTACAATAACTTTAGTCAATGACTATTTTGCTCCTTGTTTTTGTCGATTAAAACAACACTGGTTCTGTCACCAGGTGAGAAGTGAAAGCATCGCCTCTCACCTTGCTGCCGTATTGAAGTGTACCTTTGTGTCTAAGTTAAGCTAAAGTAAGTTTGATAGGTCATCTAAAGATGGGATCCTGCATTTCAGAGGCTGTGTCCAACACATGCTCGTCCTATCTGCACATCATTGGCTTCAGGAGAGCATCTTGTTGCTTTGTGGAAGGAGATCTCCTGCTACCCTGTGGACCTCCCACCCGTACAAGACCCACCCAACGTTTCGAGACCATCTTTTCACAGATTTTGTGACTGACCAGGTAAGATTTTTTTTTTTGTCATTCCTCTTTCATCATTTTCATTTTTCTGTTCTTTACTTTATCTTCAAGTCCTCTTTCTTGTCCTGTTTCGGTTGCACCTTTTGTTTGCGATCATTGTTGGATTACTTTTTCTTTTCCTTAATTTGCTTTCCTTCTTCACTCCCTTGTGTCTCGGACTTCTTATTTTTTTTGATGTCACTATGCCTTCCTACCTCCATCTCCTCAAAAATCCCACCCATGTTCTGTCTGCTCCCTCCAACTAGCACTCCGCCTCTAACCTCCCCTTCTTTAAGGTCTTTGGAGATATTCTTGCTTCCCAGCTGCACTCTCACCTGGCACTATTTAAACCCATTCAGTCTGGTTTCTGCCCTGCCCACAGCACAGAGACCACCCCAGTCAAAGTCACCAACGATATCCTCTGTGATTGCAACTGTGATGCTTTATCCCTCCTTGTCTTCCTGGACCTCTCTGCAGTGTGTCATGTGGCTGGTCCCCATTCTTCTCCGCTGACTGTAGTCCACCTCCTTGGAACTACCCTTGCGTTATTCCATTCCTACTTGTCCCAATGCAGCTCCCGACCAGTCCCGCCCAGAGCTCCCTAAGGATCCTTCCTTGGCCCCTTTCCTTTTCCTCGTTTACATGCTGCCTCTTGGTGATACCATTTGTAGACACTGGGTAAATTTTCATACATACGTTGGCGACACCAGCTTGACCTGTCCATCACCTCTCCCAACCCCACAACCACCCCCATGTTGTCAGGCCGTCTGTCTGACATTAAGGGGTGGATGAACCAGAATTTCCTACAATTGAACATCAGGAAGACCAAAGCCATTGTGTTCGGTCCCCTGCCAAGAACTCCACATCCTTGCCATCAACCCTATCCCCCACCTCAGCTGAACTAGACTGCATGCAGTTTCAGTCCAGCTCCTTATCCCATACACTACCAAGTCCTCTTACTTTCATATCTGCAATGGTACTTGCCTTCACCCCTGCCTTGACCCCATTTCTATCAAAAACCTTATTCTTATCTTTGTTACCTCTAGACTTGCCTTCCCCAGTGCCCTCCTTGATGGCCTCCTCCACCTTCATAAACTCCAAATTGTCCAAAACTTACTGTCTGCATCCTGTCTGACACTAAGCTCCACTTGCTCATTACCCCTGTCCTTGCTGTACTACATTGGTTCACTGTCCCCACAATGGATCAAATTTAAAATCCTTGTCGCTGTCTACAAATTCCTCCATGGTTCCAACCCACTCTACCTCTGCAGCATTCTCCAGCCTTATGCCTCCTCCCACATCCTCTGAATCTGACCCCCAGTGTATCTCCCTTCCCTCCACTCCATCTTTGATGACAGTACAT
This sequence comes from Squalus acanthias, assembly GCA_030390025.1. Lineage (NCBI taxonomy): Eukaryota > Metazoa > Chordata > Chondrichthyes > Squaliformes > Squalidae > Squalus > Squalus acanthias. The sequence continues at coordinate 51,386,868 of CM059443.1, forward strand.
TCAGCCACCTTGGCCTTCCTATCTGGGATTCTCTCTCTCCCCCACCTTTAAAACATCACTTGGATCAAGCTTTCGATCACCTCTCCTAACTCTTTCGCAAAGGCTCAGTGCTTGCTGTTTGTCTTCTCGGTGAAGTGCTTTTGGACATTTTTCTATGTTAAAGGCCCTGTATATAAATGCAGTTTGTGGTTGTTTAACTGGATTGAGCTTTCAAGGCCAGGGTCTTCTCTGGAGCCACTGCTGATGTTTCTCTTCACTGGCCAACCAGAGGTATGCTATATAGGATTTGATAGCTTTCTCTGCTGTGTGTTATTTCTTCGACAAAAAGCACTCTGCCCAGCAGGGAACTGACAGAACTTGCCCATGGAGCGGCTGAGTTCAAGTGGCAGATGGAATTTAATACAGAGAAGTGTGAGGTGATGCATTTTGGCAGAAGGAACAGGGAGAGGCGATAGACACTTAATGGCACAGTTTTAAAGAGTGTGCAGGGACAGAGGGACCTGGGAGTTAATGTGCATAGGTCCCTGAAGGTGGCAGGACATATTGAGAGAGTGGTTAGCAAAGCATATGGGATCTTGGGCTTCATAAATAGAGGTATTAAGTACAAAAGTAGAGAACTTCTGCTGAACCTTTATAAAGCGCTGGTTAGGCCACAACTGGAGTATTGTGTTCAGTTCTGGTCACCACACTTTAGGAAGGATGTGAAGGCCCTTGAGAGGGTGCAGAGGAGATTTACCAGAATGGTTCCGGGGATGGGGGATCTTAGCTACAAGGACAGTTTGGAGAAGCTGGATTTGTTTTCATTAGAGCAAAGGAGGTTGAGGGGTGATTTGATAGAGGTATAAAAGATTATGACGGGTTTGGATAGGCTAGACGGGGAAAGGCTGTTCCCACTAGTTGATGGTACAAGGACTAGGGGACACAGATTTAAGTTTTGGGATAGAGATACAGGGGGGACGTGAGGAAAAACTTTTTTACGCAGCGAGTGGTGAGGACCCGGAACTCGCTGCCGACGGAAGTGGTGGAAGCGGAGACTCAATGTTTTCAAGGGGAGACTGGATAGGCACTTGAGGGAAATAAACTTGCAGGGCTACGGGGGATAGAGCGGGGGAATGGGACTGACTGGATTGCTGTACAGGGAGCCGGCACGGACTCGATGGGCCGAATGGCCTCCTTCTGTGCCGTTATGACTATTGATGAAGGCAGCAATTTCCACCTCTTTATCTTTGTCTTTAGTCCTTTTCCGTTCCATCACTGGAGGGCAAGCAAAGGTTTCGCTCACAACAGATTTTGACAGGGACTGGCAGGTGTAGTGAACTAACACATATTGTCTTGTCACCTCTGAGACTTGGGTTTGAATCCAGCCCGTACTGATGGGATAAAAGTATTCTCTCTCTCTCTGTTGACTGTTGCGCGATCTCAGTTCCCAGTTGCCCAGCCTCCGCGTGAAACTGCTCACAATTTGGCACTGAATGACAGTCCCACTCTGTGAGGCTATAAGATTGAGTAGTGTAGGAAAAAAAGAATCACAGTACTGCAGTTGCGGTTGCCCTTCTGATGTTGGTGCTGATGTACCCTGTTGGGGAGGAGGAGAGGGAGCTCTGTATCCGGTCATGCGATACCTGACGGAGTGCTCTGGTTCGGTTCCGATTGAGTTGATGCTGTATCACCAGTCCACTTTCTGCACAGGAATCGTTTTGCTCAGACTAGAGTGTCTGAAATAGTTATTCGTTCCTAGCACCAACAATTTGGTGAACACAAAAGTTGGCCAAAAAAAAAATATGTATATATAAAAACATAAGAAGTAGGAGCAGGAGTAGGCCATATGGCCCCTCGGGCCTGCTCCGCCATTCAATAGGATCATGGCTGATCCGAACCTAGACTCACGTCCACTTCCCTGCCCGTTCCCCATAACCCTTAATTCCCTTATCAGCTGGGAAACTGTCTATCTCCGTTTTAAATTTATTTAATGTCGCAGCTTCCACAGCTCTCTGAGGTAGCAAATTCCATAGATTTACTACCCTCTGAGTGAAGAAGTTTCTCCTCATCTCAGTTTTGAAACGGCAGCCCCTTATTCTAAGATTATGCCCCCTAGTTCTAGTCTCACCCATCAGTGGAAACATCCTCCCCGCCTCCACCCGATCAAGCCCCCTCACAATCTTATATGTTTCGATAAGATCGCCTCTCATTCTTCTATATCGTTTGCTGTGCACAAATTGGCTGCCGCGTTTCCTACATCACATCAGTGAACACACTTGAAAAAGTACTTCATTGGCTGTAAAGCGCTTTGGGACGTCCTGAGGTCGTGAAAGGCGCTATAGAAATGCAAGTCTTTCTTTTCTTCAATTGTATATAAAGAATGATTTGAGATGCTGCACAGGTAAGTAGGGTGGGCTTTCAGGAGCACAGCCAGTCTAAACACGGAGCATCATAGGTCCCATCGGGATCAGTCGGGGAATGTGGGAAAGGGTGTGATTTTGTTTGGATTGAGCTGAGATCACGGAACCAGCCCATTTTCTGTGCATGAATATCTATATAAGATGCTGCGTCAGTGGTATATATGGCAGGAGATGGACCATCTCCCGGGTCTCTGTCAGCGTCGCTCTTGAGCCAGTTACCTGGAGGTTCACAAAAGCAGACCAGATTCTCTGTTCTTCCCTCTGTTGACACACCTAGCCTTTTTACAGTTACTACCCCAGATGGACTGGCTGAAACTGGGGGCTTGCTGTGTGGGGACAAGGCCAAGGGCAGCAGGCGCATGGGAACACCATCACCTCCAAGTTGCCCTCCAAGTCACACACCATCCTGACTTGGGCATATATCGGCATTCCTTCATCGTCGCTGGGTCAAAACCTGGATTCCCTCCCTAACCCCACTGTGGGAGTACCTTCACCACACAGACTGCAACAGTTTAAGAAGGCGGCTCACCACCACCTTCTCAAGGGCAACGAGGGATGGGCAATAAATGCAGGCCTTGCTAGCGATGCCCACATCCCCAGAATTATTTTTTTTAAACGCTGTTCTGCCACTGCATGGAACCTCATCTTGATGAACAGGCGACTTTCAACTTACCCTGCTTTTAATCCTCATACTTGCATCTAAGTACAAGGATATCTCGCATCTAGTTTGGATACATCCACATGAACATGTTTTTTTTATTTATTCATGGCATGTGCGCTAGTTGTGGAGCACAAGCCTTACAAATGGTAATGCCTACCATCAACCATCCCGCACTATTCAGTGTGTTCTGGGTGGCCAAATACACCTGAAATATTTCCTCTGCTACAGTGGTGCAAAAATAAAAGCTGCCTCGACTTTTAAAAAAAAGAAGTTATGTCGCGTCAGCTCTGAAAGAGCTAGGCTGTTCAGGGGTGATGTCAGGAAGCACTTCTTCATACAAAGGGTCGTGGAAATCTGGAACTCTCTCCCCCCAAAAAAGCTGTTAAGGCTGGCATTGAATTGGAAATTCCAAAGCTGAGATTGATCGATTTTTGTTCGGCAAGGGTATTAAGGGTTACGGAACCAAGGCGGGTAGATGGAGTTAAGATACGGGTCAGCCACGATCTAATTGAATGGCGGAACAGGCTCGAGGGGCTGTGTGGCCTCCTCCTGTTCCTATGAAAGACAAACTCTTCTTTGCAATGTCCCAACACCTTACTTTGGAGGCACCAGAGGCTAGTTTGGATGATCAGCTGGACCTGGGTGGATTAAAGATGGTGTCACACGTATCAGCGTGTTGTACCTTTTGGGATAGATTCAGAGGTGTATTGATGATTTTAAAAATAAATTTACAGTGATGACGGAGTGTTAGGGGTAAAAATTGAGTCGCGCCCCATTTGGGGCGCTAACCTCGCCGGGGCGCGACTTTTAGCGCCCCGAAAAAATTAGCGGCCCCGCGCCGGAACTTCAGTGGTTACGCCCCAAGAGGGAAGCGGGGCGCAACTGGAAGCAACCCGCATCCCTCTTGGGGCGCTGCGAGTGAATATCCTGGCGCTACGTGCCGCAGCGCCACGCGCTGCGGCACGTCGCGCCGCGGTATTGCAGGCCTTCCTCCCCTTCTTAAAGGGGAGGGACCCTGCGCAGCGCGAACCGGGGCCCAGCTGGGCCCCCAGGGATCGGGAGTGCCGGCAAAAGATGGTGGGGGGGCTTCACGGGGGCCGGGGGCAGGTGCTGGCAGGCGGCCAGCAACAAAAATGGCCGCCTGCCACCTCCGCTTTAAATATCGCCGCCCCGGCCGCACGTACGCCTCCCTGAACCCGTCGGACATAGCGTCTGGCGGTAAATCAGGGGGCGCGACTGAAGATCACGGCCGGGGCGCGAGCGGGGTGCTGCGCACGGCGATGACGTCATCGCCGGCGGCGCAGCGCCACAGGGCGCTACCGGCTGCCGCCGCCGCTAACCTCCCACTAAATTTTTCGGGAGGCGTGGGCGGCGCTGCGCCCGGGCGTTAGCTGCTTTACGCCCCATTAGCGCCCTCTTAAGGCGCTAACGGGAGGCGCAAGCAGCTGAATTTTTCCCCCTTAGTGTATGGGATTCTCCTGGTTATTACAGTGGCATCCTGAATTTGACCATGTGCTGGAAGAGAGATATGTGCACAGTTTTGATCTCCTTATCTGAGGAAGGATATACTTGCCTTAGAGGCGGTGCAACAAAAGTTCACTAGATTGATTCCTGCGGTGAGAGGGTTGTCCTATAAGGAGAGATTGAGTAGATTGGGCCTATACTCTCTGGAGTTTAGAAGAATGAGAGGTGATCTCATTGAAACACACAAGATTCTGAGGAGAGATTGTTTCCCCTGGCTGGAGAGTCTAGAACTAGGGGGCATAGTCTCAGGGTAAGGGGTCGGCCAATTAAGATCGAGATGAGGAGGAATTTCTTCACTGAGACGGTTGCGAATCTTTGGAATTCTCTACCCCAAAGGGCTGTGCATGCTGAATCGTTGAGTATATTCAAGGCTGAGATCGATAGATTTTTGGACTCTAGGGGAATCAAGGGATATGGGGATCGGGCGGGAAAGTGGAGTTGAGGTCGATGATCAGCCATGATCTTATTGAATGGCGGAGCAGGCTCGAGGGGCCGTATGGCCTACTCCTGCTCCTAATTCTTATGTTCATATGGAGTAAAGATTCCTTGGCCTTTGACGGCGGTGTTCTCTATTTGGTTACTTGGAGATGCGCAAGAGCAACCAAAAACAACTTGTCCTCTGAATTATTTTTTCACCCCCCAACAAGGAACATGCCATGGGATCATTGTAGGGGGAGTCGCCTCGACATCATTCCAAGGCAGCACAGCTCCACCTTGAAATCATGTGGCTTTTGACGCTTCCTTTAAAGTTCTGAGCCGGTTGCTGATTGTATTTCTGATGCCATTGCCCCATATTTGAGGGAATACACTGATAAAATAGTTGTATTGTGATAAATCCATAGCTAGTTTGCCACAAAAAGTGGCCCTTGGCATCGGGCCTTCGAAAACGGGTTAGAAATAGCTAATCTGTAAATCTGAATTATATCTGGCTCTATGTTTGAAGATTGGTGTTTGGAGTTAGAGTATCTAATCATTCAGATGGAATACTGTGAATTATGAAGGCTTGGGGTAGGTCTATTCTTATACTTTCAGATACAGTTGAATCCAGATAAATGCAGAACTACTTAAGCACAGGAGAAGGCTTAGAACAAGAAAAGGCCATTTTGCCCATCAAGCCCATTCTCTGCACACACTGTACAATGTGCACTGTCTCGGAATTTGTCCAGTTCACCCAGTCTTCTTTGGGAAACGATCAACCCCAAGTTACAACCGCCAAGTGCCAGCTTGGCTCAGTCGGTAGCACTCTTGCCTCGGAATCAGAAGTTTGTGGGTTCAAGCCCCACTCCGGGATTTAAGCAGATAATCGAAACTGCCACCCCAGTGGAGTGCTGCATTGTCAGAGGATGTTCAGGTGGACTGAAAGATCCCGTGGCACTATTTGAAGAGTTTTTCAAGGGGCCCTAGCCAACATTTATCCGCTCAACCAATACCACCAAAAATAGATGAAGTGGTCGTTTATCTTATTGCTGTCTGAGGGACCTTACTACGGGCAATCTAGCTGCTGCAATTGCCTATATAATGACTGAACTTTAAAAAGTAATCCCTTGGTTGTTTGGCGCTTTGGGACGTCCTGAGGATGTGCTTTGGTCCTGAATAAATGCGCGTTCTTTCTTTCTTTGAAAGCTGACGACACTGAAATTTCTCTCACCCAAGTTTATTGAGCAGAGCTCCAGGACGTTAATCCAGTCTTGCATTCCACATTATTCTTGTCTTGGCCAACCTCCATCTCTCAACCAACACCCCCAAAAGCAGACGAACTGCTCATTTATCTCATTGCCGTGTGCAGGGCCTTGCTAATGTACAAATGGTCTGCCCTGTTTGTCTATAATGCTGAGCGCACTTCAAAAGTAATCCACTCCTTTGGGACATCCTGTGGATGTGACGAGAGCAAGTTTGTTCCTCTTTCAACTCTGACCAGTTGCATTCCACAGGTGACTCAATCAGCCCCACGACAGCATGTTGGATGAAACCTTTGAATCTCAGTGCTGGGTCCTTGTTCTAATTCCCTTCAGTCTCATTCTTAAATCAGATATTTATCCTGCTGTTTACCCAGGAGTTAATTGGCACAGCATTAACTGCTGTTGTTGGGAGTCTATGCCACATATCTATTACTCTGGGGGGCAGAATGTTCCAGTTTGTAATCATGTTTAAGGCTTGTTAATTTTTGTGCTCTTACCTTCTATTTATTCTATTACAGTCGCAGTTAAGTAGCCTGTTGCTGTCTACATTTGCTGTGCCTCATAATTTTAAAGACTCGGGATTGTTGTCACCGCGCACAAAGTTTCATTTTGCCAAATTTCTCCCCTGCCCATTTCCCCAAAGGTGTTCCATGGGCGCTGCTCGTCTTTCAGTGTCTCTCCCAAGTGTCTCTCCTTCATATCCGTGTCTAGACATTGGCAGGGTCTTCAGCTGTGCAAGGCAGCACGGTCCTCTCCACAGCAACTTCCGTACACATGCTGGATCTACTGGCTAGCCACTGAGTAGAAACATCAGTCAAATGTTCGTCTCCCTCGTCTGAGATCAGCTGACAACACAGGATGAAAATCATACCTGGAACTTTCTGCTCTGTGTGACATTTCAAACACTGGGCAGTGGCTTTTACCCAGTAGATCCCTGGGGTAATCCCCATTGTCTTTTCAACTGAGAATAAGCTCTATCAAGTAATACTTTCAACAACAGCTTGTATTTATATAGTGCCTTTAACGTAAACGTCCAAGGTGCTTCACAGGAGCGTTAGTGAACAAAATTTGACAGCGAGCCACATAAGGAGATATTAGGACAGGTGACCAAAAGCTTGGTCAAAGGGGTAGGTTTTAAGGAGCGTCTTAAAGGAGGAGAGAGAGGTGGAGAGGTTTACTTTTGTAAAAATAAACCCATTTCATGGTTGAATCCTATTAAATGGATGATCTGTGTGTGAAGTACTTGAATCAGTTTTGAACCGATGAAAATATCCAATATTTACGTCTTCATACTGTAGCCATTTAATCATCTGGTAATTCATTTAAACGGAAACAGCGAGATCACTTATTTTGCACAATTACTAGCATTCCCAACTGTGCTGCTGTTTTAAGATGGGATTTGGCAGTGAGTTTGATCATATTTCCTGTGCTGAACATTAACAGTCAGTTAATTTGGAAATGTTTGCCTAGATCTGGACATTAATTCCATGGGAGTGAAAGTCTGATTTCCATGCCGCGCTGAGCTTTCATTAACCTTCCATTAGCGGTGCAGCACTAGATCTTAAGTCTTATCCCAGTCTATTTACACTTGTACAAAATCTGGCCTTGATCCCACATTCACCTCCCTCTCTCGTGGTGATCTCCCACCTGTGTTTATAAATAGCCTTCAAAGCTGTCCTCCTGATCCTTACTGGCCAGAGACTCACTCCCACCATCACTTCATCAGAACTTCTCTAACCAATGACAACAAAACCATGTTGACTCTGTTTTTCTCTCTCCACGGATGCTGCCTGACCTGCTGAGTGCTTTCTGTTGTTCTTTCTATAAAATACACTGCTTCCACAAGATGATATTAAAGAAAGACTTGCAGTTTTTTTTTTAAAGGACCTTATTGTGCGTCTCAGCGACGCCTCAAAGCCTACCACGTACACAGCAAGACTCCACAACTGCAGTGAGGTGCATGACCACTCAGTTGGGTTCAGGGGTGGCATTAGTTGAGAGAGGACTATTCCTCCTGTTCCTCTTTGAATGGCGCCTTGTAGCCTTTGACAGCCACCTGAAATGGGGCCGCAGTTTGACGTCTTATCCAAAGGACCTCCGAAAGTGGAGCACTCAGTCAGTATTACACTGGAATGCTCGACCTGGAGTGGGGCTTGAACCCATAACCTTCCGACTTGAAGAAGTGAGAGTGTTAACCAACTGAGCTGAGTTGACACACGCCGTGTCCAAAAAATGAGAGTGGACAGACAAAAAAAAAACTGAGGGAAGAAATGGTAGACGGAATTAGAGGATCGGGCTAAAGAGCAGGTGAAGACATATTTTGAGAAGGCTTTTTAAAGCAGGAAGGGAGGAGATAAGGTGGATGGATTTAGTAGGGAGGATGAGGCATGGAGACTAAAAGTGCAGCTTTCAGTGGTGAAATGAAGAGAACGGGGGAACAAGGAACAGACTAGTTCGAGGAGCTAAGGGACCTGGGGCTGAAGGCGAGGTCACTGAGGCAAGCTGGGTGAGGTTGAGGAGGCAATTGAAGGGAAGGGCGAAGATTTTTAAATTGATAGAGAGACACACACAGGGAGCCAGACAAGAACCGGCGTGATGGGATAGAATGAACATTAATAAATTTAGAAAAATGTTTAAATTGAGAAACTTAGATGAACGCCAGGCACCATTAAGGTTGAAAAAAAGTAAGACGAGCACCTCAGGAAGAATTGATTTAAGAGATGCCAGGCTGAGGGTTTAAAATCATGAAGATTGTAGGAATATGGAAAGACTGAAGGAGGTGAAGAGTGCCACAGTTTTGAGGACTTGGGAAAGAATGAGTTTGAATAGAAGAGCGAATTTATCGCAGTGGGGATGTAGAAGAGCATGTCGGGAAGTGTATTTGGAGTGTGGATGGAACAAGAGAAGAAAGAGGACCACTGAACACTGTGGCATTAATGAAAGAGAGAGAGAGAGACAAGAAAGATTGAGAGAGAAATTGGGGGCTTGAAAGGGATTTCCTTTCAGACAGTAACCTGGTTACACCCTTAACCACAAGGTAGAATCATAGAATCATAGAATGGTTACAGCACAGAAGGAGGCCATTCGGCCCGTCAAGCCCATGCCAGCTCTCTGCAAGAGCACTTCAGCTAGTCCCACTCCCCCGCCCTTTCCCCATAGCCCTGCAATTTTTTTTCCTTCAGGTACTTATCCAATTCTCTTTTGAAAGCCACAATTGAATCTGTCCCCACCACCCATTCAGGCAGTACATTCCAGATCCTAACCACTTGCTGCGTAAAAAAGTTTTTCCTCATGTCGCCTTTGGTTCTTCTGCCAATCACCTTAAATCTGTGTCCTCTGGTTCTCAGCCCTTCCGTCAATGGGAACAGTTTCTCTCGATCTAATCTGTCTAGACCCCTCATGATTTTGAACACCGCTATCAAATCTCCTCTCAGCCTTCACTGCTCTAAGGAGAACAACCCCGGTTTCTCCAGTCTATCCACGTAACTGAAGTCCCTCATCCCTGGAACCATTCTCGTAAATCTTTTCTGCACCCTCGCTAAGGCCTTCACATCCTTCCTAAAGTGCGGTGCCCAAATTGGACACAATACTTCAGTTGAGGCCGAACCAGTGTTTTATAAAGGTTCGTCATAACTTCCTTGCTTTTGTTTTAGCATCAAACGTTTGTAGAACAGCTCGCATCACTTTGATGGTATTATGCAACATTTTATGACTAATTATCCCTTGGAATAAAATCTGTGTGTCTATATATGTATGAATGGAGAGAGAAAGAGTTCATACCATGGACAGTAGCAAGAGATAAATATGCATTTTCTTTTTACAGTCATATCAAGCTGACATTCGATTTATGGTATTTGTGCCAAGATAATGAATGGGGGGGAAATGAACTGTAATGAATATTGTTGGACCTAGAAAGAGAAATATTTTAATTAGTGGTTTCATAGCCTAAGGATGTCCTGCTTGATGATGTCACCTTAGGAATATAATACATGTGGAAACAAAAATGTGATTCGAGTGTTTCCCTGCACAAGTATTAGAGGTGAACATTGCTACTCAGGACTAACCAAGCTTTGTTTGTTCAGCATCACTTTGATTATGGCAGGCCAGAAAGTTCCGTTTGTGGACCCACTCATCCTCTGGCCCTGACTGTCCATCCTCTGTCTGACTGTCCATCCTCTGGCCCTGACTGTCCATCCTCTGGCCCTGACTGTCCATCCTCTGGCCCTGACTGTCCATCCTCTGGCCCTGATTGGTTTGAAATGCAATTGCTCCCAAAGGCTGCTGTGTTCAAAGCCTCAAAGCACAGGTTTCCTGCGGCCCTAATTTCCACAATGTAAATGAGTTGACTGCTCAACATCTCAACATGGCAAATTAAGCTGGTTTAAGAAAGACTATCAACTGGTGAAATGGGAAGCACTGCAAAAAATACATAAATAAACCTGAAGTTGGCTTTTTGTGCACCTGTGCATTCAAGACACAAGTGACAAGTGTATCAGTTTTGTTTAATAACATCATAGTTCCGGTCACTAAAACGTAACCCATTCTTCTCCTCTCCGTTACATCCTGACATCAAGCCCTGAAGAGGTACTCCTGAGTGTGAGAAAAAGGCTCTTTCCTCCCCTCCCCTCCCCTCCAAGAAGATGGGCAAGTTTCATCTCCCTACAACCCAGAGGAGATTGGCAGTGCCGTCACTATGGGGAAACCATGTACAAATATCAAGGCAAATAGGATGGGATCCCCAACTGTGGTCAAGTTGAAAGTTGAATGCTGCAGTGTTCAATGCCTGGCCAGCTACAACAGTAACCAAGAATTTTTAAAATAATGGTAATGTCCCCATTTTGCTGTGCGTTTTCTCAAGCACCCACCTCACACACTCCTTCCTCACAAGTGGACTCGTCCACTCCACTGCTGAGCTGCGTTCCAGTCAATGGCAAAATGTGAAGGTCTAGAACATAAGAACATAAGAAGTAGGAGCAGGAGTAGGCCATATGGCCCCTCGGGCCTGCTCCGCCATTCAATAGGATCATGGCTGATCCGAACCTAGACTCACGTCCACTTCCCTGCCCGCTCCCCATAACCCTTAATTCCCTTATCAGCTAGGAAACTGTCTATCTCCGTTTTAAATTTATTTAATGTCGCAGCTTCCACAGCTTTCTGAGGTAGCAAATTCCATAGATTTACTACCCTCTGAGTGAAGAAGTTTCTTCTCATCTCAGTTATGAAACGGCAGCCCCTTATTCTAAGATTATGCCCCCTAGTTCTAGTCTCACCCATCAGTGGAAACATCCTCCCCGCCTCCACCCGATCAAGCCCCCTCACAATCTTATATGTTTCGATAAGATCGCCTCTCATTCTTCTGAATTCCAATGAGTAGAGGCCCAACCTACTCAAAAGTAAGAGCTTGGCCGCGAAGACATTTCTATGAACACACTGCCTTGTATGAGAATAGGTTTGCTGTGAAATTAACGATGCTCCAACTAGATTTGCCTCTTTTAATTGGACCACTGGGAACCCCAGTGTCAGTGGACAGAAATCAGAACCACAGGCGCCCCCTTTAAGAGTTCGCCGCGAATAAAAAATAATCTAACCCGAGGTCCAAATAAACTGAAAGAAGCCGTAACGTAAACTAAATCAGTATTTAGTTAGTGTGGTCAATTAACGTCCCGTGGTGCCCACCGGTTAAAGGCACCGCTGGGATTCGAAGCCAGGATGTCCTGTTTACAAGACAGATGTCTGGGAGTCTAAGCTACATCGCGCAACTAATTTTCACAAGCTGTGCCTAAAGTGCCTCAGCAACTCCAGTCAAGCTTTAACATCCACGTGGCAGAGAGTGGCTTGGATCCATTAACCTCTGGGTTATGGGCCCAGCACTTTCCCTCTGCACAACTCTGCTCGGCTCTCCAACTAGATTTTCTGACAAACTCACAGCCAATCTTCAGACTCTTTTCCCAACCAGTTTCCTTCCGCAGTGATTTGAGGTATGACTCCACACATGCTCTCAGTTGGCAATTCTTCACCTATCAGTATAGACATTTATTGTTGGCTGGCTCTTTAGTCACAGGAGGCGTCACAGGCAGGCCCAGCCCTTGTCCTGTCTCTTTTCCTATCCCCTTTCCATCGGCCACCAAGACAGACCTCCACCCAGGGCTCTCCCATCCTAATCTTGAAACACCAGCTCTCTCCCCACATGTCCTCTCCAAGCTAATCTTGTCGACGAGATTGACCAATCTGCTCCCTCAACCCCATTCCCACTAAACTGCCGCCCACCCAGTTTCCCTTTGTGGCCTCAATGCCATCGGACATTGTAAATGGTTTCCTCTCCTCGGGAACTGTCCCGTTCAAAACTCCCTCCTTAAAACAAAACCTGAACCCCCCCAGCTGTGCTTGCAGACTAGCACCGCCATCTCCAATCTACCTTTCAACAATAACTTACATTTATACAGTGCCTTTGCATAGAATTACATAGAATCCACAGCACAGAAACAGGCCATTCGACCCAACTGGTCGATGCTGGTGTTTATACTACTCATGAACCTCTTCCCACTCTTAATTACCTGTTTCCACCCTGTATCCCACTATACCCATCTCCACATGTATGCATCAAGCCTCCCTTTAAATGTGTCAGTGCTCTCTGCTTTAGCCACTCCATGTGGCAATGAGTTCCACAGTTTCACCACTCTCTGTGTAAAGAAATTCCTCCTAAATTCTTTATTTGATCAGTTAGTGGCTATCTTATATCTTTGCTCCCTTGTTCTGGAGAACAAGTGGAAACCATTTCTCCACATCCAGCACTTTATAATTTTAACAACCTCTATCGGGTCTCCTTTTCTCCCCCCACCCCCCCAGAGAAAAGAGCCCCAGCCTGCTCAATCTTTAATTGATCGTTGCATCCTCTCAATTCTGGCAAGCTTCTTGCAAATCGTTTTTGTGCTTTCTCCGGTGCTTCAATATCCTTTTTGTAGTATGGAGACCAGAACTGTGCACAGTACTCCACAAGTGTGGTCGGAGCAAGGTTCTATACAAATTTAACTCTGCCTCCCTGCTTTTGTATTCTGTTCCTCTAGAAGTGAACCCCAGTACTTCGTTTGCATTCTTTATGGCTTTAGCAACCTGCATTGCTACTTTTAGTGATTTATGTACCTGTTTTCCCAGATCTCTTCGCTGCTCTACATTTATTTTCTTATATTCCAAGGAATAAGTGGTCTCCTTATTCTTCCCACCAAAATGAGCCACCTGACACTTTGCTGTATTGAATTTCACTGGCCATTTTCCCATCCTGCAAGACCAATGTAGAAAAAACGTCAAACGGTGCTTTACAGAGGCATAAGGAACAATTGCATGCCAAGCCAACAAAGGAGATATTAGAAGGGGTGACAGAGCTGGGTTTTAAGGAGACAGAGGTGGAGACATGGGGTTAAGGAGGGAGTTCCAGAGTTTGGGGCCGAGGCTGCTGAAGACATGGCTGCCAATGGTGATGCAAAGGGAGGGGGGATAACAACTTGTTTTGGATGAGCTAAACGCTAGGATGACCAAAGCAATTCTTTTGGCCCCTGCCACAAATCTGTACCATCTCCACCAGATTCATTCCCCCTCCCAGGCACCGTCTTGGGCTGCAGCAGACTGTATTCATCCTTAAGCTGAGCTTCTGACCCCATATCCTCTCTAACAAAGACTTCCTATTTCTACCTCTGTAATATTGGCCGCCTCCACCTGTACCTCAGCCCATCTGCCACTGAAACCCTCATTCATTCCTTGGTCACCTCTAGACTGGACTATTCTAATGCTCTGTTGGCCGGCCTCCCATCCTCCAACATCTGTAAACTTCAGCTCATCCAAAATTCTGCTGCCTGTGTCCCATCCTGCACCACATGCCACTTCCCCATCACCTATCCTCACTGATCTACACTGGTTCCTGGTCCCCCAACACCTCAGATTTAAGATTTTCATCCTTGTGTTCAAATCCCTCCATGGCATCACCGCTCCCTGTCTCTGTCATCTCCTCCAGCCCAACAACCCCATCCCTGAACTCTGTTCTTCTGACTCTGGCCTCTTGTGCATCACACTCCTCCCTTCTCCCCACCATTAGCTGCCTGGGCTTCATACTCTGGAGTTCCCTCCCTAAACCCACCCCCCACTTTGACCAAGCTCTGGACACTCCTAATCTCTCCAGTTTTGTGTTTTATGCCTCTGTGAAGTGTTTTTCTATGTTAAAAGTACAGTATTGATGCAGGTTGTTATTTGACAGCCACATATGAATATTCCAGCAGAGATTGTGATCACAATTAGAAGAACAAAATGATTTTATTTCCCACCCCTCCTCCATAGAGGCCCATACACTAATCAACTTGCATGCAGTTTACCCAGTCTATAGTGCTCCACAGACACGAGGTGCATCCTTAATCTTAATTGAGCAGCATGATAAATCTCCAATCTGCAGAGTGTGTGGGACTCTATTCAATATTAATCCCTTGTGGCTCTGCTTACTTACCTTCTTCTCACTTATTTCTTCTCACAATCAAACACTAAATTACTAGATAGTAGCTATTTTTAATTGTTCAACATGGGCATGTGAGATTGGTGTCTCAGCATTGCTCATAGCAGCTTATGAGGTTCCTGTAAACAAGGCCAGAAGTTTGGTAGCACTTCCAGCAGGTCTCTGCTCATCCTTTCCTTATCAGGACTATAGGGTGGCATTGGGCAAAGCTTTGAAGGAGCTTGTTATTAATAAATAATGACAGCTTGTTCAAACTAAAGCAGCACATCAGCAAATTCTTTCATAGAATTGTGTAACTTGGGTCTATGAAGTGATTTATGTCCTGCAATTCCAAAATTAACCTGTCCATATTGCCTAACTAGGGGCTGAATGGCCTAGGCAACAGTCTGGGTAGTTTCCAATAGAGCATGAGTTTTTCATGTTGAATTACAAAGGGATGTAACAATATTCTGTGAAGATAAGGTTCCAAATTCCTCTTCAAAGCCAAAATATTTCACAGGTAGCCGTCAATACTTCCTCTTTACTTAAAAAAAACTAAACACAATTCAGAAGAGTATTGCAACATCAAAAATACATTTGTTTGAGTTGGTGTTGATTCATTTGTTAATTTGACTGAACAAATACCACCTTTCTGAATCACATACAACTGATCCAACTAACTGTAGGAGAGTTCCACTGTGCACACATATCAGAGTCCTGTCTACCAGTTTAGGTCCAGGTTAAAGACTTTAATGCAATGATATAAAGATTGCAAAGCACACCAACGATTGCCAGCAGGCAGCCTGCTCCAGAACACAGTAGCCTGGCCCAGCCATTGTTTGGCAGCAGAGGTGGGTTTAGTCAGGCTGGGCAAGTCATTAGGAGCATAACGAGCCTGAATGGCACCGGTGAAGGTAGCGAGCTTAAAGGGGAGGGGGAAAACTGTCCACAAACCAGCAACTGAATGCAAACCTGTGGGGGGAAAATGGTGACCTGCTTTCCCCCCCCTGTAATAGAGCCAGTACCAGTCGTGGCACTTCCGCTATTAAAGGCAAATACCTGCCCATCACGTTGATGGACGTTGCGGCTGACCAATGGGAACGCGCCGGCCCGCTTAAATTTCGCAAACCGACCAATCAGCGCGGAGGAAGGGGGGCGGGGCAAGGCCCTGCCGTTTGTTTTCTGGTTGCGCGCGGGGTCCGGTCGGAGTCTCGGAGGCGCGAGCTGCGTGATTGACAGCGCCTTTGCTCCAATCAGGGGCCCCCCGTCCTCCTTACCCCGCCTTTGGCTCCGGCGGGAAGCCAATGGGCGGCGGGGCAGGGGTGGGATCTCCGGCTCGGAGCAGCAGTGGCGGGGGGCGGGGCTCGGTTGTCAGGTTACAAGCGGCAGCGCGGGGCGGGGCGGGGCGGGTGACTGACGGTGGCCGCCGGCCAATGAGCGGCCGGCGGGGCGCCCGCGGCGGGGCGGCGGCAACCAATGAGGAAGGAGGAGGAGGAGGGAGGTCCGTCCCGCGGGGTTGGGGGGGGCGGGACTTCCTACGCGGCGTTGATTGACAGGCGGCCAAGCGGACGAACAGACGGCCTCCCGTTCGGAGCTGTTTGGTTTTTTCCTCCCCCCCTCACACACACACCGCCCGCCGGAGGGCTTCGCGGGATTTCTCCGCCGCTCGGACGCGGAGAGCGAGAGAGACAGAGACGGAGAGAGACTCTGCATTCCCCCCAACCCTGGGCCCGGGGCCTCCAACTCTGGGAGCGGTGAGTGCGGCTGAGGTGTTTGTGTGGTGCCGGGATGAGGGGGACTCGGTGTGTGTGTGTGTGAGGGGAGGAGGAACGCGCGGCCTGCACAACAATCGGAGCCTTGGGCTCGCGTTCGGGAGGGAGGGAAACCGAAGTCGGGTGGGAGGGAAAGGAAGCGATCGGCGAGCAGACCCGATCGAAGCGGCCTGAGGAAGGAGCCGAGCCGGCGATCGGGCTTCCCGAGCGGGAGTGGGGAGGGCGGGCCCTCCCCGGGGTTGGGGATTGTGAGGCAGATCCAGAGGGGAGGTGGAGCAGTCGTGTAGGGGTGTGGGGTGGGGGGGTGCGCACAACCCTGAGGCGGGAGGGTCTGAAGCCAGCGATCGGGCTGGAGGGCAGCCGAGCGGAGAAAAGGGGGCCGATAGGCGAGCGGGGATTGGCGCTCAGGGCAGCCGAGGAGGAGACACTGGAGGGGGAGGAGGAGACACTGGAGGGGGAGGAGGGGGGAGGGGTTTGTGGATCCACGGGGAAAGTTGCTGCTTCGGGCTGAGGGGTGTGTGTGTGGAGGGAGGGATCTGAAAGCAGGGGCGGAGATTAGGGAAATTTTAGGGGCAGGGCTTGGGCTGGAGAGGATCTGAGTGATTGGGGACATACACACCAGGGATTGGGGATAATGGAGACCAAGCAGGCAGGGCTGGGGCAATCCCATTGACAACCTTTAATGCCAAGCTGGAAATCTGATGTGCATGTCAAGAGGCAATAAGCTGGTACTATATATATTTGGCAGTCCTTACAGTGTGTTCAGCTATTTTTAAAAAAAACACAGCAAATGCAAGTCGGGCAGCATCTGTGCCGAGAGAAACAGGGTTAACGTTTCAGCTCGATGACCTCTCGTTAGAACTGGAGAAGGAAAACAGAAAGCACTGAAGATGAACAAGGCAAAAGAGACAAACTGAAGTCTGACGAGAGGTCACAGACCTGAAACGTTAGCTCTATTGCTCTCTCCACAGATACTGCCTGGCCTGCTGAGTATTTCCAGCATTTTCTGTTTTTATTTCAGATTTCCAGCATCTGCAGTATTTTGCTTTTGTGTAGTGTGTTCAGGTGACTCGTCCAACCCGCCCCCATCAAAATATCTGAGTGCTGCAAAATCAGAACTAAAAATAGAAAATAGTGGCAGGGCGCAAGAGATCCGTCTACCTGAAAACAGAGAGGTTAGCATTTCAGGTAGAGTGGCTCTGAGTTACGCTAAATGTTCACCTCCTGCAGTGCCACCATGTCCTTTTAGGTGCTTACAGATCAACTGGGTATTTCCAGCATTGTCTTGTTTTTCTTCCATTAGATTGTACGTAAATATGTAAATTAAAAAATGTACCAGGTAATCCTTCGGATGAGACATTAAAACCGAGGCCCCTTTGTCCCCTCAGGTGGATGTAAAAGTTTCCACAGCACTTATTCGAAGAAGAGCAGGATAGTTCACCCCCCGTGTCCTAGCCAACATTTATCCCTCAACCAACACCACTAAAATAGATTATATGGTCATTTATCTTATGTCTGTTTATGGGAGTTTGCTATGCATAACTTAGCTGCCCAGTTTCCTTCCATTGTAACAGTGACTACACTTCATTGGCTGTGAATCACTGTATAAATGCAGCTTCTTCCTTAATTGCATTTGTTCAGGATATTTTTCAAAAATTCTATAATATAGAATTTACGAGTAAGAACTCAGTAATCTAGCTATGTTTTTAGACAAACAGAAGAAGTATTAAGGTAAGAATCAGTGATGGTTAAGTTATGTGAAGGTGCGTGAGCGGTGGGGTGCTTCTGGGACTGCTGCACATAAGGATATGTGGGGAGTCCTGTTACTGCAGCGCGAAAGGGAACTGTGATGAGGGATGGGTGGTCCGGGACTGATGTCCAAGAGGGAATGAATAAGGGGTGGGTTTGGGAATTAAGGCTTCTTGTGAAACATTTGGGAAGCTTAGGGTGCTGAACATTGTTTTAAAAGAAGAAGCAGTTGCTCCGGATTGATTGAGTAGTCCTGCTGTATTAGGGGGAGCTGGAGGGGAGAGGATAATGAAGTAGTGGGAAAATTTTCAATGCATTCCATTCATTCAGCCTCCTAGAGTAAAGTATGTTCTTGTTACAAAGCTGTTCAGCTGATGTGGCTGTGCCCCTGCCCCTCAAACAACTTGCACCTCTATTGGATCCTGGAAAATTCAGTACTGATCAAGTTCATGCAAGGACCAGTTGGAATCCAGAATCAGACTGGTGATTTACTCTGTTACTGTACAGAACAAACATAAACTGCAGCTGTGCGGTGATTTTGTGATCCATAGTGATGGTTGTAAGAAGTAACTTTAAATTCTAACTTATACAGCGAAGTATGATTTTTAAGATTACTCACAGCTGATGCACAGCATGGTCCCTGACTGTGCCGTACGGATTCACAGTGTAATGTGAGTTGCTGATGTGGGTTCAGCTCAGGTCAATTAAGTTGCATGTCCCTGACGTCATTTGCTAGGGTTCTCTGAATCACAGAGGCATGTCGGAGTAATTTGATGTCGTATCCCTGGTAGCGTGCTGAATATGAGGAGCTTGATGTGCCAGTTGGGAGGTACAAACTCACAAGAAGTGTAGTTGTATTGGTAAGTGATGGGTTTAATTTGTAGACTGCACAGAAAGGAATGGAGGAGTTAATAGACAGCACGAAAGGAGGCTGGGGATAAATGCATAGGGCTGTCGAGGAAAGGATGGGGACTGGGGTGGTGTCGTATAAAGCCTGAGAGAAAGGGGATGGGGGTACATTGATAAAGGTTTGGTGAGAGGATGGAAAGCTAGAAGCAGAGTAAGGAGTGCAAATTGTGCTGTATTTGTTTATTTGAAGATTAACACAATATATTCAGTCAAAAGATATTTGTTCAAAATGCTTACTCCAGAATCTATTTTGGAATCTAATATAGGCTTTTTTAGTGCACGAAAGGCTAAATGCTGCACACTTGCTGACAATTTTCGTGTTTATTTTCATAGTAAAGAGTTTGTCACAAGGGAAATCTGATGAAAAGTTCAATAAACTGAGGATTTTGAGATGGCAAGATGATGCCAACGGAGGAAGCATAACCCGGAACAAACTTTTGCAACAATATTCCAGTTCAATTCGACGCAGTGAACTGAGATCAGGGCAGGTGTTTAGAGCTGTGTGTAGTATGAATGCCTCAGTATAATGTGTACAGTGGATTGATTGTGATTTGAGAAGGTAGTGGCTCTGTCTGGTGTGCGCATGGTGCATTACAAATAACTTGAAACTTCCAGGGTTATTGGAATAAGTGGTGAGAAAAATCAGTTCCTATTTTACGTGCCCAAAATGCAAGTTAAATGATCGTTTGATGCACAGAAGAATTTTACAACAAACCACGTTGTTGCCTTCTGTCACAGTTCAGCCTCTCTACAGTGTTTCACGTGGTATGATGTTAAAGAGGGAGTTGAAAAGTAAATCCCTGAAGTATGTGTCTGAGAGACTTGTAGTGCTCCCAGAGACCTACATATGGATTTGTGTGAGAACTCCCTGTTGTGTCTTGTCAGCTCCTTTCTTGAGTCTAAGGTGAGCAGAATTTAATTTTGTCATCTATTCCCAGATCCCTATCCAAAGGGACAGGTGTGTTTCCACCTTATTTTAATGCGGGAGTCTCACTATATATTGATCCACCTTCTAACAGTTAAATAGTTGAAAACACGATAGTGACCATAAACAAAGTCTCTCCCCCTTTTTTCTTTTTAATTGGATGAATTTTTCTGCTTTGTAAGCTGAGGGAGTAGAACAATTTTATGCTTTTGCACGCAGTCATTATTTAGTGTTCCTAAACCAGGTATGTTATTGGTTACGCAGACTAAAAATCACTGTGTGTTGCCCTAACAGTATGTCTTTTAGAAGGACACCCTCTTCTGTAACAGTAGGGCATTCCCATTCCCCAAGCCAGATATGCCCAGGTCTCTTGATTAAGATTACCAGTTTAGTGCTGGTTTATGGCCATTTTTGTGATTTTCACATGTACTCACCAGAAAGCCTGAATTTTTAACATCCTTATAGTCTGCAGAGAGAGGTTATTTTTATTCCATTCAATCTAAGCTGAATTCAACCAAATTTTAGAAGTGGAAGGATAGTAGTCTAACATTGCTATGCTACCCTCATCACTGTTGTGATCGTGAATTGTTTTGATTTAAATATCTCGTCAAGGGAGCTTGCTTGGAGATGTTACTAAGTATGAAGGAACACAAAGTAACAATCATTCAAGTTTCCTGAGCTAATGACTGCATCTGCTGAAACTAGTTCAGTTCTCATTCAGAAAATCTCCCTAGCTGTTCTTTGCAGGGTGGAAAATGCATTGTTGTGAGGTCAGTAACGTGGAAACTTGCGATGAAAATGACTAAAATTCCTTTGCGTGCAAACCCATTTACGGTCTCTGTTGTGATAGGTGACGAAACAAGTCATGCAACTGGCAGTGGGTGGAACCTATTAAAAGTTTAGTTGCACTAAGAGCACCGACAATTGTTCAGCTCGATGTGTGGGACTACCAGAGCCAAGTTACTGCTGTCTGCTTTCCTGCTGCAGCTTTGTCCCGGTAAATCACTGTTTAAACTTAGATGTAAGCTTTGCACGCAGTCTGCCAATGAGGTCTTGAGGGAAACAGGCAAGGCATCATGGGAGTTGTAGTTTTCTATGTGAACTGTAGTGATAAATGATGTGGCAGTTATGCAGCTATTTAAGTGGTAGACTGGTGTGGTTACGGTGTCACTGTTTTAGCCACATGCACTAATTTTAGTACAAAATGCCTTGCATCTACTCTCACAAAACAGATAAACGTACTTCATGTGTGTGAGTGTTTATTTACCAAGTCACCAAGGAAGTAAACAATTAAAAGCACTCGGACACTCTGCTTTTCATCTTACCGTTTTACCACCGAATGCATAAAAAGCTTAAAATGTATATGTATACACTGTGCAAATCTGAAAATGGATCACATGCCTGACAAAGGTGTCTGTTACTCATTTTATTATTTAGGATTCAGAGGTGCAATTAGCCACATCTGTATTCCTAATTAGCCACATGTGGCTAATGTATTGGACAACGCTGCTCTAAAACACACGCTGCCACATTCCTCCATACTTATCAAACTATTGTAATTATTTTTGACGCTGAGCCAAAATTTTCAGTGCACTTCTGTGATTTTTTTCTTCATCTTATTTTTGAAGTGCCTTTCCCCTACATTCTGATCAGTGTGTGGTTTGGAGGTGACTTGTGAAGTTTATTGACATCTCGTCATGTCAGTATTTTCAGAGTTGATCCATCTTAAGGCCTCTTTCTCTCCCTCCATTGCTCATAATTGACCACAAATCCACAATTCTATCAACTGTGCATTTATCAGATAATTACATTTGCTACAAAGCTCATCCATAGCAATGGCCTGGGTACTTTGGCTAATTTGAAGTTCAACTACTTTGACCGCTAGTACAGCTCTAATTATACTTTTGCATTTCCCCTTCTATGAATCCAAATAAATAAAAATAAAATTAACTACTCTGCCTCTAGATGTGCTCAGTATCCACATATCTCTGCCCCTCCCTCAGAACTTTGCTGCAAAACGTGTCTGGAAGATTCACTTCTAAGTAAGCACGTTGCAGGGAGGCCTTTTACACCCAGCAGAGGATTTTTATCCCACCGCAGTGCACACCTAGGATCCTTATTCATTCCCAGATTAATTGGTAGCGTTGCATCTTTCCTACATTGTAGAATGCCAGTCTCTCCTGGCTTGTGTTTTTGAGGGCTGTATTCACCCAGTGTTAAGCTGTGTTGTGCTGCTGTTGGCTTGCAGTTCAGCTTTGATTAGTTAACTAGTGCTTGTAAATTACTTGCAGGTACTAATGCCAAAATGTTTAGTGTTAAAGGGCTCTCTTGGGTACTAGAACTGCACAAAGCTTTTCAGCGACACAAGCCTCCGATAACAGAAACTCCCAAAACTATTCCACAGATCATTCCAAACTTTAGTAATAATCTCCATATAAGCCTAAATTGAAATATCACTTTTCCTGTTAGAATGCCGTTATTTTGCTATGTTGGTCGGGCTGAATGACCGACATCAAGCATAGTACCAGACACAATTGCGTCCTTTAATAATTAGTGAAGTGCTTGTTACATTGTATTATGACAGTATAAAAACTTTGTTAGCAGAAATGTCATCATTGAGAACTAAGCAGATAAGTACAGTAGGTTTAGGAAGCTACCCCATCCTTCCTATACACAAGTCAGAGATCCGGTTTGAAGGTACAGTCGTACATTTATGCAAAAATAAATGCCTCTGGCATGTTGTACCAGTTAGCAAATGGTGTTTAATTTTTGTTTGTGTTTCATGATTTTGGGACTACGCTAGTAAAAATCCAATTGTTATTTGAAAGCACAGGAAGCTGTTCAATTGGATAATTAGAGAACGAGAGGTACAGAGCTTGGAGGGGAGGAAAGGAGATTTACCAGCAACTAGAAGTGGTGTGTGATTCAGTTACCCAGAAAAGAGTTTCTAGTTATAGTGCACATTTGGAGAAACTGCTTTGTTAAGTCCAGTATTTTGTTCATGCTGAAACCCTTGCTTCAAATCTGGCTTCAACTGTCAAATTTATGAGAGTGAAACTCTTCTGTTTATATTCTCATTAGATTTGGGGTAGAAAATGAGCATGTTTTGAAATGTGCCGTTTTGTGAAGTTGATTTGTAACCATACTGCCTGCATCCTATCTCATACTAAGTTCCATTCAACTGTCAGCCCTATCCACACTTGTTTCTTGTCTCCCAGTACATTTATTTCAAAATCTTAGTTCACAGGTCCTTCCATAGCTTGCTCTGTCCGCTCTGCTGATTGTGGCCTACTGTACATTTTCCCCTTTCCCTCTGCTTTATTATCCTTGTAAGAACTTTCAAACCTGCACACTGTAATTGTCTTAAATCCATTTCCCACCAGCAGAAGTCTTTTTGATCTTTCCTTTGGGCACTTTCCTTAACTTTTCTAATTTTAACTTGGCATCTGTTTTTCCCACACCCCACTTTTTAAAGCACCTTGACCTGTTTCACTACATGAAAGACATTATATAAGTGGAAATTATAGTGTGGTCACTTTAGAAATGCTTTTCTGTAGAGGTTCAGTTCTCCAAAAAAAGAAAGTGACAGCTTAGTCCATTTGTTGGCACTGTAGCCCTTGAGTCAGAAGGTTGTGGGTTGAAACCCTACTCCAGGACTTGAGCACGCAATCCAGGCTGACACTTTAGTGCAGTTCTGAGGGAGTGCTAAATTGTTAGAGGTGCAGTCTATCGGTTGAGGCATTAAACTGAGGCCACGTCTACCTGTTCTCGTGGCCATTATTCAAAGAAAAGTAGAGTTTTCCTTGCACAATCACACCAAAAATAACAGATTAACTGGTCATTCATCTTCGTTGCTATTTGTGGGACCTTGCTGTGTGCAAATTGGCTGCTGCATTCACCCACAAATAACTGTGACTGCACTATAAAAGTAATTGGCTATGAAGTGCTTTGGGATGTCCTAAGAATATGACAAGGTGCTATATAAATGCAAGTTTCTTTCTCTGATATAATAGCTGAATGTATTTTAGTATGTAGTTAATTTGTAGTGTCTAGGGTGTAGTGTATTTCCAGATTATTGCGAGGAAAATACAGCAGCCCTTGCCAGTAAAATTTTAGCAAGTATCTCGTTTATTTAGTTTCCTCTTACTTTCTAAAGTTATACCATATGCCAATCTCCTCTTCACTTGAGATGGTCTTTAAGCTCACTGCCCTAAATAACCACTGTATGATATACCTTGCAATCTTTGCCTTTGTCTTTGATTGGCAGGAAAGCCAAGTGTCATGGGGAGCATTTGGTTACTAGTTCAGGACACTTAGTTGGTGTTCTTGTAGATGTGTGATCTTGCACTGTCCGTTATGCTGTACCTATCGGTTGCTTTCAGACTGGTTCCTATAGGTAATGGTTTAGGAGAGTGAGATGGGTTCACTGAAATTACTGGACCATGTCTGTCATCTATATCAGAGAAAAGATGGTGAAATATGCAAATGCAGCATACCATCCAGTTCTGCTTTGTTAATAACTGCTAAGATTTGGTGCTTGAACATCTCATCTCATCCCAAGTCGGATCTCATTGAATGTAAAAGCAACAAGTGATGCTTCTGCCACTCGAGAATCCATTTCCTTGAGCAGCCCAGATCAGGGATTGAATCATGACTTGAGTGACTGGTAACATACCATCGAGTACATTTACCTAAAGAGTAATTCGGGGAGCGTTAAACCTGATGCCATTCAGTGGAGAATTCCATAAAGCAGAGTGAGGTAACTTCTAAGGTGGATCATACCAGAGATTTGTTGCTTTTGAAGTGAACAGGGAAAATCCATGCACAGAGCAAACTTGCTCTTACCAGGCTTGCTGTCCAGGAGATATATGTAAAATAGTATTTCATTGTGCTGCCACTTGGACCGAGTAACTTGTGATGAGTGAACATTGTGTTGGTAGCTTATTCAGCCCATCTAGATAACAAAAGTGTTTTTTTTATCTATTTTAATTTATCAACATAACGCAATAAAATCCTGTATAAACTAGTACATGGAGGTCAAAACATTTGCAAGTGTATAAAGGTGAAAGGCTGAACCGTAAAGATTTAAAAAAAAAAAGTAATTATATTTTGTTATTGAGTTGCAGGGGTTTTATTTCATTGTGTTACACTGAGTACCTTCAAAAAGCTTCTGATCGGGTTCATTAAGTCTAAAGTATTTGGACTGTTTGCAGGTATTATTAGTACATCGATGTGTTGTGTGGAACTGTTGATGGATGTTCATGCGAATGTTCTCTCCAGTTGTAA
Organism: Squalus acanthias; assembly: GCA_030390025.1. NCBI lineage: Eukaryota > Metazoa > Chordata > Chondrichthyes > Squaliformes > Squalidae > Squalus > Squalus acanthias. Next base: position 51,412,245 of record CM059443.1, read on the forward strand.
GCAGTAAGGGTACAGCAGAGCAGATGGTAGAAATGTATCTCTACTGTTAAAACTTTGTGGAATGGAAGGAAACCTTTTTTTTAAAAAAAACAGCCAGTGCCATGGAGCACCAACATGCAGCTTGCTCAGTATGGAGGGGTGTTGGTTGAATTCTCCGCTCTTCTAAGTTCCTGTTCTTTTCGTATGTGCAGGTTAGTGTGAAGTGGAGGCCAGGCATATCTCCATGGGAGGGAGGGAAAATCAAAGTGAGAGTGTGCATGTTTGGGCAGCAGCCAAGGGCGATGTTGAGGAGGCTTAGCAGAATGCTGCAGTTCTTTGATGTGGCAAGGTCCAAACAAGGGGAGGAATACGTTTTTAAAAATTGCACATGTACATACCATCATTAATAATTGGGTGGTGGGGGGGGGGGGGTGCTGTATAGAATGTAATTTATAGCCTCATCATTTGTATTCCTTCAAAAACTTATGAAGTGTTATGATTTAACTTTTACTGTTTAAAAAAAAAAATTGCTTTGAAAGTTCATTTTAAACTGAATGCTGATGGTCCCATCAGCAGAACCCGTCTCTGAGGATTTATTGGCTCTAGCTGTGAACAGAAGCTGAGTCAACATCAGTACGTATAGTTTTTAGCCTGGGGTGCTTTGCCGATTGTGCCCCTCTGGCTTTGAGTATGTTCATTGGCTTCACTCGCAGTGCGTAACTCCTCTCAGTGATGTTATCGGCACTTGTTGCTTAACATAAAGTTGTCAAATGACCTAGAAATGCAACAGAGAAAAGGATGTCAATTAAGTGATTTCTAGTTCTTTTGTAACTTGGCTCTAAGAGAGGTATGTGCAGTGACATGTCCTCTTTAGAGCTGCAGGTTTTGCGGTGATATTAGATTGTATGACCCTCTGATGGTATCGCAGTGCTGTCAAAGTGATCATGACCCCTGGAGCAACTGTTGGCTTGTTTTTGTGCAGCAGATCATAGAAAGATCCATTACCTGTAAGTGCTGTCACATGTTGGGGTGTTCTGCCTTTTCAAAAGTGAACTCATGACAAAAGTGTCAGAATCTGTAACTGTTGCAGTTTGTTACACACATCAGTGTTTTTTTAGGTAGTTCTACCACAGCTAAACTGTGCTGGTTCTGTATTATTGGTCATTGAATCACTTTTGATTATATCATAGCACTTAATCACTTGACGATAGACTCCTGAATGTTGCATAGGATTTATACTTAGTTGTAGTTTTTTGTTACTATTGTAAGAAACATGGAAATACAAACATTTTAAAATTGACCATCTTCCTATGAACTTTCTCATCAGTAGGGGCTAAGCTTTATGAATTTCTTTCCTGTTTGTTTTGCAGGTATTTTTGAAAGTCTATAAGCTAGAGGTTCACTAACTTTCACATTTTTTAATTTTACCTTGCATATTGCTAATTTGTTTGACCCGACAACATACTTTTTGCTTTGCCATAACAGTTCTTGCTTTAAGGTGAGACTCCTTCTTTAATCTCTTGCTCGTTCTTGTGGCTCCTCATACCATGCACCAACCTTTACTAAAAGAGCAGTTGACCCTGCTCCTAAGCCTCAGCCTGTGGCACTCTGAATTTGACCATGATGTTGACTCGTACTCTGTACTCCCCCCTACAGTGACGAGGCTAAGATCAGGATCATGGTATGTGGCCGGCAGCATGCAAATTCTGCACTGCTTTTTGCTGGGAGACATTGGGAGAGCCAGTCGGTCTTTCTGTTGTACTGTAAGTTGAGTAGTAATTGAATCTGGTCACTAGGTTGTGCAGTTCTCTTTGTAATGATTTTTATTATTGTTTCACATGCTTTTGCAATTTTATGTTGCCATAAAAATGCAAACAAAGCAATGGGGCGCATTTCTAGAGGAATAGAATTGAAAAGCAAATTAGTTATGTTAAACTCCTATAGAACGTTGGTTAGACCACACAGAATAATGTGCACAATTCTGTTCTCCATATTACAAAAGGGATATAGAGGCACCGGAGAAGGTGCAAAAAGGATTTGCAAGGTTGGCACCAGAACTGAGGGGTTATAAACTATCAGGAAAGACTGAACCGGCTGGTGCTCTTTTCTCTAGAGAAGAGAAGGCTGAGGGATGACGTAATAGAGGTCTTTAAAATTATGAAATGGGTTTGATAAGGTAGATGTAGAGAAGATTTTTCCGCTTGTGGAGGAGTCCAAAACTAGGGGTCATAAATATAAGATAGTCACGAATAAATCCAATAGGGAATTCAGGAGAAACTTCTTTACCCAGAGAGTGGTTGGAATGTGGAGTAGTTGAGGCAAATAGCATAGATGCATTTGAGGTGAAGCTAGATAAGTACACGAGGGAGAAAGGAATAGAAGTGTGGGAACAGGGAACAGTAGCATAGTGGTTATGTTACTGGACTAGTAATCCAGAGGTCTGGACTAATGATCCGGAGACTTGAGTTCAAATTTAAATTCAATTAATTAAATAAATCTGGACTAAAAAAGCTAGTATCAGTAATGGTGACCATGAAACTACCGGATTGTCCTAAAGACCCATCTGGTCCACTAATGTCCCTTATATGTGACTCCAGACCCACAGCAATGTGGTTGTCTCTTAACTGCCCTCTGAAATGGCCTAGCAAGCCGCTCAGTTACCACACGGACTGCAGCGGTTCAAGAAGGTGGCTCACAAAGGCAATTAGGAATGGGCAATAAATGCTGGCCTTGCCAGCGACGCCCACATCCCAAAGGACGAATAAAAAAAAGGAGGCTTGTGTAGAGCATAATCCCCAGCATAGGGGTTGGGTCGAATGGCCTGTTTGTGTGCTGTAAATTCTATGTAATTGGTCAGCTCAGCCTTTGTTGACAACCTGCATATCAAGGTCTGATTGTCTCACTGCTGTGATTGATTTGTAAAGATTTCTAAGCAGACCATTTTGACGCAGGCTTTCAGTTGGCTTTTAGAATTTGGTGAGAGTTAGGGAGCTGCAGTCATTTTCTGTAAAGTATCTGAAGGAAATGTCTAGATAATTCTATGAAATGTTCTTCACTATCCTTTTAAGTTGGTATATATGTTATAGAAAGACCATGTAGCAAATGAGGCCAAGCTCGCCAAGCTGAGAAGCCATAAAAAGAAATTAACTCCAACCAAAAAGTTTTCAATATAGTATATTATGCTTTCTACTAACTACAATTAGTATAAATATACTATGCAAGAAATGTTGAAACCTCTCAGTTCTCCTTTCCTCATTTTCCGTTCTCTCATTCCCTCTAATTTCCTATTGCCCCCCTCTCATTCCATATCATTGTTTGATTAATTTGAGCAATGCCCCCATTTTGGCTTCCTTTCTGCTAAGAGGTCAGCAGTGTGTTGAAGGTTTGTGCTTGTGGTAACGAGCACTCCCCGTTTGCTCCATTTCTAGGCTCCCGATTAGTTTAGGAGCTAATTGTGTGTGTGGCAGGCCTATTGTTGGTGCACTCTGGCTAAAATTAATTAAGTTAAATTACTGTCTTTCATAATATATTGGTTAGTTGGGTACGGACCAAAAGAGGGCCCATGTTATTATGATTGATGGTGTTCTTTATGTCACTCTGCATCCCTCGCATCAGGAGTGAGTGTGTGGCTAGATGCTAAGTAAAACAATTAAAGAACCGCACTTCATCCATAGAACCGCCACTCGCATTTTCAGCAACAACTTATATTTATATAGTGCCTTTAACATAGAGAAATGTCCCAAGGCACTTCACAGGAGCGCAATCAGACAAAAAATGATGCTGAGTCAAAGAAGGAACATTAGGAGGGTGCGACTAAAACCTTGGTCAAAGAGATAGATTTTAAGGAGGGTCTTAAAGGTGGGGAGGGGATTCCAGAGCTTAGGGCCTAGACAGCTGAAGACACGACTGCCAATGGTGGGACGAAGGGAGTGGGGCGGGGGGGTGGGGGGGCGTGCGGTTGGGGGGTGCGTAAGAGGCCAAAGTTGGAGGAATGCAGAGTTCTCGGAGATGGATATCGTTTGATCGCTCTGCCATGTCAGATAACCGATTCTTAGGATTGTGCCACAAGATGGTAACACTTTGAGGGGTTCAGATATCGTCTGAACTACAAGCACGAAGCTTGATTGGTTTCTAATCTTCGTCGAAAGCCGAAACGTGCTAATCTTGACACAAGACTGTGTCTTTATTTTAAACTTAAAAAAATATTTTTATGTAATAACGGGGAAGGTTAATGGGTTGTCCATTGAGTTGGAATCGACTGAAGGGTTTAAGAGATTAGGCACCAGTGTAATGTTAAATGAAGTGTTATAATTCAAATGTTATGCATTTTTAAGTTACAGTTTGTTACTAATCTGCACAGTGTACAACATATAAGATTACAAGAAGGCATTTTCATTATTTTAATCAATATAAAGAAAAACTTGCATTTCTACAGCGCCTTTCACGACCACCGGATGTCCTAAAGTGCTTTACAGCCAATGAAGTACTTTTTGAAGTGTGGTCACTGTTGTAAGGTAGGAATCGCGGCAGCCAATTTGTTGATTGAGGGATAAATATTGGCTAGGACACTGGGGATAACTCCCCTGCTCTTCTTCGAACTAGTGCCATGGGATCTTTTACGTCCACCTGAGAGAGCAGACTCGGTTTAACATCTCATCTGAAAGACGGCACTCCCTCAGCACTGGAGTGTCAGCCTAAATTTTTTGTACTGCACTCTCTGGAGTGGGACTTGAACCCACAACCTTCTAACTCAGAGGCGAGGGTGCTACCAACTGAGCCACAGCTGACACGACAGTAGGAAGGTGCTCTTTAGCCATACATTTGTATTTTGGCATTGAAATCTTCCAGTATTGTGAGGATTACAAAAATATAAAGGAAGGGGCCAATATAGTGTCAATCCAGATGAGTGCTAAAGCTGTGGGTGGCTTTGTTACCAGAAGGCATTCTTGTTTCACGATTAACAGCTAGAAAATGTATCTTGTGTGCTCAACATTGTGTCCACCGACTGTACAATATTCTCCCTTACTAAGTGGACAATGTTACAAAAGTTAAGCTACTGAATGATTTACTTCCCGTTCTCCTTGGAGCTGGTACTTCATCCTGACTTTGGTTCATGCAAGAATGGTGATGGCCCTCCTGTACCTTGTTGAGGTGCCCATTCTTCATATGGCAGCAGAGGTTCTTGTAAGAGCCATCGCAGTTAGGCCTGATCATGTTATCCCCGCACACGTGCAGTGATAACTGGAATTGGCGCCATAGTAGATTGTGTGAGAGAGAGAGAGAGAGAGGTTGGAGGACAGAGGTGAGACAACCAGTCTATAGGCTTTTCCCTTGCACCCTGTCCCAGAATGCCAGAAGAACAAACTAAAATCTGGAAATGGTATTTAATTATTGGATGAAGTTGGGCATTATGGAGAATTGGGAGTTGTTAAAGGTAAAAGGAGCATTTGGAATCAAAGAGGAGACTGGGCTTAACTTTCTTTATGTTGAGCAATGTAGGGTGGTAGCCAGATTGCTGGAGGACATGTAGGACTTCCATTTCAGAAAGGATCATGAGGCCAGGAATGTCAACAAGGCGTGGAGCTATGAAGAAACTATGTACTCGAAGAACAAAATGACGAGTGGAGGGGGTTATTGATACGGAGGAGCTGGGGAGAGAGAATACAGACCAGTGCGTGCAGGTGTAATTCAGTCCCCATTCTGTACTTATTTTTATACAATATTTTGACTTTAAGAAGAGTTGGTTGGAACGTAGGAGGTTTTATGCAGTACAGGTTGAAGAGCTGAGACACACAAAATTGATGAGCTACAGCACCACCTCTGATGGGAGGGTGTAATTGCAGCGTGACAAGCTTACATAGGCAATTCCCATTATAAATGTAGACATAGGAATTTACAATGGAAAAAGTTGCGAGGTGTGTGCAGATGTAGGATTTTTTAATATATTACCAGGCATTGCACACGAGGAGTCAATACCAAGTGTAGCTTTTAAGTCAAGTGGGGTTACAGGAGATAATTAAAGGTAAAAGAGGGGTCATGATTCGCTATATATTTTTAGTGTTTCTTTAATACATCTTTAAATCTGGCATTTGCGGTATTTCTGTCCCTTAGCTTTGTTAAACCCATTTTCAGGAAAATCTGAAACAACTGCCCTTAAATGTTCTTTCTGGTGGTAGTTCATGTCTTCATATTAATAATTGATACGATATAGAAAAAAAACACTAAGGGGGAGAAATTCAGTATTGCCCCATTTGGGGCGCAATTATCGGCCGGGCGCAAAGATTAGCGCCTGGTGCTAATTATCGCCACCGACTGCAAACTTGACTTTTATCGCCCCTGGAGGTGATTGGAGTGCTAAATCAGGCGCTTCACACCTGTCTTCAGGCGCAATGGCCGAGGACGAGGCGCTACCTCAGAGCGCTGGCGAAGCTCGTGATGTCAGTCAGCAATGGAACACACACACAATGGCGCGGGCCAGTTCTTAAAGGGGAGGGTTGATCTTGCTTTCCATCCACACCCTGCTCATTGCAGCCTTGAATCTCGGCCTGGAGAGACCTGCACATCAAATCTGCTGGAAAGAACAATGGAGAGTACCAGGGAAAGAGCTCAGAGTGCAGCCCCCACAGTCTCTTCTAAATCGATACAAGGAAGGGCAAATCAAAATGAACCTGCAAAGTGCTGCTCAGTACCCAAAACTCCTTCACACAGCGTTGAATCTCTCCAGAAGTCTGTCTCTCTCTCTCTCTCTCTCTCTCTCTCTCTCTCTCAGAATGCGTGGTTCAAAAATGTCGCCAACAATAAAAGGCAGGAAGCGGTCACCTTTAAATAGCGCTCCCCCAGTCCCTTCCTGACTGCAAAACGCTCCCTTCAACCTGTTGTTGCTAGCGGCAGGCGGTAAGGCAGTGGGCGCCACTCAATATCTGCTCCGGGGCGCTGCGCACTCGACTGGCGTCATGATCTGCTGGCGCAGGAGATCGTGGTGGTAGTGTTTAGCGCCGCCGCAAAATGTCTAGTTAATTTCGCGAGCGGCGCAAACATCGCCGCGCCCGGGCGCTAGATGCTTTGAGCCCCATTAGCGCCCTCTTAAAGCGCTAACGGGAGGCGCAACCAACTGAATTTTTCCCCCTAAGAATTATGTCCTAGGTGTTCTCAAAGCTTCCACTCCAGTGAGCAGGAGCTGAGGTTGAGCTAGACGTGTTGTTTTGAGGAGGAAGTTTAACAGAGATGGTAACTGATGTGCACTGATGGTTCACTTATGGTCTAATCTTCACACAGTTTTTGCAAGAACATGTAATTATGTATTGAATTGAGCTACTTGACACCATTGTGTGTTGTTGGAGGACGTTATGCCGTTAGCGAGGCAACTGCAGCCATCTGGCGAAGGGAAGTTAATAACAGTGGGATGAGCTCACTCACTGAGCAGTGAAAACTGACCTTTGTGTTGCATTGGGCCTTGTATATTGGTTGGGAAACTGGGACCCTGAATAGATACAGGCACCCTGAGTAGGTGTAGGCAAGGTCTTGTGGGGCTGTCAGGTCGAGAGTGAGTCTCCATCTTCTGCTGTTCTCCAGTTTTGGGGTGAGATGGGTGATTGTAGAATTCTAGACCTTTTGATGGAAAAAACAATATATTTTGGGCCATATTAGTCCAGAAATTACTGTTGCTGATATTAGAATTAACAGATTCTAAAAGATATTACTTGATAACTGAATTTGAATCCTGATTTTCAAACATTTGTGCTTATTAAAAATTGGTCAACAGAAACCTTTTTTTAAAAAAAAAGGTTTCTGTTTTCTCAATACTGACCATGTCTTTGCCGGTGTGTTATATACCCAATCACTGTGAGATGGCTGGAAATACCCAGAGTGTTTTTTTTGGTCAACTTCCCTGTGGCGGATCCTCCACTTGCACACAGACTGACCACTTTCCCTGTCGGGAATGAAAGACACCAGTCTGTGATTTTCCCTTTGTGATAGAAGCTCGCTGTTGAAACCTGTTTATTTTAAAACCTATTAGCCCAGAAGTTACTGTTGCTGATACTAACAGATGTATCCTTTCATTCCTCTGTCTCCTGTTTTAGTGAAGGCATTAACTAGTTTAAAATAAGCAGGTGTTAAAATAGTGGACAGAAAGATGTTGCGTGAAAGTGCTAAGCTTTCATTCTCCACTATTACTACTATAACAACTCAACCAATGTTTTTTAGATGCTTTCTAAATAAGTTGAAGTTTAAATGTAACAAATAAGTGGTAAAGCTACATTTGTAGTGGATTTCAAAACTCAGTTCTTGAGTTCCAAAGAAGGAATTTCTCTGTTTCTAGTACCCTGTGGTGGAACATGTTAATTTGTGGTCAGCCGTTTCTGAGGTTTCCTGAAGTGGTATTAAGTGCTAGTTATATATAACGGGGAGAAGTGTGACCACACAAACTGACTCGCAGCAAGCGTGTTATTGAGCTGTATGCACAGCAACATGTTGTGGTGCTTGATGGAAGGTGGTAATACATGTACGCAAGGAACATCCCAGAGAGTAACATGGATCTTTTGGACTGTCTCAGGAAAACATAACTCACTGGTGTGCTGAAAATGATTCTGTAAGTTTTGATTTAGACCTATATCTATATTTAATGTCTAATAATTAGTAGTCAGCTAGGAACCCTAGCAATTTGTGTTCATAGAATCATAGAAATGTACGGCACAGAAGGAGGCCATTCGGCCCATCGTGTCTGTGCTGACCGAAAAAGAGCTATCCAGCCTAATCCCACTTTCCAGCTCTTGGTCCGTAGCCTTGCAGGTTACGGCATTTCAAGTGCATATCAAGTACTTTTTAAATGTGGTGAGGGTTTCTGCCTCTACCAGCCTTTCAGGCAGTGAGTTCCAAACCCCCACCACCCTCTGGGTGAAAAAAAGTTCTCCTCAACTTGCCTCTAATCCTTCTACCAATTACTTTAAATCTATGCACCCTGGTTATTGACCTCTCTGCTAAGGGAAATAGGTCCTTCCTATCCTCTCTAACTAGGCCCCTCTAGGTTGTCACTGGGATTTCAGTAAAGTGTAATAATGGGTTTGTAAAATGTTATTATTTTGTCCATTTGAAGTGTATGCTCAGAGGTACAATTATGGAGTTTGTCCTAACAAACACCAGTTGGAAAGAATAGAAACGATAACTTGCATTTCGATAGCACATTTCATGACTTCAGAACGTCCCAAAGCGCTTTACAGCCAATGATGTGCTTTTGAAGTGCAGTCCCTGTTGTAATGTAGAAAACACGGCAGCTAATTTGCGCACAGCAAGCTCCCACAAACAGTAATGTGATAATGACCAGATAATCTGTTTTTGTGATGTTGATTGAGGGATAAATATTGGCCAGGATACTGGGGATAATTCCCCTGCTATTCTTCGAAATAGTGCCATGGGATCTTTTACGTCCACCTGAGAGAGCAGACGGGGCCTCGGTTTAACATCTCATCTGAAAGACAGCACCTCCGACAGTGCCGTACTCCCTCAGTACTGCACTGGAGTGTCAGCCTAGATTTTTGTGCTCAACTCTCTGGAGTGGGACTTGAACCCACAACCCTCTGACTCAGAGGTAAGAGTGCTACCAACTGAGCCATGGCTAACAGAAGGATACATTGACCAAACAATATGAAAATAGTAAAAAGTTATAGAATTGTGAAAATCAACTTGCGACCTGCAGGCAGCATGTTGTGTACAGTTAGGAAGGCACTTGCCAAGTTGGCAGCTATTCAAGAAACCTGCCAATACTAATTAGGCAGGGTTTATTGGTTATAATGTACAGCAAAATCAGTATTAACCGATTTCTAAAAAAGTTCCATATATTATTCATGCTGCTGTCCGATTGAGGGAGGGGGAAGTTCTCGTCTATTATGTGGTCAGTGTTGCTGCTCAGTTGACACATCTATAAAATGTCCTGCTATTATTGAGTAGCCTCTGAATCCCTGTTCCCCACTAAGAAGCATGTTAGCTATGCTCATCACAGTCCTCTCTCTGAGAAGACAGGACTGTTGACATCTTAAGAGCCACGACGATCACCCTTGGTCGATTGTCTGTTGGTGTGTGGGACAAGACCTCTTCTCCGTTTGTTTCTTCCTGAAGTGAGTGCAACTATCAAAAGTTTGAATACATGTTAAGACTGGGATCTGAACTTTTTTCCCTGTAAAATTGCCAACACTTCTAGTAAGGAGCTACAGCTGCTCTGTGTCGGTTCCTTCTTCATCTGACATCAGATTTTAATGTCACTTCAGTGCAGACTTTTTACACATGTTCTGCTGTGTATTCTAACTCTCCTCAAAAGACATGACTTTACTTCAAAAAGGCGCAGTTTTGTAAATACAGTGAAACCTGTGTAAACGACACTCCCTAAAAACAGACACCTGCAAAAATCGGACACTGAGAGACCCAAATAACTTGCATGGTGTAATATACAAGAGGGGCTCTGAAACCAAGGACACTCTCTCAAATTACAAACTGTGGTCAGCCATGCACCAAGCCCTGTTGCAACTTAAAACACGGGACACAGCAAAGCTGCTATATCTGAAACATTCACTGAGCCGGGATCACTAGCGCTTCCCCTTGCAGCTTGCTTCCTTTCTTCCCCCAAATTCTGGTGAGGTCTGTGTATGCCGGTCAGCGCGAGGCGGCAGCCAGCTCCGAAAGAAACAGATTTTGTGGAATGGGGAGCTCTTTACCCAGAATGCACAGCAGCAGAGAAACTGCTCTATCTCTGGGATTGAATGCTTGCATGGCTCTCTCCCAGGGATAGAGTGGTTTCTCTGCCGCTATGAATGCTGGGTAAAGAACGCTCCATTCTACTGAAATTCTTTACTGTACGTATAATGGCCATTTTGAAAAGAAGGACATCTGCAAAAAAAGGATAGCTGATGCCAGTCCCTAAGGTGCCGCTAATTTACAGGTTTTACTGTGTGTATATATAAAAAACTTCCTGTGGCATGTTTACTTCCAGTAACACTTTCGTCGACGCGTGTTGTTGAGAATGCCCCTGTTGTATTAATAGTATCCTGTGACTCATGAGAGTTGATGCTAGTTTCTCTAAAAAGTTGAACCCTATATAACTAGGGGATGAAATTCTTCCTGTCTAATTTTAGCAAAGGATCTTCTGTTTTGTTCTTAGACCAAATTTTTCACTAGTTATCAACAGGAGAAATTTCACTCCTGTAGTCTTTTGAAATTTGGGAGCCTTGCATGAATACAAAGGGAGCTTAGCTTGTACATTCAGACAGCTGAAAAGACTTGTGTTGGCTTTCATTTAAGCTGGCGCATCTGATGTAGGAAAAATAACATTTGAGTGGAGTGCAACCCCTTCCTTCCTGTCTGTGTCTCCTGTAGAGGGAAAGTGACAGGCAGGCATTGCACTGTGTTACTGTCATTGAATAAAGCAGCATGTTCCAGAGAGTTGTGCTTTATTTGCATGTAGTTTTAAAAAAATGTTGTTTGAGAAGGCAAATGTGTGACAGAATTTGAAAGTTCATGTTTGTGTACGTTCAATAAAGCTGCATGGCAGATCCCAGTTGGAGTGCCAGTGTGTGAGGAGCCGGAGTCTCTGAGAGGAACCTTTAATTAGTGTCAGCAGGGTGCAATCCATAAATTACCTTGGCGTTTAATCATTTGCACTTGTGCAGCGCTTTACTTTTTATAAAAAAATATAATTTTTTTCCCTTACTGGTTCATTGATGTTCAGAATGGGCACAGAGGGGAAGAAGCAGAATCTCGGTATCTTCCTGTAAAATGCAGACAAGCAAGCGATGCCTTGCAATGAGTTACCCAATGGGAACACACAGACAACTGTTTCTCTTCTGCTTCCTGATGGAAGCTTCACAGCACCACTAAAAGAGAAAAGAGAGAACCTGCATTTATACAGCACCTTATCACGTCCTCAGAAACGTAACAAAGCAATTCACATAGAATGATATATATTGGGCAGTTACTGTTATGTAAATGGACTGGTAACAGCAGAGAGAAATTGAGGGTAATACTGGGATTCCCCTTTATGCGTCACCCCCCCCCGCTGCCCTCTCAATCAGTCTGGGTTGGGTTGATCTTCCAGCCGGGAGGTTTTAAAAAGATAATGCTCTAACCACTGTGCAGGTTGTGTTTCTAGGATTTGTGAAAGATGACACTACTTGTGACTCAACCCCCTCATAAATTGATATTGTTGTCGACGGCTGAGTCAGAGGAGGCTTTTTGTTTTGCAAAGTGTTGAAAGTACTTTGAATCCTTTTCCCCAGTAATATGAACATAATATGCTTTTGTTTGGCCCTCTATTTGCCACAATACTTCTGCAGCTGTTCCTCTATTCGACCACTCCTTTGATGCACTTGTCGCCCCAAGCAAAATCTTTATTCTCTCCCATCCTGGTCGATCCCCTGATACGGCCCCTATCCTTGCTCCCAGAAATCCAAGGGGCGCAGACCTGAACGGGTCTGGGCACTGGTTTAGACATCCATCACCAGATCTGGCTGGACCACACCAAGCTCCATCGGGCCTCGCTGTCCTCTGCCAAAGCCATCCATTGGTCAAGGCTCATCCTAGAGAGCAAAGAAAACCCCAGATTATTTTCTCCACCATCTCTTTAAACCCTCCATGTGTCAGCCGTGGCTCAGTGGGTAGTACGCTCTCACCTCTGAGTCAGAAGGTTGTGGGTTCAAGTCCCACTCCAGAGACTTGAACACAAAAATCTAGGCTGACACACCCAGTGCAGTACTGAGGGAGTGCTGCACTGTCGGAGGTGCCGTCTTTCGGATGAGACGTTAAACCGAGGCCCCGTCTGCTCTCTCAGGTGGACATAAAAGATCCCGTGGCACTATTTTGAAGAAGAGCAGGGGAGTTATCCCTGGTGACCTGGGCAATATTTATCCCTCAATCAACATCACTAAAACAGATTATCTGGTCATTATCATATTGCTGTTTGTGGGAGCTTGCTGTGTGCAAATTGGCTGCCGTGTTTCCTACATTACAACAGTGACTACACTTCAAAAGTACTTCATTGCTGTAAAGTGCTTTGGGATGTCCTGAGGTCGTGAAAGGCGCTACATAAATGCAAGTCTTTTCTTGCTCCAGCTTTACCTCCAACAAATACGAGGAGCTCATGGACTTCTTTATCACTAAGATGGAGACCATCTGTTCAGTTGCCGCAGCTGCTTCCCCCTTTCTATGATGCCATGCCTTTCTCTAGCTTTTAAGACACTCCTTAAAACGCACCTCTGTAACCAAGGGTTTGCTGCTTCTCCCCCCCCCCCGCCCCCCCACCCCGCCAATCTCTTTCTATAGCTTGGCATTCATTTTTTTCCCGGATTATACCTCAGTGAAGCGCCTTGGGACATTTCTCTACGTTAAAGATGCTATATAAATGCACGGTGTTGTAAAGTATTTTAATGAATTGAATAAGCATTTGTATTGTGCCTATTTAATGGTCCAAACGCTTGCTCTCCAGGTTTATAGGGCTCCCTTGAGTATGAACACATAATGAAGCGCCGACTGGATGAGCAGGAAACGGTTTATGCGTCTCAGCAGCGTCGGATTGCAAGCAGCGCTGAAACGTTTTCACACCAGCATCGAGTGCTAGCCCCAGCACCCCCTGTCTACGAGGCTGTATCGGAGAACATGCAGCCCACTGCCGGCATTCAGTACTCGGTCACGCCAGGATACCAGGTACTTTATTATCTGTTTGCTGGGAGTCCCTTGTGTTGGTCTTCAGAAATGGGGTGTGAACCAGTCTACAGACTTACAACAAACCATTGACACTGGAGGCAAATTTAGTTGGCAGTTCACTACTGGCCTATCCCAAGCATGCTTTAGCACAGGATACGTCTCCTGGAGTTTCCTGCTATTATGAAGTAACGTGCTTTCATTTTATATTCTGGTTTTACTGAAACTAAAAGTTCCCTCCAAGCACAATACTGTCTAATGTCCAATTCTCAACACTAAATAATATATAATTTTACGTACAATTTAAAAACCAGACTGAAAGTAGATATTTTACCCTTGCTGAGAGCAGTGATTCCTTACTCTGGAGAGACTGTTAGCTTTTTGTTAATACCTATTGCTTTGGTACAAATTCGGCTTATTTGAAAATCAAACATTCTATGGCCCTGAATTTGTGGTCAGCAGCAAAGCGGCGGCAATCGCCACTAACCTCGAAGAAAGCTGCCCACAAAGATCTCGCGATCTCTGGAAAAAACTTCAGTTTTCTCTACGTTAAATTATTGTGGCGCTGTCAAAAGGGGATCCTTAGCGTAGAGCAACAGTGATGTTATCAAGCTATCTAAACAGCCAATCACATTGAAGAATTCTCACAGACAGCAAACCAGGAAATAAAAAGCACTGATTCAATTCGCTTTTTAAAAATTTTACAGAGCGAAATAAAGATTGGAACATATAGACGGAGTTAAGGTAGAAGCTGAAATATCATAAAAAACTTAAGATTTTTAATTAAAAAATATAATTTTGTCATTTTCCACAAATTAGAAAATTAGTTTTTCAGGGCCAAAACGGTTGTTCAGCAGTCAATACACCATTAAAACCCCAGTTATATCTATTCTAACAAGGCTTAACCTTTAATGGGGTGTTTAACAGCGTAATTAGATTGGAAAAGCTTAAGTTTTCATCAGTTCAACTGATTTCACTGATTGCCGGCTATGGGGCATTCCACAGCACAGCCCATTCACTTACACACCTATCTCTACCTCCCTCTCTCTATCACGGCATCATTACCCCTTTGAAACTGACCGCAACTTCAGGATTCCCGCGTTTAGCTGCGCATGCGCTAAATCCTGAAGTTACGGTCAGTTTCAAAGGGGTAATGATGCCGAATGCTGACAGTTCGTCATCATTACCACTGCAAAATCCGGGCCATTCTTTCAGTTTATGTTGTTTTTTTTTGCGTTAACCAATGTTTTTAACAATTGGGTCTCCGCTGGACAATTTAATCAACATGTTTTTAAAACTTTTTTATAAACTTCTGTTGAACTGAAATTTGGAATTGTGATGCAGCAAGCACTGGTGGAGCACGGTCTGGTGATTAAATACTATTAATCTCTCCGCAGCTCTGTGGTGATCTCAGTAAGTGTGCGAGGAAATCTACTTTTGACTCTTATTTTTAGTATATATGTAAATTAGTGTTGGGAGCTGATGGAGACATCATTGGACGTATTAAGTAGGAGTTCTTTGGAGTTTCCATTGAAGTTTTTCTCCATTTAAGAGACTGTTTAACTGATCTGGCTTGTGTGCTGTATAATGAGTCGGGGGATCTGATTGAAGCAGGCACATATTAAATTCAAAAATTTTGAATGACAGCCTTTATTACACAAGCACAAGAGCCATATTTTCTTTTCTTAT
Organism: Squalus acanthias; assembly: GCA_030390025.1. Lineage (NCBI taxonomy): Eukaryota > Metazoa > Chordata > Chondrichthyes > Squaliformes > Squalidae > Squalus > Squalus acanthias. The sequence goes on from CM059443.1 coordinate 51,427,596, forward strand.
TTTCATCCTCATTTCAGTGTCAGCTGTGGTTCAGTTGGTGGCACCCTCGCCTCTGAGTCAGAAGGTTGTGGGTTCAATTCCCCACTCCAGGGACCTGAGCACATAAAGCTAGGCTGACACGCCAGTGCAGTGCTGAGGGAGTGCTGCACTGTCGGAGGTGCCGTCTTTCGGATGAGACATTAAACCGAGGCCCCATCTGCTCTCTCTCAGGTGGACGTAAAAGATCCCGTGGCACTATTTCGAAGAAGAGCAGGGGAGTTATACCCGGTGTCCTGGCCAATACTTAACCCTCAACCAACACCTGGTCATTATCACATGGCTGTTTGTGGGAGCTTGCTGTGCGCAAATTGGCTGCCGTGTTTCCCACATTACAACAGTGACTCCACTTCTAAAATACTTTATTGGCTGTAAAGCGCCTTGGGACGTCCGGTGGTCGTGATAGGCGCTATATAAATGCAAGTCTTTCTTTTCTCATTGATGATAGTTCAAGCGGCAATAGTTGTGCTCTGTTGGACAGCAGTAAATTGAACTGTCCCACGGCAGGAAGGTTATAGTGTGTAGCTTGGATTATGCTCTTTTGCAAACACTACCATTTTGTGAATTATCATTGAATACTTGGCACTAATGGGTGGCGAGTCATCAGTTATGTTCTCCACTTTGCCTTCACCTTCCACACATCATGCCTTAGCCTTGAGAATGGGCAGACTACCTTTGCTCAGGCATGTCAAAGCCTTTTTTCTCACCAGTTCCTAGAAGGAAATCAGCAGTGGAAGGGGGTGAGTAGCCTGCTGAATTGAAAACTAGTAATGCGTGTTTCCTCGGCGGAGAAGGGTTGCACGTCTCGAGACAGCACCAGCAACTCGACATTGCAGGTATAGCCCTGTATCCACGGCACAGCACCTGGGTGCTCCACCAGGGCACCTCAGCAATCCACTCATTAAAGGATGTGTGCAAATGGCAGCAGCTGTGTATAGTCTCGGCAACATTACATTAGAAAATACTACCTGCAAAAATGGCACAATAAAGAACGACTTAAATTGGAATACTTGGTCAAAATCATACTGGAGCAATATTCCTCCGTTAGCAAATTGGAGACGGGGTGTTGTTTCCTCCATGCCCCTTACAGCTAGTGCCTAAAGGCTCTGAATCTGGAGTCGGTTGAAGATTCTATAATCACATCACCGTGGCATCCTAACTCTTGTCATCCCACTAATGACACTTGGCACTCACTGCATAATATGCACTGTCAACAGCAGCACAGCCGGAAGCCGCTGTCCCGTGTTGAAAGGATCAATCATTCGGCTGGCCAAGTGTATGGTGCACCAAAACATTTTACTGTGGATGGGTAGGATGCATTCAAATCAAACATTGTGCTGCCTCATGTGGGTGTCTCACTACTTAGGCTGAGGAATTCTTTGGCTGATACGTTACTTTCAGTTTTTTAAACATAAAACTAGGGAACCAAGAATTGTTTTGCTTTGATCAGGGTTTCTGTCCAGTATGGATAAAAATAGGCAATTGGAGAAGTTTGTATCACAGCCCATTTTAATCATTCATTCAGAAAACTGATCTAAATAGGAAATGGCTCAAGAAATCCGTTCAGTGTTAATGCCCCGAGGGTGGAGGGAGCATCTGATGAGCAGACCCACAGGGGCAGCGAATGCACGGAGCCTTTCCTCACCCACCTGTCCCTCAGCATGCCTAGGGATGGAGGAGTAAGCTGGGGCAAGTAAAGCAGTGCCTGCGTATCCAGTTTTCTGCCTTCCAAGGAATTTTATTGCAAGGATGCGCTAAATTTTCATTGATACTTAATTTGGCCAAGTAGCATGCTGCTTTTACTTCCTTGCCTGGATTTTGACAGCAGACTGCAGTAGATGCATGGTAGGCACAGCACTCATCAAGAATTGTACGGCAGCTGCCTTACCACTGGTGAGATTCTATGTAAACATACTTCCTTAACATGCATTTTATTGAACTTGAAATCATCTCTTGCTTAGCAGTACCCCGCTCCTGATCCCTGGCATGTGTGTGTGATTTATGCTAAGGGAGTTGGGGTTTCCTTAGCCTCTTTATTGTAAGTGAGACTGCTCTGGTTTCTTGAACCATTACATTCACACTGAAGAGTCTTGGGTAAGACCAGCGTGCCTCTCCCTCTCTATCTCTCTCTCTCTCTCTCTCTCTCTCTCTCTCTCTCTCTCTCTCTCTCTCTCTCGCTCCTTGCCACGTACACGCCATGTGAAGTTTTAAATTAAATTATTCTGTAATTCTGCCTTTCCTTGTGATGTGATATGGCACGAGACTCCTGCCAAAGGTCCACTTCACTTTAAACATAATTGACTTGCAGTTAAAGTGTATTCTTTCACTATTCTAGTGTTGCCTATGAAGTGTGCCATAAAGCAGTAATTTCACTTTTAACACTCCCTATAAAAAACACTTTTATAATTGAGTTTCTGGAGGTTGAATCTGTATCAGGAGAAATGTTCCCTTTGAATAAACCTGGAGCTTACCAGGTCTATATTGTACCAGTCAAAGGGGATGCAGAATGCATGAAATGACCCGAAGTACATATGTGTGCTCTGGCACCACAGCCTGAAGGTGGATTCAGGTACTAAAACTTTGAAAGTGCTTGCCTTGTCCATGGGTGTAGGATCTTCTCTCTCCACATTTCAACCTAGAAGAAAACGTAACAGGTCAGTGGAGCGTGATGACTTCCTGACTTCAGTTGGGTAGGGTGGAAGGAGAGTGGTAAGTAGAGGCCAGACACGTTATTCTGGGGGCTGGGATAATCACACGCCAAGTCACGCTGGGCTTCTCTCCAGCATCTTTTAGTAGCTGACTCATAATATTGGTCCGTGAGCAGGATTGCTTTCTGATTCTTTCATGTGGAAAACAGTGGGTGATAGTGGAATGCCCGCGAGTATATGAAAAATGGAATCGCTGGTAGTCGTCTTCTTATTAACAACAACAACGTTGTGCATTTATATAGCGCCTTTAAAATAGTAAAATGGTCACAGGAGCGTTATCAAACAAAATTTGACACTGAGCCACATAATGAGATATTGGGGCAAAGAGGCCAGTTTTAAGGAGCGTCTTAAGGAGGAGAGAGAGGTAGAGAGGCGGAGAGATTTAGGGAGGAAATTCCAGAGCTTAGGGCCTAGGCGGCTGACGGCATGGCCACCAATGGTGGAGCAGTTAAAATCGGGGGTGCGGAGACCAGAATTGGAGGAACGCAGCTATCTTGGAGGGTTGTAGGAAATGGTCCCCCTAATTCTTTTGGGTGCGCGGCCCCTTTAAGGTGCTGTGCGGCCCATTCACAGTTTCGCGCAGGTGTGAAATAAGACCAGCGTGCCTCTCTCTCTGCGTGGGACCGGCAGAGAGCTGCACGGGCACGCAGCTTAGAGGGAACGTTGGTTGTAGCGCTGAAGGAGGCTACAGGGAGGGGCGAGGCCATGGAGGGATTTGAGAATTTAGAATCGGTGTTGCTTAACCGAGAGCCAGTGTAGGTCAGTTAGCACAGGTGTGATGGGTGAGCGGGACTTGGTGCGAGTTAGGACACAGGCAGCAGAGTTTTGGATGAGCTTAAGTTTATGGAGGGTGGAAAATGGGAGGCCGGCCAGGAGTGCGTTGGAATAGTCAAGTCTAGGGGTAACAAAGGCATGGAAGAAGGTTTCAGCAGCAGATGAGTTGAGGCAGTAGCGGAGTCGGGCAATGTTAAGAAGGTGGAAATAGGCGGTCTTAGTAATGGTGCGGATATGTGGTCGGAAGCTCATCTCGGGGTCAAATAGGACACCAAGGTTGCGAACAGTCTGGTTCAGCCTCAGACAGTTGCCAGGGAGAGGGATGGAGTCGGTGGCTCGGGAATGGAGTTTGTGGCGGGGACCGAAGACCAATGTTCCCTCTAATTTTTTTTTTTGGGTGCGCGGCCCCTTTAACGGGCTGCGCGGCTCATTCAAATTTCCACACATGTGCGATTTTTCCTATTGTAAAGCCAGCAAGGGGCCTGCGCGGGACCGCTAGACCGCTGCGCAGTTTAATGGGAACATTGCCGAATACCCCGTTGTTTTAAGCAGAAACGTTGAGCTTCCCCCCCCCCCCTCCCCAAACAGAGAAGTATAAAAGAAGAAAACTGGCAAAAATTGTAAAGGCAGGCAAATAACTAGCGGCAGTGCTCACCTTAAGCGAGACGCTGTGTTGTCTTATCAAGGTGATGTAAAACACAATGTATTCTTCGAAAGCATAGGTGTGTGTTCCTTTAAGCCAACGAGGCCTAATTGATAAGTGAACACTGGGTCAGTTCATTGAAGAGTCAGTTACTATTCAGCCTGCCGATCACTACTCTGACTTTGTTTTTTGGACAGGCTAATTAAAAGCCTGAAGTCTTGTGCCTCCAGTATCTTGTATTCCTGGAGAGTTTGATTAAAGTTTTCAAGATATTTAAGGGAACTGATAGGGTAGATAGAGAGAAACTATTTCTGCTGGTTGGGGAGTCTAGGACTAGGGGCATAGTCTAAAAATTAGATCCAGACCTTTCAGGAGTGAAGTTAGGAAACACGCAAAGGTTGGTAGAAGTTTGGAACTCTCTTCCGAAAACAGCAGTTGATGCTGGATCAATTGTTAATTTTAAATCTGAGATTGATAGATTTCTGTTAACCAAAGGTATTAAGGGATATGGGGCAAAGGTGGATACATGGAGTTAGGTCGCAGATCAGCCATGATCTCATTGAATGGCGGAACAGGAGCTAAACGGCCTACTCCTGTTCCTATGTTCTTCTGGTCCTCCTCCTCTGTTTCAGGTTTTTCTATACATAGCGAATGTTATTTCAAGTTGCGACACAGAAATTGACATCAGATGGTGTGTGATGTGTGGTATACAGGAAATGTTATAATATACCAGCAGATCTCCCGAGGTGTTGCTCAGGGCGAGTTGGAGGAGACTCTGTTTTATAATAATACGGGTGTTATCAGTCTGTTGTGGGAAGTTGTTACAGGAAGTAATATAGAGAAAGAATCTCTTTCCTGTTCGCACCCCCCCTGACTTCAGTTGAAAAGCTTATCTATCTGTCTGCTAGATGAGCAGTGCAATGGTTCTTAACTAAAAGATGGTATCAGTAGGCTGGGGTTATGAGGGGTGGGGGGGACTGCACTCAAATGTTCATAAATCCCCCTTTCAATGCAGCAGACGGGCAGGTTGACGTTTTCTCGGTCAATTAATATGAAGGGCTAGTAATCAACCTGTGGTTTCGGTGTGTCAGTTACCGTCTTTTTCTGCTGCAGGTTTCAGCCATGCCTCAGAGCTCTGGCAGTCACAGCCATACTCCAGCTGTACATAGTGGCCACCATCACACCGCGTCAGTTCAGCCTCATGGACAGCAGGTGGTACCCCAGAGCCATGCCCATCCTCCAGGAGCACCAGCCACACCGGTCCAAGGACAGCAGCAGTTCCAGAGGCTAAAGGTGAGCTCCCTCTCATCACCAATGTTCCCTGTAAGCTGCACTTTGTTCTGCCCTGCCTGTTTCTTTCACTGTCTGGTCCCTTTAAATTTCTGCGCATGCAATGGAAAACTTTAACTTGCAATGGAAAAGCCGGTGAGCGGCCTGCGTGGGACCTTTTCCCATTACTGCGCGGTCGCGCTTAGAGAGAACATTGATTATCACTATAGCAGAGCTGTGATTTAAAAAAAAAAAAATCTGATTTCACAGTTTACGGCGAATTTAAAAAAAATAATCTTATTTTGATATTTACCGTCCAAAATTTGAAATAAGATAAATTCCATTTTCTCGTGTAATTTGCAGCTATAGATGTATCCCTCAAAGTCAAGACCACCGATTTTTTTTCTCTGCCTAACCTAATTGCATTCATCTTAATTTGGACTTACTTGAGGTGAAGGGAATCATTTGTGTCTGCATGTCACAGGCTGAAAGGTCAGAGACACGGTAATGAGTTTTTAATCCACTTCGGCAAGACTGCAAGTGTTAGAAATTACAGATTTATTCCGCCTTCATAATAAGGCCCTCATATATATGAAGAATATTGTTAATGTGTATGACAAGGAAGTAACATAATGAGTTGGTAACCAGAGGCCATAAATTGCAGATCATCACTTAAAGAACAAAGAAAGAGATTAGGAGATTTATTTTTACAGAGAGGGCTAGCACATGGAATTCGCTACAAGAAACAGTGATGAATATTTTTTTTAAATAGTGTAAAAGGGTGTGGGGAAAGGGCAGGAGAAAGGGTTGAAATGGATAGCTCTTTCAGAGAGTGGGCCAAATGGCCTCCTTCTGTGGTATAATATTTAATCAAAGGGTTCAGATGACGCCATAAACCATAGGAGTGAAGAAGAAGCAGTTTACTAACATCATCTGAAACTCTAAAGTATGTAATAATACGGTGATTTTTGTAGGTGCAGCTTTATTCTATTTCTGGCAAATTTTTGTTCTGCCATTAGTTGCTGTCATAATGGTTGGCTGACTATCGTGGTTGAACCAGTAATTTAAACTGTAGAACAGTTGGGTTTTATGTCATTGCACGGTGCATGTTCTTTTCATAGAATAATAATATTGTTACACTATCTCGACAATATTACACCCTCGATATAAGGTTTTGAATTATCAGAATATCTGTGACACCAGATCTTTGTAAGACTCTTGAGTTCTGTGGTTATGCTATGTTAATGTTATACTGTACCAGGACTTGTGATCAATGTTCCCGTTAAGCTGCGTTGGCCGCGCAGCGGTCTGGAGGTCCCGCGCAGGCCGCTCGCTGGCTTTTAAATGGGAGAAACCGCGCATGCGCGATAATTTGAACGGGCCGCTCACCCAAAAAAAATTCGTGGGAACATTGCTTGTGATACTCTGTTTTTACAATGAAAAAGAAAATAAATGGAGGGGCTCATCTTACATTTCCATATTTCCATCTTACATTTCCATATTGATTTGGTCTGTGCAGTGGTAGTCCGTCTTTCAGGTGCGTGCTGCAGAATCTGTTTATTTCTGAGTTCTTATCCCCCACGTTGTCTTCATAGTTTTTAAGTTGACACAAAGGACCTGAATTTCCGATTGGAGGCTTCCTGCGGGCGGATGCCTCCGATCGGAAAAAAATCTACGAACCTACCTGCCGGTTCCATAGATCCCGAGGCTTCTGATCCTGGGCCTCTCCGGTTGGAAATGCGCAGAGGCCCAGGAATCCCAGGGGCGCAAGCGCCCCGGGATCACGTGGGCCAGGCCAACCAATCAAAGGGAATCCCCCTTCATACTTTTGACAGTTCTGTACGGACAGAACTGTCAAAAGTATGAATGGGGATCACATTTAAAAACACACTAAAACATTAAATAATTTTTTTTTATTACATAATTAAAATTCCATTTAATTAAATATTTTTAATTTTTTTAAAAATTGAGAAGAAAAATTTAATGTTTTACGGGGCTAAAAATAAACTTAGCTTTTTGTAGAGTATTTTTAATTTATAAATGAGTTATCAAATTTAATTTTTCTATTTTTCAACACTCTTAAGCTGGTAAAAGAAGGCCTTACCCTGCTTTTACCAGGCGTAAGAATTCTATGGCCTTTCAGCAGGCGGAAGTTGTGCAAAAGCGCAACTCTCCACCCACAGAGGCACTTTTCCCGGGTAGGCGGATGATCTGTCAAGAGAATTCTTGACAGATCACAAGTGCCGGTTTTCAGCGCATGCGCTTCGCCTGCCTGAAACCGGCACTTGTGAGGCCCCTACGGGTGCGCACACACCTCGTGCGCACCTGTGGGGGTCGGAAAATCCGGCCCATAATCTCTCTGTACCCATGTCATTTATGTGGTTCCTTTTCAGTTTCATTTTAACCTACATAACAGAAATGACTGTACTTCAAAAGTAACTCATTGATTGTAAAGTGCATTGGGGTATCCTAAGTTTGCAATAAGATGCTGTATAAATGCAGGTTTTCTTTTTTTCTCTTTTCTCTATTTTATTCTCCCTTTCTCTTTTTCTTTCTCTTTCGCTCTTTATCTCTCCCACTCTCTTTTGCGCTCTCTTTCTTCACACTCTTTTGCACTCTCTTTCTTTTGCAATCCCTCCCTCTTCAAGTTTGATTAGAGGAGTGTGAAACTGTAACTTGGTACAGCAGACTGCTTTGAAAATAATGCTGTGAAAATGTAATCAAGCATTGTATAATAAGGTATCTGTTGCACTTCACCATCGTTACAAGGTTATCCATTGTGTCACAATCTGTCATATACCCTAAATAGTATCAGGTGCTGAAACCAATATTTCTTTATGACCCTGTGGTTTGCCTTTATGATATTGTCATGTTGCATTTCTGGTGCTGGTATTGCTTAATGGTAACAGTTGCAGTGATGTATTATCGTGTTGTTACGGCACTGATATTGCTTATTGGTACTCTCATGTTGCTATCCATCGATGGTGTTGTTCAACAGTGCTGTTGTGTTACCATGGCAATGTTGCTTTCTAGTGCTGTTGCATCACTTGCCATGTGATGGTGTTATCCTACAATGCTGTGTTGCATAACAGCCCCAGTGTTGTTGCTAATGTGCAGTGCACATTTGATATTAAGAATAATGCAGTATACTGTACATCTTATTGTAATGCACTGCAGGAATGTTCCTTTTCACTCTTTAGTTTGAAGCTGTTATCTTTAAAAATATGTTTTTGCAGCACTGTCAAACTGATGTATCTTTTCGCTTTCTCTTTTGACAGGTGGAAGATGCTTTGTCGTATCTTGACCAGGTGAAGTTACAGTTTGGAAACCAGCCCCAGGTTTACAATGACTTTCTTGACATCATGAAGGAGTTCAAGTCTCAGAGGTAGGTGAAGGGAGATAGATGTTTTACTTGCTCGTACCATATTGATGGGCATGTAGGCTGACTCAGCTGATCGTTCTGTTTCTGCTTTTTAAAAGAAGTGTGAGCTATATATCAGTTAACGCTGGAATTTTAATCGTAATGGGAAATTTTCTAAAATGTAATCTGTTTCAAACTGTTCGTGTGAAATAGTACATCGTAAAACCAATAGATCTGTGCAGCATTTATAGGAGTCTTCACTCAGTTAATTCATTAACAGCCATGGTGGGAAAACAGTTTGCATTTTCCATTTCCATTTACTTCACAGAAGTATTCACTCATTGGGTATCCAGTTGTAGACTTCATATATGTAAAGAAAGAATTTCTATTTATATAATACCTTTCACATCTTAAGAATGTCCAAAAGCGATTAACATCCAATTACTTAATTTTGAAGTGCAGTCACTGTTGTTGCATAGGCATTCTAGGATTCTATAAGAGCGGGGCTAATTGGATAGCTCTTACAAAGAGCTGGCATGATGGGCCGAATGGCCTCCTTCTATGCTGTAAGATTCATTGAATGCCACAGCCAATTTGTGCACAGCAAAGTCCAACAAACACAAATGGGAGTACTTGACCAAGGTAGGGCTGGGAGGGCAGTTGCATAGAGTTTGCAGTGACCTTAACGATCAGCATTAGTGGAAATGCTTCGGGCTCAGTGAAGATGAATGTAACAGGTTGGTTTAGATAGGTTGAAGCTGCAGAGTTCCTTGGTGTTTTGAATTTTAATTCCCTCTTTTTGAAACGTTGCAGCATTGATACCCCCGGAGTGATCAGCCGGGTTTCACAGCTCTTCAAAGGGCACCCTGACCTCATAATGGGCTTCAACACCTTCCTGCCTCCAGGCTACAAAATTGAGGTGCAGACTAATGACATGGTGAACGTGACAACGCCAGGGCAAGTCCACCAGATCACTCCTCAGCACGCCGCCCAGCCGCAACCCCAGCAACAGCACCAGCAGCAACCCCAGCAGCACGCTGCACCTGCCCCGGCACAGCCAGCACCACAACCGCCTCCTGCCAAAATCCCCAAGGTGAGCACAGGTCAAATAATCCTACAGGTCTCCCAGTGTTTTCAGACTTGCATAACACTTTTACTGGATATCGGGCTTTACCTGACCTGTGGGACAGGCAAGATCAAGAGCTCTTCTCCCTGTTCCCCATGCTGTAAACCTGAATACAACCACACAGCTCATTGGTGCATCACCATGCCACCATGTATCATTAAACACTTATTCTCCTTGCTTTCTTGCTCAATTGCCATTCTTTATCTGGGAGGGTAAACATTCGAGTTGTGAGCACCACCTCCACTTTGACGCTAGTGCTGTTTTAGAGAGCCGAAGAGATGTGTGTGATTGCTATTAGCCAAAATGTCATTTGTCAGGCTTTGTTTAGTATCATGCACGAATCGAAATTGCTGAACTCAGAAAAGAAAGCAAGTAATAACCAGCATTGAACCCTGGCGAAACATGACTGATTCATTACTGATGACAGCTTGCTAGTATACTTCAAGACACTGCTTGCACAACAGGCTGCTGCTGATACGATATTGTGCTTGCATTGGTCGGATTTCTTTGCTGATGTGGTCTTTCAGTGAGCACTAGTTTATTAATTGAATAACTCCAAAATTGTCACCAAATTTAACAAGTGCCTTTCTCTCAGGCATTGCAGCTTGGAAAGAGAGGATCTTGCTTTGGGAAGCTCTTGCACACTTCCTAGTGGCCAGTGAGAATGTGGCATTGAGCCTAGATCATCTGCAGACTAACTCAGCTGATCAATAATTGAGAGAATACATATTTCCCCTTAAAAGTGCTTTTGGCCCAAAAATTAGTCCCGCTACGTACTCTCGCGTATTCTGTCTCCAATTGCCGGTTTTCTGCATGCACTGCGCATGCGCTGAAAACCGGCACTTGGTGAATGGAAAAGGGGGCGGGTCCTAGGTGAACCACGTGCGCGCTACACGCTGTGCACTTAGTGGTTTCAACGCGCAGGTAAGTACGGAAGATTCTACACATTAAAAAAAGGAGGAGTAAGACCCACTTTTAACAAGGTAAGTAGTGAATTAAGTATTATTTTGAATTTTTTTTAACAGGTATATCTTTTTTAGAGACTTTAAAGACAGGTAAGTTTATTTTTATAACTTTTTAAAAGATTTTAAATTTTTTCAAAAATTTAATTTTTTATTTAAAATGGTTAATTTATTTAACTATACTTATTTTATTAATGTGATGGTTTTTTAAAATTTAATTGAGGTTTAGCGGTTCTTTTGGGGGGCTATAGTATTCATAACTTTCACAGCACTTATGTGAAAGTTATGAATGGAAGATGGTGTGCTGCCATTGGCTCTAACTGAGTCACGTGATCCCACAGCTCGCACGAATTAACTACGCCGGTGGGATACGCAAGCCCAGCACAGCAGCTGTCCAGAACATCAAGTTCGTGCGAGCTGGAACTGAAAAAGCCAACGCGGAGTGAGAGATCGCGGGGAGGCCTTACCCTCGCACGAAGGCTTCCTCACGAATTTTTGGGCCTTTGTTTTATTAGATTCTTAAATTTCTTTTGGGGCATGATTAGAAGTAACTTCAGTAGCTAAACTTTATTGGGCCATCGATCAATTATTGGCAAAACCTTCAAAAGTTGTCGTCGTTTCGTATGATGGGAAAGGCTTATAATGGGATGTCTAGTCTAGCTATCCATTTGATGACCTCCCGAGATGCCGAGTGGAGAGTGAGGTGCCTTCCGCAACAGATCTTAATGGGCAGTTTGATGTGATGTGTTCCACGGTCTGGGACTCATGGCCACAGTCGCACTTCGGGTTGTCCCTCATCTTCCACTTGTGTAGCAGGCGGCCGCATCGTCCACTGTGCGGATTCGGTTGAGCGCTGTTCACTGTCTTTGAGGAGGTCGAAGCCAGGGACCTCTGCTGTTGGGTCAGTGATGAGGTGTTGGTTCTTTATGTTGCATGCGTCCCACGATTCCCTCCCTCTAAGAATAAAAGAAATAGGAGCAGGAGTAGGCGATTCGGCCCCTCGAGCCTGCTCTGCCATTCAATAAGATCATGGCTGATCTGATCTTGGCTTCAACTCTACTTTTCTGCCTGTTCCCCATAACCCTTGACTCCCCTCTAGTTCAAAAATCTGTCTATCTCAGACAGAGGGAACCGCAGTGCTGCAACCGAGGAAGAAAGAGTCAAATTGGACCCCTCCGGAGGGTCGCTGCCCTAAGCTTGACATGTATGCTCAAGCTGTCAGGAAATGCATCAACGCCAGATTCATCAGCCGCACTCACAAGACAGTCCAGAATGTCACCCGAGCACAACGCAACGCCATCCACGCTCTCAAGACCAACCGCAACATCGTCATCAAACCAGCGGACAAAGGAGGAGCCATCGTCATACAGAACAGAATGGACTATTGCAAAGAAGCATACCGACAACTGGACAACCTGGAACACTACAGACAGCTACCCGCAGATCCGACCAAAGAACACACCCGCCAACTCAATAGACTGATCAAGACCTTCGATCCAGACCTTCAAAACACCCTACGCGCTCTCATCCCACGTACTCCCCGCGTAGGAGACTTTTACTGCCTCCCAAAGATACACAAAGCCAACACACCCGGACGTCCTATCGTATCAGGCAACGGAACCCTATGTGAGAACCTCTCTGGGTACATCGAGGGCATCCTGAAACCCATCGTACAGGGAACCCCCAGCTTCTGTCGCGACACTACAGACTTCTTGCAGAAACTCAGCACCCATGGACTAGTTGAACCAGGAACACTCCTCGCCACGATGGACGTATCGGCACTCTACACCAGTATCCCCCACGATGACGGCATCGCTGCGACAGCCTCAGTACTCAACACCAACAACAGCCAATCTCCAGACGCCATCCTACAACTCATCCGCTTCATCCTTGACCACAATGTCTTCACCTTCGACAACCAGTTTTTTACCCAAACACACGGAACAGCCATGGGGACCAAATTCGCACCCCAATACGCCAACATCTTCATGCACAAGTTCGAGCAAGACTTCTTCGCTGCACAGGACCTCCAACCAACGCTGTACACCAGATACATCGATGACATCTTCTTCCTTTGGACCCACGGCGAAGGATCACTGAAAGGACTACACGATAGCATCAACAGGTTCCATCCCACCATCAAACTCACCATGGACTACTACTCAGAATCGGTTTCATTCTTGGACACACGAATCTCCATCAAAGATGGACGCCTCAGCACTTCACTCTACCGCAAGCCCACGGACAACCTCACGATGCTCCACTTCTCCAGCTTCCACCCTAACCACGTTAAAGAAGCCATCCCCTATGGACAAGCCCTGCGAATACACAGGATCTGCTCAGACGAGGAGGAACGCGATGGACACCTACGGACACTGAAAGACGCCCTCGTAAGAACGGGATATGACGCTCGACTCGTCGATCGACAGTTCCGACGGGCCACAGCGAAAAACCGCACAGACCTCCTCAGAAGACGAACACAGGACACAACCAACAGAGTACCCTACGTCGTCCAGTACTTCCCCGGAGCGGAGAAACTACGCCATGTTCTTCGCAGCCTTCAACATGTCATCGATGACGACGAACACCTTGCTAAGGCCATCCCCACGCCTCCACTACTCGCCTTCAAGCAGCCGCCTAACCTCAAAAGTACCATCGTTCGCAGCAAATTACCCAGCTGTCAGGAGAACAGCGACCACGACACCACACAACCCTGCCACGGTAACCTCTGCAAGACATGCCAGATCATGAACACAGATACGGTCATCACACGTGAGGACACTACCCACCAGGTACACGGTACATACTCATGTGACTCGGCCAACGTTGTCTACCTGATACGTTGCAGTAAAGGATGCCCCAGAGCATGGTACATCGGCGAGACCATGCAGACACTGAGACAACGTATGAACGGACACCGCGCAACAATCGCCAAGCAGGATGGTTGCCTCCCAGTCGGGGAACACTTCAGCAGTCAAGGGCATTCAGCCTCGGATCTGCGGGTTAGCGTTCTCCAAGGCGGCCTTCGTGATACACGACAACGCAAAATTATCGAGCAGAAACTGATAGCCAAGTTCAGCACTCATGAGGACGGCCTCAATCGGGATATCGGGTTCATGTCACGCTATAGAACGTGACTTGACATCGTTGCCGGTCTTTCCAGTTTTTAAAAAAAAACACAAGAAACAAACACAAAAAATGGAGAGGATATGCAGCCAGCAGGTGTTCTGACGCGTTGGACCCCCTGGGACACATCTCATTGTCTTGGCTGTGCTCTTAGTGTGTCTTTGATGTAGGGAAAGATTTAATCTATGCATTTTCTCTGTGTTTTTATATTCTGTGAATTCTGATAGATTCTCTCACAGTAACTTTGCCTGACGAAGGGGCGACAGCTCCGAAAGCTTGTAATTTTAAATAAATCTGTTGGACTATAACCTGGTGTTGTGCGACTTCTCATTTTTGAATATATTCAATGACTCAGCCTCCACAGCTCTCTGGGGTAGAGAATTCCAAAGATTCACGACCCTGAGAGAAGAAATTCCTCCTTATTTCCGTCTTAAATGGGTGCTCCCTTATTCTGAAACGAGGCCCCCATTTCTAGATTCCCCCACGAGGGGAAACATCCTCTCAGCATTTACCCTGTCAAGCCCCTCAGAATCTTCTGATGAAAGGTCATCGACCTGAAACGTTAACTCTCTTTCTCTCTCCACGGATGCTGCCTGGCCTGCTGAGTTTTTCCAGCGTTTTCTGTTGTTATTTCCCTCAGAATCTTATATGTTTCAAGAAGATCACCTCTCATTCTTCTAAACTCCAATGAGTATAGGCCCAACCTGCTCAACTTTTCCTCATAAGACAACCCCTTCATCCCAGGAATCAACCTAGTGAACCTTCTCTGAACTGCCTCCAATGCAAGTATATCCCTCCTTAAATAAGGGAACCAAAACTGTACACAGTACTCCAGATGTGGTCTCACCAACGCCCTATACAGTTGTAGCAAGACTTCCCTACTTTTATACCCCGTCCCCCTTGCGATAAAGGCCAACATTCCATTTGCCTTCCGAATTACTTGCTGTACCTGCATGCTAACCTTTTGTGTTTCATGTGCGAGGACACCCAGATCCCTCTGTACTGCAGCATTCTGCAGTCTCTCTCCATTTAATTAATATTTTGCCTTTCTATTCTTCCTACCAAAGTGGATAAAATCATATTTTCCCACCTTATACTCCATCTGCCAAATTTTTGCCCACTCACTTAACCTATCTATATCCCTTTGCAGACTCTGTGTCCTCCTCACAACTTGCTTTCCCACCTATCTTTGTATCGTCAGCAAATTTGGCTACAGTACACTCGGTCCCTTCATCCAAGTCATTAATATAGATTGTAAATAGTTGAGGCCCCAGCACTGATTCCTGTGGCACCCCACTAGTTACACTTTGCCAACCTGAAAATGACTCATTTATCCCGACTCTCCGTTTTCTGTTAGTTAGTCAATCCTCTATCCATGCTAATATATTACCCCCAACACCATGAGCTCTTATCTTGTGCAGTAACCTTTTATGTGGCACCTTATCGAATGCCTTTTGAAAATCCAAATACATTACATCTACTGGTTCCCCTTTATCCACCCTGCTCATTACATCCTCAAAGAACTCTAATAAATTTGTCAAACATGATTTCACTTTCATAAAACCATGTTGACTCTGCTTGATTGTATTATGATTTTCTAAATGTCCTGCTACTACTTCCTTAATAATGGATTCCAGCATTTTCCCAACGACAGATGTTAGGCTAACTGGCCGATAGTTTCCTGCTTTCTGTCTCCCTCCTTTCTTGAATATGGGCGTTACATTTGCGGTTTTCCAATCCGCTGGGACCTTTCCAGAGTCTAGGGAATTTTGGAAGATTACCGGCATGATTTTAAGCGCTTTCGTGGTGGGTTTTTCAAGAAGTATATTAATGGTGGAATTTCCCCTCTTTATCCTGACACCCAAAGGTGTGGAAGGGGTATAAGGAATTTTCAGCTTCTAACAGCTTGACTTTATTTAAAATTAAGAAATTCAGATAAAGTGCCCATAGCATAGAATGGAAAACTAGGTGATCGTGGTGTAGTGATTAGTTGATACTAAGCTTGGTTTTAAAAAAAAAAAGGTGTGCTAACAGCTTCCGTGGTCTTAAGATCCTGGGAATGAATGAGTGCGGAAAAGGTTCATTTTTAAAAGTTGCTGTGCAGAATGTGGGGTATGTTATCTTTCGTTGTGTACCATTAAAGACTGTAGAAGCTCGACAGTGAAACAAAACCGGGATTGCACAGTAACCTGTTGATGTAGTGAATAATTCCCCATATCAAACATGTTCCTTTGCTAAATATTATTTGGCCAGTTAATAGTCTTAACGCACAACACCGCTTGTCAGTAATCCTACGGCGTGTTGCGTGCTGAGCACAACGATAACTCGTGTTTGGTTGATTTTATCTATTATGTGCGTTTGTCTTTTTTTCAATAGCTGTTAAAATCTGTACAGTGCCTGCGTTAGAATCTGTACAGTGGATGTGTAACTAAATAAAATAAATCAATAAGTAGTAAAAATAATTTGTTTTGTTGGAACAAACTTTGCAAGCCTTCATTTCTTTTCCCATTTTTATTGCTTTCTGGGAATAATACCCGTAATATCGTAACCTCTTTGAAACTTTTTTAGGATATTGCTCACTGTTCTAATTGGTTTGATGGTGCTAACTTTCAGTTATGTAAAGTTAGCAGAGCTCTTTCTAAGAGATGAACTGGGGCATTTGCAAAGTGTACAGGATACACACAATGACAGGGTCTCCTTGTGTGTTGTACTGGTACTGGAGTGTTTGGAAAGTGCGCTGAGTATAAAGAGTGACAGTAATAGGGATCTCCTTATGCACATACTTCCCAGATTGTTGTATAAATTGGAATGCTCTTATGCTAATCCCATACCAACTTCAAGTCCAGATCATTAGCAGGATTTGAAATTTCAATTAGTTACATGACTACAGGCATTCGAGTCTGTAGAAAATGCACCAGCGTAAAATATCTGGCATCTGGGTTTTTAGCAAGAAGAACGCATATTAATATTTTCATTAGCACCGATAAAGCATCGGCCTACAGATCAGTGCCTTCGCCGATCATTGCAGGGAGCAGCTCAGATGGAGCTATATTGTGGTAAAAACCATACACGGGTCCTCCCGTGTCTGACAGACAAAGAGAGGCAGGTATGGCGCTTGTGCATTAGACAAGCTCTGGGCTGTCCGTACTCCACATTCCTGAATAATCATATAGTTACTAATAGTGAACATTTATAGATTTCAAGTGATAATTCACAGGCTTAAGTAAAGGCCAGCTGCACCGAAAACAAAGCGTATCCAATTACCTAATCAAGATAAACTGTGACAATTGTCTAGGGGTGATAACATGCATTTTAATAAGTAGGAATCAGTAAATGATTGTACTCCCAAGATAGCCAAGAACTACAGTCAATTGATATTGTACCCCCTCCCCCCAGTTGTGGTACTGAGTTGATTGACCAGTTTTTGCTGCAGAATAGTTCTTGGGATTTTAGTAAAATGGAATTGAATTCAGTGCAAATTTACACAGTTCACTTTTTTTCTTGCAGCCACTACAGTCACAGACGCATACTCCGACCAGCCAGCCGAATGCATCGCTGGCTCCATACGCCTCCCCTCGGTCACCTCCCGTGCAACCCCACACTCCGGTCACCAGTGCTCATGCTGCTACACCGCCCATGCAGAACAACCAGCCTGTGGAGTTCAACCATGCCATTAACTATGTCAACAAGATCAAAAACCGTTTCCAGGGGCAGCCTGACATCTACAAGGCCTTTCTGGAGATCCTGCACACCTACCAGGTAAGGAAACTCACAGCAGTTCATATTTCTCCCCATACCCTCATGTTAACAGCCATAGAAGACATTTTGTTGTCTCTCTGTCTATCTATCTATATTTCTTTCTTTTACCCTTTCTTTTAATCCGTTTTCATTTTTATCTGTTTTCTTTTTCCCTTTCTGTTTATCCTTTCTCCCCTTTCTGTTTTGTTTGCATTCATAGCTGAATGCCTGTCTTGTAGATCTTTTCATATTCTTCGGAGTGGGAAAAAGAATGGCAGTACACTCACTTTCCTGGGTGTGATGAGTGCCAGGATGAGCAGACGTGCCTTTGGTTAGTGTATAAGTGGCCTTTACTGCACCAGGTAGCCCTCATTATCCGTACCGCGAACGTCGGAGGGCAGCTTCTCTGGAACAGCCTTTCACTTCTGTATTAATGCAGCCACTTGGGTGTATTATTGGACCTTCCATGTGACACTAGAATACATCTGTTGCCTGGAAAGATGGGAGGGGGGCGAAGATGTGTTCTGGTTTGTTGCCAACTGGGCACTGCAAATTAAGGTAATTCCTTCCCCTCCATGTATGTATGCGTGTTTACATTCACCGAGCTCCCCATCTACACCACTTGTTGATCAGGGACTGTCCTTTTCTTATAAGATGCTCTGAAATGTTTTTTTGCTGTTACAGAAGGAACAGCGGAATGCGAAAGAAGCCGGTGGGAACTACACACCAGCACTGACCGAGCAGGAGGTATATGCCCAGGTAGCGAGGCTCTTTAAAAACCAGGAGGACCTTCTCTCTGAATTTGGACAGTTCCTGCCTGACGCCAATAGCTCTGTTGTAAGTATTGTTCAGTACCGACTGCCCTGCAAAGCATATACCGTGTTAGTGTTTTGCTGTGTTTTTTTTTCACCCAGTTGCATTTGAGCTTAAAGTGTCTAAACATACAATGGTTAAACTGTAAAATTACACACCATTTTATTAATCTATCTATTCTTTCAAAGTCATTGAGAATTGTTAATTGGTAACATTATTAGAAGTTAGTTTATAAATAGATTTTTTGGGAGGGGAAGAGGCACGCTACAACTACAAAACACCTGAATGAAAATACTTTGTGAAGCCTTGGAAGAAATCTAGATCATCCTCAGTAAAAGATGAACTTCTATAAACAAGCAACAATTACTTCTGATTTCTTTTGGCTCTACATTTGGTTGCCTCTCTTTCCCCCCCCACTCCATCCCAGTCCACTTGAGCGAGGCGTAGCTTGTGGCAATCCTAGTTCTTGTGCTTGTATTTCTGTGAAAGTTGCTGGTGAATTTTTAGCTGTCTTGTCCTGATAGCCCATGTAAGTGGAAGGTGGAGAGGGCCTCTCCTAGAATCTGAGCTGAGTACTTAAAGCTGTTACTTGCTGCAAAGTAGAACATGTGCTGTTTCCTCAACGTGGTAACCTGGATAAGTATGCATGTACGCCCTTCAGTTCTCTAATTTTTCTGATGTGCGGGACTTTGAGCTTCTAACCGAAGGGTGTTCTCTGCTCCACAGCTGCTGAGTAAGACGACAGCTGAGAAAGCTGACTCAGTCAGGAATGATCATGGCGGCACAGTGAAGAAGCCTCAGCTGAACAACAACAAGCAAAGAAGCAATCAGAACGGCTGTCAGATCCGTCGTCACTCGGGCACAGGAGCCACTCCGCCCGTCAAAGTAAGTATAGGCTAACTGCTGTGTAGCTAGGCAAGAGTTTGCAGTTCTGTGGACAAGCTCCTTGCAGCACGTGCTTCTTTCACACTCCAATGCAGAATTTGCAAGAGTCCAGTAACAACAACATGCATTTATATAGCGCTTTTAACGGAGGCGAACATCCCATAGGACTTCACAGAGGCATAATCAAAGAATACTGGATCGAAGGTGTTGATGCAGAGAAAAGTTTGGTGTAGCAATGATGAACTGCCCTGAGATGCTTTTGTATGATTTCTAAATTCAATGTTTGCTTAATGTGCTTGTGGTATCTTGTGGCAGATTGGTACTGTGTAGTTTAGTAGCTCCCCTGTGCTGCTGCTCATGGTAAATCGATGATGTCCTGTTTTATAATGATAGGGCCATTATACTATGCAATGCAGTGTATTATTCTGCTGCTAAGGTGCATCTGTTTTTAACTTGCCCTGTCCTTTAAAAGGAAGCGTATTCAAGACGTTTTTATGTTAGTGGGACACTTAAATGCATGTCATAGAGTCTTGCGGACCCGTATAAAATTAAATGTTCTTATTAACTTGCATATCTCAAGCTGCCAGTACTAATGGGTTTTGATGCTTTGGTTTAGGATCTATCCACTAATGAGGCAATAGCACTAAAAACAGCTCTTTCCAAACTTCCAGGCCCAGGAAATACAAATAGGACAAGCCAACAAGTAAGAAATAAAACCACAAATAGAACTGAGTTGCCTGGGCTTTGTGTCCTGGATTGGCAGTGCTTGCGGGTCAGATATAGCCCAGGGGCAGTAATTTAGGGCCAGAAAATCTGATTGCTGTAAATAGGTCTGCAATCAGGTCAGTTAAAGGTTAATTGCTGCTGGTAAGGGAAGTTTGTAGATTGGCAGATACTTGTAAATTCTTGGTTCCAGGTCAGAAGACACCTGCATGAAATGACTGCCGATCATTATTTTATGCCCCAAAGTATGTCGGACTTAGTTTATGTTATCCTTAGGTTTGTAGATGTGACGTAGTCCATTAACAGTTATAGATATAAATGGCTGTCCAGTTGAGATACCTTTTGAAGCCTTTTTCAAATCCCTTAATTTGTGGTTTCCTCTGATATAGAAACTGGGAGCTCAGGTTGTAAGTGTAATACTTGTGTTTTAGTAGCAGTTTATAATATTTTTAATTGGTATATTCAACATGGTAATCCTGGGAGAGCAGCAACATTTACTAGTTCTGTATATGAAGGCAATAAAAACATGTAATACTATTTGGGAACCTGCTGGCTAGGTCTAGTAAAAGGTGGGCTTGTGACTGCAGTTCCTTATATGGCAAGCTCCTAATCTTCGGTGAACTGTTTAAAGAAGGGAATAAAAGGGAGCGCTAACTTGAACAGGCTGTCTCCTTGCTCTCTTGGTCAGGGACTGTTGTGGAGGTGAAGGAATATGTAATGTGATCATTAAGTTGCAGGAGTTTGCATGGTAAACTATCACAGTAATGTAAGTACAGTCCAGTGTTGCTCAGGTGCATGCTCACGGCTTCACTCTGCAATTGTTCAGAAGATCATCTGCATTACACAAGTGTCGTCCGTGATCACAACTTTTTTTTTCTTCTCTTACCTTTTTTTGTAGAAGAAACCAAAGATGTTGGGATTGAAAGACCAGTCCCTGGCTGAGGTCAGTAAGCATGGAGCTGGAACAGAAACCTTATTCTTTGATAAGGTGAGTGAGCTTGATTGAAAATCAATGCATTAAAGGAGGTTGATTGCAGCCTCTTTTTCCAAGTCTTTCCTCATTGTGGACACCTGCTATAAACACAACCTTTTCAAACCTCTAATGTGTTAAAACAAAGCTGTATTCTCTGAAGAAGCTTGTGACCTAGGGTCTATTTGATTGTGGTCAATTAAGTTGTAAAGTATTTTTAAAAGTACCCTTTTTTTATCATGCAGTCCCCCAAAAGATCGATTGATGTTTCTCCTACTCATGAAGGAGATATAAAAACAGAAAATGCTGGAAATACTCAGCAGGTCAGGCAGTATCTGTGGAGAGAGAAACAGAGTTAACGTTTCAGGTCGATGACCTTTCGTCACAACGGGGAAAAGTTAGAGATGTAACAGGTTTTACGCACAAAAGGGGAGGGGACGGGAGGAAAGAACAAAAGGGGAAGGCAGGAGTGATTAAATGATAAAAGGGATGATGGTGAAAGGGGGTGGTAATGGGAGAAGTAAAGAAACAAAAGATGGGTCTAGAGGAGCTGTAAATGGCAACAGCAGAACCATTATCAGCACCTATTGTCTGAAATTGTTGAACTCAAATGTTAAGTCCAGAAGATTGTAAAGTGCCTAATAGAAAGATGAGGTGTTGTTCCTCGAGCTTCCATTAAACATCTTTAGAACAGTGTAGGAGGCAGAGGACAGATAAGTCAGAGTGGGAGTGGGGCGGCGAATTCAAATTACAAGCGACCGGAAGCTTGGGATCATGCTTGCGGACTGAATGGAGGTGCTCGTGTGAAGGAAATATATTGGTTTAGCGGGTCTGAGACACCCTCGGGTAGTGCTGGCCTGTGTCTAACACTGGATCTGCACCAAGGGATGGGAATGATACTGATCCACACTCATGAACAACAGTGAAGCAACGACCAACCTGCCATATAAATCACCCTGCCAGATCTTTTCTGGTTGACACGACTTAATGCCTGCATGAAAAGGTTTCCTTTTGGGTAGGAATCAGTTTAAAAAGAAAGGGTTTGGCGGGGGGTGGGGTGGGGTAGGGTAGAGGGGGGGGTTGGTGGGGGATGGGAATTACTTTGGGTTTGATATTTGGAATGCATTGCCTGATAGGGTGGTGGAAACAGATTCAATAGTAGCCTTCAAAAGCGGTTTGGATAAATACTTGAAGGAGAAAAAATTTCAGGGCTATGGGGAAAGAGCGGAGACTAACTGGATTGCTCTTCAAAAGAACCGGCACAGACTCTGGGTCGAATGACCTCCTGTGCTGTACTATCCAATGATTCTATGATTCGTATTTGTTGGGTGAACTTTCTGATTGACCCACAATGAAGAAGAATATACAGCTTTTGAACTGTAGCCATCCAATATTTCATAATATATCAACTCACTTCAAGCATTTGGGAGTTTTCAATGATGTTGGTAGACTTTTACTAAACGGCCCCCTATTGTAAAAAAAAACCCCAGCAAACTTGACCCCTAGCTGAATGGGATTTTAATGTGTATTGGGGAAGGCGAACATCAGCCAAGTTAAATGGAGCCTATGGCTGTTTGCTGCATTGGTGAGACCCACTCGCTTTTACTGTACTAACAAGTTCCTCGGGCTTTAGATATAAATACCCCACGTTATGGATTGAAGGAAAGAAAAGCTCAATAAAATATTCTTTATTTTCTGGTTTTAGGTTCGAAAAGCTCTGCGGAGTTCAGAGGCATATGAGAACTTCCTACGCTGCCTTGTCATTTTTAACCAGGAGGTGATCTCCCGCGCGGAACTGGTCCAGCTTGTGTTTCCTTTCCTGGGGTAAGCAAACACTGAGAGAGGATGGGGTGTTTGGGTGTGGTTTTTGGTCAGGGTGTTTAAACCATTGACAACTGCAGCAGCATTTTAGTCCAAAATAAATCAAGAATTCATTGCAGCAGTTTTATTGTCAATAATGAAACATTCTGTGGTTCAATGTATTTCCCTGATTCAAAGATTCAGCATAACAAATTCCAGGCAATAATGTTATATAATGCAGGAAGCTTGAACATTAAAGGCTAAATCGGAAACTGAGCATTGAGATGTAAAGCGTGGGAGCAATAGTCATTTTGAAAAACTTGGATCAGTCATAAAAATTTGCAGCGTGTGTGTGTGGTGTGTTGAGAATATATTTGTTTGGTAACTGGTCATTAAGAGGTGCATGAGAGCTGCTTCTAGTAACAGTCTGACCTGCGCTCTACCTTCCCCTCTTACTTTGATGGCCTGAGATCACGAACTGAGGTAATGGGGATCTGCAGGCTCTTACCTGTTCACTACAATGACTGATGACTGCACCATGCTTGGAATTCCTGGGGTAATATATTCAGCATCATTTAAGAGATGTTACACGGTCCTAATTCACCAGAATGTTTGTGGCTAATGATGCAACTTACAAATTAACCCACGGAGATTGGACTTTTCCATTTGTACACAGAAGCAGTACCGTGCTCACCCAGTGAGTTTCGGAATGTTACACGAGTGGAATTTTCAAAAGTTGTAGCTTTTAAAAATGATTACCGGCAGCCAAAGTAACCAGTTGGAGATGTTTGTGGTTAACGCAAGAATTACCCTTTCAAACTCCGAAGAAACACAAGTATCTTACAGGAATAAATGTGTGTCTTGTAAAATTAAATATCAAACACTTGTTCTTGTGTTTTGTGCCTTCAGTTAACAAGCAGGCTGCACTAGTACTTGCAGTAGGCCCTCTTTAACTTACTGCTGATATGCAAGCTGCTTAATTTGGGCAAAGCTTAATTTCCACTGCTTGCTCTTATAGTATTGCACAAGTTACTCAGCAACAAATGGCTACTCAGTGGGTCCATTAAAAATAACAGTTTACCCTTCCCTAAAAGGAGAGGGCGGTACATCTAGGTAGTGGTTTAGCAGTTTGATTCAGGGGGTTCAAGAAAGCAAAATCAGATCTACAGTGTATCTGTTTCCAAATAACAGACTTTATTATATGCCTGCTAGTGTACACCTGGCTGTAGTTTTAAGCAGTCTACATTATGGAACTTGTCAGCATTTAGTTACACGTGTAAATGTACCACGCAGGTATATTGTGGAGTTTTTAGTTAGCGGGAAGCACATTTTCAGACCTGTGCAATTTAGTACAGTGTGGTTAGGACGTGGGTTTGAGCCCGAGAATCTCCACTTGTGTCTACTTCCCCTACAAGAGAAAAGTTGGAGGACAAGTCATCCTGTAGACTAGATTGAGCAGATTAATATCAAACCAGAAAGGAGAAGGACTGGATTTACTATTTGAATTGTTCGTGCTATCTTGCAGAAAGTTTCCTGAGCTCTTCGTCTGGTTTAAGAATTTCCTGGGTTATAAGGAGTCCTCCCACATTGAGGCATTTCCTAAAGAGAGAGCTACAGAGGGTATTGCAATGGAAATTGATTACGCTTCTTGTAAACGACTTGGTTCAAGTTATCGAGCACTGCCCAAAAGCTTCCAGCAGCCCAAGTGCACCGGCAGAACTCCCCTTTGCAAAGAGGTAAGGACGTTTTTATGAAATTATTTCACTGAAGGCTAAATTCCGATGTAGCTGAATTTGCCCAGCACTGTCCGAGATGGCTGAACTGGAGACTCACTTTGAGCCTGACCTCTGACTTCGCTCGTAATGGCCATCACATTGTTGTGTGGGTGACTCGGAGGCTTGGTGGGGGTGGGGGGGGGGGCGGTTTCTGTGTGAAAATTGCTGGTGTAGACTATTAATACACTTCCAGATAACTTTGTTGCTGTAACATTTCCTACTACTAGCCACTAGATGATCAATGGTTGTACGAATCTAGTCACTGAACACAAAAAGAGAATAACGTTATGCTGAAATGAGATGGTTAACGTTGCATTCCCCACACAATTTGTCATTGCAAAATATTAGCACGAACTCAAAACAAACAAGTCTGAAACTCCTGATTCTTACATGTTTTTGAAGGTTTTATCGGTGACGAGTTTCATTGTTTGCATTGGGCCTCGTCACACACGGAGACACTGCCAGCATATGCAGGGACATTGGTAGAACCATCGAGTCTTTACAGATTGACTATGCTTCTTTATCTCCTTGATGAACTATTACCGATACTTTTACTACAGGTTCTGAATGATACGTGGGTGTCCTTCCCCTCCTGGTCTGAAGACTCGACCTTTGTCAGCTCAAAGAAAACACAGTATGAAGAGCACATTTACAGGTGTGAAGATGAGAGGTTTGAGGTAAGTAGACCTGCAGAACAGACATGTGGACACACACACTCGCACCCCACACCATGAAATGGCCACCGGGTTTTTGCGAGTATGTTACCCATTACAGTGCAGCGAGTGGATATTAATGATGGGTTTAAACTGCAAAATAGAAGCCACTGTGCCACCTAGTGCCCACTTCCGAATCTACACACACTGTTGAAATAAATCTTGTATAAAAAAGATTCCGATTGGTGAGCAATCGCCGTAAAGCTCTGCATTTGTGTGCTTTACTCACTGATTCCGTTTTCTTTCTGCATTGAGCCGTTGACATAAAAAAACCAACATCCCAGGCAGCAACAGAAAACAAAATAGAATCTGAGAAATGATGCCGATCTAATGCCAGTCATTAACCAGAGGTTAGTGTCCTGGCTCGCCTCATGGGCAGCTAGCCTTCTGGTCCATGATAACCATGCACACTTCATTTGCCATTAGCTGATTAACTCTTTGAAGATGAGTAACGTTTCTGTGCCACAACTTTTCTTCCTGTTTGTTCAGTTAGAATTAAATAGTGGGTCCATGACTGATCTGAGATCTTATCGAGGTGTTTAAAATGTGAAAAAGGATTCGATAGGGTAGATACGGAGAAGCTATTTCCTCTGGTGGAGGAATCAAGAACCAGGGGACATAATCAATGTTCCCTCTTACTTTTTTGTGTACGCGGCCCCTTTAAGGGTCTGTGTGGCCCATTCACAGTTTTACGATGTGCAAAACTTTACATTGGAAAAAGCCGGTCCTGGGCTGCGCGGGACTGGCAGAGAGCTGCGCAGCTTATAGGGAACGTTGGACATAATCTTAAAATTAGAGCTAGGCCATTTAGGCGCAAAATCAGGAAGCAATTTTTCACACAAAGGGTAGTGGAAATCTGGAACACTCTTCCCTCAAAAGGCTGTGGATGCTCTGACTGAGATCGATAGATTTTTGTTGGGTAAGGGGTAACTAGGGATATGGAGCTAAGCTGGGTAAATGGAGTTGAGTTGCAGATCAGTCATGATTGAATTGAATGGCAGAGCAGGCTCGAGGGACTGAACAGCCTCCTGTTCCTAATATTCCTATGAAATGCATGTAATGGTTAGTGACTGGCTTCTTAATGCTGAAATTTGAGCTCTAGTTATTTCTGTTGTACACGGATTGAACTGAAAATCCACAGTGCAGATAGTGAGTTGCACGCATTCAGCATTCAGGATGCAATATTTAGACTTGAAGCTGTATTTGCCTGTGTGAAGCACAACTCACGGATGCTGGGTTAGGTTTCACTGTTTAGGATCTGATGGGTGACCCACGAGGAGTATCTTCTGTTACACACACTCATGTTATTGTTGTATCAGGATCAGGTGTAATTGCTATGCTCTGGCTACTTACTATTCGTAATTCACACATTCTGGA
Source organism: Squalus acanthias (assembly GCA_030390025.1). NCBI lineage: Eukaryota > Metazoa > Chordata > Chondrichthyes > Squaliformes > Squalidae > Squalus > Squalus acanthias. Next base: position 51,454,395 of record CM059443.1, read on the forward strand.
TCGTGTGTAATTTCAGGATTAGAATTGAAATAATCAGTTGATATTATACCTGGGGCCTTTCCCAGATATTTTGACCCAATACTCCAGCTATAATTCTTTAAAAAATTTGCTTCCATACTCCCGTCCATTAAAATTTAATCCCGTTTTACGTTATTATTACTGTGATATTTTTATCTCTTTAATTCAGTAATGAAAAGATAGAATTGATTTTAACAAAGGAAAATATGATTTGTTTTTCTCCTACCTCCCCCCCACTTCAGTTCCCAGTGTATTTACCACACACACATTCCCTTGCAGAGTGAACAGAAGCTTGCTCACAGACCTCTTCTAATGTCACTCTGTAACTAGCCACTTGGAGACTGTATTTTTCTTTTTTTGTTGTTGATTTTTTTCCATTTTCCACCCTACCTAAACTTGTGTTCATCCAAAACTCTGCTGCCCATGTCATAACTCGCACCAAGTCCCGTTCACCCATCACCCCCGTGCTCGCTGACCTACATTGGCTCCCGGTTCGGCAGCGCCTCAATTTAAAAATTCTCACCCTTGTTTTCAAATCCCTCCATGGCCTCGCCCCTCCATATCTCTGTAACTTCCTCCAACTCTACAAGCCTTCGAGATCTCTGCGCTCCTCCAATTCTGGCCTCTTGCGCATCGCATCCTTGATTTTAATCACTCCACCATTGGCAGCCGTGCTTTCAGCTGCCGAGGCCCTAAACTCTGGAATTCCCTCCCTAAACCTCTCCGCATGTCTACACCTCTCTCTCTTCCTTTAAGACGCTCCTTAAAACTAACCTCTTTGACCAAGCTTTTGGTCATCTGTCCTGATATCTCCTCCTGTGGCACGGTGTCAAATTTTGATTGATAACGCCCTTGTGAAGCGCCTTAGGACATTTTGCTGTGTTCGAGGTGCGATATAAATACAAGTTGTTGTTGTGCAAGACACCCTCATTTGAGCTGCACTTTTCAACAAAATTTCTCCACACCCTTCCTGTCCCACTAAGCGCTCTGCTCCAGTAACCCATCACACGGGTCGTACGATGCTTTGGTGTGCCCGTGCAGCTGGTCTCCGACGAAAAATGAACGTTGAAAAATTTGACGTTCGGCTTTGTATTTCAAAAGTTCCTTAGCTTTTCTTACTTAGAAATTGAAAACTTCGCTGGCTGCAATTTTGGGGGGGGAAAAAAACCAAGTTGCCTGTTCTTGGATTTTTTGGCACAGCTCGACGTTGTCTTGGAAACGAACCTAGCAACGATCCGTGTCCTGGAGACTGTTCAGAAGAAGCTGTCACGAATGTCAGCGGAGGACCAGGCTAAATTCCGTTTGGATAACACCCTTGGAGGCACTTCAGAAGTCATTCACCGTAAGGCCATTCAGAGGATATATGCAGACAAGGCTGCGGACATTCTTGACGGCCTGAAAAAGAACCCTGCAGTAGCAGTTCCCATTGTGCTGAAAAGGTAGATTTATTCTAGCTCTATTATAAAAGTGTTTTAAATGTGCTATATATTGAAATCTTTTAAGGAAACAATTGTTTTAATATATATCAGCATTGTATATATTTGGCATGGTAGTTGCATAAGATAAAATTACTACAGTTATCTTTGCAACAGTTTCTATACTGTATTAAATTAAAAGGCGCTAGTTTATCTCCATGCATAAATGCCTTGAGCCTAGAAATTGCTGTTGGCAATATTGACGGGTTCGTATCACATTCCTGTCTGCTATTGTAATGCAAGTGCTGACCCATCTAAAATAAATGGGTTAACACGTGTGTTAACATAGCAAACATCGGCATGTCCTGCAAACACATTAAGCATTTGTTTGCTGATAATTGTCAAGAGTCATTTTTAGGATCTAGTGTGTACTCAGTTATATAGAGCAGATGATCTCAAGCTCAATCTTTGTGCTGAGGTTACCAGTCCCAGTTGAGGAAGTGATGGGGGATACTGTACTGTAAGTAGCCTCGCCACCCTCCAGGCAGAAGGAAGAAAGTGCTCTGTGGTTTCCACTCCTGATCGTTATGCATTGACCTCCCTGGGAAGAATTGGCCAGAGAGGGCTTGTGTTTGTGAAGTGAAAACAGGGCTGAAGCGGTCAAAAAGCCCACTGTCACTCCTTGTCCAGACTCGCACATGAAGAATGGCCACTTGGGTGAGGTATGAGGAAGCTGTTCGTGCCCATGGAACCATACCCCACGAGCACTAACAGTCATCATCTTCAGGAGAGGAGAGGGAGAACAGCGAAGTAAACTTGGAGGGGCTAATCATAGTGTGCTAGGTACTGATTCTGAAACAGACTACCCTTCAAAAAATAATTTTGAACATGAAGATGGACAAAACATGGCATTAATGAACTGCTGAACTTTAACTTTCAGATCGGTCTTAAAAATGTCCCCTTTAATTCAGTTCTCTTTCTTAGGTCTCCCTCTTTAATCAGGTCAGCAAAGTGCTACCACTAGTGCCACTCTGAAATTGGCTGCTGGGAGCTTGTGTGACTCTCTCCAGTTTTCCCTGTATCCCTCTGTTAGCAGTCTTGTGATTGTGAACTGGTTCCTGGAGGATTATGGTGTATTAATTTGAGATTCCAACAATGCCCAAAATTTCCCGTCTCATCATTTTATCGAAGTTACTTTTTAATTTGCCCCTCTTGTTCTCTCTGCTCCTGTCTCATTCACATGTACACATTGTCGATTTAAGGTGGTTATGAATTGTATCTTGGAATCTTTAGAATTTTTTGTTTGCTTTGTCTCTTTAGATTAAAAGCAAAGGAGGAAGAATGGCGAGAAGCACAAAGAGGTTTCAATAAGATTTGGAGAGAGCAGAACGAGAAGTACTACCTGAAGTCTCTTGATCATCAGGGAATCAACTTCAAACAGAACGACACAAAAACTCTGCGCTCCAAAAGTTTGCTCAATGAGATAGAGAGCATATATGATGAGGTATAGTGTACTTGCAACTGGTGTTTGCTTTTTTTTGTGTGGGAGGTGCTTCCTACTTTGTGACTGGTGATTTCAAGGTGCAGTGGTGAGGGACCTCATTACCTGGTGAGGGGGCATGTAGAAATCATTTATTGTCTATGATTGTTTTGACCTCAACATTAATGTTCCTAATCGATTTGATTGTTGGGCTGATCATTCACTGAGAAGCAAGACCCAGTTTTGCTTGGTTACACCCAAGCTTACTGGAAGATTGTGACTACAACTTTCAGGGATTTTTCTCTCATTTTGCCCAGAAATTGCTGGCTGTTGCGGAAATGCTTTGGGCCTCTCCCTTCATTAATCTCCCTCTCTTCCCAGTTCATGAGGCCTCTCTCTTCTCCCCTTCACTCCAGTTCATGGTGTTGCCGTGCTCCCCATCTCTCTTCCCCATCTGTCTCCAAGCATACTCCTTACTGCCGCTCCTATCTGATACTGCTCTAAAAGACTGAGTTCCTGCTCACAGCATGCAGTAGAGTTCGGTCTCCCGAAGCAGCTGCAGCAGGTGGGAACTGGGAGTGGTAGAATGGGACAGGTCAGTGAAAGAGGAACGGGGAACTTTCAGCGGGGGGCGCGAAGCATGTGATTTTTGCGCATTCTTTGATTTAAAAAAGAAAGTGGCTGATTTTTTTTTTCAGTGCTCCAGCTTATGACATGCTATTGACGCCTCTTCTGTCTTTGCACAGATTTATGAAGTTTTCTCTTAATTGTTTAGCAACCATCGGGATTCCTAAGTCTGCACTGATTGGTGTGGTGGAACATTAGGGTGCTTGCTTTGGTGTGCAGTGCCACAGAGATTTCATGCCTGCTGTTCCTTAAACATTCTTGATCTAGGCCGTATCCTGCAGGGAGGGACTGCCCGAGGCTTAGGCACTTGCTCTGTAAAATTACTCCGCAGATGTTTTCTCTGTAGATCCTGACAGATAGTTTCACTTGCGTGTTTGTGTCCTGTTGATGTTGCTCACCAGTGCCTGCTAAGTGTGTCCGTCACAAACACTGGCGTTTGGGATAGTTTTCATTCCTGGCTCGTGATGGGCATTTGTGCAGTTTGTGCATCATTAATCCTGATCACCACGTGTAGAAAGAAACTGCACCCTGTATTAGTTTTGCAGGTGCACAAGGTGACAGGTGTCTCCTTATACAGTTTTAGTTCAGAGTGATCGCAAGTGAGATTTAATGATTTGTTTTACAAGTGGGCCAATACCGTTGAGACTGGAACAAATTCAAGTCAAACCCTCCTTTGTTTGCAACTGTAAAACATTTCTGAATCCAGTTATTTTCACAAGACTTCCAATTTAGTTGATTCATATATAAGAGCATAAGAAATCTAATACAAAATTACACCAATTCAAATATCTATATCGTCAGCGGTGGCTCTGTGGGTAGCACTCTCGCCTCTGAGTCAGAAGGTTGTGGTTTCAAGCCCCACTCCAGAGACTTGAGCACACAATGCTAGGCTGACACTCCACTGCTGTACTGAGGGATTCCTGCACTGTTGGACGCGCCATCTTTCAGGTGAGATGTTAAAGCGAGGACCCATCTGCTATTTTGAAGAAGAGCAGGGAAGTTATCCCCGGTGTCCTGTCCAATAGTTAGCCCACAACCAACATCACTAAAAACAGATGATCTGATCATTATCTCATTGACTGGGATCTTGTGTGGAAATTGGCTGCCGCATTTCTCTACATTACAACAGTGACTACACTTCAAAAGTACTTCATTGGCTGTAAAGCGCTTTGGGATGTCCTGAGGTTGTGAAAGAAGCTATAAATGCAAGTTATTTCTTTCTATAAAAATTAACAGTGCATCAATCCATCAACAAAATTGGAAATGCATTAAACATCAGCTCTACTAACCGTAGATATTGAAAGGGTTTTATTGTGCTTTAATAAATTTATGCCTAATGTTGCCTCTTCTGTTTATTTGCGGCTGTTTAGCGACAAGAACAGGCGTCTGAAGATCATGCACATGTGCCATCAGGTTCTCACTTAACCTTTGTTTACGAGGACAAGCAGATCATGGAGGACGCAGCCTCTCTTATCATCCATCACGTCAAGCGGCAGGCTGGGATACAGAAGGAAGATAAATACAAAATCAAACAGATAATTTATCACTTCATCCCCGATCTGTTGTTTGCTCAGCGCGGCGAGCTGTCGGACGTGGAGGATGAGAAAGAGGACGAGGAGGATGAGGAGATGGACATTGACGAGAGCACGGGGGCAACCAAAAAGCACAATGGCATCGGCGGCAGCCCGTCCAAGCCGAAGCTGATGTTCAGCAACACTGGAGCGCAGAAGCTGCGGGGCATGGACGACGTGTACAACCTGTTCTTTGTGAACAATAACTGGTACATCTTCATCCGGCTTCACCAGATCCTGTGCTCGCGACTCCTGAAGATCTACAACCAGGCGGAGAAGCAGATTGAGGAGGAGTGCAGAGAGAGGGAGCGCGAGATGCTGACAGGAAAGCGAGACAAAAATGACAGTCCTGCTATTCAGCTCCGGCTAAAGGAACCGAGTGAGTATACACAGGGATTGGAGTGGGCTTTCCCTATTGGGAAATAATAAATGCAGCTACTTAATTTTCCTGCCGCTAACACACTGAATGTGACGGTCTGACCGGATCTTTGTGATGTATTTTGTGTCAGTGAAAGTGATGAATGATTGGAGCACTTTTAAAATGTCATTTTTACACCCAGTGTCAGCATTAAGGACTCCCGGGACTAGATATGACACTGGTTAGATAAACCCAGTGTAGCCTGATCTATATCTAACCGGTTAGATGCCTCAAAACACCATGTAGGTTTCCAGTGTGACCTTTCATTTTCTCAGAATGGTCGTCCTGGCCACTCAGTTGATACTGAATTGTAACTGCCTTTGTGCTGCAGTGCTCCACTTCACATTTGATTCCGTTGTACTTGATCCTGAGGTGCCGGCAGCTTCAATTAATTCAGTACTCTCTTGACAGAATCTTGTTTTTAAAAAAGAGAAACCTTTCAGATGTTACTTTATGATTGTCGTGTTTCAGCAACTTTTGACAGTTTTTTCACAGTAATGATTTGGAAAAAGACTTCATTTTAATGTTGGGCTTTTACAACAACGGGTATTCCCGCAAGTTTAATATAAAAAAAATACCTAGGTGAAAAGTGGTTGATTTACCAATGAAAGTTTATTTCTTCAAAGACTAAACAGTAAGCTGTTTGTTAGCTTGCCTCAATAATCGGAAAATACCTCACACCTGATGTCTTGGAAAGTCTTTGACCCCGATCTGCCAATGAACTGAGAGAGATTACATAGAATTATACAGCGCAAACACAGGCCATTCAGCCCAACTGGGCAATGCTGGTTCCACACGAGCTTCCTCCCACCCTACTTCATCTAACCATATCAGCATAACCTTCTATTCCTTTCTCCCTCATGTGTTTATCTATCTTTCCCTTAAATGCATCTATGCTATTCGCCTCAACTACTCCATGTGGTAGCGAGTTCCACATTCTAACCACTCTCTGGGTAAAGAAGTTCCTCCTGAATTCCTTACTGGATTTATTGGTGACCATCTTATATTCATAACCCCTAATTTTGGATCATCCCCTTCCCCCCCACCCAACAAGTGGACACATTTTCTCTATGTCTACCCAATCAAACCCTTTCATAATCTTAAAGACCTCTACCACTCAGTCTTCTCCTTCCTAGAGAAAAGATCCCTAGCCTGTTCAGACTTTCCTGATAGTTATAACTTCAGTTATGGTATCATCCATGTAAATCTTTGTTGCACCTTCTACAGTGCCTCTATATCCTTTTTAAAATATGGAGATCAGACCTGTGCACAGTACTCTTAGGTGTGGCTTAACTAAGGTTGTATAAAAGTTTAACATAACTTCCCTGCTTTTCAGTTCCATCCCTCTAGAAATGATAATTAGCTCAGGCTAGCCGGGCTGTACAGGATCCCAATGATCTGGTGTGGAATGAAGTAACAGTTTGAAGGTTGGGCCGTCAGCCCACCTGTTTTAAATGTGACGCTAGTTAAAGGCGAGGTGCCTTAAGATGGTCACCAATAAATCCAGTAATGCTACTCTTGTTTTGTGGAGGAGCATGAGATTAAACAGAGACCAGACATAGGCATACTGGGGGGAATAATGAGTCGCGCCCCCTTTGGGGCGCTAACTTTTAGCACCCCGAAAAAATTAGCACCCCCGCGGCTGAAATTGAGTGGTAGCGCCCCAAGAGAGAAGCAGGACGCTACCTCCCTCTTGGGGTGCTGCGAGGGAATATCGCGGCGCTACGTGCCATTGTATTACAGGCCTTCTCCCCCCTTAAAGGGGAGGGGCCTTGCGCAGCGCGACCCGGGGCCCAGCTGGGCCTGGCGGGATTGGAGTGCCGGCAAAAGGGCTCGGCACTCGAGAGAAGTGCCGGGCTCACAGAACGCAGCCGGCACTCCACGGGGGGGGGGGGGGGAGCTTGTCAGGAGGCCAGGGGCGGCAGCGGAGGCAGGTGCTGGCAGGCGGCCAGCAACAAAAATGGCCACCCCACACCTCGCCTTTAACTAGCGCCGCCCCGGCTGCAGGTAGGCCCCCCTGACCCCGTCTGACATTATGTCCGGCGGTAAGTCAGGGGGCGCTACCGAAGATTGCGGACGGGGTGCGAGCGGGGCACTGCACACGGCGATGACGTCATCGCTGGCGGCGCCACGGTGCGCTAACGGTTACCGCCGCCGCTAACCTCCCGCTGTATAGTTGCTTTGTGCGCAGTTAGTGCCCTCTTAGGGCGCTAACGGGAGGCGCAAAGCAACTGAATTTTTCCCCCTAAGAGTTTTTGTTGAGAGTAAGATCGAAAGACAGTTAGAAGTTAGCTTGTTTAAGTCAAGTAAGATGACCCACTGATGTGGGGAAGGGTGCCTTGTTTATTAATTTGTGTCATATGAAGATAAGTTGTATTGATAGAATTGAGTGAGTCCAGTCATAACTGATGTTCACCTTACTGTGAAATAAAGCAGCTTATCAATTCGTATCTGGCAAGTGCTTGCTCAGTCTGTTCTCGGTGAGATTTAAGAAACACATCTATGAAAGATACCAATATCTGGTTCATGTCACACTGGGTCCCGTTATTATGGAAATAGATACAGGCCAGTGTGAGTCAAGTCCCATAAAAGTAAGGCACTCGGACCGCTAACAGGGGCGAGTGACACCACTGAACCCGAGAAGGAACTGTATGGCAGACCTGAATTTGTAATGGTGGTGCTGACTCTATCCTAACGTCTGAGTGTCTTGTGCAGAGCACTGAACATATTTGAAACCGCAGCATCCTCCAATGCACAGATTTATTCTGACTGTAGGTGAACTGGCACACTGCCCATATGAAATCTGTTGTAATAATTGTGATCTGCAGTAAACTGCGATTCATTTTGAATTTTATTTTGCACATTTTTTTCTTACTCTAGTATGTGGATATTTAGTACTGTAGTAGCACTTCTGGTAACGTGACAGTACTGGGGAGCATCTCCACGTAGTATCTGTAAAATTATGACACAGTCTAGGACTTTCTGGTAAACAGCAGGAATAAGTTGTGGTGGGAGGATAACCTACTAGTGTCAGGTGTGGCTCAGTGGTAGCACTCTCGCCTTTGAGTCAGAAGGTTGTAGGTTGAAGTCCCACTGCTGCAGGACTTGAGCACATAATCTCAAGCTGCTACTGAAGCGCAGTACTGAATATTGCATTGTCGAAGATGCCATCCTTCGGATAAGGCATCAAAGTGTCTGCTTGTTCTGTTGGGTCAGGTGGATGTTAATTATCCTATGGCACTATTCCAAGAAGAGCAGGGAGTTCTCCCAGTATCCTGGCAAATTCCCTCCTTCAACCAGCACCACTGAAAATAGACTGGTCATTCATCGCATTGCTGTTTGGGATCTTGCTGTGTGATTTACCCACACAACAACAGTAACAATTACACAATGCAATTCATTCTACGTGAAGTGCATTGGGAAATTCCTGGAACATTTCTTTACTACCTGCACTGCTGCAGTATAAAGACTGACCAACAAAATATGGCCAGTGTCTTTACAGAGGGAGTGACTAGGTTTGTTGTCTTAACTATAGTCCTGTAAAGCTATTAATATCAGCCTATAAAACCACAGTCGTGCAAGTTTAAATCTTCTAAACTTAGAACTCCACATTCTGTGTTGGGTTTGACACGAGTGAAAAGAATAGAACTTTAATGATATTGGCAAAGTTGTGTGAGAGATTTCAGATTAATGGACAGGTACCTGGAACCGCTATCAATAAATACTGAAACATGGGGGGGTACGGTAACTGAATCACGAGTGGGAACCTAGGTTGTCACAATTACAACTAGGATCATTATAGTCTTGTGACATTTTGACTTATTACTCGTGTTTGATTTCCTAGGAAATCATCTCCTTTGGGATGATTCATTTTAATCATTTACTGTGGTCTATGATAGACATAATAAAGGAGAATAGTAATTGCATTAGCTTTTGACATAGAATCACACAGCACAGAAGGAGGCCATTCGGCCCATCGTGTCTGTGCCGGCTCTTTGAAATCCAAGTAGTCCCAAACTTTGCAATCCAATTAGTCCCACTCCACTGCTCATTCCCCATAGCCCCACAAATTTTTCCTTTATAAGTATATATCCAATTCCCTTTTGAAAGTTACTATTGAATCTGTTTGCACTACCCTTTCAATTGCAATTTTCTAATACTCGGGGCCGGGTAATGCGTGTTGTGTGAGCCGCTGTGTGAGTCTGATGTGAAGAGTGGTGCTTTGTATGTGCGTGAGACTGGTGCGAGGGGCTGAGCTTTGTGTGGCAGTGGCAGTGAGAGGCTGTGCTTCGTATATGTGTGAGACCCGTTTATTTTGAGCTGCATGTAGCTGGTGCTTTGGGCCTATGCGCAAGGGACAATTTGTGATGAGAATTGCTTTATGTATGTGCAAGGGTCGGCGCTGTAACCTGTTGTTTTGTCAAATTTCAGTGGATATTGATGTGGAAGACTATTACCCAGCTTTCCTTGATATGGTGCGGAACCTTCTGGATGGCAACATGGACGCCTCCCAGTATGAGGACACACTTCGGGAAATGTTTACTATTCATGCATTCATCGCTTTTACAATGGATAAACTCATCCAGAGTATAGTCAGGCAGGTAAGATGCCGTCAATCAGAACTCTGCCATTCCTTACTAAGCTGTGATCTGAATTTTACCTGATGGGATGTTTCTGTCCCCTCTAGTCCCTTCCCAAATAAAATATCCCGGTGTGGATGTTGGGAGGACCCTACAGATTAAACCTGGAAAAAGTCCAGCAGTTGTTTGCTTTATTTAGAAGGGACATGTGTTACACTTGTATAGCACGGCTAATGTAACACAGCGACCCAAGGAGCGTCACGGGCTGATTGGGCACCAAGCAGAAATTGGATAAGTTGGGGCGATGGGAGTGGGTTGACTGGTCAAGCACATGGGTCTTGAGAAGGTTTTTGAAGTTTAGGAGAGACGTGGCAATGCGGAGACGTTTAGGAAGAGAAATTCTGAGTGCGGGGCCATGATGGTTTAAGGCTCTAGCACCAGTGGTGGAGCAGAGGGAGGGGAGGTGCATTGTACTCCAGACGCTGAAGAACAGAGGGTTGGTTGGAAGAGGTTTGGAGGTAGGGTGGAGGCAAGTTACAAAGGGACTTGAAAAGGATTTTTGAAATCAATGCTTTCGGGAGCATAGGTAAAGGATGGACAGGAATTGGTGCAGGCGTTTGCAATGTGTGATGTGCACTACCCTGATGGAGCAGGCACACCATGTAGCTAACAGCTGTGTGGAAAATGTGCAAAATTAAGACCAAGGCTAGAAATCAGGGGTCTCTGAAGTGTTTTAAAAGTGGTCCTGCCTATTGGGTGCAGGGTAAGCACTTCTCCACAGGAAAGAGGAGGCAGTGTCCTTCTGGACAACTCCTAACCGTCAGTGAGCAAGTGACAATGCCAGCAGCCATAGAGTTGAGGCATCTGAAGAAAGGGAGAAAAATTAAGAGTTGGGGGAAAATGAGAGGAATGATCCTGTAGAGATGACTTTCTTTGAGAGATTGCACCAGCTACATTTCTGAAGTAGTTTGTGAATTATTTCCTGAAAATTCTATATGCAATAAATGAAGAAACTGTTTTTAGTGCGGCCCATAATCTGGCGTTGTACAGACAACAACCAATTGAGTTACTCCTTTAACTCCTGGTGCATATTGTAATAACATTAATATTAACTTGGTTTCTATTAATTAAAATATTGATGTATGGTTGTGTAGGTTGAAATGCTCAGCAGGGCTACTTGGTGGTTAGCTAATATAGTCCAGCTGGATCAATATGGGAATGCAACAGAAAAGCTTGCCGTAGAGGGAGTGCAACGAAGGTTCACCAGACTGATTCCTGGGATGGGTCTATTGTTGATTGAGTGGACTAGGCCTATATTCTCCAGAGTTTAGAAGAATGAGAGGTGATCTCATTGAAACATACAAAATTCTTACAGGGCTTGACAGGGTAGATGCAGGGAGGATGTTTCCCCTGGTTGGAGAGTCTAGAACCAGGGGTCACAGTCTCAGGATAAGGGGTCGGCCATTTAGGACTGAGATGAGGAGAAATTTCTTCACTCAGAGGGTGGTGAATCTTTGGAATTCTCTACCCCAGAGGGCTGTGGATGCTCAGTCGTTGAGTATATTCAAGTCAGAGATCGATAGATTTTTGAATATTAAGGAAACCAAGTGATATGGGGATAGTGCAGGAAGGTGGAGTTGAGGTAGAAGATCAGCCATGATCTTATTGAATGGCGGAGCAGGTTCGAAGGGCCGAATGGCCTACTCCTGCTCCTATTTCTTATGTTCTTATAAGCTGACCTTCCTTAAGAGATTTGTTAAATCAGTTAAACCAGATCTGTGCTATTGTCTACTCAAGTATATTGGTGGTACTGTAGCTGTCCCCTTCGGCGGGGGGGCACAGAGTTCTTTTTCCCTCAGTGTTGTGTCTTACTGTCTTACTTGCTTTTTGTCCTGCTCTAAGTACTCAGTACTTGGTGGGATGGGGATCACCTTGCCTGCTGGAAATTTAGGAACTTTAGTAAAGGGTTGTAGTTCTGCCGGCTCTGGAAAACGTATTTGAATTGTCTTATACGATGCTGCACCAGTGCAAATATTTTATTGTCGCTGGTATTGTTCTATAACAGTATTTTTAAAAAGTGATTGCTTTAAATTCAATGCCATAGGGTTATTAAAACGACTGCCTGTGGACCACATGCTCCTCTGGACCATAACACCTAGGCAATTTTGTTTTACTTGTGTGTCTATTTTTTTGCTCACTGTTTGAACTTCATGGACGTGGAGATTCTTGGCACTGTTGGTCGATAAATCCTCAATCAGAACGTCAAAATTTGTTGGCATGCATAGTTTGAGATGCATGCAAATTAATGGAACGTTGATTTGAATTTTTTATGTGGCCAGCAAGTCTTCAAGGTATTACTCGACAATGACCAAAGGCTTGGATACTCCTGCCATAGACAATAAGTTTTAATGTTAAAGGATTTCATTATTGATGTTATCGGGAGCTCTTCTGTTGAGTGCAGCGAGTGTCTGGGAACATGGCTATTAGGTGATTCCCTGGGGAAGTGAAAATCATGTGGCCCTGTTGCACGATGGCACACCGTATTGCTGTACTGTATGTTAGGCTGTGGCATTGGACTACTCGTGGGATAAGTATCAGTGGAGGGAATGGCCTTTTCTCAACCATGACTTTTCTTCTGTTTTTATTTTCTTAGAAGTTGTTGTGAACAATATTCCCTCATTTTTTTTTAGGTGCGCCATCCCTTTAACTGGCTGCGCGGCCTATTCAAAGTTTCGCGCACGCGCGGTTTCTTGCATTGAAAAGCTGGTGAGCGGCCTGCGCGGGACTTCCAGACTGCTGCGCGGCCGGCTTAACGGGAACATTGGTTGTAAACCAGGTTTTGTTTCAGATTCCTTTACTTGTCTGGTTCCTGATCCCAGTCACTCAGTGGGGCAGGCTATTGATTCAGCAGCACCACTGTCGGAGGTCTGGGAGCAGACAGTTTGACTGCCCCTATCTCAACAGAGGAACGTTCTGAAATGAGCTCTGAACAGACCTAGTTATCTGAACTTGTGCCCTGGCAAGTGTTGCCTGGTTTTCCCATTTGCAGCTTTTACTTTAGAACTTATTATTTGGTCAGTAGTCTCCATTGTTCAAACAGGAATGCTAAAATCCAACTATGTTGCACCAATTTCTTTTAATATTTAAAGGGGGAAAATACAATCCTAAACTTCAGTGAACTCTATTGCGTAGGATTTTTGTGTTCATTTTGTTGGGGCGTCTGCAAGAGTGGGGAGGGATAAAACTCAACATGAAAATGAAAATTAAGGGGCATAGATTTAAAGTACAGTAAACTTTCGTATCCGGCACCTATGGGACCGGGATGGTGCCGGTTGATGAAAAATTCCGGATAACAGAGAGGTAGGCAATTTTTAACACAAAAAAAATAAAAACCACTGACTAACTCGGCCACCGCGGGAAACTCGGACTCGGAAAAACGAAAAATGGATGGATTCGGTAAGATTACCGGTTATCTATTTTGCCGGTTATTAAAGAATTCCGGATGATTAAGTGCCGTTTAAACAAGAGTTTACTGTAATTGGTAGAAGGATTAGAGGGGAGTTGAGGAGAACTTTTTTCACCCAGAGGTCTGGAACTCACTGCCTGAAAGGGTGGTAGAGGCAGAAACCCTCATCACATTTAAAAGTACTTGGATATGCACTGGAAGTGCTGTAACCTACAGGGCTACGGACCAAGAGCTGGAAAGTGGGATTAGGTTGGAGAGCTCTTTTTTTGGCCAGCACAGACACGATGGGCCGAATGGCCTCCTTCTGTGTCGTAAATTTCTATGATTCTATGAAATTCCTTTATTGGAAGGGTGAATGTTGCCTGTGGTATGTCTTGTGATGCTCTTAATACGATATTCAGTTGGAAACTATGGGACTGGCAGTAGAAATCTATTAATAGCCATCAGTATGAGTTTGCTGTGGATTAGCATTTCTACAGTTATCAGTAGTTGAAAGTATGGACATGAATCACCCAATTAACTTTTTCTTTAAAGGTGTATTCTCCCCTTGAGTCTCCTCATGTTACATACCAGTTGACCAATGAAGGTTAAGAGTAGCCTGGGTGGCCCTTCTTTGTAGGGACTGATGTGACTTCTGCTCAGGTCCTCCCAGCAGTGGCATGGCTAAGATTGGGAATGTGCAGGTGTGGACATTTAACCCACCCTCTGTTGTGCACTGGGGCTTCAGTGCATTGTGCCATGGTGCCACCATTTAACACCAGTCTCTTTATAAACCTTCCTGGAATGAATTGGTTGCTCAGCTTGACTTGTGCTGAGATTAGGACCTTTGGGTGGATTGCTCACCTAGCCCGTAAATTTCCAATGTGACCTCAAATCAAAAGATCTATTCGAATCACTAACCTGTTCCCTGCTTTTTGTGTTTTTGTTCATTACAGCTGCAGCATATTGTGAGCGATGAAATCTGTATACAGGTGACCGATCTGTACCTAGCAGAGAGTAATAACTGTGCCACTGGAGGTTCCCTGGCAACCATATCCTCCCGAGCTGTTATTGAAAGCAACTACCAGCGCAAGGCTGAGCAGCTCATGTCCGATGAAAACTGTTTTAAGGTAAGTGTGTGTTCAGATACTGATCCATCACTGGCAGAAACCCTTTTTGAATGATGTTTAGGGAGGTGTGGCCAGGAATGTGATTGAGGGAAGTGGCACAGAACAGGAGTCAAGTGGGGTGTGATGTGACTTCAGTGTTACCCAACTACTGTTGAAGATGCAGATTTATCACATGGTGGGATCCCATCATAACTCCTGTGTTGCTTTGGTTCTTTTGAATGGAGTTCAATGCTGCAATTGTAACATTTATGCAGTGCGTGATGCCGTACGTCCAAATGTATTCCGAATTTTGGTCTTTGGTTTGGAGCCAAATGTTAATAGTGGCTTCAAGTCTTGAGGAAAACAACAATTGTGTCTAAAACAACTCAGTACATCTAATAACTCAAGCAACAGTTGGAATTTTAAGATGGTGACTATCTACAGAGCAGGAAAGATAATGTGACATAATGGGAAGTATTAAAAGTGTATTGTGTGCATTAGTAACAATTCATATAAAAGTTTAAACATTACCGACTACAAAAGCATTTCACACTTGTATAATTGAGCACATACGCTAGTAAACCATGTAGCATCTACTTTATTCTACTTAGTATGAAAAGTAAATGAAAATAGTTCACATACAAATAGCAGTGGGTACCTGGGAATGAGTTACGAGCTGTAATCTAATTGAAGAATTCAGATAATTTGTGTGTCAAATAGTGGCTATGGGAATGATTTAAAGACTGAAATTTAATGGGAGTGAATTTGGATGGGATATAAATATTGAATAGCTGGGAGTGATTAGCGGCTGTAACATAACTGGAGGGTTCAGATGACTTGCTATATGTATGACAGCGTGTCACATAAGACTTTTACTTCTTTATAAATACCACCCTCCACTGAATCCCATTTGGGATTTGGAATGCATAATTCAGGAAATCTCCCCCTCCCCCCGTTCTGTTCTGTGCTGTGCAATCCATTGCTGTTAAGGTGGATTCAACCGTAAACTGGTAGGTTTTTCTGCAGGTCTGACATTCTCCGGCTTTCCGTTCCCTCCTCTTAGAATCATAGCACCTTGCAGCACAGGAGGAGCCCATGTGGCCTATTGAGCCTCTGCCGGTTATCTGATTGGGCGTTCAGGCTACGTTTAGCGTCAGAGGAATGTGATTTCATCTTGTGGAATGTAAATCGGGTATAAAGGGCTGAACTGATAATGAAGCAAAGGGGAAAAGGACTCCCTCCTCAGAG
Source organism: Squalus acanthias (assembly GCA_030390025.1). Classification (NCBI taxonomy): domain Eukaryota; kingdom Metazoa; phylum Chordata; class Chondrichthyes; order Squaliformes; family Squalidae; genus Squalus; species Squalus acanthias. Next base: position 51,470,306 of record CM059443.1, read on the forward strand.
TCTCACTCTGCTTTGATCTAGTACCCAGTCAGGCCCTAACACCAGATATAGAGTGCATTTATGTTATACCTGCAGCATTGGTGAGAAGTGCACTGCATTGCACTGATCTGACAATTGTAATACAAGTATACCCTCAATTAGCTTTCCACTTTGTCCAATTTCCCCTTGCCCTTTTATTTTTTTATTATATATTTATAATTTAAAAGCTATTATGGGTACTGCTTCGACCATTGTGTCTTATAGGGCATTCCCTGTCTTAACAACCCACTGCGTTAAAAATGATAAAAATTCCTAATCTCTTTCTTTGTTTATTGGTGATAATCTTAAATCAATGCCCTCTACTCACCAACTCACCCACCAGCGGAAATACTCTTTCCCCCTCTCTTCCCCCCCCCATTTACATTATCAAAACCCTCATCATTTTGAACACCTCTGTCAGATCTCTGTCTGTGTGTGTCCTGGCCAATATTTATCCCTCAATCAACATCATTAAGGCAGTTTGTCTGGTCATTATCACATTTGCTGTTTGTGGGAGCTTGCTGTGTGCAAATTAGCTGTCGCATTTCCTACATTACAACAGTTTCTACACTTCAAAAGTACTTCATTGGCTCTAAAGCGCTTTGGGATGTCCTGAGATTGTGAAATGTGCTATATAAATCCAAGTCTTTCTTTTTTTCGCCTCTTGAATTCTGGTGAAAAGAGCCCCAGTTTCTCCAGTCTCTCATAGCTAAAGCCTCTTATTTTCAGTACCCTTTCCATGGCCTTGACATCATGTGTAAAGAAGGCTACCCAAAGCTGGACAATATTTTATTGTCCATTCATTGATTTGTATCATTACTTCTTGCTTTCTTACTCTGTGTGCCTATTTATACAACCGAGGGGTACAGTAGCATAGTGGTTATGTTACTGGACTAGTAATCCAGAGGCCTGGACTAAATATCCGGAGACGTGAGTTCAAATCCCACCACGGTAGCTGGGGAATTTAAATTCAATTAATTAAATAAATCTGGAGTAAAAAGCTAAAAATCCATCTGGTTCATAATGTCCTTTAGGGAAGGAAATTTGCCATCCTTACCTGGCCTATATGTGACTCCAGACCCACAGCAATGTGGTTGACTGTTAACTGCCCTCTGCCACTCAGTGGCTCACCATCACCTCAAGGGCAATTCAGGATGGGCATTAAATGCTGGCCTTGCTGGCGACGCCCACATCCTGTGAATGAATTTAAAAAATGCTCTTTTTTCAACAACTTTATTAATGTGCCCAATTTCAAAGATTTATATTTTAACCCGCAAGTCCCTCAGCTCCTACTTTTAAAGTGTATTTGCCACACTGTAGGATTTTTTGACCACTTTTCTACAGAAAGCATTTGGGGGGGAAAACAGTTACGTTTTAAGCTTGTATTTTAAAGTAACGCGTCTTCACACAAGTTCTTTTAGAAAAATGAAACTCCAGGAAAAAGGTGCTTTAAATGCTGATGAACTAGGCTTTGAAGTTGTTTCTTCAAAGACTGAACAATTAAGAAAGGGAAGATAGATTATGAAAGTAAATTAGCAAAAAATATAAAAACAGATAGTAAGAGTTTTTATAGTTATATAAAAAGAAAAAGGGTGGCTAAAGTAAATGTTGGTCCCTTAGAGGATGAGACCGGGAAATTAATGGTGGGAAATATGGAGATGGCAAAAACACTGAATGAATATTTTGTATCAGTCTTTACAGTAGAGGACACTAAGAATATCCCAACACTGGACAAACAGGGGGCTATAGGGGGAGAGGAGCTAAACACGATCAAAATCACTAAGGAAGTGGTACTCGGTAAAATAATGGGACTCAAGGCGGATAAATCACCTGGACCTGATGGCTTACATCCTAGAGTCTTGAAGGAAGTGGCGGTAGGGATTGTAGATGCATTGGTAATAATTTTTCAAAAGTCCCTGGATTCCGCTAAGGTCCCGGCAGACTGGAAAACTGCTAATGTAACACCCTTATTTAAAAAGGGCAGTAGACAGAAGGCTGGTAACTATAGACCGGTTAGCCTAACATCTGTGGTAGGTAAAATTTTGGAGTCCATTATTAAGGAAACAGTAACAGGACATTTGGATAATCATAATTTAATAGGACAAAGTCAGCATGGTTTTACGAAGGGGAAGTCATGTTTGACAAATTTGCTGGAGTTCTTTGAGGAAGTAACATATAGAGTGGATAAAGGGGAACCAGTGGACGTAGTGTATTTAGACTTCCAAAAGGCATTTGACAAGGTGTCACACAAAAGATTATTGCTTAAGGTAAAAAATCACGGGATTGGGGGTAATATTCTGGCATGGATAGAGGATTGGCTATCTAACAGAAAGCAAAGAGTTGGGATAAATGGTTCATTCTCAGACTGGCAATCAGTAACTAGTGGTGTTCCACAGGGGTCAGTGCTGGGTCCCCAACTCTTTACAATCTATATTAACGATTTGGAGGAAGGGACCAAGTGTAACATATCAAAATTTGCAGATGATACAAAGATGGGAGGGAAAGTAGTGAGTGAGGAGGACATAAAAAACCTGCAAGGGGACATAGACAGGCTAAGTAAGTGGGCAGAGATTTGGCAGATGGAATACAACACTGGAAAGTGTGAGGTGATGCACTTTGGCAGGAAAAATCCTAGAGCAATTTATTATCTTAATGGCAAGAAACTGGAGAGTACTGAAGTGCAAAGGGATCTGGGGGTCCTGGTGCACGAAACTCAAAAGGTTAGTATGCAGGTGCAGCAAGTGATTAAGAAGGCAAATGGAATGTTGGCTTTCATTGCTAGGGGGATAGAATATAAAAATAGGGAGGTATTGCGTCAGTTGTACAAGGTATTGGTGAGACCGCACCTGGAATACTGCATACAGTTTTGGTGTCCTTACTTAAGGAAAGACATCCTTGCTCTCGAGGCAGTGCAAAAAAGGTTCACTCGGTTAATCCCGGGGATGAGGGGGTGGTCATATGAGGAGAGGTTGGGTAGATTGGGACTCTACTCATTGGAGTTCAGAAGAATGAGAGGCGATCTTATTGAAACATATAAGATTGTGAAGGGGTTGGATCGGGTGGATGCGGGGAGGATGTTCCCGATGACGGGTGAGACTAGAACTAGGGGACATAGTCTTAGAATAAGGGGCTGCACTTTCAAAACTGAGATGAGGAGGAACTACTTCACTCAGAGGGTGGTAGGTCCATGGAATATGCTGCCACAAAAAGCTGTAGAAGCTACATCATTAAATAAATTTAAAACAGAAATAGACAGTTTCCTAGAAGTAAAGGGCATTAAGGGTTACGGGGAGCGGGCAGGAATTTGGACATGAGTCTAGGTTCGGATCGGTCATGGCCCTGTGGGTAGTGGAGCGGGCCCAGGGACCATGTAGCCTGATTCTGCTCCTATTTCGTGTGTGCAATTCTGTTAGATGCAGGAGATGGTTCTGTGATAGATAGTAGATTGGCGGTTAGGATCAGATCAGCCATGATCTTATTGAATGGCGGAGCAGGCTCGAGGGGCCGATTGGCCTACTCCTGCTCCTATTTCTTATGTTCTTATGTTCTTAATAAGCAATTTGTTAGCCTGTCCCGCTAATCGATAAACACATTCGCCTATTGTATTGGGAAGTCCTTGGTCTCGGGTGCTTGGCAAGGATTGTCCGAATGAGGCTGTCCCTTGAGTTGTGACCAGGGGGAGATAAAGAGATGGTGACAAAGGCAGTCAGGTTTCTAAACAGAAGCTGCAAAGGCCAAGTTTTCACCGAGCTCAGAAGGTTAGAGTGCAGGAGGGTATGTTAAGTCAAGCAGATTTTGACATCATTCGTTCACTGGCATTTTTTTCCCTTGGTCCCAATTCCTTTTTTATCCCATTTGAAATTTGCTTTTTCTCAGCCGTGTACTTTTAGCTTTGATTATTTAATCCTTTCAGTTTCAGTATATATTTTGGGACAAAGGGATTGAGAAATATTGCAAGATGGTTGGTAGGTAGGAATAAATATGGGATGCGGGGCTGGGGGAAGAGACGGTCTTGAAGTGCCTTGCGGTGTTTTTATGTACTTAATTTTATTAAGTTATGTTTGCATTATATCATGCTGAGCTACAGAGATCTTTGTGTGGAGTGTTACCGCAATGTGGGTTGATGGATCGAATATAATTTAACTGTAAAGACAAATATTGGGTGTACTTTCGAACCATTTAAATTCATTATTTATTTTCTTTCTTCCTAGCTAACGTTCATACACAGCCGAGAACAAGTGTCACTAACCATTGACCTGTTGGACACTGAAGAGGAAAACTCAGATGATCCTGTGGAAGCAGAGGTGCGCTTGACACAAAACTGAAGTTAAGATTGATGAATGATGAGGGGTACTCCCAGCCAAGAGTGTAAAGTACCTGGGGGTCCTGTCTGTGCGACAGGATAGTTTTATTTTGCCAGAAACACCTAGATTTGGAGAATCCAGAAGATCCATTTTAAGTTCCATGTATAAATAAAACTTTTTTTTTCCAAAATTGTACATATAACAACAAAGGGAATACACAGATTTTCCTCCACATAATGTTGTGGTTCCTATATTGTGTTTCTTTTTGGACTCTTGCCTTCATTACAGCTTGTGCCTGTGTCAGTTTATTGAACCTCAAGCTCCAGTATTTCACTGCTACAACGCATCCAGCCCACATCCCAGACAGAAGTGAATGAACACAGTCTTACTGTGAGCGGAGTCGCACATTGTCATAAAAACGGTGGCTTGCATGAATGGAATTGGCTACAAAAGGGAATGGCATATGAGCATCTTAACTGCTACTCTACTTAACTGTTATTTGGTAATGCACTTAATTTCCTCATTACATTTGTCCAGAAATGGGCAAAGACTTATGTGGAAGTGCACATACAATTTGTAGAATTTAATTAAATAACAGGAATCACGGAGATACTGAAAAGTTAATTCCATGGGTTCTTGTGATCTTGGGCTTTTCTATATTTGAAACTGTCCCTTTGCTCTCATTTTAGCACGTAGGGTCTGTAAACGTCACATACTTAGCATAAATCCACTGTAACTGGTTGGCCACAAGGACCAAGCCATTCTTTGCCCCCATCATTAACTTCTACCAAATATTGTTTGAGTTAGAAAGACTTGAAAGAACGAAAGACTTGCATTTATATAGCACCTTCTCGCATCTCCCAGTAATGTCTCAAAACGCTTCACTTATGCAGTGACTTCAGGTGCAACAGTTGTTTTGCACACAGCAAGATGCCACAAACAGCTGTGAACTGAATGACTGGTCAATCTGTGGTGGTGTTGGTTGATGGAGGAACGTTGGCCACTGGAAGAACACTCTATTTTTCTTCAAATGCTGCTGTACGATTTTTTTTAATGTTCATCTGCACCACTGGAACTGCCAGTTTAATTTAATGTCATCAGAAAGTTGGCACCTCTGGCAGTGCAGCACTCCCTCAGTGCTCTGCTTGGTTTCAGATATGATCAAGTCCTGGATTGGGGTTTGAACCAAGCTAAGAGATGAGCATGCTACTCGATGAATCAAGCTGCCATCCAATTTATCTTAGTTGGAAGTAATTATGCTGAAGTTTTATCCACTTCATCTTTTCTTCCATTGAAAGGAAGTATGATTTGCACAGAGCACTCATCAATTAGAGGAACAGCACAAACAAGCTTTCATTGATTTAGGCAGCTGTCTGTTTCCTTTGAAAGTAAAACATTGGGAAAAACCCAATACATGGTAAAGTTATAAAATGTATTTCTTGTTGCTCCTTCCTTTTTTTAATTTGTTCTTGGGATGTGGGCGATACTGGCGAGGCTCTATTAATTGCCACGCCTAGTTGCCCAGGGCAGGTAGTGGTGGGCCTTCTTGAACCACTGCAGTCCTAGTGGTGAAGGTGCTAGGTAGGAAATTCCAGAATATTGGCCCAGCGATAACAAAGGAACAGCAATATATGTCCAAGTCAGGATGATACATAGCTTGGAGGAGAGCCTTGCAGAGATGATGTTCCCACAACATTGCTGCTTTCATCCTTAGTGATAGGAGAGGAAAGTGTTATCGAAGTACCCTTGGTGAGTTGCTGCATTGCATCCTGCAGGTTATACACACTGCAGCCACAGTGCACTGATGGTAGAGAGTGTCAGTATTTTATGGCACGAGAATTAAGCGGACTGCACTGTTCTGGACGATGTCGCGCTTATTGAATGTTATGGCTGCACCCATCCAGGCAGCTGATGAATATTCTATCACATTCCCGATGAGTGTTGTAGATGTTGGCGAAATTTTGAGGGGTCAGAGTACCCAGCCTCTGCCACGCTTTTATAGCCATGGTGTTGATATGGCTGGTCCAGTTAAGCTTATAGCCATTGTTGACCTCCAAGATCTTGATGGCTGGGGAGTTGTCGATGGTGGTGCTATTGAAGATCATGGGGAGATGGCTGGGCTTTCTTTTCTTTGGGATGGTCATTACCTGACATTTGGTAGCATGAATGATACCTGCCACTTGTCACCTAAAGCCTGGGTGTTAAGCCTGATTGGTATGGGCTGCTTCATTATCAGAGGAGTTGTAAGTGGAGCTGACTACTGTGAAATCACAAGCAAACAGCCCCACTCTTAGCCTCATAATGGAGGGAACATCATTGACGAAGCAGCTGAAGATGGGTGGACCAAGGACTCTTCCCTGCGAAACACCGGCATCCTCGGGCTGCAATGATTGGCTTCCAACAACCACAACCATCTTTCTTTGTGTCAGGTATGACTCTAGCCACTGAACAGTTTTCCCTTTAACCACGCTCCCACCCAATTAACCCCAGTTTTATTAGGGTACATTTGTGCCATACTTAGTCGAATGCTGCTTTGATGTCCAAGGCGGTTATTCTCACCTCTCCTCTGGTATTCAGATTTTATACCCATGTCTCGATCGAGGGTGTAATGAGGTTCAGGGCCAAGTGCTTCTGGTGGAACCAGAAGCAAAGGTCAGTGAAGAGGGTATTGGTGAGTAGGTGTTGCCTGATGGCACTATTGACGATTCCTTCCACCACTACTGATTGGAAGGAGACTGATAGGGCAGTAATTGACCGAGTTAGACTTTATCCTGTTTTTTGTGAATGGGATATACCTGAGAAATCTTCCACATTGTTGGATAGATGCCTGTGTCTTAGCTATACTGGAACAGCTTGGCTAGGGGATCAGCTAGCTCTTGTGGGCAGGTCTTCCGCTGTACAGCCAGGATGTTGTCAGAGCCCATTGCCTTAGCTGGGTCCAGTGCACTCAAGATGCTTCTCAGTGTCACAAAGAATGAACTGAATTGGCATCTGTGATATTGGGGACCTCGAGAGGAGGCTGTGTAGAATTGGTCACTGTGCATAAAGACGCTTGCAAACACTTGAGCTTTTGCTTTTGCATTCACGTGCTTGACTACAGTGGTTGAGGAGGGGATGTTCATGGAGCCTCCTCCTCCTGTTTGTTGCCTAGCATTCCACCACCATTTCTGACTGGATGTGGTAAGGCTTTAGAGCTTTGCTGTGCTCCGTTGTTGGGGGGCCGCTTAGCTCTGTCTATAGCCGGCGCTTTTGGTGTTCAGCATGCAGGTAGCTTCACGAAGTACCTCATATTAATGTATGCTTGGTACTGCTCCTGGCACGCCTTTATGCTCTTCCCATTGAACCAGGGTTTGTCCTTTGACTTGATGACCATCGAGATGAGGGATGTGCTGGGCTATGAAGTCACAGATTGTGGTGGCGTGCAACTCTGCTACTGATGGTTCACAGAGCCTCACGGGTGCTGATGTTTTGGGTTGCTAGATCTTTCCTTAGCATGGCATTAGTGCCACCCTACCCAATGTAAGATGTGCTCACTGTGGAGATGAGACTTTGTCCTCACAAGGACTGTGCGGTGGTTATTCCTACCAATGCTGTTACTTCCTCATATTGTTTCCCGTGGCACCTGATGCAAGCTCTGGGTCTGGCAGCTGTGTACTTCAGGTCTTGGTCAGTTCAGTCAGTGGTGGTACTATCAAGCCACGCTTTGTGGTGGACATTGAAGTCCCCCCCCACCCAGAATATATTCTGTGAACTTGCTTCTCTCGGAGCTTCCTCCAAATGATGTTCGAATCTGATTTGTTAGTTGAGAAGGACAATAGGTGGTGATCAGGCCATTTCCTTGACCTTATTTGAGACTTCATGGAGTCAGGAGTTAATGTTGAGAACTGCCAGGGCTACTTGATGAAATCACTGTGTCCTCACCTCTGGTGGGTCTGCCCTGCTGGTGGGACATACCCAGGGATGATGATGGAGGAGTTTGCGATGTTGGCTGATAGATCTGTGAGTCAAGCTCGTCCTCCCGACTTTGTGTTGGTGAGGAGGCCTTTGTAGGGTTGACTGTACTGGGATTGTCCTAATACAAAGCTTGGATCATTGTCACTGGGTCTGTCAGATGTTTTAACTTGCTTTTGAACTTTGTAGCAGTTGTTTACAACGGAGTGGGACTGGAGTCACATGTAGGCCAGACTGGGTAGTAGTGGCAGGCTCCCAGTTGGATTTTACGACCAGCTGGTGCTGGGACACAAATGACCAGATTTATTCACTTTAGTTTCACAACTTGCCATGGTAGATTTGAACTTATGGTCCAGTGCCAGTCACCACTGGGCTACCATATCCTGGTAGGAGTCATGAACGATAGAGCTCACTCTACTTGCATTTTGGGCTGATATATTCAGGGTTCCTCTAGATGCTAGCTTTATGACAGCTACCTATACTATGTTTTTTTCAAACCCTTGATTGTGAGTGTTTTTTATGACATTGTTATAATTCACAAAATAGTCCAAAAGTAGATGCTAACTCCAACTCCTAGTAGCTGCACAAAGTGAATTTTGGCAGAGGTCTGGGAGCATGATGCCCATCCACTTTCTTGACAGTAGAGGCCTGAGTCCAAGAAGACTGAAGAACAGGGATAACTTGCAAATCTTTGATATAGTTTGAATAGATGTAGCTAAAATCTTCCTCAATTTTGATTCAAGCTCAACCTCTACATATGAATCAGCTTCTGGCCAAGCTTTTGCCTGGTCTATATCGAGTTAGAGTTGTGTCTCATTTATTGTTTTATTGGGATTAGAACTTCTACCCATGTGGAGGATAAACCTCGACACTGACTGGTTGGATCAAACAGCCGTTTCTGTGTTGTACATTTTTGACTCATTTTATGATCAGTTCTTTATTGTTACTGTTGTTTTATCATTTTAATGAAGCTTGGATGTGTCAAAATTAACTTACCCCTGACTTATCCATGCCATATTGCAGGTGTCAGCCTTTTAGGTGTTGGAGGTGTCGTCTTTCGGATGAGACATTAAACCGAGGCCCCGTCTGCCCTCACAGGTGGACGTAAAAGAACCCATGGCACTATTTCGAAGAAGAGCAGGGGAATTATCCCCGGTGTCCTGGCCAATATTTATCCCTCAACCAACACTTAAAAAAAAAAACAGATTATCTGGTCATTTTCACATTGCTGTTTGTGGGACCTTGCTGTGGGCAAATTGGCTGCCGCGTTTCCTACATTACAACAGTGACTACACTTCAAAAGCACTTCATTGGCTGTAAAGCACTTTGGGACGTCCTGAGGTCGTGAAAGGCGCTATATAAAGGCAAGTCTTTCAAGTCTTTACTTTCTTTTGTTGGTCTCCAAGATCTCACTGTTGAGCTTCTGCCTCAAAGTGAGGATGTGAATCAGCAGAGATGGGAGAAATCTCATGACACTAAGTGCAGTTTTATTTAAAGGAACAGTGTCCCTAGCTGATTTTATTTCTTCCCCTCCCCCTCCCCCCCCCCCCCCTCCCCCACTCATACTGGAAGAAATTTATAATTGTATGTGGAGGTTGAACTTCAACTAAAAAAAAAATTATACATGTAGTAAGTAATCTACCATCACCTATGTGGCTGATCATATTTAAATAACACTTGTCTGTTTTATTGCAGCGCTGGTCGGACTTTTTGGATCGTTATATGAATTCAGATTCTACCTCTCCTGAACTACGGGAACATCTAGCACAGAAACCTGTGTTCCTGCCAAGGTAAGGCTTTTCAAGTGACTAGACTATGAATCCTGGCGTAGCTGTCGAACATTGAATCAGTGTAAATAATATTTGGAGGATAGACTCATGGAAACTTATAGCACAGAAGGAGGCCATTCGTGCCTGTGCTGGCTTTCTGAAAGAGCAGTCATGCTTGGTCCCACATCCCTGCTTTTTGTCCGTAACCCTGTAAGTTCCTCATCCTCAAGTACCTGTCCAACTCCATCTTAAAATTATTTATGGAACCAGCTTCAACAACCTTTTTCAGGTAGAGCGTTCCATATCCCGACAACTCTCTGAATGAAAACATTTCTCTTCACCTTCCGTCTAGATCTATATCTAAGAATTAGGAGCAGGAGTAGGCCATACGGCCCCTCGAGCCTACTCCGCCATTCAATAAGATCATAGCTGATCTTTGACCTCAACTCCACTTTCCTGCCCGATCTCCATATCCCGTGATTCCCCATGAGTCCAAAAATCTAACTATCTCAGCCTTGAATATACTCATCTTTTGTCAATGAGTTTAAATCTATGACCTCTGGTTATTGACCCATTCACCAGAGGGAATAGTTTTTCTCTCTCTACTCTATCAAAACCTCTCATCATCTTGAAAACCTCTATTAGGTCACCTCTGAACCTTCTCTGTTCCGAGAAGAACAGTCCTAACTTTTCCAACCTCTCCTCATAACTGAAGTCCCTCATCCCTGGTAACATTCTGGTAAACCTCCTCTGTACCCTTTCTAGGGCCTTTAGATCTTTACAAAGAGATAGATGAAATATTTCAGATTCCAGTAATCTCCCTGCAACTATCAGCAGGAACAGAGTGACTGAGTACTTGAACAAGCATGAGCTGATCAGAGAGAGTCAGCATGGAGTTGTGAAGGGTAGGTCATGTCTGACTAATATAGTTGAATTTTTTGAGGAGGTCACTAATGAGGTGGACAGGGTAGAGTCTATGGATCTTGTCTATGTGGACTTCAGGGAGGCATTTGATAAGATTCCGCACAAGGGATTATTAGCAAAATTGAGAGTGTGTGAAATTGGAGGTAACCTTAGGAGATGTATTGATATTTGGTCACAGAGAGTAGGGATAAAGGGAATGTACTCTGAATGGCAGAATATGACTAGTTGTGTTCCTCAGGGATCTGTACTCGAGCCTCAGCTTTTCACCATATATATCAGTGACTTGGATGAAGGAATAGAGAGTTATATATCCAAGTTTGCAGATGATACTAAGAAGGAACAATAAGTGTGTAGATGGGAGCAGGAAGCTACAAAGGGACATAAACAGATTAAGTGAGTGGGCAAAACTATGGCAAATGGAGTTCAATATGGGGAAGTGTGAGGTATTCCACTTTGATCCAAGAAAGACAAATCTGAATATTTTCTTAATGGCGAGAGACTAGAAACTGGCAGCGCAAAAGGATTTGGGTGTTCAGGGTACACAAATTACTAAAAGCCAGTGCATAGGTACAAAAAGTAATCAAAAAGGCTATTGGAATATTATCTCAAGGGCCTGATATACAAAGGGGAGGAAGTTATGCCTCAACTGTAGAGAACCCTGGTCAGACCCCATTTGGAATATTGCATTCAGTTGTGGTCCCTGCACCTCAGGAAGGATATATTGGCCTTGGAGGGAATACAACGAGATTTACCAAAATTATACTGTGGCTTAAAGGATTCAATTATTAGGACAGGTAGCCTAAACTTTGATCGTATTCCCTTGAGTTTAGAAGGTTGAGGTGTTTAAAAGGAATTGCTAGAGTAGATACAGAGAAGCTATTTCCTCTGGTGGGGGAATCCAAACAAGGCACATTCTTAAAATTAGAGCTAGGCCATTCAGTAGTGAAATCAGGAAGCACTTTTTCACACAAAGGATAGTGGAAATGTGGATCGCTCTCCCTCAAAAGGTGGATGCTGCGTCAATTTAAATTTTCAAGACTCAGCGACAGATTTTTCTTAGGTAAGATAGGGAGCAAAGGCTGGTAAGTTGAGCTCCAGATCAGTCATGATCTAATTGAATGGAGGAACGGGTCAAGGGGCTGAATGGCCTACTCCTGTTCCTAATGTTCAAATGAGTGAAAAGAGAAATTAAAAATAGATGGAAAAAAAATCACAAAGAGAAAAGTGAGACAAAAACTTGAATTGATTGAGTACAATGACAAGTTTCAATGAGCACCCTTTTCAAAATTTCACTTAGCAAATAATTCTGTACAAAAATATTACCCCATAATAACCAGTCATTGTAGTAGGCGAAATCCTTGAGAGGCAGCCGATTTCTGCTTTCGACCACATTCACTTAACCACAGACCTGTCGATTCATCAGGAGGAAATTATTGGCAATACTATACCTTTTTAAGAGCTTTACATGCAGTAACCTTGCCCATGTCATTCAACCTTCCCACTATTGCACCCTGTGGGCTACTCCTGCGAAGTGAGTTGAACTTGTAGCCCTTCCTAAGAAATTATTGTCCTGAGTACATCCCTTGGAAGCTGAGTGCACGTGTCAGTACATCCATCTGTGTCATTCGAGCCCTTTTATTTATCACCTGCGGACCAAGTGTCTTGACAATTATTTATTTCTTACATCATTACACATTGCTGTTTGTGGGATCTTGCTGTGCGCAAATTGTCTGCCGTGTTTCCTACATTACAGCAGTGACTACACTGGGATGTCCTGCGGTCGTGAAAGGCGCTATATAAATCAAAGTCTGTCTTTTTTTTCTTTCGTAGTAAGATTTAAGGTAAATCCATTTCTGAATAATTCCCATAAACAGGCTGTGGAATATATTTTGCTTTACCAGTTTCCCACACCCCTCCCAACCACCGCCACTATCACCGAGCAAGAAGCTAGGGACTTATTTTTAAATTAATTAAATCAGCTTGACTTTACAGTTTTGTTTAATTAATTTACCGTGAATTAAAATAAGTCCATCAAGTACCGCAATACAACTTCTTAAGGGACCGAGTGCAGATCAGGCCTATCACATTGAGTCTTAAGTTTTTTAAAATTTGTTTATGGGATGTGGGCGTCGCTGTCAAGGCCAGCATTTATTGCCCATCCCTAATTGCCTTTGAGAAGGTGGTGGTGAGCCGCCTTCTTGAACCGCTGCAGTCCGTGTGGTGAAGGTACTCCCACAGTGCTGTTAGGTAGGGAGTTCCAGGATTTTGACCCAGCGACGATGAAGGATCGGAGATATACTTCTAAGTCAGGATAGTGTGTGACTTGGAGGGAAACTTGGAGGTGGTGGTGTTCCCATGCGCCTGCTGCCCTTGTCCATCTAGGTGGAAGAGGTCGCGGGCTTGGGAGGTGCTGCGGAAGAATCCTTGGCGAGTTGCTGCAGTGCATCTTGTAGATGGTACACACTGCAGCCACGGTACGCCGGTGGTGGAGGGAGTGAATGTTTAAGGTGGTGGATGGGGTGCCAATCAAGCGGGCTGCTTTGTCCTGGATGGTGTCAAGCTTCTTGAGTGTTGTTGTAGCTGCACTCATCCAGGCAAGTGGAGAGTATTCCATCACACTCTGACTTGTGCCTTATAGATGGTAGAAGTTACTGTACTCCAAGTGCCTGTCCGATGTTCATGCCCTTGCGGCTGCTAATGCAGCAGTGTTTCCTGCCACCGTTTTTCTAGGCTGGCCTTTGCATTGCTGTAAATTTTGGTGGTGTATGTTAATTTTTCTTTGTAAATATACATAGTTTTTACCTACTTTTGGAGGATGGATCAAATAGTAATATGATAGGGTAGAAATTCGGTCCGTAAATGGGACTTAGCATTTGTCCCTTTCACTTTAAAGGTTGGGTTAGAGTGTCAGCTGTGGCTCAGTTGGTAGCACTCTGGCCTCTGAGTCAGAGGTCAATTCCCACACCAGAGACTTGAGCTCAAAAATCTAGGCTGACACTCCAGTGCAGTGCAGAGGGAGAGCTGCACTGTCAGAGGTGCCGTCCTTCAGATGAGACGTTAAACCGAGGCCCCGTCTGCCCTCACAGGTGGATGTAAAAGAACCCATGACACTATTTCGAAGAAGAGCCGGGGAGTTATCCCCGGTGTCCTGGCCGATATTTATCTCTCAACCAATATCACTAAAACAGATTAACAGTCGTTATCACATTGCTGTTGATGGGACGCTGAAGATCTGCTTTATTGGCTGCCGGATTTACTACATTACAATAGTGACTGCAAAGTATTCCATTGGCTGTAAAGCGCTTTGAGACGTCCTGAGGTTGTGAAAGGCGCTATATAAATGCAAGTTGGTCTTTTTAGCAGACATCCTGACTGCTGTGAAGAGCTGAAGCTAAGTTATTTTGTTGATTTCACCCAACTCGTGCTCAAAATTGCACATAATTTCTACTGAATTGATTCATTTCGCTGAGCGTGGCTAGTGTTGAAAATGTACATGTTATTGGTACAGTAGAGTTCGGGAAACTCTCCTGAGGTTGAGGCTTTAACACATTGGTGCGACAGAGTAAAAAAGAGCTTTGTCCTGCGCCTAAGGCTGCAGCACAATAGCTGTGTAGTTGCCATAATATGATGGTATGGGTGAAATGGTACATCAACAACAACAACAACAACTTGTATTTATATAGCGCCTTTAACGTAGTAAAACATCCCAAGGCGCTTCACAGGAGTATTATAAGACAAAAAAAATTGACACCGAGCCACATAAGGAGAAATTAGGGCAGGTGACCAAAAGCTTGGTCAAAGAGGTAGGTTTTAAGGAGCGTCTTAAAGGAGGAGAGAGAGGCGGAGAGGTTTAGGCAGGGAATTCCAGAGCTTAGGACCCAGGCAACAGAAGGCACGGCTACCAATGGTTGAGCAATTATAATCAAGGCTGCTCAAGAGGGCAGAATTAGAGGAGCGCAGATATCCCGGGGGGTTGTGGGGCTGGAGGAGATTACAGAGATAAGGAGCGGTGAGGCCATGGTGGGATTTGAAAACAAGGATGAGAATTTTGAAATCAAGGTGTTGCTTAACCGGGAGCTAGTGTAGGTCAGCGAGCACAGGGGTCATGGGTGAACGGACTTGGTGCGAGTTAGGGCACGGGCAGCCGAGTTTTGGATCACCTCAAGTTTATAACGAGCGACAACAAGGATTGTTTCTCCTTTTAGTAATTTGAGGATTTTTTATGACTGCATGGTCAGTTGGGCATTCTCCCTACTGGTACAACATTCATGCTGCAGTATTTCCATTTACTTCTATTCACATTTTCTACAGCCACGAGAGCTCAGACCTGTCGACCTTTATAAATAAAATGTATAAATCATAGGAACCTAAAGTGTTCTTTTACTCAATAGCTTGCCACTGGTACAATCTCTTGGACCATTTAATGTTGATGATTTTATTGCTTGCACAGAATTTTTCAATTGTGCTGCACACTGTTAAATGGTTGGTAATTTTGGCACAGTACAAATTTAATAGGTTTTTTGTGGTATTTTTTTATAAGCACAGATGGAACAAGAGTTAACTCAAAGTTAACCTGAATGGAGGGAAAAAAATTGCAGGGCTATGGGAAAAGAGCAGGGGAGTGGGACTAATTGGATAGCTCTTTCAAAGAGCCGGCACAGGCATGATGGGCTGAATCGCCTCCTTCTGTGCTGTAAGATTCTATTGTCTGCTTTGGAAAATTGTTGCAAAGTTTTCTGAATAGTAATTTGAGGAGCCGGAGACAGTGGGAATCTTGTCGGGCCATCCGGAGTTCACACTCTGTGCTTGGTTTCAGTATAGTCTGTACTACCAAATACAAGCAGGCAACGGCTTGCTATCTTGTTGACCTTCAAAGTAGACATTGATATTTGTTTCTGATACTAGAGGCTATTAAGCCACATAAAACACTGTGATCAGCCTCAATTCAATACCTCAGCGCGGTAGTTCGGTGCTTCCTCGTTTGTACAGTTTTGTAAGCATTGTTCAAATCTCATTCCCCCTCCAAAAGGTGAGATTCTCAAGCTCGACAGGGACTGTTAAACTGAGAAATAACGACGAGAAGGAGGGAGGGAGAGGGTTATTGAGAATGTGAGACAAGGAAGAAAGGGGGGGGAAGGTTTGTGTTTGATGTTTTGCAGATCTTGCATATTTCCTGCAGATTTCTCCCCTCACAACATTTTTGTTTCATTGCACTCGTCTGAGTCACTGATCTGTACGTTATGCTTTTTATAGGAATCTGCGTCGAATTCGCAAGTGCCAACGGGGTCGGGAGCAACAAGAAAAGGAAGGGAAGGAATGCAGCAATAAGAAGTCTATAGAGAATGCGGAGAATTATGATAAAGCTCAGTGCAATTTTAAACTCAACTCCTACAAGATGGTGTATGTCTTCAAATCAGAAGACTATATGTACAGGAGAACTGCGCTGCTAAGGGCTCGTCAGGTCAGTATACTCTTTGCAAGTTCACAGAAATTGCATCTGTTGAGGTTGCTAAAAGCAAAATACTGCGGATGCTGGAAATCTGACATAAAAACAGAAAATGCTGGAAACACTCAGCAGGTCAGAGAGCATCTGTGGAAAGAGAAATGTAGCTTTAATGTTTCAGGTCGATGACCTTTCGCCAGAACAGTTCTGATCTGAAATGTTTGCCCTAAATTTCTCTCTCTGTAGATGCCTGCCTGACCGTGTCAGTTTCCAGCACTTTTTCGGTTGCAGTTAAACTATTTGAAGCCTATTCTGTTAGACATGTTATCTATGAGCATCATTGGGTTGGTTCTGTTAAAAAGGGATTCTCGTCGTCAAGCCCCCATTTTAAGAAAGCTATTTAAAAAGAATTACATCACTTGTGAGTGTGCTATACGAAGGAGAATAGTTTTATGTTTAGTTCAGTCCCTTAGTATAATTTATTTATAGGCAGTGAGACTAATTTCCTATTCAGCCCCCAAAACAACCTCATTAAATGCTCCACATATACGTTTAATGGGAACACTCTAAATTTCTCTCATTGACACTGAAGGTTAAAATATTTTTTAAGATGAGCAGTTTGGCCACTAACTGGGGTGAGTATGACTTGTGATCAACTCGTATATGACAGTACAAATGAAACATTATGTGTACAGTGGCTAGGAGCTAGAAATATAAACTAACTCCATGGTAAGCCTTAAAAAAAACAAAAGGCAGGGTTTATGAGTTGGTAATTTCTAAATTTAATCAAACTGGTAGAATCTTCAAGGTAGTGGCAAAGTCTTTTGGAGAGGTGACAGCTGCTTAATGTAAAGACACGGTACATAAAATCATCGAATAGTACAGCGCAGAAGGAGGCCATTCGGCCCATCGAGTCTGCGCCGGCTCTTTCGAAGAACATTGTTGGGAATAAATTCCGTATTCAAAGCTTTGCCCCCTGTGATTAAATTCAGTCTCCTTTAGAATTTATTTTGTCTTTCATTATTGCTTTCGAACACTATTGTTTGACGAGCGAGTACTTGTGATACTCTGGAGGAGTTTAGCTGTTACAAGTTACTGACAGTTTCCTTGCTGTGGTTATAACGTGTACTACAAAAATCAACTCTAAAACAATCTCGTTTAAACTAAGGCAAAATACTGTGGATTATGGAAATCTGAAATAAAAACAGAAAATGCTGGAATTTCTTTCTCCACGGATGCTGCCTGACCGACTGAGTGTTTTCCAGCGTTTACTGTCTTTATTTCAAGTTTAAACACTTCTGCTCGCCTTGTCGCCCCTTCTTGCCCCATGTTCTCTCTCTCTTCCCCAGTCTCGTCTTCCAAATCATGCTGGTTCTTCACATGGTGATGTGTAATATGAGGAAATCAACTGCTGCCTGTAACACTAAATGGATAGTACTGTGGAAATTCATGCAAGATGTGCAGGGCTTAATTGAAAAGGCTGAGATCAAAACCGTTCTTATCCCCAATCCTTTCTTTTACTTCTACTATTTTAACTTTACTTCTAATTTGTTTTTAATATAAACCTATTCCAACATTTAATTGTCAAGAAGTGCTGGACATAGCTATTTATCTGGTCCATTTGAAGATGGTAGCCACATCAAAATAAATTGCAACTATTGCTGCAGAACTGGGTTTCTAAAGTCCCAAAGCTTAAACTCAATCAGAAATAATAGCTGCAGTAAAAATAAAGCAGATCTTCAGCGTCCTTTGGATTATTGGATTTACTTTTTACTAAGTGTCACTGCCATCTAGCAGCAGAATGTCGATATTGTACCAAGCTTTAGTTTATTCTACTGACAGGTAGTTAACGGTGTAAAAAGAACACAAAGTCTGGAGTGAGAAAGGCCATTCAGCCCATCAAGCCTCCACCATCCCGAGCCTGTACGTTTATTATATCATGGATTCTCTTTCTCCTTCCAATCCTATACCTACCAGTTAAACCCCTGCTCTATGGAGCATTAGTTCACCTGGCTCCCCTGGTTGGCGGGGTGGGGGGGGGGGGGGGGGTGGAAATAAGCAGTATTATTTATATCTCTATAACCATTAGTACCCTTCTCAACAAGTTTTTATACACCTCTCTCTCTGAAAGGTGTCCGTTGACCCTGAATCAGCTACTACTCTCTGGGAGTCTGCTCCACATTACCACTATCCTGTTTAGGGTGGGGGCTGAGTTTTTTTCCCTAATCTCTAACCTTGTTCAAGGCCACTATCCTTGAGAGTAAACAAGCGAGAGACACAAAAACAGACTGTAAAAGCTTCTGTAGGTATTTAAAAAGGAAAAGATTAACAAACGTAAATGGGGGTCCCTTACAGGCTGAGACAGGAGAAATTATAATGGGGAATAAGGAAATGGCAGAGAAATTAAACAAATACTTTGTGTCTGTCTTCACGGAAGAAGACGCAAAAAACTTCCCGGAAATAGTGGAGAACCAAGGTCTAGCGCGAATGAGGAACTGAAAGAAATTAGTATTAGTAAAAAAACAGTACTGGAGAAATTAATGGAACTGAAAGCCGATAAATGCCCTGGACCTGCATCCTCGGATTTTGAAAGAGGTGGCTATAGAGATAGTGGATGCATTGGTTGTTATTTTACCAAAATTCCATAGATTCTAGAACGGTTCCCGCGGATTGGAACGTAGCAAATGTAACCCCACTATTTAAGAAAGGAGGGAGAGAGAAAACGGGGAACTACAGGCCAGAT
Organism: Squalus acanthias; assembly: GCA_030390025.1. Lineage (NCBI taxonomy): Eukaryota > Metazoa > Chordata > Chondrichthyes > Squaliformes > Squalidae > Squalus > Squalus acanthias. The sequence continues at coordinate 51,489,458 of CM059443.1, forward strand.
AGCCTGACATCAGTAGTAGGGAAAATGCTAGAATCTATTATTAAGGACGTGGCAACAGGGCACTTAGAAAATAATAATAGGATTGGGCAGAGTCAACACGGATTTATGAAAGGGAAATCGTGTTTGACAAATCTGTTTTTTGAGGTTGTAACTAGCAGAATAGATAAGGGGGAACCAATGGATGTGGTGTATTTGGATTTTCAGAAGACATTCGATAAGGTGCCACACAAGAGGTGATTAAACAAAATTAGGGCTCATGGGATTCGGGGTAATATACTAGCATGGATTGAGGATTGGTTAACGGACAGAAAACAGAGTGTAGGAATAAATGGGTCATTTTCGGGTTGGCAGGCTGTAACTAGTGGGCTACCGCAAGGATCAGTGCTTTGGCCCCAGCTATTCACAATCTACATCAATGATTTGGATGAGGGGACCACATGTAATATATCCAAGTTTGCTGATGATACAAAGCTGGGTGGGAATGTAAGTTGTGAGGAGGATGCAAGGAGGCTTCAAGGGGATAAACTTAACTGGACCAGCCACATAAATACTGTGGCAACAAGAGCAGATCAGGGGCTAGGTATTCTGCGGCGAGTGTCTCACCTCCTGACTCCCCAAAGCATTTCCACCATCTACAAGGCACAAGTAAGGAGTGTGATGGAATACTCTCCACTTGCCTGGATGAGTGCAGCTCCAACAACACTCAAGAAGCTCGACACCATCCAGGACAAAGCAGCCCGCTTGATTGGCACCCCATCCACCACCTTAAACATTCACTCCCTCCACCACCGGTGTACTGTGGCTGCAGTGTGTACCATCTACAAGATGCACTGCAGCAACTCGCCAAGGCTTCTTCGGCAGCACTTCCCAAACCCGCGACCTCTTCCACCTAGAAGGACATGGGCAGCAGGCGCATGGGAACACCACCACCTCCAAGTTTCCCTCCAAGTCACACGCCATCCTGACTTAGAAGTATATCGCCGATCCTTCATCGTCGCTGGGTCAAAATCCTGGAACTCCCTACCTAACAGCACTGTGGGAGCACCTTCACCACACGGACTGCAGCGGTTCAAGGCGGCGGCTCACCACCACCTTCTCAAGGGCAATTAGGGATGGGCAATAAATGCTGGCCTTGCCAGCGAAGCCCACATCCCATAAACGAATATAAAAAAAAATATAGACAGGCTAAGTGAGTGGGCAAGAACATGGCAAATGGAATATAATGTGGAGAAATGTGAAGTTATCTACTTTGGTAGGAAAAATAGAAAAGCAGAGTATTTTTTAAATGGTGAGAGATTGGGAAATGTTGGTGTTCAGAGGGACCTGGCTGCCCTTGTACACGAATCACTGAAAGTTAATATGCAGGTACAGCAAGCAATTAGGAAACCAAATGGTATGTTGGCCTTTATTACAAAAGGATTTGAGTATAAGAGTAAAGATGTCTTACTGCAATTATATAGGGCCCTGGTGAGACCACACCAGGAGTATTGTGTACAGTTTTGATCTTCTTACCTAAGGCATGATATACTTGCCATAGAGGGAGTGCAATGAAGGTTCACCAGACTGGATCCTGGGATGGGAGGATTGTTCTATGAGGAGAGACTGAGAAGCCTAGGCCTATTTTCTCTCGAGTTTAGAAGAATGAGAGGTGATCTCATTGAAACATGCAATATTCTTACAGGGCTTGATAGGGTAGATGTAGGTAGATGTTTCCCCTGGCTGGGGAGTCTAGAACCAGGGGTCACAGTCTCAGAATAAGGAGTTGGCCATTTAGGACTGAGATGAGGAGAAATTTCTTCACTGAGGGTGGTGAATCTTTGGAATTCTCTACCCCAGAGGGCTGTGGAGGCTCAGTCATTGAGTGTATTCAAGACAGAGATCGATAGATTTTTGAATATTAAGGGAAATCAAGGGATATGGGGATAGTGCAGGAAAGTGGTGATGAGGTAGAAGATCAGCCATGATCTTATTGAATGACGGAGCAGGCGTGAAGGGCCAAATGGCCAACTCCTGCTCCTATTTCTTATGTTCTTATCCTATGGTTGGACATTATTGAATTTGGCATTGAGTGACAGTGATGATGTTTCACTGTTAAACTTCCCAGCTAATAAGATCCTAATTGGTTTCAATAATCAATTGGCTATTGCCTGCTAAAGTAACCACTGGGTCTTGGATTATTGTCGATGTCTTCCTCAAATTTTCAAGTCGTGGAGGTCAGATACCAGTAACAAACTTCCAGCTATGGCGTACGAAAAACTGAAAACAGGCAGACTAACGCAACAATCTCCTGCCTTGCCCCCAAGACTACATACAGTTCCCATGTAGGAGGATAAGAGGACGTATGAATGTCCATTATGTTATAATGTTGTAAGCAATTCAAAAGATAGGAAGTGTCTGGGTGATGCTGTTTATTGGCCATTCTCTTTTTCTTTTCCCTCATCATCACAGTATAAGGCGAGAATGCATTTGATTTTAATTGTTGGGAAACTTGCTTTAGCATCTGCTCTAGGTGGGAGCCAGGGGAACCATTGAGATGTCAATCAGTTTCTTGTTAAATTTGATAGGTATAATTGACGGCTCTCATTGTTTTTCCCTTTGGGTTTAGTCTCACGAGCGAGTCAGCACACGGCTACACCAGCGGTTTCAGGCTTGGGTGGACAAGTGGAGCAAGGAGCACGTGACCCGTGAAATGGCGGCCGAAACCAGCAAGTGGCTAATGGGTGAGGGATTGGATGGCATGGTGCCTTGCACAACCACCTGTGAAACGGAAACGCTGCACTTCATGAAAATCAACAAATACAGGGTGAAATACAGTGCTTTATTCAAGGGGCCATGACCAACTCGCACAGCAGGTCCTCCCCTTGCGCAATGTGCCCATGTTGTGGCATCTCATCCAATGCCATACACCAGCTCCCACACAAAAAAACACTGCTATGTCTTTGTAAATACTCTGTACATATTGTCAACAGACTTTTTTTTAAAAAGAAACAATCTGCATCAATGTGCTAGCATTACATACTAGCTTATTGTGTATCATAGTATGAGGTGGCTTGAAGTTAGTTAATATGGAAAAAATGAGGCACCATTATTAAAGTTTTTACCAAAGGGATTTCAGAGTAATTGTAGCTTTCTTTGTGTGTGAATTTCTGTTAGTGAAAAGATATTTCATTATGTACAGAACACTTGCATCATTAAGTGTCCCTGTGCAGCATGCCATTACATAGTACATTTTGGCCTTTTTTTGTTTTAAGTTTTAATTCAAGTTTGCTCGTCTAACAACTGGACCAAACTTCATGGCAGACATCATTGGAACTGTCCAATCACCTTTTCTTTCTTTATGGAAACATTGAACTCTGGGTCTCTGAGGGTAACTTACCTGTGACCTTTTTTTTTTACCTGCCTTAGTCTTCCAAACACAATTCACTTCCTGACGGAAGTCTGGCAGACTGCTGGTTCCAGTTTTATGCAGTATTTGACCCCATTTGATTAGTAGCTTCAGGTATTAAAAGATGTTAATGAGCAAGTGGTTGACTGACCGAAGGGTCTCTTACTAACGTGACAGCTGTCCAGTCGGGTTTTCTTCATTCTGTAGTATCCTTTCAGTGTTTTTTCAGGAGTGCATCATCGATTAATAATTCGGTCACGTTTGACGCTGTCCCTAAGTTTTCGCGCTGCTTTATTTCGTGTTACAGCAAAAAAATGATTTCAACGGTTTGGGCATTTTATTTCGAACATTTTTTAAAGCATCTTGATTCTAGCATTTGAAGCCTCTTGTGAACACAGTAGGTACTATTGGAAGACGATGAAACACATTAGGTGTGTTTTTTTTAAACGGGTCTCGGAGAAGAGCGTAACTGAGCTTTGAAAGATTTTGTATGAAGCTTAAATTTGGTTGGCTAGAACGTTCACTGCTGTCTGTCGTATGTTGAAAGTGCTCAGTAATATCTGAAGCACAAGACTGTTAATTATTTTGCCTCTGGTAATCAGTTTTATACATTTAATAACACTTCCCCCCCCCCCCCCCCCCCCCAATCTTCTTATAATGCACAAGCTATTATTTTACTCATTGAAACGTGATTTTTTTTTTTAAAGTTCCATTTTTATTTTGATGAGACTGAACAGCAACCGTACATGCCACGGGTTTCATTTCATCAGCAAACGATCAGCGTATTCTAGTCTTGTTACAACTCTCAATTAGCCACGGAACTCAATATTCTGCTTTTGACAAAAAGCAGACTGGTAATTTGGGCTTAAGCTAGTCCACGAAAGAACTTTCACCATTTTATAAATTTCTATGTAAATTAGTTAAATTATCTTCACCCCCTCCTCCATCTTGTCCCTATGCCCACTGACGTGGGCTGTGTCCGCCTTCGCTCCCCAGGCCAAACTGGGCAGTGGTTCGGCGAGTGTTAGAAGAAGCAATCTAATCGAGGCAAGATTTGGCTAACCGGCAGCTGGAAATCCTGTAACTAGTTTCTACTCATCCGCTCGCCCGACTGTCGACACTTAACCTCAAATTGTCCATTTTCAAACGTTGCCTCTGTTCAGATAGCCACTGTGCTCACCAACATCGTGATCAGACAATATCGGAGACCGATTTGTACAGTTTGCCCCAGCAACCTCTCTTTTTTCACTTTGTAAAGTATAAGAGGCAGGGCTTTTAAGCCAGCTTGTACAATGCATATATATTGCTTTTTGTATTCTGTACTGTGATCTTTGGCCACCCACGTGTGATTTCTATACAGAAGTTGTAAACTTGACTTGTAGTTCAGTATTTCCCATTAAAATATCGCCAGGGCTGAAATCTGGCTGTCTTGTGTGAAGTGTATTTGTTTTCATTAATTTTTTTTGGCTTTTTTTCTGTGATTTTAAATGTGTAATAGAAATGACTTTTTTTATATATATATATCTGAAGTGTAAGCTGTTCTTGTGGTATCTTCCTCACTAGTCTAGAGGTAGGCGGTTAATTGCTGTATTGCCTGCATTTTGAAACGCAGTAACAAAACGTAGCATTTTTTAAATGTAGACAAGAGATCCAGTTCCATCCCTGTTTGCTTAAGAACAAAATTGAGAGGTCGCACAACACCAGGTTATAGTCCAACAGTTTTATTTGAAATCACAAGCTTTCGGAGCTATCGATTGCTCCTTCCTCAGGTGAAGGAACCTGAGGAAGGAGCAATCGATAGCTCCGAAAGCTTGTGATTTCAAATAAAACTGTTGGACTATAACCTGGTGTTGTGCGACCTCTCAATTTTGTCCACCCCAGTCCAACACCGGCATCTCCGCATCATGCTTAAGAACAGCCAGTATATGTCTGTTGCAAAATATTAGGGACTACAGATTTAAGTAAAATATTGAAGCTACATCAATAGTGCCATTTAAGGAATTAGGACAAAGGCTTGATCAAAAATATTAAAAGGTGCGGGGAAAGAGCAGGGAAACCGGATTAGAGTAGGTAACTCCGATTTGGATCCAAGTACTGCCGCAATGGGCCAAAAAGCATCCTTCAGCTCTGAAATCTCTCTGATTTTATGATTAGACAATCATTTGTGCCCTTAAAGGAGAAGCTAACCGGGTGAGTAAACACTTAATTTTCTTTCATTTATAATGCATGTACTGTGGCAGGCTAGCTAACCAAAGTTGGGAAACTCGCAATCAAAACCTCTCATAATTTTGAACACCTCTATTAAATCTCCCCTTAACCATCTCTGCTCTAAGGAGAACAATCCCAGCTTTTCCAGTCTCTCCACATAACAGATGTCCCTCATCCCCGGTATCATCCTGGTAAACCTCCTCTGTACCCTCTCCAAAGCATTGACGTCCTTCCTAAAGTGTGGAAACTCACAATAACTATCTGTACTTTGATGTTCAAGTAGAACTACATTACACTAAGGGTACTTTCTGGTTTTTTTATTTCTTGATGTACCAACTTCTATCAAATCTGCCTCTGGTGGGAAATCTTTCTCAATCAGTAATGCACATTTTTTCTAATCTATACATGGCCCTGAGTGTTCTATCCATATCTATCTCTCATGGTATTGCTCATGGGTGTGATCTGAGGCTTGGGTTATAATGTTTAGCTGCTAAGTTGGTGCTGTATTTAATCTGGTCTATCTCTTGAGGCCATCAAGAAATCCCTGTAGTGATGTGATCTAAATAGGCATATCCAGATAATTGTAGCTTTCTGCAAATTCATGAAGTCATCTAGAGGTGATAAGGCAGTTAAGAAAGTGTATGGGATACTTGGCTTTGTAAAATAGGGGTATTGAATACAAAAACAAGGAAGTCGTGCGAAACTGTTACAATTCACTGGTTAGGCCTCAACTGGGGTATTGTGTACAAGTCTGGGCAACACACTTTAGGAAGGATGTCAAGGCCTTGGTAAGGTTACAGAGGAGGTTTACCAGGATGATACCGGGGATGAGGGACTTCAGACATGTGAAGAGATTGGAGAAGCTGCGATTGTTCTCCTTAGAGCAGAGATGGTTAAGGGGAGACCTAATAGAGATATTCAAAATTCTGAGAGGTTTGATTGAACAAGTAGGGAGAAACTGTTTCCTCTGGCAAGTGGGTCGGTAACCAGAGGTCATAGATTTAAAATAATTGCCGAAAGAACTAGAGGGGGAATGAGGAGAAAGTTTTTCACACAGAAGGTTGTTAAGATCTGGAACGCACTACCTGAAAGGGTGGTGGAATCAGATTCCATAGGAACTTTCAAAAGGCAATTGGACATATACTTGAAGAGAACTAATTTGCAGGATTATGGGGAAAGCTGGGGTGTGGGACTAAATTGGACAGCTCTTTCAAAGAACCGGCACAGGCCAAATGGCCTCCCTCTGTGTTGTAAGATTCTATGATTCTATTCTACGAGAGGTTAATGCTACATACTTGAAATGGCTGGCTTTTTTTTTAAAAAATTTGCATTTAGGAAAATAACCATAGAATGCTACACCTCTGAAGGAGGCAATTCAGCCCATTGTGTCTGTGACAGCTCTGATCGAGCAATCTAAAACTAATTCAAGTGCCCTGCTGTCTCCCAAGCTCTATATATGTTTCTGTACTTCAAATATTTATCCACATTTTCATTAAAAGGATGCAAGATCTCTGATACTTTTAAGTGTGATGTCCAGAGTGACCGATGCCCAGTAGACAAAGACGTATTTAGTATGATTTGGTTCATATCCCCATTACCTCCACTAGTTGATAGGCACGTCTTCTTGGTGTCTGTGCAACATCTGCCTGCTTTTTACCCAAGGAAGGAAATGCCTTTAGAGCCCCATTCCTTGATTCTACTTTAAGGAATTGGCAGGGAACCGCTTAAGACCTTGTGTTCCGGATGGGACCTGAACCTTGTGCTCCGGATGGGACCTGAACCTTGTGCTCCGGATGGGACCTGAACCTTGTGCTCCGGATGGGACCTGAACCTTGTGCTCCGGATGGGACCTGAACCGTGTGCTCCGGATGGGACCTGAACCTTGTGCTCCAGATGGGACCTGAACCTTGTGCTCCGGATGGGACCTGAACCGTGTGCTCCTGATGGGACCTGAACCTTGTGCTCCGGATGAATCTGGACCTTGTGCTCCGGATGAATCTGAACCTTGTGCTCCGGATGAATCTGAACCTTGTGCTCCGGATGGGATCTGAACCTTGAGCTCCGGATGAAACTGAACCTTGTGCTCCGGATGAATCTGAACCTGGTGCTCCGGATGAATCTGGACCTGGTGCTCCGGATTAATCTGAACCTTGTGCTCCGGATGAATCCGGACCGTGTGCTCCGGATGGGATCTGAACCTGGTGCTCCGGATGGGACCTGAACCTGGTGCTCCGGATGGGATCTGAACCTGGTGTTCCGGATGAATCTGGACCTTGTGTTCCAGATGGGACCTGAACCTGGTGTTCCGGATGGGACCTGAACCTGGTGTTCCGGATGAATCTGAACCTTGTGCTCCGGATGAATCTGAACCTTGTGCTCCGGATGAATCTGGACCGTGTGCTCCGGATGGGATCTGAACCTGGTCTCCGGATGAATCTGAACCTTGTGCTCCGGATGAATCTGGACCGTGTGTTCCGGATGAATCTGGACCGTGTGCTCCGGATGGGATCTGGACCTGGTGTTCCGGATGAATCTGAACCTTGTGCTCCGGATGAATCTGGACCTGGTGCTCCGGATGAATCTGAACCTGGTCTCCGGATGAATCTGAACCTTGTGTTCCTGATGGGATCTGAACCTGGTCTCCGGATGAATCTGAACCTTGTGCGCCTGATGAATCTGAACCTTGTGCTCCGGATGGGATCTGAACCTGGTGTTCCGGATGAATCTGAACCTGGTCTCCGGATGAATCTGAACCTGGTGCTCCGGATGAATCTGAACCTGGTGCTCCGGATGAATCTGGACCGTGTGCTCCGGATGGGATCTGAACCTGGTCTCCGGATGAATCTGAACCTGGTCTCCGGATGAATCTGAACCTTGTGCTCCGGATGAATCTGAACCTTGTGCTCCGGATGGGATCTGAACCTGGTGTTCCGGATGGGATCTGAACCTGGTGTTCCGGATGGGATCTGAACCTGGTCTCCGGATGGGATCTGAACCTGGTCTCCGGATGGGATCTGAACCTGGTGTTCCGGATGAATCTGAACCTTGTGCTCCGGATGAATCTGGACCGTGTGCCCCGGATGAATCTGAACCTGGTGTTCCGGATGAATCTGAAACTTGTGCTCCGGATGAATCTGAACCTGGTGCTCCGGATGAATCTGAACCTGGTGCTCCGGATGAATCTGAACCTTGTGCTCCGGATGAATCTGAACCTTGTGCTCCGGATGGGATCTGAACCTTGTGTTCCGGATGGGATCTGAACCTTGTGCTCCGGATGAATCTGAACCTTGTGTTCCGGATGGGATCTGAACCTTGTGTTCCAGATGGGATCTGGACCTTGTGCTCCGGATGAATCTGAACCTTGTGTTCCGGATGGGGTCTGAACCTTGTGCTCCGGATGAATCTGAACCTGGTGTTCCGGATGAATCTGAACCTTGTGCTCCGGATGAATCTGAACCTTGTGCTCCGGATGAATCTGAACCTTGTGTTCCGGATGAATCTGAACCTTGTGTTCCGGATGGGATCTGGACCTTGTGCTCCGGATGAATCTGAACCTTGTGCTCCGGATGAATCTGAACCTGGTCTCCGGATGAATCTGAACCTGGTCTCCGGATGAATCTGAACCTTGTGCTCCGGATGGGATCTGAACCTGGTGCTCCGGATGAATCTGAACCTTGTGTTCCGGATGAATCTGGACCTTGTGCTCCGGATGGGATCTGAACCTGGTCTCCGGATGAATCTGAACCTTGTGCTCCGGATGGGATCTGAACCTGGTCTCCGGATGAATCTGAACCTGGTCTCCGGATGAATCTGAACCTGGTGCTCCGGATGAATCTGAACCTTGTGTTCCGGATGAATCTGGACCTTGTGCTCCGGATGGGATCTGAACCTGGTGCTCCGGATGAATCTGGACCTTGTGTTCCGGATGAATCTGAACCTGGTGTTCCGGATGGGATCTGGACCTGGTCTCCGGATGAATCTGAACCTTGTGCTCCGGATGAATCTGAACCTGGTGCTCCGGATGGGACCTGAACCTTGTGCTCCGGATGAATCTGAACCTGGTGCTCCGGATGGGATCTGAACCTGGTGCTCCGGATGAATCTGAACCTTGTGTTCCGGATGAATCTGGACCTTGTGCTCCGGATGGGATCTGAACCTGGTCTCCGGATGAATCTGAACCTTGTGCTCCGGATGGGATCTGAACCTGGTCTCCGGATGAATCTGAACCTGGTCTCCGGATGAATCTGAACCTGGTGCTCCGGATGAATCTGAACCTTGTGTTCCGGATGAATCTGGACCTTGTGCTCCGGATGGGATCTGAACCTGGTGCTCCGGATGAATCTGGACCTTGTGTTCCGGATGAATCTGAACCTGGTGTTCCGGATGGGATCTGGACCTGGTCTCCGGATGAATCTGAACCTTGTGCTCCGGATGAATCTGAACCTGGTGCTCCGGATGGGACCTGAACCTTGTGCTCCGGATGAATCTGAACCTGGTGCTCCGGATGGGATCTGAACCTGGTGTTCCGGATGAATCTGAACCTGGTCTCCGGATGAATCTGAACCTTGTGCTCCGGATGAATCTCAACCTGGTCTCCGGATGAATCTGAACCTGGTCTCCGGATGAATCTGAACCTGGTGCTCCGGATGAATCTGAACCTTGTGTTCCGGATGGGATCTGAACCTTGTGCTCCGGATGAATCTGAACCTTGTGTTCCGGATGGGATCTGGACCTTGTGCTCCGGATGGGATCTGAACCTGGTGTTCCGGATGGGATCTGGACCTTGTGCTCCGGATGAATCTGAACCTTGTGCTCCGGATGAATCTGAACCTTGTGCTCCGGATGGGATCTGGACCTTGTGCTCCGGATGGGATCTGAACCTTGTGCTCCGGATGAATCTGAACCTGGTGCTCCGGATGGGATCTGAACCTTGTGCTCTTTCACCATTCTCTTGAGTCTCTAGTTTGCCACGAGAGATGCAGGAAAGAATTAGTCAGCATCCCTTAAAAATCTTCTCCAGGACATCTGTAAAACAAATAAGCGAGTTGCCGTTTTTTGGTGCAGAGAGATAAAAGCCCTCTTCCTATTCGCCCCCAATTTCCTGGGCCACAAATAAGTTAACGCAAGTGATCACAGGAGCTGTGTCGCGCGTGGGAAGCTGAGGAGATAAAATAGGGAAATTAGAAGGTGATATGTGCCCAAGTAGCTATTCAAATGAGCCTAAATGGTGTCTCTAGGTTATTTGACCCCAGGGAGCATGACAATTGAGCCCAATCCATCCTCATAACTACTCTTGTCAAGTTCTTGGAAAGGTGCTGTCTCTGATGGTATACACATCATATTTTTTTTTAGCCGAGCCGTGTTTCCCCTTTTTTTCCATGTACAGGCTAAGTGTGGAAAACTGAAGACAATGATAAAACCACTGAATTACGAGGATGTTTTCCCCTGAGCTTTAAGCACATTCTGTGAAGATAGTGTCACCCATCAGCCTTAATTGTATGCGGCATCCAAGCAGCACTGCCGTCTTATCCCGTTAATAGCTCTGAACCACATCGTACAACTGCATAATAGATCTCCATTTGCTTAACAACTATTAAACGCAGGTTTTTTTTGTATCCAGCAGTTAATTCACATTGCAGAAATTACATCTCGGCCTGTCAAGCCGCACACATTAACAATTTTAAATTTGCTGCCCTCGGCATCAAAGGAAAACTTTTACCAACTAGTTCCCTTTTTTACTGAGTGTCTACTATTCTGTACTGAGTGAAGGGAGATCAGTCTCCATTTAAACCCTGGCTATTTTAAGATGATGTAAAATAAAGGCAGAGATTCCTGTTTTTATCACAGGTAAGTCGAAACATTTTTTAATGTAATGAAGTAAATTGTTACGGTATATTGTCACTTAAATGGTGTGTAGGTGCATGAAAATTACACCTTTTTTTTTGAAAAAACTGCATCCTATGATGTGAACCTAGACTTCCAAAATAAAGTTCTTCATGGAAGGATGCTCCTGCAACGAGAAGCAGCGGCGATCCAATGTAAAAAGCTCTGTGTGGATAAAGAAGTGGCGGATGGAAAAACTTGATAGGGAAGTGTTGTCAGGATGTAGTGTCAGCCGTGGCTCAGTGGGTAGCATTCTCACCTCTGAGTTAGAAGGTTGTAGGTTCAAGTCCCACTCCAGAGACTTGAGGACAAAAATCTAGACTGACTCCAGTGCAGTACTAAAAGAGGTGCCGTCTTTCGGATGTGGACGTTAAAGATCCCATGGCACTATTTTGAAGAAGAGCAGGGGAGTTCTCACCGGTGTCCTGGCCAATATTTATCCCGCAATCAACATCACTAAAACAGATTATCTGGTCATTAACACATTGCTGTGTGCAAATTGGCTGCAGTGTTTCCTACAACAATAGTGACTACACTTCAAAAGTACTTCATTGGCTGTAAAGCGCTATGGGTTGTCCTGAAGTCGTGAACGGCGCTATATAAATGCAAGTCTTTAACTGAGCCATGGCTGACACTACATCTTGACAGCACTTCCCTAGCAAGTCTATCCATCTGCCGCTGCTTTAACCATACGGAGGTTTTTACATTGAATCTCCACTGGTTGTAGCTGCAGGGGCAGCCTTCCATGAGTAAATTTATTTTGGAAATCTAGGTACACATCATATAATGTCATTTCTTCAAAAAAGTGAAATTTTCATGCAACTACACATGATATAAGTGAGAAACACTAATTGGCAGGCTGCAAGGATTGGTGCGAGGACTGTACTGTTCTTCATCATCTTACAGGGCTTGACAGGGTAGATGCAGGGAGGATGTTTCCCCTGGCTGGGGAGTCTAGAATCAGGGGTCACAGTCTCAGAATAAGGGGTCGGCCATTTAGGACTGAGATGAGGAAAAATTTCTTCACTCAGAGGGTGGTGAATCTTTGGAATTCTCTACCCCAGAGGGCTGTGGAGGCTCAGTCATTGAGCATATTCAAGACAAAGATTGATAGATTTTTGAATATTAAGGGATATGGGGCTAGTGCAGGAAAGTGGAGATGAGGTGGAAGATCAGCCATGATCTTATTGAATGGCGGAGCAGGCTCGAGGGGCCAAATGGCCGACTCCTGCTCCTATTTCTTATGTTAATCTATATTAACAATGTGGATTCAAAATCCCAATTAAAATCTGCTAATGGCCAAATAAGTGGCAGATGAAATTCAATACACAAGTGCAAGGTACTACACATTGGAAGGAAAGATAGATGTCACGCACACTGGATGGTGTAAAACGCTGGTAAAGTGGAAAGGGGTCTGGGAGTAATAGATTTGCCACTTGACATTCAAATCACTGTGGAGTAGCAATAAAAGCAAACCGATTGCTGAATTGTGCTACTAGGTCTGTTAGAAATGAGTTGGATGATATAAAAATACAGTCACCTGGTCAGACTCCACATTGAGTACTTTATTTAGATATAAGTGAAACACTCCAGCTTCAGAGGGGGTGTGAAGAAGAGCCACAAGGCTAATCCCAGGCATCAAAAGATTAAGTTATAAGGTAAGACTGTGACTCGTTAGTCTTGAAAGGAGGTGACTGAGAGCAGATGTTGTAGAAGTATACAAGATATCAAATTACAGAGAGAAAAAGAAAAGAAAGACTTGCATTTATATAGTGCCTTTCATGACCTCAGGACGTTCCCAAAGTGGTTTACAGCCAATGAAGTACTTTTTGAAGTGTAGTCTCTGTTGTAATGTAGGAAATGCGGCAGCCAATATGCGCACAGCAAGTTCCCACAAACAGCAATGTGATAATGACCAGATAATCTGTTTTAGTGATGTTGGTTGAGGGATAAATATTGGCCAGGACACCAGGGAGAACTCACCTGCTCTTCTTCGAAATAGTGTCATGGGATCTTTTACATCCACCTGAGAGAGCAGACAGGGCCTCAGTCTAACGTCTCATCCAAAAGACGGCACCCCCCCCCCCCCCCCCCCCCCCCAGTACTGCACTGGGGTGTCGGCCTAGATTTTTGTGCTCAAGTCTCTGGAGTGGGACTTAGAACACACAACCTTCTGACTCAGAGGCGAGAGTGCTACCAACTGAGCCATGGCTGACACAGTAAATGAATTCACAGCACGAATCCAGATTTACCACAATACTTGAACAAGGGAACATAGTTTAAAACTGATGAAAGGGAGGAACTTTTTGGAAAGAGTGATCAACACTTGCAATGGGTTTCTAGATAGGGTAGTGGAAGCAAAAAAAACTTAGATTCATTCAAAGGTTGGTGACATGATGGGGGTAATGTAAGTTTAAAAAAGAAAAATTGAATGGATGAGCTAAGATGGGTCAAATAGCCTTGTTGGTTTCCATCTATTATTACACAGTGCTGTTCTACTATTGATTTTTCCAGTAACTAAAGCTTTAAATCTTTCTTCCACTTTAGCATTGTCTGATCATGTAGTTGTAGCTATTTTCTTGGTGTACAAATCCCCATAAATTTTAATTCAGTAATTATACCAACAAAGCTGGAAAACTGTGGGTACCCCTGACTGGGGTATATGTTTTAGTTACCCTGTTAATAAAAGCTACATTCAAATGGAAAATGTGACGGTGTCAATCACAACAACTTGCCTTTAATGTAGGAAAACTCCCCAAGGTGCTTCACGGGAGCGTAATCAGACAAAAAATTACCCTGAGCCAAAGAAGGAGATATTAGGAATGGTGATTAAAAGCTTGGTCAAAGAGATGGGTTTTAAGGAGCGTCTTAAAGTCGGAGTAAATTAAGGAGGACTACCAGAGCTTAGGGCCTAGACGGCTGAAGGGACGGCCACCAATAGTGGGGAGTGGGGATCCGCAAGAGGCCAGATTTGGAGGAACGCAGAGTTCTGAGGGTTGTAGGGCTGGAGGAGCTTACAGAGGAGGCGTTACACTGCACTTGACTTCCGTGACCGGTGGGCACCGCAGGCACTGGAGTGCGTTATCACCACCGGCAATGGAATTTTAATTTAATTTATTAAGTTTCCTTTAATGTTTTAAGTTACAGTTTATTTGTTTACTGTATCACCAAAAGAGTAGACTGCACCTGATGCAGGTAGATATGTCAGGTTTATAGTGTCAGCTGTGGCTCAGTTGGTAGCACACTTGCCTCTGAGTCAGAAGGTTGTGGGTTCAAGTCCCACTCCAGGAACCTGAGCACATAAAGCTAGGCTGACACTCCAGTACAGTGCTGAGGGAGTGCTGCACTGTCGGAGGTGCCGTCTTTCGGATGAGACGTTAAACCGAGGCCCCCGTCTGCTCTCTCAGGTGGACGTAAAAGATCCCATGGCACTATTTCGCAGAAGAGCAGGGGAGTTATCCTCAGTGTCCTGGCCAATATTTATCCCTCAACCAACATAACAAAAACACATTATCTGGTCATTATCACATTGCTGTTTGTGGGACCTTGCTGTGAGCAAATTGGCTGCCGCGTTTCCTATATTACAACAGTGACTACACTCCAAAAGTACTTCATTTGTGCTAAATCGTGAGAGGCGCTATATAAATGCAAGTCTTTTTTTTACTGCTTATGGCTGTGACTAGTGGCAATTGTGAAAGCATATAGGAATTATAATAAGAGGCTTGTCACGTATTCCAGTGGTGCCAATAACTTTTTTTTAAAGTATTGAAAAATCAAGACGCAAGATCAATTTGTAACCTCTTAATAACAACTGTTAAGGGAAGTTGCTCCATAACAATGCTTAAGGGAAGTTTTACAGCCGTAAGTTGTGCGTTGTTTTGGAAGTTTACAAGCATGAGACTGGAGGGGTAATAAAGAGCAGTGGTGGACTGGCACCGGAACGGAGTGCGGGCGGTGGTGTGGTGCGGGGCGCGGTGGCGGCGCGGCCCGGGGGACGGCAGAGGGCGATGCACCATGGCCCGCTTGGTGCTGAAGAACCGGCGCACGACGCTGGAGCGGGCTGAGAAGTTCGTGTCTCCCGAGCTCTTCAGAGACTGCAACCTGCGGGGCCGGTGAGTGAGTGAGAGCAGCGGGCTCGCCAACCAGCGCCCGGGGCCTCCGGCTCGGCTCGGAGGGTAGGAATGGCCCGAACCTTCCCCCTCCTTCCCTCCCTCCTCAATAGAAGGGAGCTGTCTCTATTCCAACAAATTACCTCACATGAACCTTGATCGTAAATGTTCTACATAGGAACATAGCAATTGTTAGACAGAGAATGACCCCGGTCCAGCTCGTTTGCCTCCTACCATCCTGAATCGTCGCATTTTTTTTTATTCGTTCATGCGATGTGGGTGTCGCGGGCAAGGCCGGCATTTATTGCCCATTCCTAATTGCCCTTGAGAAGGTGGTGGTGAGCCGCTGCCTTGAACCGCTGCAGTCTGTGCGGTGAAGGTACTCCCACAGTGCTGTTAGGGAGGGAGTTTCAGGATTTTGACCCAGTGACGATGAAGGATCGGCGATATACTTCCAAGTCAGGATGGTGTGTGACTTGGAGGGGAACTTGCAGGTGATGGTGTTCCCATGCGCCTGCTGCCCTTGTCCTTCTAGGTGGAAGAGGTTGCGGTTTTGGGAGGTGCTGCCAAAGAAGCCTTGGCGAGTTGCTGCAGTGCATCTTGTCGATGGTACACACTGCAGCCACGGTACACCGGTGGTGGAGGGAGTGAATGTTTAAGGTGGTGGATGGGGTGCCAATCAAGTGGGCTGCTTTGTCCTGGATGGTGTCGAGCTTCTTGAGTGTTGTTGTAGCTGCACTCATCCAGGCAAGTGGAGAGTATTCCATCACACTCCATACAATAACAATGGAGTTACTCCATACAGGTCCCCCCTCATTACTTCAGTTACAAAAGCAAAATACTGCGGATGCTGGAACTCTCAAATGAAAACAGAAAATGCTGGAAACACTCAGCAGGTCAGGCAACATGGCGCTGGAGCCCTGTTACAATAAGCAGGCGGCACTGGACAGGGCTCTAGCGCCATGTAGCTAAAGTTCATTGTCCATGGAGAGAGAAACTCACTTAACGTTTCAGCTCGATGACCTTTCATCAGAACTCATTACTTCAGTGTTGGCCTTGGTGTTGTCCCAGGTGATATCTGACATCCTCCTTGCACTGTGGGCGAGGAATGCAACCACACTTTTTAAGAAGCTTCTCTACAAATAACAGTCCAGAGCTGCAGTCTCTCTAACTGTATGAACCTTGAAAATTAATAACCTTCCGAAAGAAGGAAAGACTTGCATTTCTGTAGCGCCTTTCACGACCACCAAATGTCCCAAAATGCTTTACACCAATGACGTACTTTTTGAAGTGTAGTCACTGTTGTAATGTAGGAAACACAGGCAGCCAATTTGTGCACAGCAAGCTCCCACAAACAGCAATGTGATAATGACCAGATAATCTGTTTTAGTGAGGTTGGTTGACAGATAAATATTGGCCAGGACACCGGGGATAACTCCCCCGCTCTTTGAAATAATGCCATGGGATCTTTTACGTTCACCTGAGAGAGCAGACGGGGCCTCAGTTTAACGTCTCATCCGAAAGATGGCAACTCCGACAATGCAGCACTCCCTCAGTACTGCACTGGAGTGTCAGCCTAGATTTTAGCGTTCAAGTCTCTGGAGTGGGATTTGAACCCACAACCTTCTGACTCAGAGGCAAGAGTGCTACCATGGCTGACAAAAAGGCTATATAATTCTAATCATCGCCTTATTTAAAGTCTCATAGTAAATACCCTTCAAGAGGCTAAGTACATTTGAAAGCATCACTTTGAATAAACAGTAGCAACAAATATCATTCAAGGGGTTTGCTTGCACTGAGCGACGCTTCTGTTTGTGAAGTCAGGTAAAGATTGAACTCCCTGTTCAGTGGTGATAATTATACACTCTACCTGTATTATACAGGGTTAAGGCCCATTCAGCTAAGAGTTTCTCTTTTCTTAAACATTTTGCAGTATGATCATTGTAAAGTTTGGATAAAATTCCCTGCAGATGGCATTAATCTGTACAGCAGCAGCTGAAGACGTGTTACCCTTGTGTCTCTTGCAGGCTGTTTGGTGCTCGCTGTCCTGTTGAATCACTCTCCTGTTTTCTGACACCGTCGCGCATCCCGTACGAGGAGGCAGTGAAAAGAGATTTTACAGCTGCTAAAGTTGGAGATTCCTTTGGTCCAACGTAAGTACAGATGGGAAAAGTAGACTGACTGTCTTGAGGAATTTTTAGTTAGTTAAAAACATTCCAGGGCACATCAAGTATCCCAATTGCAAACATTCTAATACTCCCTTTTAATGAAAGTTTGTGTTAATGGAAATTTTGTTGGCACCCGTTCGGTTCAGTCCTATTAACTGACTAATTTGTGCCCAGATTACGTTTTATTCATTTTTGTTAGCACTTTATTAATTACAAACCTTTTTTTATTTAAAAATTTCTATTTTTCTTATGAATTTTTGTCTTGTGCTGGGGAACTGCAAGTTGAGCATAACAGGGAATCTGTCCGTGGACTTAAACTGATTCTAGTTCTCACAATTGTTGATTGGTCTTTTTACTGTAGATGGTGGACATCTTGGTTCAAGGTGACACTGACCATTCCGACGGATTGGAAAGGCAAAGAGGTGCACTTTGTGTGGGAGAGCGATGGGGAAGGGATGGTATGGCGCAACGACACTCCAGTCCAGGTATGGTAAATTCGCAAACTGGTGCTAATTAATATAGAATATAAGCAAGAGTGTTAAAACCCGTTGAAAGGGACTGTATTATTTTTCAGTTAATAAACCTGCCCTCCAATGACTTTTGTCTAGCTCAGTGTCGTCTAATCGAAATTGCTGACTAACCATAGATGTGGTTACGTTGACACTGTTTTAGCCACATCCACTAATTTTAGTAGAAAACTACTTTCACACACACACACACACAATACAAGTAAATGCACTTCACGTCAATGTTCCCTGTAATTTTTCTTTTTTGGTGCGCAGGCCCTTTAACTGCCTGTGTGGCCCATTCATTTTTTTGAGCATGCGCGGTTATTTCAGTTGGAAAGCCAATGAGCAGCCTGCGCTGGACCTCCAGACCGCTGCGCAACTTAGCAGGAACGTTGGTTCAATAAATACACACGTGAAGCAACATCTACCACCATTCAGTAACCAATGATGTAAAGCGCTTGCAACAATTACCATTTTACCAACAAATGCACAGAAAGGTTAAACTTCACATGCGTACACCGTGCGAATACGTGTATTGAGATCATATGCCCGTTGACTGTGTCTATTATAGAATCATAGAATAGTACAGCACAGAAGGAGGCCATTCAGCCCATCGAGTCTGCGCCGGCTCTTTCGAAGAACAATCCAGTTAGTCCCACTCCCCCGCTCTTTCCCCATAGCCCTGCAATTTTTTCTCCTTCAAGTATTTATCCAATTCTCTGAGATTGTAAATTTGCTTTCCTTACACAACTTTGAGCTTCTCTGATGTGCAGTTCAGTGCAGTAATACATGCAGACAGTGGAATAGAGGCCTATTGAGGGATGGAATTGTAATTATCTGCAGTGATAGCATTTTGGTTAAATCGGATAGAAGGGAAGCAGCGGTGCCTTATTATAAATCAGATCCCAGAGACACAAGATGTGCATACTCGTCGAACAAATGTAACAAACTTTTCTAAAGGGTTGAATATGAACACTTTTTTTAGAATACAAAATATTTTCATGCTGGGAACTTGTGATCTTGATAAGTTTTAAAAAAAAAGCCATTCAACAAGTTAAGATAACTGTAATGGTACTGTATGAAAACTGGATTTCAGGTATTTTTTTGTGAAACCATAACAAGGGTGCCAAATCTTTTGAACCTGAAATACTCAATGAAAACTATTAAATGGGCTTGTATGAAATTGCGGTTGGGCAAACCAAAACCTTTCATCTACAACAGAAGTGATTAAAACACAGTTATCACTACTGCTCTGGAAATAGTTGGTTATAATTTAGTGATATTTATTAATATTAATTACTATTACTCACTTTTTATTTACTAATCAGAAATGCAATTAGTCACATCTGGATTTCCAATTCTCCATGTGGCTAACCTATTGGACAAAACTGGTCTAGCATAATCCTCTTGTAAAGCATGGACTCTTCCTGTCTTGTGACACAAAGCCACATGGCAAAACTAGATATTTAGTAGTCATCGTCCAGTGGAGAAAACTCAATGGGCAGAAGTTGGCACACCGTATATATGTAATAAACTTTTCGGAGCATGTCGTAAGGCTCTCGTACACTTTTGAGGATCGGGATGTTTGTAAAATTGGGCAAGTTTGGGTCTATTGCTTCATGTGTTTCAACCTGTGATGCACTATGAGCCACTGGCTAATTCTGCATGTAACAGAAGGGTCTTTTAACCTATTCAGTCATTTGTGCATTCCGATGCTGCACCGAACACTGTTTTTTCTTATCTACGTCTTATGCCATTCTTGCCTTGTAGAACCCCATGTAGAACATTATGGGGACGACCAGATATCTAAAAACACATGGGAAGATTTTCACTCATCACTGACAATCTAACAAGACTTCCTGTATTTGCTATTTCTAGTGAAATAGTGGAAGTATAAAGGAGCAAATCTATGGTTTTGCGAGAAATATTGACCAGAGGAAATGTCCCCACTTATGTTGATGTTGCTACCACATAGTAAAAAGCTTTCTTCCACACTAGTGCTTCCGATATGGCTTCCTTTTTCCTCAACCGAGGATTCCCCTCTACCGTGATTGACATGGCTCTCGACCGTGTCCGTTCCATTTCCCGCACTTCTGCTCTCGCCCCTTCCCCTCCCTCCCAGAACCACAATAGGGTTCCCCTTGTTCTCACCTTTCACCCCACCAGCCTCCACATTCAGTGGATCATTTTCCACCAACTTCAGCGTGATCCCACCACCAAACACATCTTACCCTCCCCTTTCAGCATTCCGAAGGGACCGCTCCCTCCGCGACACCCTGGTCCACTCCTCAATCACCCCCAACACCCCCTCCCCTTCCCACGGCACCTTCCCATGTAAGCGCAGGAGATGCAACACCTGCCCTTTTACCTCCTCCCTTCCCTCTGTCCAGGGCCCCAAACACTCCTTCCAGGTGAAACAGCGATTTACTTGTACTTCTTGTAATTTAGTATACTGTATTCACTGCTCATGATGCGGTCTCCTCTACATTGGGGAGACCAAACGCAGATGGGTGACCGCTTTGCGGAACACCTCCGTTCAGTCCGTAAGGGTGACCCCGAGCTTCCGGTCGCCTGTCACTTTAATTCTCTGCTCCACTCCCACTCTGACCTCTCGGTCCTCGGCCTCTTGCACTGTTCCAATGAAGCTCAGCGTAAGCTCGAGGAACAGCACCTCATCTTTCAATTAGGCACTTTACAGCCTTCTGGACTCAACATCGAGTTCAACAATTTCAGACCATAACCTCTGCCCCCATTTTTTCATATGGCAGCTGTTGATGATTCTGCCAGTGCCATTCACACCTCTTCTAGACTTATCTTTTTGTTTCTTTACTTGTCCCATTACCATCTCCTTTTGCTTTGTACAATCATCCCTTTTGTCATTTAATCTCTCCTGCCTTCCACCCTATCACAGACCTTCCCTTTTGTTCTTTCCTCCCCTCCTCCCATCCCAGCCCCTGCACTTGCTTAAAATCTGTTACACCTCTAACTTTTTCCAGTTCTGATGAAAGGTCATCGACCTGAATCGTTAACTCTGTTTCTCGCTCCACAGATGCTGCCTGACCTGCTGAGTATTTCCAGCACTTTCTGTTTTTATTTTCAAAAGCTTCCTTCATTGTGTAATAGTATAACAGGATATCTGTGATGGATGGTATATGATAACATACAGAATCAGCACGGGAATAACATCGTGTACAGTTACAGAGCAAATGTTGCAACTAGCTGTTTATCCATTGCCCTGCTGATGTTGAACTCTGCAAAGTTACACAGCAAATTCTGGGCATTGGCTCTGTACAAAAGCCTAAATATTAAGTAAAGGGGAATCAGCCTCTTTAAAACGTATTGTTTTTCTCAGTGTTTTAATCTTCTAAAATTAATTATGGCCTCAGGGACTGACCAAAGAAGGGGAGAAGATCAGCTACATCCTGACGGAGAATCTCACGGATGAAGAACCTCACAGGTCAGCATTCGTATCCACTCAGCTTCGGGCTATTGTATACTCCATGGTTCTCTTGCGATTGGTTTCAATGTACCCTGTAATAAAGTGCATCTCAGAGTAGAAGGGTAATTCTCTTGGGTAAGTACCGTAACTATGGGCTCTTGCCCACAGAATTCCTTCCATTTTGTTTTTCAAAATTATGGATTAACAAAAAACTCTCTGCCTCTGGCTCGCCCTCTCTGCCTCTCTATGCCTCCCTGTTCTCTCCATGTTAATATTGGCATCTTTTAGCCAGTAGCAGGCTTAAGTTTGACCTTGCTATGCCCACCTCTTTGCTGTCAGAAGCTTATGTTTGTGTCTTTTAGAGCAAGACATTGATTGGCATTATCTTAATACCTTAGGAAGCATTCTGTAGGGGAAAATCTTGGCTATCTTGATATCTCAGGGTAGGGAACATTTTAGTGTGTGTAGTTTTACTATTTCAGGTGAAGTTTGTTAGAAAACTACCCTTCAGCCTTGGCACATGAGTGAGATACAATCTGAGTGGTATGCTGGTAATTTTTTTTCCCCCTCAAATGGAAAATTGGGCAGCTAGTTTTTGTTAATCTTGACCAGGTTGTCTAAGTGAAGGAGGGGAAGTGGCTGGAGGGAGATGCAGTGAGAGGATGATCTTTGTGCTCGGCTCATATCCTAGAATTAGGTCATTTAATAAATGGTATGGTTGCTATCCAAGGACATGTCTAGGTGCTGGTCTTTCTACCTTCTCTATCTAGTGACTGCCGATGGTTGTAGTTGGTCAACTTTGCTGGAGGAGGAGACAAATTTACCGCAGGCACGTGTATTTCTTTTTAACTCTCTGTAGCTTGGAGCTGTACGTGGAGCTGGCGTGCAATGGATTGTTTGGAGCAGGCCAGGGCTCCATGATTTCACCCCCTGACCCATACCGCAAGTTCACTCTCCACAAGGCTGAGCTGGTTGTCTTCAACAGGGACGTTCATGAGCTGCTGATTGACTTCGAGATCCTCTCTGATATGGCGAAGGTATGGCTGTGTGTCTGAATATCAGATCTTTCGGGGCAGGAAGAGGCAAGGGAAGCACTCTGAGATTGGTCATGGGCTCACAGTGTCTCTGAACTGGGACCAATGGGTTGGAGATGGAGGGGAGAGAGTCACTGTTGAGACGGTTTTTGGGGATGCTGGAACTGTTTGCTCTGTTAAAAACCTAGATGTCACTTTGCTTTCCCTACTTTTTTTTTTAAGGTTAAAAATCATCAGCTGTGAAGTATAAAATTAACCATTTTTTAATGTAGACATTCAGAACCTTCCAGGATAGTAAGCCCCTGCTGGGAATGTACCGCAAATTAGTGCAGGCCTTGGGAGCAGTATTTGGAAAGAATGTGCACAATCTAAATCGTTGGAAAACGGTGAAAGTGACGGTTCCTCTGGGGAGTGCAGCCAGAGCCAAGTTCACGGCACTGTAGGTGACTCAGCTACACAAGGGGGGAGGAGTAAGAGTGGAAGGGCAATAGTGGTAGGAGACTCAATAGTGAGGGGTGTAGACAGGCGTTTCTGCAGCCGCAGACGTGACTCCAGGATGGTATGTTGCCTCCTTGGTGCCAGGGTCAAGGATGTCACTGAACGGCTGCAGGGGGAGGGCGAACAGTCAGAGGTCGTGGTTCACATTGGTACCAACGACCTAGGTAGAAAGAGGGATGAGGTCCTGCAACAAGAATTTAGGGATTAACAGATTGAAAAGCAGGACCTCAAAGGTTGTAATCTCTGGATTACTCCCGGTGCCACGTGCTAGTGAGTATAGGAATAGGTGGATAGAGCAGATGAATGCGTGGCTAAAGAGTTGGTGCAGGAGGGAGGGCTTTAGTTTCCTGGATCGCTGGGTCTGTTTCTGGGGAAGGTGGGACCTGTACAAGTCGGACGGGTTGTACCTGAACTGGAACGGGACCAACATCCTTGTGGGGAGGTTTGCTAGTGCTGTTGGGGGGGGGGGGGGTTTAAACTAACTTGGCAGGGGGATGGGATACGGAGTGGAGCTATAGTAGGGGGGTGATGCACAGCCAAATATAGAGGAAAAAACAAGTCAGTCTGGAAGGCAGAGCAAATATGTAATGGCACAAGGGAGTATGGCAAGGCTGGATGGCATTTATTTTAATGCAAGGAGTCTTGCGAGTAAGGCAGATGAATTGAAGGTGTTGATGAACACATGGGAGTATGATATTGTTGCTGTCACAGAGACATGGTTGAGGGAGGGGCAGGACTGGCAGCTCAATATTCCGGGGTATAGAATCTTCAGGCGAGACAGAGGGGTGTGTAAAAGAGGAGGGGGTGTTGCAATATTAATCAAGGAGTCAATTACTGCAGTAAGGAGGGATGATATCTTAGCAGGTTCCTCTAATGAGGCCATATGGGTAGAACTTCAAAACAAAAAGGGGACAAGCACTTTGCTGGGAGTGTACTATAGGCCCCCAAACAGGGGGAGATAGAGGAACAGATATGTAGGCAAATCTCAGAGAAGTGTAGAAATAATAGGGTAATAATAGTAGGGGATTTCAACTTCCCCAATATTAACTGGGATAGTCAGAGTGTGAAAGGCTTAGAGGGTGCGGAATTCTTAAAGTGCATCCAGGAGAGCTTTTTGAGCCAGCATGTAGAAAGTCCTAGAAGAGAGGGGGCGGTACTGGACCTAATTCTAGGGAATGTAGCTGGGCAAGTGGTAGAAGTGTCAGTAGGAGAGCATTTCGGTGAGTGACCATTATTCGGTGAGATTTAAGGTAGTCATGGAAAAGGACAAAGATGGACCGGAAATAAAGGTTCTAAATTGGGGAAGGCCGATTTTAATATGATACGGCAGGATCTGGCCAAAGTGGACTGGGATCAGCTACTTGTAGGAAAATCCACATCAGAGCAGTGGGAATCATTCAGAAAGGCAATAGAGAGAGTACAACGGCAACATGTTCCCATAAAGGTCAAGGGTGGGACCAACAAGCCCAGGGAACCCTGGATGTCAAGGGATATACGAGAATGGATTAGGAAAAAAAGGGAGGCTTTTGGCAGATACAAAGGACTAAAAACAGTGGAAGCCCTAGAGGAGTATAGAAAGTGCAGGGGGGTACTTAAAAAAGAAATTAGGAGAGCGAAGAGGGGGCATGAAAAAACACTGGCGGGCAAAATAAAGGAAAATCCCAAGGTGTTTTATAAGTATATTACGGGCAAGAGGATAACCAGGGAAAGAGTAGGGCCCATTAGGGACCAAAGTGGCAATATATGTGTAGAGCTGGAAGATGTAGGTGAGGTTTTAAATGAATATTTTGTATCTGTGTTCACTATGGAGAAGGACGATGTAGGCATAGAAATCAGGCAGGAGGATTGTGATATACTTGAACTAATTAGCATTGAGAGGGAGGAGGTATTAGCGGTTTTAGCGGGCTTAAAAGTGGATAAATCCCCAGGCCCAGACGAGATGCATCCCAGGCTGCTGTGTGAGGCAAGGGAGGAGATTGCAGGGGCTCTGACACAAATTTTCAGAACCTCTCTGGCCACAGGGGAGGTGCCAGAGGACTGGAGGACAGCTAACGTAGTACCATTATTCAAGAAGGGTAGTAGGGATAAACCAGGGAATTACAGGCCAGTGAGCCTAACATCAGTGGTAGGGAAATTATTGGAAAAAATTCTGAGGGACAGAATTAGTCTCCACTTGGAGAGGCAAGGATTAATCAAGGATAGTCAGCATAGCTTTGTCAGGGGGAGATCATGTCTTACCAATTTGATTGAATTTTTCGAGGAGGTGACTAGGTGTATGGATGAGGGTAGTGCAGTTGATGTGGTCTACATGGACTTCAGTAAGGCTTTTGACAAAGTCCTGCATGGGAGACTGGTCAAGAAGGTAAGAGCCCATGGGATCCAGGGCAATTTGGCACATTGGATCCCAAATTGGCTTAGTGGCAGGAGGCAGAGGGTGATGGTCGAAGGTTGTTTTTGTGACTGGAAGCCTGTGTCCAGTGGTGTACCGCAGGGATCGGTGCAGGGTCCCTTGCTGTTTGTAGTGTACATTAATGATTTAGACATGAATGTAGGAGGTATGATCAGTAAGTTCGCAGATGACACGAAAATTGGTGGGGTGGTAAATAGCGAGGAGGGAAGCCTCAGGTTACAGGACGATATAGACGGGTTGGTCAGATGGGCAGAACAGTGGCAAATGGAATTTAACCCTGAAAAGTGTGAGGTGATGCATTTTGGGAGGACTAACAAGGCAAGGGAATACACAATGAATGGTAGGACCCTAGGAAGGACAGAGGATCAGAGGGACCTTAGTGTGCTTCTCTCTGGGTAGAGGGTTTAGTTTCCTTAATGACCACACAGCTAAGATCAGGAACTCCATGCAGCCGGAGGAAGGAGGCAGTTGAGATATGAATTTGCATCCTTCTGGTAGGATCCTAGGGAGGTCAGAGGATCAGAGGGACCTTGGTGTGCATGTACATAGATCCCTGAAGGCAGCAGGACAGGTAGATAAGGTGGTTAAAAAGGCATATGGGATACTTGCCTTCATTAGCCGATAGAATATAAGAGCAGGGAGGTTATGATGGAGCTGTACAAAACGCTAGTTAGGCCACAGCTGGAATACTGTGTGCAGTTCTGGTCGCCACACTATAGGAAGGATGTGATTGCATTGGAGAGGGTGCAGAGGAGATTCACCAGGATGTTACCTGGGCTGCAGCACTTCAGTTATGAAGAGAGACTGGACAGGCTGGGGTTGTTTTCCTTCGAGCAGAGAAGGCTGAGGGGGGACCTGATTGAGGTGTACAAAATTATGAGGGGTATAGATAGGGTAGATAGAAAGGAACTTTTCCCCTTAGTAGAGGGGTCAATAACCAGGGGGCATAGTTTCAAGGTAAGGGGCAGGAGGTTTAGAGCGGATTTGAGGAAAGACTTTTTCACCCAGAGGGTGGTTGGAATCTGGAACTCACTGCCTGAAAGGGTGGTAGAGGCAGGAACCCTCACAACATTCAAGAAGCATTTAGATGAGCACTTGAAACGCCATAGCATACAAGGCTACGGACCAAGTGCTGGAAAATGGGTTTAGAATAGACAGGGCTTGATGGCTGGCGTGGACACGATGGGCCGAAGGGCCTCTTTCTGTGCTCTATAACTCTATGACTCTAGTCCTGACTGAAATTATCCCATGGTCAGTAAGACTGGGTTTGACATTTTTGCATCTTTTTAATCAAGGAATTTTTTTTTTTACCCCAGTGAAGAAAGCAGGAACAAACTTGTTTCAGCTGTGGCTCACTGGTAGCTCTCTCACCTCTGACTCAGAAGGTTGTGGGTTCAAGTCCCACTCCCAAAAACTTGAGCACAAAATCTCAGCTGACAACTCAGTGATGTCGGAGTTGCCGTCTTTCAGATGCGACGTTAAACTAGGGCCCCCATCTGCCCCCTCGGGTGGATGTAAAACATCCCGTGGTACTATTTGGAAGAAGAACAAGGGAGTTTTTGGCCAACATTTATCCCTTAACCAACATCACTAAAACACATTATCTGGTCCTTATCACATTGTTGTTTGTGGGAGCTTGCTGTGTGTAAATTTACTGCTGTGTTTCCTTCATTACAACAGTGGCTCCACTTCAACAAGTACTTCATTGGCTGTAAAGCATTTTGGGACATCCTGAGGTCGTGAAAGGCGCTATATAAATGCAAGTCTTTTCTTTCTATTTTTATACCACCTTTCATGACCCTAGGATGTCCCAACGCGCGTCACAGCCAAATAAAATACTATTTGAAGTGTTTCCAATGTTGTAATGTCGGGAAACACGGTAGCCAATTTGCACACAGCAAGGTACCGCAAACAGCAATGAGATAAATAACCAGAGAATCTGTTGATTATCTGCTTCTGGGAGAAAAGTTTTAAAACATAAAGGAAAAATAATTCTTTTGCAAAAATGGCAAGTAGAGAGTAATGTTCAATAAGATTGAGCAAATGTTCTTTTTAGATGAAAAAAATGCAATACCCATGTTCATTGTGGTTCCAAAATACTGGAAAACGCACGAAATAAACTCTAAAAATCAAAATTTTCTGGGGGTACACACTACAATCCCCATGAAAATAAATCTTATGCTTTTAATACTTGTATTTACCTTCAGGCTTTTATACAATTATAATAAGAAGAAAAAATTGCAAATGTTGGAAGTTTGAATTAAAAACAGAACTCAGGTAGAGCTAGCTTTTACCCAGAAAATCCAGTGGCCTTTTCTCTTTACAAATTCCATCTAACCTGCTGTGTGTTTCCGCCCTTGTTCTGCTTTCATTTACTATGCGTATGGTTTTTTTCTTCCTTGAGTAAGACTGGAGGAATGCCGGGTATAATTCCAGCCTTAGTTATAAGCACGTGTCCCACTGCACTTTCAGTGTGACTACATGCTTTTACACGTCATTGGCTCATACTCAAGACCATTGGGAGTTGACAAATTTGATTTTGAACTGTGAGTCAGTTTTCTCTAAGGTGGCATTTTTACTTATCACGCCTCTCACCAGCTGCTTTCAGAACATTATCAGGGACAAATGACAACCTGTTACACTCCATCAAGGGTGGTGTAAGGTGCAGAGGGACCTGTGAAAGGGAATAAAATACCTTGAAAGAGGGAATGTCACTTTCAATAAGCCTTCGCGTACAGCTCCTTCGATCTGAACACGTTCTGTGAGCGTACCATTGATTTCAACAGTAACAAGTTATGGAGTCCTGTAGCTTTTAGTATTAATATCTATTTGTTCCCTCTTTTCCTCCCCTCCCTCAGCTCCTTGGCAATGAGAATCAGCGTAGCTATCAAGCATTGTACACCGCCAATAAGATGGTGAATGCCTGTGACGTTGCAGACCCGAGCACCTTTGCAGAAGTTCACCGATTGGCCAGTGCTTTTCTTCAGCAGCAGAATGGCGAGAGTCAGCACACCGTGCATGCAATGGGACACTGCCACATTGATACAGGTCAGAGAAGATTTACATACAGTCAGTCACTGAAGAGTAACAGAGTTTACAATTAAATGTAAATAATGGTTATAAAATGTATCCCTTTGCGTTTACAATTTATATAAATTTTTATCCCTCTGATTATAGCCTTACAATTACTCCTGGGTATTCATTATTCTATAATTCAAGTCCCACTCCAGAGACTTGAGCACAAAAATCTAGGCTGACACTCCAGTGCAGTACTGAGGGAGTGCTGCACTGTCAGAGGTGCCGTCTTTCGGATGTGACATTAAACCGAGGCCCCGTCTGCGCTCTCAGGTGGGTGTAAAAGATCCCATGGCACTATTTCGAAGAAGAGCAGGAGAGTTATCCCCGGTGTCCTGGCCAATATTTATCCCTCCATCAACATAACAAAAAAACAGATTATCTGGTCATTATCACATTTCTGTTTGTGGGAGCTCACTGTACGCAAGCTGGCTGCCGTGTTTCCTACATTACAACAGTGACTACACTTCAAAAAGTACTTCGTTGGCTATAAAGCGCTTTGGGATGTCCAGTGGTCGTGAAAGGCACTATATAAATGCAAGTCTTTTCTTTATTTGCAAACCATCTAAGCCCTTGACTGGTCTGCAGCCTGCAACGCATCCCAAGTATTTAGTGTAAACTGTCAGAATACTTCAGTTAGATTACAACCTATAACTCAATCCCTGGTGCCCAATGTATATTCTGTAGGTAGAAATTGTGACACTCCACTGCTGTCATGGAGCCTGACTAATTAAAAATCCAATCCAGCAGTTCAGATGGTTTATATAGAAATAATGAATACCTGGGTTAAGTTACAGGATATAATCTAATTTGAGAGGATTATATGGCTGGTAATGTACAAGGGTAGAAATCACTGCTAGTGCGGAGAATTGTTCAACACAAGCGTGAAGCACAGAATCGGGCCTGCAGTGTTGTAGCCCTATCTCCAATCCATGGTTGTAGCGAGTGAGGCTCTAGGATGGATGCCGGCCGTGGCTCAGTGGGAGCACTCTGTCCTGAGTCAGAAGGTTGTGAGTTGAAGTCTCACTCCAGAGTCTTGAGCCCGTAATCTAGGCTGACACTTCAGTGCACTGTCGGAGGTGCCATCTTTTGAATGAGACGTTAAACCAAGGCCCTGTCTGCTCTCTCAAGTGGACGTAAAAGATCTTGTGTCACTATTCGAAGAAGAGCACGGGAGTTCTCCCGGTCTCCTGCCAATATTTATCACTCAACCAGCACCTAAAAAAACAGATTATCTGGTCATTATCTCATTGCTGATGGTGGGACCTTGCTGTGCGCAATTGGCTGCCACGTTTCCTGCATTACAACAGTGACTACACTTCTAAAAGTACTTAATTGGCTGGGACAGTCCTGAGATTGCAAAAGGTGCTATAGAAATACGAGTAGGCAGCTCGTCTTGCATCTCTCCCGAGTTTTAGTTCCATTGAAGTCATTGGAAATATAAATCGGGAGAGATGTGAAATGGACGGCCGATTCATTAACATCCGTTTTACAGTGTCGCACAAAGTCAAAATCTAACTCCTAGAATCTTACAGTACAGAAGGAGGCCATTCGGCCCATCGTGCCTGTGCCAGTGGGGCCTCTTTAGGCCACTAAATAAATGAATGGACAGCAGCTCTGTATCCTTTACTCCTTGTCCTGCTTGACTGCACGTGTTGCTTGTATTCCCTTGAATATAGAAGATTAAGGGGTGATCCAATTGGTAGATAGAGAGAAACTATCTCCTCTGGTGGGGGAGTCCGGAACAAGGGTGCATAACCTTAAAATTAGAGCCAGGCCGTCAGGGGGTGATGTCAGGAAGCACTTCTTCACACAAAGGATAGTGGAAATCTGGAACTCACTTCCCAAAAAAAACTGTTGAGGCTGGAGGGTCAATTGAAAATTTCAAAACTGAAATCGATAGATTTTTGTTGGGTAAGGGTATTAAGGGTTACGGAACCAAGGCGGTTAAATGGAGTTAAGACACAGATCAGCCATGATCTAATTGAATGGAGGAGCAGGCTTGAAGGGCTGAATGGCCTCCTCCTGTTCCTATGAACTCTGTATGATTTGCATTGAGTATTTTTCAGAGCTTTTTTTGTTAAACAGCCTGGCTGTGGCCGTATGAAGAGACCATTCGGAAGTGTGCTCGGAGCTGGGTATCTGCGGTGCGCCTCATGGAGAAAAACCCAAGCTTCATCTTTACTTGCTCACAGGTAAGATAGGTGTCGATTGCCCCCAACCCCCTCATGACCACTCTGTAATCAGCAAGTAGGAAGAGTTCAAGTGGGTGAAATAAGTTGCATCTTTCTCTGATTTTCTTTTTCCAATGTTGCCTTCAGAACAAAGCAGCAACTCCAATCAAACTCCACCGTGGCCTCAGGCTTGTGTTTGAACTTGTGTGACTTTTTTTTGCATCCATTTGTTAGTTCAGTTTTGGTGGGGTTGTTGCATAGGATCGTAGAGGTATTCAAGCTGATTAAAGGATTTGATAGGGTGGATAGAGAGGAACTATTTCCTCTGGTGGGAGCTACCAATCTCAGCCGCGCTGCCTTGGGGAGGCACCAAGTAAGATGCTTCCCATCAGTATGGGAGGGAAGGTTACTCTAGGCCCCTCTGGCATACCTCTGAAAAGCTGAATTTACAGCAACGTGGTCAAGAACAGGGAGCAGTTCAGCTGCACCTTCATGACCAGGTTTGCTACAAGAAATAGGGAGAAATAGCTTTTTAATATAAAAATCTCTGGGAGCGACTGGTCAGTCAGAACATTTGTTGTCAGCTGTCTCCCAATATGGATCATTATGGCTCAGCCCTTACAGCCTGAATGATAGACATGTAGTGGGGGGAGGGGAGAGGAGGGGGGGTGGTGGACAGCTACGATCTTCCTGCTCAGCTGATAGAACAGAACCGATGTGAATGTGAACGCCACAGAATTTTCAGATTTTGTTACTTTTGCAGAATTCGCCAATCCGGCAGCTTCACGAGAATAGAAAATGTAGCAACTTGGATTTAGTGCATCGATTCAATGTTGAATGTAATCATTCAAATTCCTAAAAGCTCATTTAAAATAGGCATTACGTCTAACCTTAGAAATATATATCTATCTCTTAATTATCATTTTCATCCAGAAATTATGATTTCCCCCAAATTTAGTCCTATTCCACTGCTGGTTGAGAGAGTGGGCAGGTGACTCCTCCCCTGGCCTTTGCTAATGTGATTCACCTCTTGTAATGCAAGAATGCCTTCAGTTGAGTCATGTTCCCGCGCAGGCCGCTCACTAGCTTTTACATTGTAGGTACCGCGCATGCACAAAAATATCGGGGGAGGCAGGCTGCGCATGAGGCAGTGCGGCTTATGGGGGACATTGCAGTTGACTTGTCCTCTCAAATTTCCTTCCTCCCCCTTGGAAGCTGCCTTGTATTTCTTTAATGTCTCCTTCTAAAGACCTCACCTGAGATTAGGAAGTTGCACTGGTACACCAACACTCTACCCCATCCACATGTTTTCCTTATTCCCTCTTTTTTTTTCTCCCTCTCTCGTGAAGTCTTTAACTGGTGCTGAGGTACACTTACACAAATACCTCTCCCCCCAGTGGATATTCTTCATGTTTGAGCCTGGGCGGTGAATATTGGTGGACTATTTGACAGTTAGGATGAAGGCAGCTCATAGAATTTACTGCACAGAAGGAGGCCCTTTGGCCCATCATGCATGTGCTCGTGCTAGCTCTTCAGTTGGAGATGTTGGGGGTGAAATTGGTCTTCAGCAATAGCTCAAAACGGGCATAGCAAATCGGCAGCCCGTTTTACACCCCACCAATGATTTTTCTTCCTCATTGACTTCAATGGCCATGTTTACATGCTGACTTGTCGTAGACACTATCTGCCACTTTTGGTAATTAATATTGGCTCCACCTCGTCACCACCCTAGATTCCTTGACTCTTTAACTTTAGCGTTCTGTTTGACTTGAAATTGAAACCACACATCCAGTCCATCACCAAGACAGCACACTTCCACCTCTGCATCATTGCCTCCCTTTGCCCCCACCTCATCTGCACCATTGCCAAAACCACCATCCATGCCTTCATTACCCGAAGCCTTGACTTCTCAAACGCTCTTCTCGCCAGCCTTCTAATCTCAACCCCGCTCAAACTTCAGGTTGTCCAAAACTTGTATCCAGTTCACTCGGAAATCACCCCTGCATCTCCCGACTTCCAGTGCACTGAATCAAATATCCTCACCTTATTGAAGAATCCCTCTGTGGCCTCCTCCCAACCCATATCAGATGTTTGTCCAACTCTGGCCTTCTTCCGAGATGCAACGCCGTCGCTTTCACCCCTGATGTTTCTCACTTGGTGGTAATGCTTTCAGCTGTCCAGGTCCTGCACTCTGGGTCTTTCTCCTTAAACCTTTTGTCCTTGCAACCTCCCTCGCTGCCTTTTGAAAGTCTCTCTTAAATTTTCTGCTGTTTTCTCCTCTGTGAACCGTCTTACTATTGCATTTGTAAAGCACCATTTAATGTAAGTTAGTGCCTCGATGATGCAGTCTCTGATGCTTGCCACAGAGTTGCACTGTTAACGAGCTTCCTCTTTTGAAATATATTATTGTAGCTTCCGCTTTCAGCCACTGAGCGGCTCTGTGCAAAACTGCGGTAAACCCAGCGGCAGGAACCAGGCACGATTGATGGCTGGATATTTTGTAGTGAAAACTAAAATTAAAAGTTCAACCACTAGAGGGAATGAAGAAAGCAGTTTGCAAAGTGGGCATTATTGTGACTATCTGGATCATTAGCTATTCACGAACATTTACGCCTTGTGCAACTTCAAGAATAAATTTGACCCTTGATTACCTTGTGTTTTTCTTTTCTCTTTGGCTCATTGCCAAGGGATGTTTGTGCTGGGAATGGAAATTTATTCTATTTTTGCATTCAAAGTCAGCATCAAATACTTGTAAGTCAGAGGGTTAGATGTTGGATAATGCTCCTTCAACTCTTGCTTAACCTCTCAAACCCACAACCCCTACCACCTAGAAGGACAAGGGCTGCACGGGAACACCACCACCTCCAAGTCACACACCATCCTGACTTGGAAGTATATCGCCGATCCTTCATCGTCACTGGGTCAAAATCCTGGAACTCCCTCCAAACAGCACTGGGAGTACCTTCACCACACGGACTGCAACGGTTCAAGAAGGCGGCTCACCACCACCTTCTCAAGGGCAATTTGGAATGGGCAATAAATGCTGGTCTTGCCAGTGACACCCACATCCTGTGAACACATTTTTTTAAAAGGCACCGTCTGCTTACATACGGCATGGGTCTGATGAAGAGCTAAGTTCCCTGTACTCTGTTCCAGCAGCGTGTTTCAAGCTCAGCTTCAGAAATGCAACAATGATTCCGTCTCCCGTAGCAGCCATCCTTGTAGCATCTGCAAGTGATGAATTATGAGTTGTATTGGGGGCTCTTGCTACCATTATAAACATATACAAAGCAGGATGAGAAAAGACCAGCAGGCCCCTGCATGCTCACCATCGACCTATCCTACAACCATGGGGAAGAAAGAAAAATAAACTGCAGCCAATTCAAGAAAACCTGATTCCCTAAGGGACTGCAGTTGCCCATAACTCCTCGTAGTCCTATAGGTACAGGAATAAGCCATTCAGCCCCTCAACCCTGTTCCGCCATTCAGTGAGATCGTGGCTGATCTGTGACCTAACTCCATATACAGTAATCCCTCCCCAACCACGAGGGATACGTCTCTGAAAACCCCCCGTGGTTAGTAAAATGTTCAGATAACACAAAAAAGAATATAAAAGCAACACGGTGGCATAGTGGTTAGCACTGTTGCCTCACAGCGCCAGGGACCCGGATTCGAATCCGGCCTCGGGTGACTGTATGGAGTTTGCACATTCTCCCCGTGTCTGCGTGGGTTTCCTCCAGGTGCTCCGGTTTCCTCCCACAGTCCAAAGATGTGCGGGTTAGGTTGATTTGGCTATGATAAATTGACCCTTAGTGTTAGGGGGATTAAATACGTGGGGTTACAGGGATAGGGTGGGATATGTGTTGGTGCAGGCTCGATGGGCCGAAATGGCCTCTATCTGCATTGTGGTGATTCTGTGAAAATCATGTTATTTACCTTAATCCTAAATTAAAAACCGCGGATACGCAAAATTCACTGCCGCGGTTGGCAAAAGTTGTCGCAGAGAGGAAACCGTGTATACTTGAAATCCACGTATGCCAAAACCGCGGTCGGGGCGGGATTCCTGTACCCGCCTTTGGCCCATATCCCTTAATACCTTTGGTTAACAGAAAGCTATCAATCTCCGCTTTAAAATTAACAATTGATCTCGCATCAATTGCCGTTTGCGGAAGAGAGTTCCAAACTTCTACCACCCTTTGTGTGTAGAAGTGTTTCCTAATTTCAGTCCTGAAAGGTCTGGCTCTAATTTTTAGATTATGCCCCCTAGTCCTAGAATCCCCAACCAGCAGAAATAGTTTCTCTCTCTCTACCCTATCTGTTCCCCTTAATATCTTGAAAACTTCGATCAGATCACCCCTTGACCTTCTAAATTCTAGGGAATACAACCCTAATTTGTGTAATCTCTCCTCGTAACTTAACCCTTGAAGTCCGGGTATCATTCTGGTAAACTTACGCTGCACTCCCTCCAATGCCAATATAGCCTTCCTAAGGGTGTGGTGCCCAGAACTGCTCAGTGTTCCAGGTGTGGTCTAACCAGGGTTTTGTATAGCTGTATATGAGCTGTATAGCTCATATCTAACTAGTAACTTACTCTGTCTAACTAACTGCAGTTGTCCTCTTCGCACAGGACTGTAGCAACTCCATATCCATCACATGGTCAGTCTGTCCAGAGGGTGATGACTCTGAAAAAAGAAATACTTAACCTAGCATCTAACCTAATGCCTACCCTCTAGTGCTATCAACCTGACTGTCCAATCCTTTCGTCATTTTGGAAACCTTTAAGCCTGCATTTCTCTAAACTAAATAGCCCCAATTCATGAAGCCATCCTCATAAGACCCCTTAGGCTAGGTATCATTCTGGTCACCCTTCTAGAATTATAGAATCATACAACACAGAAGGTGGCCATTCAGCCCATCGTGTCTGTGCCGGCTCTGAAGGAGCTTATCCAACCAGCCCCACTTCACTGCTCATTCCTCATAGCCCTGCAAATTTCTCTGTACCTTCTCCAGAACCTTGATGTCCTTCACCATATGTGGGATCAAAACTGGACACAATAGGGCCAATTTTGCTTCGCCTTGCTCCAAAATATCCCAACAAAATAAGCACAATGCAGAGAAAAAAATGGGTGCTATTCCTTTGCTCCAATTTTTGCTCTTGAATAACACTGCGCAGAAACTTCCTTTATGGCTCACCTGACTGTGCCTGGAGAATGCAAGTTTCATGTGAATGAACGTTACAGGTCTTTGTGCACAGGTTTCGTCAACCCTCCAACTCTGGCCTCTTGTGCATCCCCCGCGCCCTTTCACCCACCATTGGCGGCCGTGCCTTCAGCCATCTAGGCCCTAAGCTCTGGAATTCTCTCCCTAAACCTCTCCCTCTTTCTTTCCTCCTTTTATGACACTCCTTAAAACCTACCTCTTTGACCAAGTTTTCAGTCACCCCTCCTAATGTCTCCTTCTTTGGCTGGGTGTCAGTTTTTGTTGTGTTTACGCTCCTGTGAAGTGCCTTGGGACGTTTTACGACATGAAAGGGGCAATGGAAATGCAAGTTGTTGTTGTGAAGGACTTTTGAGAATGTGAAAGATAGTATATAAATGCAAATTCTTTCTTTTTCCAATTACTTTCTGAATTTAAGTGCTTAAAGAGATAACTAATACTGAATTAGCAAGAGCTAGTAACATTTCCTTTCACTTTCTAACAGGCACAGCAGCTGGAGTGGGTAAAGAGCTGGTATCCAGGCCTGTACACACAAATCCAGGAGTATGCTCAGAAGGGGCAGTTTGTCACAGTGGGAGGCACCTGGGTAGAAATGGTAAAGTATCAGAGCTATGATTAGAAAGTCGTGCATGCCACCGTCTGTCCATGTTGCATTAAATGTCAGCTTATCTCTGCTGGTAATGCTCTGGGTCAAAAGGTTGTGAGGCCATTTCCTACTCCAGGGTTTGAGAATATAGCTTAGTCCAAGTGCGGTACTGAGGGAGTGCTATATTGTCTTGAGTGCCATCCTTTGGATGAGATGCAAAGAAGAACGATGAGTCCTGATTAATATTCCTCCCTGAACCAACACCACCAAAACCAAATTAGCTGATCGCTGATCACATTGCTATTGGCGGGGTCTTGCTGTGTACAAAATGGCCTTCAGAGTAATGTGTTATATGTGAAGCACTTTGAGACGTGACAAGGCGCTACATCAGTGCAACTCTTTCATTAACCCCGAGACACAGCTACAGTTACAATCTACTGCTTTCAATTCCCTGCACATCACTGCGACCTAACATTTCTGCTGTAGAGCGCAGTTAAACTCTAAACTTAACAAGTGAAAGATTCGACTTCAACTTGCTAAAGACTACAGCGCAACTGCCTTTCAATTACAGAAGTTAATTTCAGTTCTAACTTGTTGATATCAAACGAGCACACTACAAATGCATACTGTGAGTTTTCCCCCCCACGCTCTCATCTCCAACGGATAGAGTTCTTTGTTAACCAGGACCTCAGAATTTAACTTAATTTAATTTACTTTTGCCTCTGGTTTTTCTCCCTTAATTCTCCCGTCTTGAAGGCAGCAACTCGTGCTGCGATATTTACTGCTGTATAACCACCCACTGGGAGGCGGGCCCGGGATGGCACTCCCTCTGTTTCAGTGGGGAGACATCTGACCTCCGCATGACTGAGATCGGAATATTCGCCATGTGGGCTATTGTGGGTGCAAAAGAGCATTCTGAGTTCTCTGCACTGTTGCAAAATTCTCAATCGTTTTTTTAAGATCATAAAACTGAATTTTTTGATAAATCTGATCAAATGTAAAAGAAATATTCCTCTGCCACAGTTCACTCTTCCGACTTAGATTAATGATGTGGAGATGCCGGTGTTGGACTGGGGTGGACAAATGTGAGAAGTCGCACAACACCAGGTTATAGTCCAACAGCTTTATTTGAAATCACAAGCTTTCGGAACGCTGCTCCTTCGTCAGGTGAAGTGAAGAGATGCACAGCATATATAGTCAGAGAACACTGCCAGATGATTACAGTTAATCTTTCCAACTGCCCTTTGATGTAATGTTTTCCTGACTGACTTGTTTGGACACCATCCACACCTTTGATTGCCGTGATTATCTCTCTGCCGAGGTGTGATAAAGGGCAGTTGGAAAGATTAACTGTAATCATCTGGCAGTGTTCTCTGACTATATATGCTGTGCCTATATGCATCTCTTCACTTCACCTGACGAAGGAGCAGCGCTCCGAAAGCTTGTGATTTCAAATAAAGCTGTTGGACTATAACCTGGTGTTGTGCGACTTAGATTAAGATAGACGTCTGCAGTAGAAGAGCTAGCTAGCAGCAGCACAGACATAGTGGGCCGAATGGCTTGTTTCTATTCTGCAATTTCTCTCGCCCTCTGATTTTAGCCATCAACGGAACAAATAACCAAGAATATCAGAACAAAAAACAAACTGCTTCGAAACCCTCAGCAGGTCGCTCAGCGTTTTTTAAGGGTGTTTATGGGTTTCTCCTCCTGTGATCTCCTCATGCCTGGCATCATCCCCAGCTACAAGGGAAGGCGTGCAATTCTTCCCAAACCTCCCCATTGCTTCCCCTAACTGGCCCCTTAGCAAGTGTGCCAGATTAGCCCTTCCTGATTTTTTTTCCCCTTCATTCTTCAGAACAATATTTGACTTCAATCCAGCACCTCCTCTTGATGGCATGGTAGAGACTGGTTATTTGCCTGCCGGAATCTCAGGTGCAAACTTACGTTCTGCCACTCCATAGCACAGTGTGTTGTATCTCTAACTCTGAACTACTCCCCAACACTTTATAACTGTAACAACAGCTTGCATTTATATAGCGCCTTTAACATAGTAAAATGCCCCAAGGCACTTCACCGAGGCATAATCAGGCAAATCTTTGACACCGAGCCACATGAGATATTTGGAATGGTGACCAAAAGCTTGGTCAAAGAGAAAGGTTTTAAGGAGCATTTTAAAGGAGGAGAGGTGGAGGTTTAGGGAGGGAATTCCAGAGCTTTGGGCCCAGGCAGCTGAAGGCAGGGCTGCCAAAGGCGGAGCGAAGAAAATCTAGGATGCGCAAGAGGCGTGCAGAGACCTTTGGCGGGTTGTAGGGCTGGAGGAGGTTACAGCGATAGGGAGGGGCGAGGCCGTGGAGGGATTTAAACACAAGGATGAGAATTTTTAAATCAAGGCGCTGCCGGACTGGGAGCCAGTGTCGGTCAGCGAGCACAGGGGTGATGGGTGAGCGGGACTTGGAGCGAGTGAGGATACGGGCAGCAGAGTTTTGGATGAGCTAAGTTTGCAGAGGGTGGTCAGTGGTCGGCTGGCCAGGAGAGCATTGGAATAGTCGAGTCTGGAGGTAACAAAGGCACGGACGAAGGTTTCAGCAGCAGATGAGCTGAGGCGGGAGCGGAGATGGGTGATATTACGGAGGTGGAAGTTGGCTGTCTTGCTGATGGAGAGGATATGGGGTCGGAAGCTCGTCTTAGATTCAAATAGGACGCGGTAGCAGCGTGTTGGATCTCCAACATTTTATAACTATAAAAGAGTGAACATTTGTTTTTCTTAAACAAGAGCAGTTATATTTGATACAGATTTAGAAATCTATGTCGCTGCTCCTGTTTTGTCAGTTTTGGGTTGTAATCCAGTTTTACTCGGATTATGAAGCAGTCACGAAGCCAGCCAGTAGGGGGCACTAATGTACAGGGTTTTTCAGGATGGAAACCTCCCCTCTGGTGAATCCATGGTGCGGCAGTTCCTCCAGGGTCAAAGATTCTTCCAGCAGGAGTTTGGAAAGCATTGCTGTGAGGTGAGTGGTTAGCATGGCAACCAGGCCTTTATTGGAATGTAATTTCTGCATAGTTACTCGAGTAAGAACAGAATCATCAAAAGGGATTTTCGATCCACTCTGGACAAACACTGTTTGTATTATAACTGTCTATTTTCTACTGTGTACAAACGGTGTAATATAAGATTCGTTTCTGGGGGGGTGGGGGGGAAATAGCCATTTAAAGGGATATTCCAGGGATCACTTTTAATGATTTCATAATCAGCATACATCTCTTAATACTTTTAATGTAAATGTTAACTTTTTTTATTTTTATGGAAACTCTGCCCTAATCTGTGTATAATTGTTTCCTCCTGCCTCACTTTTGAAAGCACTCTTTAACACTCAGATCTGACACAGGATGACATCGCATTGCTCTAAGACACCAAGTACCCATTCCGCCCCTTTCAAAATCTTCCTGGCAACAAAATCAAAATTTAAGTGCACACCGATCTCCGAGTAACCAGTCGAGTTCCACATTTACCTCATTTTTAAAAAAAAGCCGTAATTCATATGGTGCATAAATGAAGACTTTGATTTTACTAAGAATCATAGAATAGTACAACACAGAAGGAGGCCATTCGGCCCATCGAGTCTGCGCCAGCTCTTTCGAAGAGCAATCCAGTCAGTCCCACTCCCCGGCTCTTTCCCCATAGCCCTGCAATTTTTTCTCCTTCAAGTGTTTATCAAATTCCCTTTTGAAGGCTGCTATTGAATCTGTATCCACCGCCCTATCAGGCAGTGCATTCCAAATCCTAACCACGCGTTGCGTAAAAAAGTTTTTCCTCATGTCGCCTCTGATTCTTTTGCCAATCACCTTAAATCTGTGCCCTCGCGTTATCGCCCCTTCAGCCGCTAGAAACAGTTTCTCTTAAGTTACTCTATCCAAACCCTTCATGATTCAAAGTCATTTAATATATATCAAAAACAGATCCTCGTGCTGGAATAATTGTCCACAGGCACCTGCAGCCCTCTGGTACCTTGCCTACATGGCCATTCTTCCTGTGTGATTCTATTTCACCGTTGCAGCTATAACTCGCAAACAGGCCATTGGCGATTACCCTCCTCACTGATTTTCACACAAGTCCTTCTATTGAGTATCATTGGCTAGCAAACAGGAGCGTTGGTCGGTTCTTGTCCTCCCGAGCCCATTGGGACACGGGCCAATTTTAGTGCCACCATTTTTACCAGCACGAACCGGGGTCCTTCACATGCTCGTTACCAATGCCGTGCGGTACATTTTGCACACTGAGCTATTTGTGGAGCTAAAGAATGTTACCAGTTAAAAATGACGCATTCTTTCTCTTTTTTTAAATAGTTCTGGTTGCCAGATACGTTTGGATATTCCGCTCAGCTGCCGCAGATCATGCAGGGGTGTGGTATCACACGCTTTCTAACTCAGAAGCTCAGTTGGAACCTAGTGAATGAATTCCCGGTAAGTTGCCCATTGATGCCGGTAATCACTGCGGGAGGCCCAAGTTGCTGTTTGGAGGATTTTCGATATGCCCATTAAAATAACTTGAAAACGTTGAGCGAGCGTAACGCACTGGAAGTGTATCGGGCAGGCTGGTGGTACTGTCAGTGCAGTGGTTTATTCCCAGTCATGAGCATTCAGGATGTTCCTGTCATGTTGCAGTTTAGAGGCAGGTGGGAGTTGTCTGCTTGTGCGTGAGTGCCATCATTCTGAGGGCAGCGGGTATTGGGCCTACTAAGCCTGCTTTGGTGGCTACCCGAAAG
The DNA here is from genome assembly GCA_030390025.1 of Squalus acanthias. NCBI lineage: Eukaryota > Metazoa > Chordata > Chondrichthyes > Squaliformes > Squalidae > Squalus > Squalus acanthias. The sequence goes on from CM059443.1 coordinate 51,530,916, forward strand.
CAACTTTTGGGGAGGGCGCTTTAGATAGTAACGCTGACATCACGTGTAACTTAA